>OU744736.1:36796647-37507739 GCA_916613615.1 Steromphala cineraria | reverse complement strand
TAGGTTGGTTGGATTCCAGGGTATAGACGGTATGGTGAAGACCCTGCTGGTTCTAACATATGAGTTCGGGAGCCAACCCTCGTGTTGCCGAGCCCCCATCTCGCACCTTGAATCGGGTCCGCCTGTAGAATACGTAACTATGAAATCCTAGCGGCTGACCCCATGGAAATTAAAGAGACTTTCTTAACCGTGAGACGCAGGATCATTTTCTCTGTCAAGGGCTCATAGAAGTCTGACTTAAGGTGGTTAAGAACCACTTCTGAGTCCCATTCCGGGGGTCTGAGCTTCTGGCGCCAATCAACATTTCGTGTTTTTTTGTAAGCGCCTCACAGGTGGCAAGTCACACTCTCACTGCTCTCTTCAACTCTTGCATTTTAAAAGCGTTTATGCTCATTGAATAAAGATGATTCTTATTGAATATAGTGTCTGAAGATATCAAGTCAGAAATGGTTGCTTTTTGTAGTTCAAAATTTTTACTTTTGAGTTAAAAATCAGTGTTTTTGTGGTAAAGTTTGGATATTTTGAAAGTGTACCTGGACTCACTTCCAAGCTTAGAACACATTCACCAATTTTTCAATTGATTGGACCAAGCATGGCTGCAGCTTACACAAGACAGCAGCTGATTGACTTGAGTTGCGTAACCTCATTGAGAAAGCTGCATGTGAACGACTTTCAGAGTACCTCAACGGTCATGATCTGTATGAACCATATCAATCAGCATATAGACCTCTCCACAGTACAAAGACAGCCCTGTTGAAAGTAGCAGATGATCTACGGATTGGAATTGTGCAATGCTTATTCTCCTCGACCTCAGCGTGGCATTTGACACGATCAACCATGACAAGCTGCTCAAGAGTCATGACTGGGGAATCAATGGCACTGTGTTGGATTGGTTAACATCTAACCCTCAGACAGGAACCAGTCAGTCATCATAAAAAATGTAACATCTTCGCAGTTTGTCTAGACTGTGGCATCCCACAAGGATCAGTGCTTGGTCCAATGCTCTTCACTTTATATACAAGACCACTTGGTACCATAAACATGAATCACAATCTCCCCTATCATCTCTTTGCTGATGACAGCCAGTTGATGTCCATCCTCAAACCTGACCAAGCATAATCAAGATCTTCTGCAACTTTGATCTCAAACTGCTGTACAGATATACAAAATTGGATGACTAACAACATGCTAAAACTTAACCCAAACAAAACAGAAGCACTACTTATTGGCCCGATGGCAAGGAGAAAAAAATGCAACCTAGAAAATGCAGTGATGAGGGGTGTTGAAGTTCCATTCGCAGACAAAGTTAGAGACCTTAGAGTGATCATTGATTCTGATGTCTCGATGTGTGACCAAATTGACAAGTTGTGTCAACTTTGCTACATGCAGTTACGAAACATTGGGCGTGTCAGACGATGTATCACAAAGGAGTCAACAAAAGTGCTAGTTCTCAGCCTGGTCATATCAAGGATTAACTACGAAAATGGACTTCTCATTGGTTCTCCAAAGTGCCTGACTGATAGACTACAGAGACTACAAAACATTGCAGCCCGAATCGTGTCAAGTGGACTCACACCAGTTCTCCAAGACCTTCACTGGCTTCCTGTACACCAAATAATTCAGTGATCTGCGCCATAATATCTAAAAGACTTGCTCCATCACTATGTTCCACGACGAACACTTCGATCTGAATCCCAAAACCGCCTAGAGGTTCCAAGAATCAAAATGGCTGGCTACGGAGCGAGATCCTTCTCATATGCTGCAGCCACCCACTGGAACAATCTGCCTGCTCACCTCCGCTCCTGCTCTAACTTCAACTCTTTCAAGACCAAACTGAAATCACACCTCTTTAAAGAATCATTCCCATAAACTGTGACCATAGCGCTTTGAGCATGTTATGAAACCTGGAAGGGCACTTTAGAAATATTCATTATTATTATTACTATTATGTTTTGACGAGCTCCGTAAGAATGGACTCGTCCAAGTCTGGGTCCTTCTTAAGATAAAAATACATGATTGCCGCTAAGTTGGTGTTGATAGAGGAGGCTTGCTCATGGGGAGCTCCCACCTGAGAGGAAGAGGGACTGGTTCCTGAGAGCATATCCTCCACTTCGGTGCTATAAGAACTATTAAGAAGGAGACTGAGAGATAGGGTCTCCTGACTATTTGCTAATACCTGAGTCAGGATTGCGGTAGGGGGATAAGCGTAAGCAACCAACCAACTCTAATGCCATGGGTATGGGAGATACGTAAGTCGGCAACTGGTGATTCAGCCGCAGATCTATGTGTGGCCATTCGAACTGAAGGCTGAAATTTTCGGCTGCAAAATCCATTCCATGGAAGGAGATTGACCGGTCGAGACAGAGCGTCTGCTAGGACGTTCTTTGCTCCCGTAATGTGCACGACTCGAATTGAGAGGTTGAGACTGGCGACCGACAAAACAGCTCCATCACCAGCTGCAGCAGGAAGCCTGCCCTGGACCAGCCCTATTATTTTATTGCCTGGGCGTGTGAACTGTCCGTGTTAATGCAGAGGACTTTGCATCGCATCGAGCTCAAGGGCGTCGATGTGTTTCCCTGCTTGAATGGGAGACCACAAACTTTACGCCCCACCCTTGGGTAGAGGCATCTAAATACAACTGAGCAGTGGCTGGGGGCCTCCGAAGAGGGACCCCAGAAAGGAAGTTGCTCTCTTGTTCCCACCAGGTGAGGAGGTGAACGAGCCCAGAATGCACCAGGAATATGGGCTGGCAATCGATCCCTGACGTGTGTGTTGAGGGGGAAAATGCCACAGTACGTGGGATCACGTATACCTCCTTCAGACGGAAAGACTCGAGCCTAGCCTGCTCCTTGAGCTGTATGTCACACCAATCAGCAATAGCCTCAATTCTTGACTGTCAAGCTCCTGGAGTCGAGAGGGGGCGGAGAGTTTTCCTTTTCCTAGTTTTGCTTAGAGAGAGCACAGATGAGCGAGGGGAGGGACCCCTGACAGAAAGAAGCTGATGATCCTGACCTCTGGAAGAACAAAGAGTAGGGTAGGGAAGGTAACACTGTTTTTGTTAATAGTGTTATACTGTGTCGAGTGGATAATCAAGGGGTAATTATTATATGGCTACGGTGAGTTGTCTACGAGAGTATGTAAATATAGGTAACAACACAGTAGAGTGATAAATTAGTTTGTAAAATTCAACTGCTACATATTTTTAGAATGCTTAGAGTCACCGAAGTTGCTAGGTTGTGGCTGTTTAGTGCTTAGGCACAACTTGAATTTCTAATATGTATACTTGTACTGAGGACAATAAAGTTTTATTATAATTGTCATTCTACCGAATCGTTCAGCATTACACTGAAACGTATCAGCAATAGTAGGCACTTGAAAAACATAATGAAGTTAGTTTGAACATAACATATACACCTGCCTAACATATACACACAACGTTATAAAGCACCCCCTATTTTGTAAATGAAGTTTGGTGCTCTTGGAAGATTAATTTGATGTATTGACCACTCCAGATATAACAATTGATTTTTATTGACTTTTTAATTGAACTAAATATTCCTAATATGCCAAATAATGAAAATATGAGGAAACATGAGACAACTGAAATTTGGCCAAATTTAACTATTGTCATAAGGGAGAAATTTTTAACACATTTAACATTGGATTTTAAATAACATTTTTGGTCCCTTGTTGACATACATACAAACAAACCCTTTTCTATCACGCATGATAAGAGGCTGATAGGACATTAGATTTTCAGATTTTCAATAATTTGAATGTCTACTATATTAAAATCTGTGAGTAACTTTGAATTTCTTTGCCTTGAGCTTGTCGATCAAACACTTCGTCTCCCATAAGATAAGCCATTATCTTTAACATTTATAAGTTTTTCTTTGTGCAATTTTCTTTAAATTTGATATTTGATAATTTTGTGATTTTTAGGGTTCAAACTGCTTAAACGACTAACTTCTGCTATGAGGTCATTTACTATAGAGGCATCAATTAAGTCAAGAGAATGATTAATATAGTCGCAAAGCGACGACAACGGGATTCAGCCCTCAATGGTGATCACATGTAACAATATTGTAATGGTCAAGGGAATTGTTAAAGTGAAAATTAGTGCTTGTCTTTGCAAGTCTCTTAAGGAAAGCTTTATGAGTTAGGAATTCTAAAACCATGATGACAGTGTCATCACGTATATTAAAATATCCAAATTACAAATAAAAAAGGTCGAACTTTATGTATAATGTGTTATGATAAAAAAATTGAAATTCAAATGACACCAGCAATAAGATCTATATAATTGAATGGTTTATAATGTATTAATTGTGTCACATTTGCATAAAACATCGAATGAATTAAGCATCTAGTACATCTAGTTGTGACTTCAAGTTAATACTGGCTGCCATAAAACTTGAACATTTTATCTCAAAATCTTATCTTAAAAATGCAACCAGTGGTCCGAAACCGTTTAAGAACGTTATCCTACATCCATTTCGTTTCTCCACTGGTAGATGATTGTGTTTCCGATAACCCCTATTTGTTTGCTGAAAATTTGTATTGTTTATTATCAGCACCGTTTTTCTGTTTGAAAAATGAGGGGGAGGGGGGGGGGTGCATAATTAAGTTCTTTAATTATATAATCATTCACCGTATTTCATCATTTTGATTTTAGAGTTACAGAGAGGGCAAAACTTACCAGTTATTGTAAATGTCAGTGAGCCGTACTGAAAAAAAGACACAGCATAAAAGTTCATTCCCCAAGTTGAAAGGGGTTGTATAAATTCTAAATATATTAATTTCGATTCCTCTAATGAAGCAGTTTCCGTGTCGTACAGAACGTCAACTGTCATGAATATAACACCAACAGGCGCACTCGCTCTCAACCGGATGGTGTTTTCTGAGGATGTTTCCAGCTTGAGTGTCTCGTAGGCGCCGATATGATACACTGTAAGGTCGCCATATTTGTGGTGCGGTATTGTCAGTGCAGGGTCGCCGGTGAGATTACAGCTGGTGGTCACAGAGGTGTTGCTTGACTTGCTGAAGATGAAGACGAGCGAGTAGTCGACGGGAGATGAACGCTGTGGAATCAGATACTCCAGATCGAAGGTATCCACAGGGAACACTGTCATCCTGTCCCCATCCCGGATGTGGATGTAGATGGACACGTCCTCCGAGGCCGTCACGTGGGTACCTGCAAACAAGGACAGGATTATCTCTCTGCCGCATTTACTACATGTCTAACGTATGCTCCATTCTCTCGCATAGCTTCATATGTTTAAAATAAAATGTTTAAAAGCTTGGAATGAATGTCAATCCGACATACAACAGAAAAACCATGTTATAGGTAATCTGACATATCTAACGACATTACTTGAAACGAGTTACGTTCATTTAGATATGACCAAGACATCTAACTTATTCACGACATCTCGCAAGGCATCTATCGATATCACCAAACATCTCTCAAAGTTTCTGTTTAACGTTTTGATAGGTCTAAATTGTGCCTTTAATCTCTAGAAAAATGACGGTATTCCGCTTGTTCTGCAGATCTGCTTCAAACTTTAGGCATAAGGTCGGTACCTGAATATTCCGTCACTTGGTATTGGTTGATGACGTCCGTGTAGTTGAGAGAGAGGTTGCCATGTGCAGGTATGTGATAGCTGGTCCTCCTGCCGCTCACGTGATCGGTCATCAAAACACTGGTGATGGCGGAGCCCGGGAAGGTTGCCACCACCCTCACTGTGAGAGTCCACGGCGAGTAGTCCAGATAGGGCAGGAAAAACTCCCGTCCGTAAGTGTCGGGGAGACCTGGCCATGAGGAAAAATAGAGTGGTGCCATCAACTCGTACATGGGGATCAGACTGGTGTCATTCTCCTACATCCTATGTATTCTTGTATTAATATGTGTTTTATGGTTATCTGTTTTTTCTAAGGGAATCTTTTTATGAGTTTAAATATATTATAGATAAGATATTGAAAGTAATTTCAAATGATAAATACAAATATTTTGATTTGAAAGAAAGGATCATAAAATATAAAATCATGTTAATAACAAATCTACTTTGAATCTGTTGTCAACTATTCTCTTGGATTCGTTTAGTCTTTATATCTGAAAGTACATGAATTCTGCATGTATGGAAATCTGTCTGGGACATTTTCAATGTAACCTGAATGAACAAAGTGATCTAGAAAAAGTCGCATGTGATCAATCAGTCAAATGAAAACACTTATTAATGAGAAGTTTTACAATCAGACTGTAGTTAATAATAGTTTGATTTGAAAGAAAGGATCATAAAATATAAAATCATGTTAATAACAAATCTACTTTGAATCTGTTGTCAACTATTCTCTTGGATTCGTTTAGTCTTCATATCTGAAAGTACATGAATTCTGCATGTATGGAAATCTGTCTGGGACATTTTCAATGTAACCTGAATGAACAAAGTGATCTAGAAAAAGTCGCATGTGATCAATCAGTTAAATGAAAACACTTATTAATGAGAAGTTTTACAATCAGACTCTAGTTAATAATAGTTTGACAATTATCTTGAAGAACAAGTCTAGATTTGTAGCCCATTCTATGAGACTCCTTTACTAAAAAATGTCGTTTTTGAAAAATGGTATTTTTCAGATACTAATTACTGTTCTGACAAATCAGTCTCGCAAGAGAGATTGAGTACATAGCTTACCGCCAATGGCACATTCAATCAAATATGATTGCTCTGATTCAAACAAGACAACTTACAAATACATGTATTCAATTTGCTTCACTTTGCTTCACATAGGATCCCTTTATTTCCTTCAGAAAGTGCATTTTTAAACAAATTGTAAATATCACTTGTGTGGTAATCGATGTTATTAATATTTTGAATACTTTCTGACAAAACAGTACCGTTGTATTAGACTGAATTCGATCTTTGAAACAATTCGGGTAAAGGAAAGGTTTTTCTTATGTCAACATACTGTCTCATCGGAATAATTGAGAAATATCAAAGATACATCTCAGCTCATCCAGATACTTGAAAAGATTGCGAGGCAATCATCATTCATCTACCGACGCTCTTGTGGCTACTTGACGTACTATTATTACGACAATGTCACATGTTGCTATAGCAACACAACAATTCTAATTCCTGTAGCACAAATACATGGATTGCTCGCTAACTAGTCCTGACAACGAGGCGACATCAAAGAGTTATGACTACAACCTAATGATTCATGTCCTGTCATTATATTCATTTCTTCAACATTGTTTTGAGTAGAAATAATCAATGCGATCCAATAATGGATCAACTCGTCTCGCCCATGATGCCTTGGTATAGATGGATGAATCTTCTTACAGCCTAGTGGAGCACGGGGACATGGAATACAGAGACTCTCCATCGGATATCATGCATGGGGCCATGGAATACAGAGACCCTCCATCGGATATCATGCAACACAAATTATGTCATCAATCTGGCATTGTAATTCTAAATTATGTATACGAGTGTCTGTGCCCTTAGTACTTTATCGAGACTTCATATACGTCTTGGTTGTTAGAAGGTCGTACAGTCCCATTGACCTGAACAGGTATGATACACCTCAGTCATTGTCCCGGCATTAGAACAAGGCGCCTTTATCCCCGTCAACAAGGCCACATGTTAGGCAACCTGATGAGATGGAAGTGATCCTCCCACCTGAAAGTCTTCTTTCATTACTCACACAGATCGTGCCTATTTTGATTTTTATAATGTTTATTTCAAAATCTACTTCATTACTTGCAGGAATCTTTTTGACATTTCCCAGTTATCGATTTCTTACAAGACTGCTGAAATAAATTCTAACTATACACATTGCATTTATTGTATCAGGTTACTACCCAATTTGTGCTACTATTTGACATGATATCATCCTTTTTTCATCTACAATTAAAGGATTTCAGAACCAAATCAATTAACTTTGTTGTTATTGTGACAATTAGTAATCAGTTAACAAGAATAAATAAAAGTTCTTGTTTAACAAAATGAAGGCCAGTTAGCAGGTAATGCAAAGTGGTGTCAAAGGAGAAAAACAAACTACAGGTTTCCATAAACACCTTCGGGTTTACATTAGCAGGCATCTAGGACATCAATATCAAAATGAAGCTGCTATACAAGCAATCAAAGTTTTCATTTGTATACACAGAAATTTAAAGCTTTTCATACCGATCATTTTTAAAAAGTTTTGATGAAATAATACTCACAGCTATTTTACATGGCCATGAGGTATGGGGTTTATACCACTTGAATGTCAAAGAAATGATTTATTGATTTATACGCTTGGAAATGTACTTATGTGTGAAGATAACATTTCTAGGCTGATAGTGTATGGAGGAAGTGAGGTTTGTATGTACATTCAAATGTAAACGTTAGGAAATATAAGCCGATATTTTTTATATGCCCTCATATAGATTTGTGGCATAAAGATAATCTATGAATAAAATGGTGGAATAAATATTGTGACAGTTGTATGAGAATTATTCCAAACTTTGGTCTTGGTATATATATAAATTTCGAACAAATCAAAATGTGTATTCAAGAGCGATGTACCTTCATTAACAAAACGTTTGAGAGATATTTGATGAAGACATGAACGCATCTATAACCATAAAATGCTTCCATTACAAAATGATCAAATCTAACAAAACCATGGAGAAATATTTAATACAAGTTACTGTCACCTCTCAGGTATTCCTCTCACGACCTTTGTTACGCAACCGGAAGGTAATATTTTCAACGATCTGCCTGTCCGTCCGTCCGCCCGTGGTCATTTCGTTTCATGAGCAAAACAACAAAACTATAAGACGTGACTATTTGAAATTTGGTATTTGGATCCGTCGGCAAGTGTAAGTGAGCCTTTTTATGATTTTTATCTTACGGTCCACGGTCTACGGATGTAGGAGTACAAAGTTGTATAATTTATATGGACAAACAGTCAAAATGGCGGTGGTTTCAAACATAATATATGGGATACATTCATTCTTTAAAGAACATCTTTATGTTAAATTGACTCGTCAACATACACAGGTATATTCAAGCTTTATGTATAGTGGATGATATAACATTTATAAACTTTGCCAGGTTTCTAAGAACAATAAAGTAAGAAGATGTAAATATCTGCCTATAAGATAAAATGTTTGAGAATTTGAGGAGTTTTTCAGGAATATATTTGTTTCTAGTTTAATGAAAAGCTGGATAGCGAAATAAATAGTGGAATTCATCAGCGATTGACGGCGAATCACATAATGTACAAGTGCTATTTTCTCTTGGGATATTCTTCCAACATCCTGTCTCAACAGGAAGGTAATGGTTAGACGTCCTGAATTTTAATAAAGAATAACTTATATACTTAGGTTATAACAGATATCCATCTAATGATGGTCGGGCCTTTATTAACTTATAATAGTAACCTTTGGAACTTACCTCTACATCGCTCCTCCAATTTTGATAAAACTGATCTTCAACTTTATTAAATAGCCATATTCGACTATAAGGACCAGGAAAATTATAAATAAAACTGAGTCCACACGAGTCTAAGATATTTTCAACAGTATTGAGCCATGGATAAGAGAGATTATTGACTGCCCTATCAAGTGACATGGAGTTCAAGACTTTTGGTGATAACTTAGAATGAGATAGGGATATGTTGAGTTTATGCCAAAAACCAATATTTCTCGTTGAAACATAAATGCTGATTGGATACCTTCCAAATTCACCATATAACATAAAATTAGGGGCATGAGTCCCGTAGCTAGTTTTAATGTAATTAAACTTGATATGTACACTTTCAAGGAAATCAATATTAGCATAACCCCAAATTTCGGATCCATATAAGATGATAGGTAAAATCATTACATCGAAAGCTTTAATAAGACAATCAAGAGGTAAATCGTTTTTCCTTGACATTTTCAACAATAAATACGTACATGTTTTGACCTGTGTTGTTAGCTCTTTCAGCCCAAACGTAAATTTTCTGTGAAACTTAAAACCCTGGTAATTATAATTATCAACTAGTTCAATCTCCTCTTCGCCATAGAAAAATGACAATTTATTTACCATACGCGTACCACTTCCAAATATAACAATCTTAGTTTTATTACTATTAACTGTATCATCAGCATATAACAATACAAGCATCGCCATTGAAAAAATATAATATTATTTTGAATAGACATATCAACACCATTGCAATCAAGACTTTTCAACAATGATTCTAGATTATTTATAAAGATAGAAAATAATAACGATGAGAGATTTTCACCCTGACGGACCCCTGAAAAGCTTGGGAAAAAAGTAGACTTCTCATGGTTGAATTACATGATTTGATATTTGAGTAAATAGTTTGTACTAATGTAAGGAATTTACCGTGAATAACGTAAGCTAACATTTTTGATCAGAGTCCAACTCTCCAAACATTATCGAAAGCTTTTGACAAGTCAATAAGAGCACATTACCATATCTTCTTAGAATGTTTTAAAAAATCGATAACTGAACTGAGAATGCACATATTATCAACTGTAGAGTAACCCTTTCGGAAACCAGATTGACAAGGAGACAACAAAGAGTTTGTTTCTAAACAGTTGGATAGTCTGCAGTTGAGTTAACAAGTAAAGAGTTTACCAAGACAACTTAAGATTTTAATTGGTCTTTATTAATTAGGATAACTAGGGTCACCTTTACTTTTATATAAAGGCTTGATTATCCCAATTAACCATACCTCGGGAACTTCGCCTGTGTCAAGCACTGCGTTAAATAGATTCTCTAAAAAGGGAATAAATAAATCTATGGAGTCAAAGTCAAAGTACTTTATTGCATTTAAGGCCTCTGGCCCATATACAATTGGAGTCAATAATATAATCATTTTCAAGAGTTTGGTGCTGTTTTATGTTTATGAAATAATTTCCAGTATTCCCCTGGTGTTTTTCTGCTTATTTCTAATATCATTTATTAGCTTATTTTGTACTTTTTAAGATATTTGTATATACATTTCTTATATTCCTTAGCTGCATGTCGGTAGTAGATATGATTTACCTGCTTCTTGCAATGTTGATATTTTTTCTAGCTTTATGGTAGTGCATTCGTTTCTGTTCTTTTCCAAACCATGGTTCATTACCTTTATGTTTGTGAACCGGTGGGATATGTCATCTTCTCATAATCTTTTACTTAGATGAGGCGCTATGAAAACATCCCATGAAGACAGAATATGTAATCTATGTCACGTAAATTAATAGAAGATGAATATCATTTAATTAACCATTAAACCATGTTAACGTACATCATAGAAAAAATACTTGAAAACATATGATTTTAGATAACCTTATTTTAAGAAAGTCTTGGCATTGTTGTCAAATTCGAATAGCAAAATTCTAGGGAACGTTTTTTAATGTATGTATGGTATGTCTCTTCAAAGACATAATTTTTTTAAAGGTCAGACTCCTTTGATATTATCAATTAAGTTGGCTATGACATAAACTAGTGTCCAAAAGAAACGATACCAAGTTTTCAAAGTCGTCCGAAACAAAATTCTTTAACCTGACAGAGTCGAATTTAAGTGTGTCTAACAGGCATATGTCTTGTAAAGAAGTATGCACATTTTCATTCTTCAGGAAATGATACTTTTGATTTTGTGTCTTTTCAAATGCACATGGGGTGCATAAATCGAAATTTCAAATTGTTTTATGAACAGAACTTTCGTCATTTCACTTTGAAATTGATAAAGTATTGAATTTAGGTGAGATAAAAATGTTGATGATATAATGCATTTTATTTGACATAAATTCGTTGACGCGTCACTGCACTAGAACGTTTTAAAACAAGCGAAAGTGTCCAATTTCTCTCTGCTACCTCGACTAGTTAAGGAGAATCCAGATCGATGTTTTTTTAAATGCATGTTTCTCACAAACATGAAAAGATAATGTTACAAAATTTAGCATAGAAGTAGGTTGACTATTGAATAAATGATATTACTATGTTTTAGTCTTATCAATCTGCAGTGGATTGAGTTATTTTGGGATCTGTAAGGTATCGTTTCTTTTGGACACTAGTTTAGTTAAACCTATACTTTTATGTTTATATCTGGAAATGAGCCATAATATATTTTTTTTACAAAATGGCAAAAAGGTCATAATCACGGTGCTAAATCGCTAAATGAAAAAGTTTAATAACTGTCCATAATGAATATTGGTCACCCCTTTAGAAACACAAAACGGCATAGTAAATTTATCGCATAGTAAATTTATCGCGAATCGCCTCTGGAACTTGACAAATAACATCCTTGTTACAAGAATCGACGTTATTCCTTCCTTCTTGAAGGTTACTTGATCAGGCTATGAAGAGAGGTTGTGAGGATTTCTGAGAGCCCTGAGACATAAACTATAGTTGTCTCTTCACTGCTTGAGGGCAAGACATCTGTAACTTTAGACTATCGCCAGCGTTGTGTCCAAGTAAAGTCAGGGATAGCACTTTTGATGGCAATTTCATTTTAAGTTGTAACGTCAGGATTGGAATGCAGTGATAAGATTTAATTGCGATGGTTAAGCTCTTAAGCTGGATACCGTTTGAACGACTAAAAGATGTGTCAATATGATGTGTTAGACATTCATATTAATGGACATGCTTGGATGAAGACTAAATGTGAAGATTGAAACTGCTGACAAGTGACGTAGTTTAACGGTTGAACTTTTCGTTACGCAAGGTAAATTTATAAGTGAATACACCCCGGTTGCTCATACCTGGTACTAATGTTACACATTTCATTTCTTTAAATGAATTATGGAGAAAAAATAATTCCAACGAAACATAAAGTTTGGCCCCTGCATACTTTAGATTAACTAGGTGTAAAATTGGGGGTGTCCCCTTTAATGTCGATAAGTTGGTTGTTCAAAGAAATGATTGATTGATAAGATATAAATTGTTTTAAATTTCTATCGGTTTTCTTTCTTTAATCAGAATGATTACCAAATATGGTAAAGTTTCTTATGGTCGGCGGTTTATATACGAGTATTCATCAACATACAATATGCAGTCTGTAATTCACATACAATATATTATATGGAATGCTTCAATATTACAAGATATGATTCATATGTTTTGATATGACTGGTCAGATGCTATTATATGTTAATCTTAAGTGATGTTAGAAAAGTTCATAGAAAACGACTAAAGTTCACCTCAACTGCTCGGTTTACCCCAATTCAGAATTTCACTAAAATATATACTTTTGAATTATCACGTATTTAGGACAAGCAATTGTTACAATTGTAGGGACGGGCGGATCCTCCCCCCAGCATGATATTTCCAGTGAGTAAACACATACGGGGAAGAACGGAAAGAGCTTACTTGGAACAAACGCATCAGATGTGCCGGTTGTTGTCAAGGTTAGCCATGCTGAAACAGAAAAAGTATAAATCAACGAAACTATACGATAGAGGTATTCTACAATAACAACAATAGCTCCTTCTATTAAGACAATTTTGTTTAAAAAAAATATAGCTATGACTACATTGATGACAAATATCAGATTTTATGTCTGGTTTGCGCAAAGATGTTTTAAGAAAAAATGAACTCTTTTTCAATATAGGCAACAGTAAAAGGTTTTAAAAGTTAAACTTTTCCACGTAGCAATGGAACAACCTTTGAACAAAGTTCAAAGATGTAATGAGCTATTTTTTCTATGGCTTTAGTTTGGCATTAGATTGCAATCATGGACTCAACTCTAGATCCGAATGGGTCACGTAACTGCTGACATGAACAAACTGTGTTATGTGCTGGTGATTCTACGTGTCATAATGCCCTGACTGTGGCTACAAGGTATCATAGTGCTCATGACCGGTGACTGCATCCAACGTTCTGACTGTGGCTACATGGTATCATAGTGTCTATGACTGGTGACTGCATTCAACGTTCTGACTGTGGCTACACGGTATCATGGTGTTCACGACTGGTGACTGCATCCAGCGGTGTGACTGTGACTACACGGTATCATAGTGCTCATGACCGGTGACTGCATCCAACGGTCTGACTGTGGCTACACGGTATCATGGTGTTCATGACTGGTGACTGCATCCAACGTTCTGACTGTGACTACACGGTATCATGGTGTTCATGACTGGTGACTGCATCCAACGGTCTGACTGTGGCTACACGGTATCATGGTGTTCATGACTGGTGACTGCATCCAACGGTCTGACTGTGGCTACACGGTATCATAGTGCTCATGATCGGTGACTGCATTCAACGTTCTGACTGTGGCTACACGGTATCATAGTGTTCATGACTGGTGACTGCATCCGACGTTCTGACCAAGGCTACACGGTATCTTAGTATTTATGAATGGTGACTGTTTCTAACTCTTGACCAAGGCTACACGGTATCACAGTGTTCATGACTCTAACAACGGTTACACGGTACCACAGTGTTCATGACTCTAACCAAGGCTACATGGTATCACAGTGTTCATGATTCTAATCAAGGCTACATGGTATCATAGTGTTCATGACTCCAGCCAAAGCTACATGGTAGCATAGTGTTCATGACTCTAGCCAAAGCTACATGGCATCACAGTGTTCATGACTCTAACAAAGGCTACATGGTATCACAGTGTTCATGACTCTAACCAATGCTACATGGCATCACAGTGTTCATGACTCTAACAAAGCCTACACGGTACCACAGTGTTCATGACTCTAACCAAGGCTTCGTGGCATCACAGTGTTCATGACTCTAACCAAGGCTACATGGCATCACAGTGGTCATGACTCTAACCAAGGCTACATGGTATCACAGTGTTCATGACTCTAACCAAGGCTACATGGTATCACAGTGTTCATGACTCTAACCAAGGCTACATGATATCACAGTGTTCATGACTCTAACCAAGGCTACATGGCATCACAGTGGTCATGACTCTAACCAAGGCTACACGGGTTCACAGTGTTCATGACTCTAACCAAGGCTACACGGTACCACAGTGTTCATGACTCTAACCAAGCCTACATGGCATCAGTCTTCATGACTCTAACCAAGGCTACACGGTATCACAGTGTTCATGACTCTAACCAAGGCTACACGGTACCACAGTGTTCATGACTCTAACCAAGGCTACATGGTATCACAGTGCTCATGACTCTTACAAAGGCTACATGGTATCACAGTGCTCATGACTCTAACCAAGGCTACATTGCATCACAGTGTTCATGACTCTAACCAAGGCTACACGGTATCACAGTGTTCATGACTCTAACCAATGCTACAGGGTACCCCAGTGTCAATGACTCTAACCAAAGCTACATGGCATCACAGTCTTCATGACTCTAACCAAGGCTACACGGTACCACAGTGTCAATGACTCTAACCAAAGCTACATGGCATCACAGTCTTCATGACTCTAACCAAGGCTACACGGTACCACAGTGTTCATGACTCTAACCAAGGCTACACGGTATCACAGTGTTCATGACTCTAACCAAGGCTACATGGTATCACAGTGTTCATGACTCTAACCAAGGCTACATGGCATCACAGTCTTCATGACCCTCACCAAGGCTACATGGCATCACAGTGTTCATGACTCTAACCAAAGCTACATAGCATCACAGTCTTCATGACTCTAACCAAAGGCTACACGGTACCACAGTGCTCATGACTCTAACCAAGGCTACACGGTATCACAGTGTTCATGACTCTAACCAAGGCTACATGGTATCACAGTGTTCATGACTCTAACCAAGGCTACATGGCATAACAGTGTTCATGACTCTCACCAAGGCTACATGGCATCACAGTGTTCATGACTCTAACCAAGGCTACATGGTACCACAGTGTTCATGGCTCTAACCTAGGCTACACGGTATCACAGTGTTCATGACTCTAACCAAGGCTACATGGCATCACAGTGTTCATGACTCTAACCAAGGCTACATAGCATCGCAGTGTTCATGATTCTAACCAAGGCTACATGGTACTACAGTGTTCATGACTCTAACCAAGGCTACACGGTATCACAGTGTTCATGACTCTAACCAAGGCTACATGGCATCACAGTGTTCATGACTCTAACCAAGGCTACATGGCATCGCAGTGTTCATGACTCTAACCAAGGCTACATGGTATCACTGTGTTCATGACTCTTACCAAGGCTACACGGTACCACAGTGTTCATGACTCTAACCAAGGCTACATGGCATCACAGTGTTCATGACTCTAACCAAGGCTACATGGCATCACAGTGTTCATGACTCTAGCCAAAGCTACATGGCATCACATTGTTTATGACTCTAACCAAGGCTACATGGCATCACAGTGTTCATGACTCTAACCAAGGCTACACGGTATCACAGTGTTCATGACTCTAACCAATGCTACACGGTACCCCAGTGTCAATGACTCTAACCAAAGCTACATGGCATCACAGTCTTCATGACTCTAACCAAGGCTACACGGTACCACAGTGTCAATGACTCTAACCAAAGCTACATGGCATCACAGTCTTCATGACTCTAACCAAGGCTACACGGTACCACAGTGTTCATGACTCTAACCAAGGCTACACGGTATCACAGTGTTCATGACTCTAACCAAGGCTACATGGTATCACAGTGTTCATGACTCTAACCAAGGCTACATGGCATCACAGTCTTCATGACCCTCACCAAGGCTACATGGCATCACAGTGTTCATGACTCTAACCAAAGCTACATAGCATCACAGTCTTCATGACTCTAACCAAGGCTACACGGTACCACAGTGCTCATGACTCTAACCAAGGCTACACGGTATCACAGTGTTCATGACTCTAACCAAGGCTACATGGTATCACAGTGTTCATGACTCTAACCAAGGCTACATGGCATAACAGTGTTCATGACTCTCACCAAGGCTACATGGCATCACAGTGTTCATGACTCTAACCAAGGCTACATGGTACCACAGTGTTCATGGCTCTAACCTAGGCTACACGGTATCACAGTGTTCATGACTCTAACCAAGGCTACATGGCATCACAGTGTTCATGACTCTAACCAAGGCTACATAGCATCGCAGTGTTCATGATTCTAACCAAGGCTACATGGTACCACATTGTTCATGACTCTAACCAAGGCTACACGGTATCACAGTGTTCATGACTCTAACCAAGGCTACATGGCATCACAGTGTTCATGACTCTAACCAAGGCTACATGGCATCGCAGTGTTCATGACTCTAACCAAGGCTACATGGTATCACTGTGTTCATGACTCTAACCAAGGCTACACGGTACCACAGTGTTCATGACTCTAACCAAGGCTACATGGCATCACAGTGTTCATGACTCTAACCAAGGCTACATGGCATCACAGTGTTCATGACTCTAGCCAAAGCTACATGGCATCACAGTGTTTATGACTCTAACCAAGGCTACATGGCATCACAGTGTTCATGACTCTAACCAAGGCTACATGGTATCACAGTGTTCATGACTCTAACCAAGGCTACATGGCATCACAGTGTTCATGACTCTAACAAAGGCTACATGGCATCACAGTGTTCATGACTCTAAGGCTACATGGCATCATCACAGTGTTCATGACTCTAACCAAGGCTACATGGCATCACAGTGTTCATGACTCTAACCAAGGCTACATGGTATGACAGTGTTCATGACTCTAGCCAAGGCTACATGGCATCACAGTGTTCATGACTCTAACAAAGGCTACACGGTATCACAGTGTTCATGACTCTAACCAAGGCTACATGGCATCACAGTGTTCATGACTCTGACTGAAGTTAAACGGTACCACAGTGTTCATGACTCTAACAAAGGCTACACGGTATCACAGTGTTCATGACTCTAACCAAGGCTACATGGCATCACAGTGTTCATGACTCTAGCCAAGGCTACATGGTATCACAATGTTCATGACCCTGACTGAAGTTAAACGGTTCAACAGTGTTCATGACTCTAACAAAGGCTACATGGTATCACTGTGTTCATGACTCTAACCAAGGCTATATGGTATGACAGTGTTCATGACTCTAACCAAGGCTACATGGTATCACAGTGTTCATGACTCTAACAAAGGCTACATGGTATCACAATGTTCATGACTCTAACCAAGGCTATATGGTATCACAGTGTTCATGACTCTAACCAAAGCTACATGGCATCACAGTCTTCATGACTCTAACAAAGGCTATATGGTATCACAGTGTTCATGACTCTAACCAAGGCTACATTGTATCACAGTGTTCATGACTCTAACAAAGGCTACATGGTATCACAATGTTCATGACCCTGACTGAAGTTAAACGGTACCACAGTGTTCATGACTCTTACAAAGGCTACATGGTATCACAGTGCTCATGACTCTAACCAAGACTACATGGCATCACAGTGTTCATGACTCTAACCAAGGCTACACGGTATCACAGTGTTCATGACTCTAACCAATGCTACACGGTACCCCAGTGTCAATGACTCTAACCAAAGCTACATGGCATCACAGTCTTCATGACTCTAACCAAGGCTACACGGTACCACAGTGTCAATGACTCTAACCAAAGCTACATGGCATCACAGTCTTCATGACTCTAACCAAGGCTACACGGTACCACAGTGTTCATGACTCTAACCAAGGCTACACGGTATCACAGTGTTCATGACTCTAACCAAGGCTACATGGTATCACAGTGTTCATGACTCTAACCAAGGCTACATGGCATCACAGTCTTCATGACCCTCACCAAGGCTACATGGCATCACAGTGTTCATGACTCTAACCAAAGCTACATAGCATCACAGTCTTCATGACTCTAACCAAGGCTACATGGCATAACAGTGTTCATGACTCTCACCAAGGCTACATGGCATCACAGTGTTCATGACTCTAACCAAGGCTACACGGTACCACAGTGCTCATGACTCTTACCAAGGCTACACGGTATCACAGTGTTCATGACTCTAACCAAGGCTACATGGTATCACAGTGTTCATGACTCTAACCAAGGCTACATGGCATAACAGTGTTCATGACTCTCACCAAGGCTACATGGCATCACAGTGTTCATGACTCTAACCAAGGCTACATGGTACCACAGTGTTCATGGCTCTAACCTAGGCTACACGGTATCACAGTGTTCATGACTCTAACCAAGGCTACATGGCATCACAGTGTTCATGACTCTAACCAAGGCTACATAGCATCGCAGTGTTCATGATTCTAACCAAGGCTACATGGTACTACAGTGTTCATGACTCTAACCAAGGCTACACGGTATCACAGTGTTCATGACTCTAACCAAGGCTACATGGCATCACAGTGTTCATGACTCTAACCAAGGCTACATGGCATCGCAGTGTTCATGACTCTAACCAAGGCTACATGGTATCACTGTGTTCATGACTCTTACCAAGGCTACACGGTACCACAGTGTTCATGACTCTAACCAAGGCTACATGGCATCACAGTGTTCATGACTCTAACCAAGGCTACATGGCATCACAGTGTTCATGACTCTAGCCAAAGCTACATGGCATCACAGTGTTTATGACTCTAACAAAGGCTACATGGCATCACAGTGTTCATGACTCTAACCAAGGCTACACGGTATCACAGTGTTCATGACTCTAACCAATGCTACACGGTACCCCAGTGTCAATGACTCTAACCAAAGCTACATGGCATCACAGTCTTCATGACTCTAACCAAGGCTACACGGTACCACAGTGTCAATGACTCTAACCAAAGCTACATGGCATCACAGTCTTCATGACTCTAACCAAGGCTACACGGTACCACAGTGTTCATGACTATAACTAAGGCTACACGGTATCACAGTGTTCATGACTCTAACCAAGGCTACATGGTATCACAGTGTTCATGACTCTAACCAAGGCTAAATGGCATCACAGTCTTCATGACCCTCACCAAGGCTACATGGCATCACAGTGTTCATGACTCTAACCAAGGCTACATGGCATAACAGTGTTCATGACTCTCACCAAGGCTACATGGCATCACAGTGTTCATGACTCTAACCAAGGCTACATGGTACCACAGTGTTCATGGCTCTAACCTAGGCTACACGGTATCACAGTGTTCATGACTCTAACCAAGGCTACATGGCATCACAGTGTTCATGACTCTAACCAAGGCTACATAGCATCGCAGTGTTCATGATTCTAACCAAGGCTACATGGTACCACAGTGTTCATGACTCTAACCAAGGCTACACGGTATCACAGTGTTCATGACTCTAACCAAGGCTACATGGCATCACAGTGTTCATGACTCTAACCAAGGCTACATGGCATCACAGTGTTCATGACTCTAGCCAAGGCAACATGGTATAACAATGTTCATGACCCTGACTGAAGTTAAACGCTACCACAGTGTTCATGACTCTAACAAAGGCTACACGGTATCACAGTGTTCATGACTCTAACCAAGGCTACATGGCGTCACATTGTTCATGACTCTAGCCAAGGCTACATGGTATCACAATGTTCATGACCCTGACTGAAGTTAAACGGTTCAACAGTGTTCATGACTCTAACAAAGGCTACATGGTATCACTGTGTTCATGACTCTAACCAAGGCTATATAGTATGACAGTGTTCATGACTCTAACCAAGGCTACATGGTATCACAGTGTTCATGACTCTAACAAAGGCTACATGGTATCACAATGTTCATGACTCTAACCAAGGCTATATGGTATCACAGTGTTCATGACTCTAACCAAAGCTACATGGCATCACAGTCTTCATGACTCTAACAAAGGCTATATGGTATCACAGTGTTCATGACTCTAACCAAGGCTACATTGTATCACAGTGTTCATGACTCTAACAAAGGCTACATGGTATCACAATGTTCATGACCCTGACTGAAGTTAAACGGTACCACAGTGTTCATGACTCTTGCAAAGGCTACATGGTATCACAGTGTTCATGGCTCTAACCAAGGCTACATGGTATCACAGTGTTCATGACTCTAACCAAGGCTATATGGTATCACAGTGTTCATGACTCTAACCAAAGCTACATGGCATCACAGTCTTCATGACTCTAACAAAGGCTATATGGTATCACAGTGTTCATGACTCTAACCAAAGCTACATGGTATCACAGTGTTAATGACTCTAACCAAGGCTACACGGCATCACAGTGTTCATGACTCTAACAAAGGCTACACGGTATCATAGTGTTCAGGACTCTAACCAAGGCTACATGGCATCACAGTGTTCATGACTCTAACCAAGGCTACATGGTATCACAGTGTTCATGACTCTAACCAAGGCTACATGGCATCACAGTGTTCATGACTCTAACAAAGGCTACACGGTATCATAGTCTTCATGACTCTAGCCAAGGCTACATGGCATCACAGTGTTCATGACTCTAACCAAGGCTACATGGCATCACAGTGTTCATGACTCTAACAAAGGCTACACGGTACCACAGTGTTCATGAACCTGACTGAGGTTAAACGGTATCACAGTGTTCATGACTACTACTCACCTCTTATCGCTGTTACGGTATGTTCTCTTAATGATCATTAAAGCATTGTTATGATTTTTTTTTGTAGTACTATTTAGTAACTTGACTTTAAACAGCTCTTACTGACAAAGGTAATATATTAAGGATAGAATATATAGATAAATATATATAGATAGGTTGTTGGTGCAAATGGTGGGACAATCCAATGTCGCAATGAAAGCCCAGCTAAATGGTCTTTGCCTGAAATCAGGGGAAGTGAATTTGTGAACATACTTTTTACATGACACCTTTACAAAAAGGCCGGCATTCCATGTGTCCGTAGTGCGTAATGCGTAATGCGTAGTGGGCAATGCGTAATGCGTATTCAAAACTTTGCACTAAAATAGTAGAAGTTAATTCCATGTACGCGTAATGCGTAGTGCGCGATGCGCGATGCGTAATGAATGATCCCTGGAACGCTCACGAGAGAATCCGAATACGCATCACGCATCACGCATTACGCATCACGCATCACGCAGGAATACGTACACATGGAATGCCAGCTTAAGGCTACATGGCGATGTAAAGGTTTCTTACTGAATTGATCAGCGCATGTTTGTTAGCAACTATTTGCGAAATGGATTTCTAGACTGTCTATATTTGTACACACCTATCTGGCAATACAATATCTATCATTTATGTCATGTAGACACAACTTGCTGGTAAAAGAATTCAAGTGATTTATTGATCGAGTAATTGCAAGTTAGAAGTCGGAGCGCGCCAACAGCCGAGAGGGGCGCGATCATGAAGCTCACCTAACAGTTTAGTACAGTGTCCTCATAACAAATTTACATTGACATATAGAAAATCTCACCCAAGTGTCTTCTGATATCAAATATATCAACACAAGTTGATAAAAGTAACAAATATTCGAGGCTTGCCGAGGAAATTTTACTTTTATCAACGAGTGTTGATATATTTGATATCATAAGACACTAGGGTTAGATTATATGTATCACCCAAAATCATATTTCATCACATTTGCATGAAAAATGTACATCTTTGAGCACTGCATAGCTCTTTAACTTCTAAACCAGTGATGTCATAGCACTGTGACGTCATGGTGTTCATGACGTCATAGCATTGTGACGTCATTGTGTTTCTGACGTCTTAGCATTGTGACGTAATTTCTGATGATGCAAAACGTTTGTGATGTCATGTCCCTTCTGTTGACAGGGCATTGTTCAAAATCTACTGTCAAAGCGATATCTCCAAGGAGATATCGCTTGACCTTCCACAAGCGATTTCTCCAGTGGAACACAGTTTTGGATGGTAAATTGGAAACACCTCGCACAAACCTTAGTCCATAGTAGAGAAGGCTGCTGATAGTACTACAATACCTCACAGTAAAGAGGGCTGCTGATAGTACTGGCATACCTTTAAGTAAAGAGGGCTGCTGATAGTACTACCATACCTCACAGTAAAGAGGGCTGCTGATAGTACTACAACACCTCACAGTAGAGAGGGCTGCTGATAGTACTACAACACCTCACAGTAAAGAGGGCTGCTGATAGTACTACCATACCTCACAGTAAAGAGGGCTGCTGATAGTACTACAATACATCACAGTAAAGAGGGCTGCTGATAGTACTACAATACATCACAGTAGAGATGGCTGCTGATAGTACTACAATACCTCACAGTAAAGAGGGCTGATAGTACTACCATACCTCACAGGGAGAGGGCTGCTGATAGTACTACAACACCTCACAGTCAAGGGGGCTGCTGATAGTACTACAATACCTCACAGTAGAGAGGGCTGCTGATAGTACTACAATACCTCACAGTAGAGATGGCTGCTGATAGTACTACAATACATCACAGTAGAGATGGCTGCTGATAGTACTACAATACATCACAGTAAAGAGGGCTGATAGTACTACCATACCTCACAGGGAGAGGGCTGCTGATAGTACTACAACACCTCACAGTCAAGGGGGCTGCTGATAGTACTACAACACCTCACAGTAAAGAGGGCTGCTGATAGTACTACCATACCTCACAGTAAAGAGGGCTGCTGATAGTACTACAATACCTCACAGTAGAGAGGGCTGCTGATAGTACTACCATACCTCACAGTCAAGGGGGCTGCTGATAGTACTACAACACCTCACAGTCAAGGGGGCTGCTGATAGTACTACAATACCTCACAGTAGAGAGGGCTGCTAATAGTACTACAACACCTCACAGTAGAGAGGGCTGCTGATAGTACTACCATACCTCACAGGAAGAGGGCTGCTGATAGTACTACAATACCTCACAGTAAAGAGGGCTGCTGATAGTACTACAACACCTCACAGTAAAGAGGGCTGCTGATAGTACTACAATACCTCACAGTAGAGAGGGCTGCTGATAGTACTACAATACCTCACAGTAAAGAGGGCTGCTGATAGTACTACAACACCTCACAGTAAAGAGGGCTGCTGATAGTACTACAATACCTCACAGTAGAGAGGGCTGCTGATAGTACTACCATACCTCACAGTAAAGAGGGCTGCTGATAGTACTACAATACCTTACAGTAAATAGGGCTGCTGATAGTACTACAATACCTCACAGTAGAGAGGGCTGCTGATAGTACTACAATACCTCACAGTAAAAGAGGGCTGCTGATAGTACTACAATACCTCACAGTAAAGAGAGCAGCCTAGAGAGGGCTGCTGATAGTATTAAAATACCTCACAGTAAAGAGGGCTGCTGATAGTACTACCATACCTCACAGTAGAGAGGGCTGCTGATAGTACTACAATACTTCACAGTAGAGAGGGCTGCTAATAGTACTACAACACCTCACAGTAGAGAGGGCCGCTGATAGTACTACCATACCTTAAAGTAGAAAAGGCTGCTAATAGTACTACAACACCTCGCAGTAGAGAGGGCTGCTGTAATATTACCATACCTCACAGTAGAGAGGGCTGCTGATAGTACTACAATACCTCACAGTAGAGAGGGCTGCTGATAGTACTACCATACCTCACAGTAGAGAGGGCTGCTGATAGTACTACCGTACCTCACAGTAGAGAGGGCTGCTGATAGTACTACAATACCTCACAGTAGAGAGGGCTGCTGATAGTACTACAATACCTCACAGTAGAGAGGGCTGCTGATAGTACTACCATACCTCACAGTAGAGAGGGCTGCTGATAGTACTACCATACCTCACAGTAGAGAGGGCTGCTGATAGTACTACAATACCTCACAGTAAAGAGGGCTGCTGATAGTACTACAATACCTCACAGTAGAGAGGGCTGCTGATAGTACTACAACACCTCACAGTAAAGAGGGCTGCTGATAGTACTACCATACCTCACAGTAAAGAGGGCTGCTGATAGTACTACAATACCTCACAGTAGAGAGGGCTGCTGATAGTACTACAATACCTCACAGTAGAGAGGGCTGCTGATAGTACTACAATACCTTACAGTAAAGAGGGCTGCTGATAGTACTACCATACCTCACAGTAGAGAGGGCTTCTGATAGTATTACCATACCTCACAGTAAAGAGGGCTGCTGATAGTACTACAACACCTCACAGTAAAGAGGGCTGCTGATAGTACTACAACACCTCACAGTAAAGAGGGCTGCTGATAGTACTACAATACCTCACAGTAAAGAGGGCTGCTGATAGTACTACAATACCTCACAGTAGAGAGGGCTGCTGATAGTACTACAATACCTCATAGTAGAGAGGGCTGCTGATAGTAATACAATACCTCACAGTAAAGAGGGCTGCTGATAGTACTACAATACCTCACAGTAGAGAGGGCTGCTGATAGTACTACAATACCTTACAGTAAATAGGGCTGCTGATAGTACTACAATACCTCACAGTAGAGAGGGCTGCTGATAGTACTACAATACTTCACAGTAGAGAGGGCTGCTAATAGTACTACAACACCTCACAGTAGAGAGGGCCGCTGATAGTACTACCATACCTTAAAGTAGAAAAGGCTGCTAATAGTACTACAACACCTCGCAGTAGAGAGGGCTGCTGTAATATTACCATACCTCACAGTAGAGAGGGCTGCTGATAGTACTACAATACCTCACAGTAGAGAGGGCTGCTGATAGTACTACCATACCTCACAGTAGAGAGGGCTGCTGATAGTACTACCGTACCTCACAGTAGAGAGGGCTGCTGATAGTACTACAATACCTCACAGTAGAGAGGGCTGCTGATAGTACTACAATACCTCACAGTAGAGAGGGCTGCTGATAGTACTACCATACCTCACAGTAGAGAGGGCTGCTGATAGTACTACCATACCTCACAGTAGAGAGGGCTGCTGATAGTACTACAATACCTCACAGTAAAGAGGGCTGCTGATAGTACTACAATACCTCACAGTAGAGAGGGCTGCTGATAGTACTACAACACCTCACAGTAAAGAGGGCTGCTGATAGTACTACCATACCTCACAGTAAAGAGGGCTGCTGATAGTACTACAATACCTCACAGTAGAGAGGGCTGCTGATAGTACTACAATACCTCACAGTAGAGAGGGCTGCTGATAGTACTACAATACCTTACAGTAAAGAGGGCTGCTGATAGTACTACCATACCTCACAGTAGAGAGGGCTTCTGATAGTATTACCATACCTCACAGTAAAGAGGGCTGCTGATAGTACTACAACACCTCACAGTAAAGAGGGCTGCTGATAGTACTACAACACCTCACAGTAAAGAGGGCTGCTGATAGTACTACAATACCTCACAGTAAAGAGGGCTGCTGATAGTACTACAATACCTCACAGTAGAGAGGGCTGCTGATAGTACTACAATACCTCATAGTAGAGAGGGCTGCTGATAGTAATACAATACCTCACAGTAAAGAGGGCTGCTGATAGTACTACAATACCTCACAGTAGAGAGGGCTGCTGATAGTACTACAATACCTTACAGTAAATAGGGCTGCTGATAGTACTACAATACCTCACAGTAAATAGGGCTGCTGATAGTACTACAATACCTCACAGTAGAGAGGGCTGCTGATAGTACTACAGTACCTCACAGTAGAGAGGGCTGCTGATAGTACTGCAATACCTCACAGTAGAGAGGGCTGCTGATAGTTCTACAACACCTCACAGTAAAGAGGGCTGCTGATAGTACTACAATACCTCACAGTAGAGAGGGCTGCTAATAGGACTACAATACCTCACAGTAGAGAGGGCTGCTGATAGGACTACAATACCTCACAGTAGAGAGGGCTGCTGAAAGTACTACAACACCTCACAGTAAAGAGGGCTGCTGATAGTACTACAATACCTCACAGTAGAGAGGGCTGCTGATAGTACTACAATACCTCACAGTAGAGAGGGCTGCTGATAGTACTACCATACCTCACAGTAAAGAGGGCTGCTGATAGTACTACAATACCTCACAGTAAAGAGGGCTGCTGATAGTACTACAATACCTCACAGTAGAGAGGGCTGCTGATAGTACTACCATACCTCACAGTAGAGAGGGCTGCTGATAGTACTACAATACCTCACAGTAGAGAGGGCTGCTGATAGTACTACAATACCTCACAGTAAAGAGGGCTGCTGATAGTACTACAATACCTTACAGTAAAGAGGGCTGCTGATAGTACTACAATACCTCACAGTAAAGAGGGCTGCTGATAGTAATACAATACCTCACATTAAAGAGGGCTGCTGATAGTACTACCATACCTCACAGTAAAGAGGGCTGCTGATAGTACTACAATACCTTACAGTAAAGAGGGCTGCTGATAGTACTACAATACCTCACAGTAGAGAGGGCTGCTAATAGTACTACAATACCTCACAGTAAAGAGGGCTGCTGATAGTACTACCATACCTCACAGTAAAGAGGGCTGCTGATAGTACTACAATACCTCACAGTAGAGAGGGCTGCTAATAGTACTACAATACCTCACAGTAGAGAGGGCTGCTGATAGTACTACAATACCTCACAGTAAAGAGGGCTGCTGATAGTACTACAATACCTCACAGTAGAGAGGGCTGCTACTAGTACTACAATAC
The DNA here is from genome assembly GCA_916613615.1 of Steromphala cineraria. NCBI lineage: Eukaryota > Metazoa > Mollusca > Gastropoda > Trochida > Trochidae > Steromphala > Steromphala cineraria. The sequence continues at coordinate 37,480,193 of OU744736.1, read as the reverse complement.
CTCACAGTAGAGAGGGCTGCTGATAGTCCTACAATACCTCACAGTAAAGAGGGCTGCTGATAGTAGTACCATACCTCACAGTAAAGAGGGCTGCTGATAGTAGTACAATACCTCACAGTAAAGAGGGCTGCTGATAGTACTACAATACCTCACAGTAGAGAGGGCTGCTACTAGTACTACAATACCTCACAGTAAAGAGGGCTGCTGATAGTACTACCTTATATACCTCAAGGCCCATTTAACACTATTTGAAGCGAGTTTTTGTTCGGGAGAACATCCGTCGGAATGGAATTGAGAGGGCCTTAGACTGTATAACACCCCGCCGGGAGGGCCTTGCACTGTATAACAACCTGCTGGGAGGGCCTTATACGAAATAATAACATCCAAGGAGGTTATTATTTATTATGAGGCCCTCCATTTCGCACCTCATAATTTCAAAGACCGGTAAGGTAATCCATCTCAAAAATTTTCAGAAGTGAAACCGCGGGATTCGAACCCACAACCCTTCGCTCTGTAGCCCAAGACTTATACCATTAGACCACAAAGGATTGGTGAATATGATGGAATTGTTTTGTGAGGTCTTTGCTGCTCTCCTAGAACTTGATGATATTCAATTGCGCTCTACTGTACTCTTTATACGTCAGAGATGTGGTGTATCTCTGTAACAAAAATTAATAACGCCCTTAATATGCTTATGCTATAGTGTTCTGGCAAAATGTCCAAGATAAAACATTTCGTGGCAGAAAATGGGGGATTCGAACACAGAGACACTCACTTCGTAGTCCAAGATTATACCACTAGACCACTAAGGATTGGTAAGTGTGAAGGGATTGACTGTTGATATCTGTTCTGCTCTCCTCAAACTTTAAAAGGTTATTTTCACTGTTCACCTTAAATGTTAGAAATGTGATTTTATTTTCGATATATGAAATTTGCAACAACCTCATCCTCTAGCTATAGCGTTCAAGAAAAATTTCTAAATGTAAAATGTAAAAAAGTAGAACATTAGGGATTCGAACCCTCAACCTTTCAAACTGTAGTCCAAGACTGTACCACTAGGCCACAGGGGATTGGTTAGTAATATGTTATTGACTATTGACGTCTATTCTGCTTTCCTCAAATTTAATGAAATTAATTTGTTGATTTTTTTCGCTTTTAAGTTAAACAAGTGATTATTTCGGTATATAAGATAGATAACACACACATCCTCGGGTGTTATAGCAAACAGAGGCCTTTGCCTACGGGACGACCCTCGTGCGCTGACGCGCACTCGGGTCGTCCCTAGGGCAAAGGCCTCTGTTTGCTATAACACCCTCGTATGCGTGTGTTATCCATAACATACCTCACAGTAAAGAGGGCTGCTGATAGTACTACAATACCTCACAGTAAAGAGGGCTGCTGATAGTACTACAATACCTCACAGTAGAGAGGGCTGCTACTAGTACTACAATACCTCACAGTAGACAGGGCTGCTAATAGTACTACAATACCTCACAGTAAAGAGGGCTGCTGAAAGTACTACAATACCTCACAGTAGAGAGGGCTGCTAATAGTACTACAATACCTCACAGTAGAGAGGGCTGCTGATAGTACTGCCATACCTCACAGTAGAGATTGCTGCTGATAGTACTACAACACCTCACAGTAGAGAGGGCTTCTGATAGTATTACAATACCTCACAGTAGAGAGGGATGCTGATAGTATTACAATACCTCACAGTAGAGAGGGCTGCTGATAGTACTACAATACCTTACAGTAAAGAGGGCTGCTGATAGTACTACCATACCTCACAGTAAAGAGGGCTGATAGTACTACCATACCTCACAGTAGAGAGGGCTGCTGATAGTACTACAATACCTTACAGTAAAGAGGGCTGCTGATAGTACTGGCATACCTTTAAGTAAAGAGGGCTGCTGATAGTACTACAATACCTCACAGTAGAGAGGGCTGCTGATAGTACTACAATACCTCACAGTAGAGAGGGCTGCTGATAGTACTACCATACCTCACAGTAAAGAGGGCTGCTGATAGTACTACAATACCTCACAGTAAAGAGGGCTGCTGATAGTACTACAATACCTCACAGTAGAGAGGGCTGATAGTACTACCATACCTCACAGTAAAGAGGGCTGCTGATAGTACTACAATACCTCACAGTAGAGAGGGCTGATAGTACTACAACACCTCACATTAAAGAGGGCTGCTGATAGTACTACAACACCTCACAGTAAAGAGGGCTGCTGATAGTACTACCATACCTCACAGTAGAGAGGGCTGCTGATAGTACTACAATACCTCACAGTAAAGAGGGTTGCTGATAGTACTACCATACCTCACAGTAATGATTGCTGCTGATAGTACTACAACACCTCACAGTAAAGAGGGCTGCTGATAGTCCTACAATACCTCACAGTAGAGAGGGCTGCTGATAGTACTGCCATACTACCATTTTATGAAAAAAAGGTGTTATCAATGTAATAAAACCTTAAACGAAAATAATTTGTGCGTGCATTTTGTCTGTAGGTTGGTTTAAAAACAAGCAAAAGGGGCATGTTCACTATCCTATCTCGTCGAGTTAAGGAGATTTTAAACTGCATTTTTGAAAGGCGTGTTTTTCAAAAGCGTTGAAAGCTATAGATTTGAAATTAAAAACTTAGTTCAGTTAGCTCTTGGAGACATGGAATAACCATGTTTAATGTTCTAAATTTGACAGTTGACAATACAGCATTTGAATCGGCCTTCATTAACCCCTAAAACTGAACGCTTGTAATTCCCTCACTAAATATACTTAAACTCTGCATTTTTATATGCAAACGATCATATTCCTTTGATATATATGCAAAATATGTGAAGGTTCTAAAGATTGTCCCAAGAAAGTTCTATCAATGCAATATTTTTGTCATTGTGCGTTCCAGATGAGCATACATATGCATATCGTTATTTGTTTTTGTTGTTTTGGAATTTGTACTATCAATGTGATTAACATAAAGTTACAATATTACGTTTGACTAATTGACGGGTTTCGATCAGATTCTTGACCTAGTACCTGTGTGTTGGACGATCAGACTTCATTCTTCTAAGCAATAAGTATTTCTTGATACAATCAGACCAATAACATACACAAATGGTACAATAAGGAAAAGAAGTTGCTCACCAAAAATAACATACACGTCTCGAGCTGTTTTGGACATCTTAGTATGTGGCTTTTTCAACCCATTTGGATGAGCGGTGTCCTCAGTGCACGTGCCGCGTTTTCACACAGTCATCTGTCGAGATAGCGACTGAAAACAGACATACACAGGTGTCACCTCTCAACACTTGTCAGCAACACATTGACATTGAACATGTGGAGATACAGAAACACAGAGCCACAGAGACGTAGATTTGCAGAGACTCAGAGATTCAGAGATACAGGGGTACAGAGACCAAGAGACGCAACCATACAGGGGCACAGAGACAGAGAAACAAATATACAGAGATATAGAGACACAGAGGTATAGAAATACAGAGACAAAGAGATAGACTGGTAAGTTACTAAGTGATACGGGGATAAAGACACAGAGGCGCAGTTATACAGAGACGCGCAGAGATACAGAGACGCGCAGAGATACAGAGACAGAAGAGACATAAGCATAAAGATCCAGAGTTATAGAAACACAGAACTGAGAGACACAGAGGTACAGAGACAAACAGATACAGATTCACACAGGCATAGAGATACAGAGACATTGAGATACAGAAGTGTAGTGATACAGAGATATACAGATGAAGAGTCGAAGAGACGCAGATATACAGAGACGCGCAGAGATAGAGACAGAAGAGATATAAGCAAGAGGATACAGAGTTATAGAAACACAGAGACGGAGAGATGCACAGACCAGAGACACAGATAAAAAAAAGACATGGAAACGCACGGAGATAGAGGAAAATAGATTAGCGTTTGCGGGACATCGCAAAAGCAGAGAAGCCCCGAAACTTGGGGTTTCGTCTTACCCTGTTCCGCCTTTTACAGGCCTCAGCAAATTGGGCATTTTCTCGTGAACTTGACCTTTGACACTCACGGTCACACAAGCAATAAACACATTTCATTGAGTATAACATTAATGTTATGAATTAAAGTGTTAAAAGTTAAAATAATACATATTCTCAATATATGTTGACCTTGCTGTGACCTTGACCTTTGACAGTTCGTTCCCCAAAACGTTTTTTTTAATTTTTTAATTCTCAAGAGATAATATATACAAAATCTAAACTTCATAGCAATAAAGCTTTTTAAGTTATCGTGTTTACAAGGAATTTTGTAGTGATTTTATAACTCGTGACCTTGACCTTTGACCTTGAAAGTGAACATAATAATTCCCCGGAGGTGTAAACACTTAGACATGTTTATGAGTTCTGAAAAGCTTAATGGGATAACGTAATATCCAAATTAGGTGCACATTGCAAAAACTCATATCACATGACCTTGACCCTTGATCTTCAAAGTCACACAATCAAATAAATAGAGGTTTTCATGAGAATGTGTTTTGGGATCGTAAATATCCTGCATTAGGAATAAACATTGTATTTTGCGAGCCTTGGCGAGCTAAATACATAGTGTTTATTCCTAATGCAGGATATTTACGATCCCAAAACACACGAGCATGATAACTTCTTTATCATACAACGTCATTTTTAATTTTATTCGACAAAAATGCTTGATAATACCATTTTGATATTTGTCATCGTTTTAAAAGATGCGCGCATTGATATATGCAAATGACCGGTGTAATGGCTGCGACAGTGAATTAACAAAATACAATTCCTCCTTATAAATGCCTTTAAATACCGTGCAAGTTATTAAGTCACAACTCAAACGTTTTAACATTTCAAAGTACTATAAAAAAACGATGATTTTCAAATTAAAAACAAATTTAACGTGTCTTTGACGGATTCGAACACACGTTCTATCACCTTCCTGTAACAACGAGGGCGAGTCTATCTCACGTTGGGCAAGAGTTGCTTCCCTTCGGCTAAGTTGCAATGGCAGCTTGCGTTACAACGCGCATAAACGGAGATCTAAACTAGAAGATAGGCTTTGCAGTCTCTAATCCAAACTAAGCAAACCTAAAGTATAAAGAACACTGAAGAACGGTGAATGAAGTGTTTACACATGAACCTTGAACTGCCTTTGGTACCTGTGAGAAAATTGTTCGGTCGGTTCAATCAACTCACGATTGCAGTGTTTTTGCACTGCTAAGTCATACATATGGCTATAGAACCATACAGTTTTGTTGATTTTTCTTAAATTAATCTCTATGCATTGTATAATTTATATTTTCATGTCTCTCTCCGTTACCAAAGGCGTTCAAAATATTAACGCTTTATGACGTCATCGGAATTTTTAAAAGAAGTTCCGACCTTGACCTTTGAAATTTGCATCTCTATCCGTATATGGCTTTATTATGCCGAGAACACTATCCATTGTATGATAACACTTTTTATTGAGTATAACAATCATGTATTGATTAAAAGTGTTCATAGTTAGAATAAAGCATTTTTGCTAAACCATGCTAAAGTTATGACCATGCCGTGACCTTGACCTTTGACGGATTCTAGCGGAAACCTTTTTAAAATTTTGTACTTTTCCAAGGATGATATATACCAGGTTAGAGCTTCATAGCACAACACTTTTCAAGTTATCGTGTTTACAAGGAATTCTTAGATTCCATAACTCGTGACCTTGACCTTTGACCTTAAAAAGGGAACGCGTCAAAATCGTTCCCCCGAGGTACGAGTAGTAAGTTGTGAACAAGAGTTCTATTAAGCTTATTGGAAAAAAGCCATAGCTAGTAATACGAGTGCGGCGGCGGCGGCGGCGGTGGAAACTTTACAAAAACTAATAGCAGTTCGTCCTTAGACGGGGCTGCTAAATAGACCAACGAAGGCGCAGAGATACAGTGACACAGACATGCAGATATATTACTTGAGACATAGGGTTACAGAGATACAGAGACACAGATACACAGATATACAATGAAACATATATACTGAGACACATATATACAGAGCCACAGATATACAGATATACAGATACACAGAAAGCCACAGAGAAACAGAGAAAGAGAGATACAGATACAGAGACACAGAGATACAGATGTGCAGATATACAGAGATACAGAGAGATAAAGAGATAAAGAGATACAGAGACACAGATATTCAGACACACAGAAACACAGATATACAGGGATACATATATACAGAAACAAAGATGTACAGATATAGAGAGATACAGAGAGATACGAGAGACAGAGAGATACAGAGACAGAGAGATACAGAGACACAGGGAGATACAGAGACAGAGAGATACAGAGACAGATAGATACAGAGATACAGAGATACAGATATACAGAGATACAGAGAGACACAGAGATTCAGAGACACATGGTCAAAGCGATACAGAGACACAGAGATACAGAGATACAGAGAGATACACAGAGATACACCGATACAGAGATAAAAAGAGATACAGAAAGAATTTGACAGTTGACAATACAGCATTGGAATCGGCCTTCGTTGACCCCTAAAACTGAATGCTTGTAAGCACAGCAATACGTAGTTGTTTTAAACTGGAATAATAAACCTATTTTTAGATTCATTTCTTTTTTCCTCTTTAATAACGTCTCTGAGGAAGTCCCTCTCTTCCAAAAAGTCGTCACGTGAAAGTGAAACAATTTATTGATGAACTGAATTAGTTCACTCCCAATTATTTCACAAAATATACTTAAACTTCTGTATTTCTTTATGCAACCGATTATATTCCATTGATGTATATATGAAAAATACGTGAACATTCTAACGATTGTCTCAAACAAAGGGCTAAAGAGATACAGATAAACAGAGACACAGAGATACATATATACAGAGACACACAGATAAAGATAGACAGAAACAGAGATACAGAGATACAGAGATACAGAGATACAGAGAGATAGAGATATAGATATACAGAGATACAGAGGTACAGAGATACAGAGTGACAGAGAGATAGAAATATAGAGAGATATAGAGATAGAGAGATACAGAGACACAGAGATAGAGAGGTACAGAGGTACAGAGAGATATAGAGATAGAGAGACACAGAGATAGAGAGACACAGAGATAGAGAGATACAGAGATACATGATTAAAGAGATACAGAGACACAGAGATAGAGGGATACATAAATACAGAGATATAGAGATACAGAGGTACAGAGATAGAGAGATAGAGATTGAGAGAGATAGAGAGAGATACAGTGATACAGAGACAAACAGACTCAGACACACAGAGATACAGAGATACCGAGATACAGAGACACAGGATTAAAGAGATAGAGTTATACAGAGACACAGAGACACAGATATGCAGAGATACAGAGATACAGAGAGATACACAGACAAAGAATTAAAGAGATACAGACACACAGAGACACAGAGACACAGATATGCAGAGATACAGAGATACAAAGACCCAGGGTTAAAGAGATACAGATATACATGGCTAAAGAGATACAGATATACAGAGACAAAGACATATTTGCAGGGGCACAGAGATATAGATATACAGGGATACATATATACAGAGACACAGAGATACAGAGATAAAGATATACAGACACAGAAATACAGATAGACAGAGACAAAGAGACACAGATATAGAGATACACAGATATGCAGATACACAGAGATACAGAGAGATATAGAGAGGTATAGAGATAAATATATACAGATACACAGAGATACAGATATACAGATACACAAATATCTTTTTTCATACATGTGAAACACAAAAGTTATACAACTACAGAGGGTTGTTACCCTTTCATTTATATATGAAGCGTGTGAGAGTTATAATCGCCATACCCTTAAAAGAAAAAATCTCGTCACATCTCTGAAGCTAAACACAAGGACAGATAGTATTCTCCTCTCTGAACGTGTAAGAAAGAAATCAAGAAATTAGAAATCAAGAAAGACAGCATTGTAACCTACTAGATGACATGTACTCTCATCAACACACAAGTTCATCGCCTGTGCAATATAGAGTACATAATTGTCAATTTTTTATACAAATATGAAATATTTAAGGTTTTCATGTATTACTCTCAATTGTGACACGCATTGTGACAACAGTTTGTTAAAGGAGAATCACACGAGTTTTATTAAGGATTTATCATGAAACAGAAACATTGCAAGTCAAATGTGACTGCAGTCATTTTGCTGTTAATTTCACAGGATTTTGCCTTAAAGCTTACCTGTGGTAAATTCATATGATTAAATTGAGAAAGTAAAAACTGAAAAGCATTTAAGTTTTGGTATTGGTCCCTTCCTTGTTGAGAATTCTTTGTTCATCAATTTAAAGAGCGATATCGATCGACTGTATCTTGGTTACAGAGAGTGATGTCTGTAGACAGTTGTGCAGTGGGAAGAATGTTAGACTGAGATGCTGGCAGTCCAACAGGCCCTACTCACACTGCATCACCGGCCAGTCCACACCATGCTGCTTCTTCACACAATCTTATTTTCATATTTGTATGTCCAATGTTTTTTGGTAATTATTGGTTTATGATTTCAAATAAACTATATTACAGGTTGAAATTGGCTTGATTCCGGAATTTGAATAAGTCAATTGAAAAAGGAATGCCGACATTTGTCGTGGTTGATATGAGAACAGCCGACAAATAACTTCGAGAGAAGGGAAGGGGAAACAAATAATTTCGTTTGTGTAGCGAGCAAGTCGCAGTACCTAATGTTGGCCTGAAAAAGAAAACCGAAATAGCGAGACAGACAGACAGACAGGCAGATAGATAGGCAGTCATGGACCGATATGCAGCTGCCATCATTCAGCCTTGCCCGCCTCATTCTCTCAACATCATCCGCTGCCCAAAGACGTATGGAAGGGTCTTTTTTTCAAGCTACGATATCTAATATCGCATCATCTATATACATAATAGTCTTACATGAATAACGTGTTACGTATTCTTATGAAGCATAGTACGACAGTCAGGAAGTCAAAACTTACATTGATGGTTCATATTGGCGCATCATTTCCTGACGAGAACGTGGGCCAATAATTTGTAATGTGGTATCCTAAAGCTGTTCCGATCCGGCAAATTAAAGCGTTTGGTACGTGTCCGTGTTCGGGTCCGTCGACCTGTCACATACACACACACACACAGTGCACGTGCTGAATTATCCAAAGAGCGCGTGTTTCTCTCAAAGATCAATTTGCGTCAGTAGGAAGAGGAGTTGGCTTCTCGCGGTCCTTGGCTTTCATTTGTAACCAATCGCTTGAACGGGCTTATTGGCGAAGCAAGAGGATCGATATGGGAGTCACCATACTACAGCCTCACCAAATGTACACGGACAAGGACGTGGGGCCCTCAGAGGACAGTTCGCCAGTGTCAATGTCACGGTCAATCACAGTTATTCGTCCATGTATTTGTAACATTCTGTATATACCAACACTGAATTATCTTTGATATCATGTGAAGGAAGGTATCCTATTGTTTTGAGTTATTTTTAGATACATTACATCATGGTTCTAATCAATGATAATTGACAATCCAAAACCTTTACATACATACATCTCACCCTATAATACAAACCGTTGACAAATGAAGGCACCCGTAGTTACGGAAGGTATAGGGGATTATCAATATTTATGCATGCATACGACCTATGACCTTCTCAAATCCAAAACGAGGCTAAGGCCGCTTCTTATTTCCTGGTTCGCGTAATGGCTACGTGTCGTTAGAGCGACTCTCTGGTTTCTATCGGCTAGAAATGATTGTGTCGGTATGCTTAAATCGTATTCCAGCTACACCAGTGTGAAAACCTGTTGCATGACAATAAAATCGACATAATGGAGGGTAAATATTTCATGTAAACTAACCTTTGTTTTGGATAGTTATATTCGTGGCAAATACAAAAGACCGACGAGTTTTGCAAACTAGATTATATTGTTTTACTTCTAATACTTACAACAGTGGAAATTTATGATAATCATTCGAAAAAAAAATGTAATTTATGTTTAATATCTCGATCTTCACTGCCAATTTTGAACAAACTGCAGTAACTGCCCAGATGTAACTTATGTAAGGCCATGTTAACAAATGTTTATTGTGATTTACAATGTTCATTGTGCTGCAAAACCGTCAAAGCGACACATCATAGTTTGAAAACAAGACGCTTCATATACATAATATTTTTAAAGAAAAGCTCTTGGAAACTATTAATCATTATACAAATATTAAAAGTAGAATTGTTGATATTGTGGTGGTAATACATAATTCTTTCATTGATACATATAAGGATATATGTACGTGGTCTTGAGGCAATATTAATGATGCAGAATGCATATGGGCAAATAATTTGAATTAATGGCACAGTGAGTTACACAGATGCTACAATAGTTTATTACAAGTTTTACCAACATGTCAAGCCACACAAATAACAAATAAACTCCAGTAGACAAAGTTGATCTGGCTTGAGATGAGGGGAAATACATGTAAATATTTATTAATCACATCCATAAAATTAGAATATATATTGATGTGATTTTGATTAACTATGGACCATTTGAAAATTGAAATTTGATTAAAATGCAGGAAATTAATAATTTCTTATTATTTAACCATAAACATACTCTCTTATTAGAATTGATATGATATTTAATAATATTTCAATGAATATTTGATTAGTTTATAAGGAGTGGTAACTTAAATTAAAGTCAGAAATTATGTAAATGTAAGATTGGTTAATGCTTCATTTAAACTGGATGAATGATTCTAGGTACTGAAGATAAATAATTGAAACAATATGGAATATCAACACAAATGAAAATACTTAAAATATTTATGAATTTCAGCATTATAAAAAAATAACCCTTTAGCTAGGTATAAGTAATCAGATTTGAAATATTTACCTAGGCGAAATAAATTGACAGTTTCAATAATCTCTTTTGGTGGAGATTTATGTCATCTAAAATTGTAATGTTTTCTTTTGTAAAGTTTATTTTTTTAATATCCTTCTTCCAAATAATTTATTAAATTTCTCCTCAATTATCTTTTGAAGTACACAACAAAATTCACAGTGTTTTTTAGTTCAATTCTAGTGATTATCTTGAATATTTCTACACCCCCGCCACTAAACAACACACAAACAAACAATCAAACAAACAGTGATTTCAATAAATTCTAAAAACAAATATATATGATTAATTTTCAAAACATATGGTTGTGTCAAGGAAAGGAATATAACTGAAACAGTATTAGTATCAACGGAACTTAACAAATAGTTTAAACACAGACCAAATTTAACAATTTTTATCTGACAGTTCTAAATCTAATGAATACAAGACTTATGCCATTTAAAAGGGTTTTTAAGAGAATTAAGATCAACATTTATTTCCTATTTAAAGGCTGCAATGGTGTGTTATTTCAATGTACTATTCCCAATAATATGTAAGGATCTTCCTCATTGTACAGTCGCATCTCATATCATAAACAAAACATTTATTTCACAATAGATTTTTTAAAAATCTTGCAACAATTTTACAACTACAGAAATATCTCACATAGATAACTGTGATTATTTTAAATTCTTTTTTTAAATAGAAAAACTAGGTTGTATATGTGCATAAATTTTAAGTCTAAATATGATTCTATATACTTACGAGATATGCAGGAATAGACTTTATTACTTTTTATTCATGTAAAATATATTAAATGTGCAATCATAATATTTCTCATATAAGAATATTCTTGATGTGGGCATTAGTAGAAACATAAAACACGTTATAAAATAATTATGACAATTTTCAAAAGTATTATTTTAGTGTGAAATAACTCATAAATATTATTATATAAGAATTAATGTAAGTAGGCCTAGATGCAGTTTGTTTATTCAAGGCCTGCGATGACCTGAAAGTAACTCGAAGACTAGAGAGGGCTTTATTAATGATTTCTTACCCAATTAAAATGTGTTTATAGATTACAATTGTAATAGTCTCGAAATGAAGGATATGTGTAAAGTACATTTAATTTATAAAGCGTACAATTAGCAACATCGGAATGCAAAATGACGGTGCACACAACGTGCAAACAGCCCTGTGAATCAACAAAACTCGCCAAGCGAGTAAAAATACTATTATCGGTTGTGTTACCTGAAGATGTGTAATTACTGCATCGTTGTTCGACTTTTGGCAAATGTAAATAGCTTATTGTTTACCAAAACGAAGCGTTTTAAGGAAAGGCTACTGGCATGTCAATGCTATTGAATGTTACTTCCGGGTGTAGAACTTAGCCTCGTTTTGGATTACACGCACTCCAGTTTACGTGCCTCAATAATATTCATGGGACAATATAAAGAATCCCCTATTGGCGCTACGGAAGGCTCATGTCTCAAACATTATGGATATTGATTTTTGAAATTAGATGTAAGTCTATTATAATTGATGAAACGAAAAAAGTTACCACCTTAATTTGTTGTTCATGCGTGAAATAACATGATTTGATGCAGAACATTTTTTAAGAAAGGGTATTGAAGATAATATTTTTTCAAAATATAACCGATCTCTAAATAAATTTGTGATATTTTCCACTATCAACATGGTTGTTTATCTTCATATTATATTTTTCAGAAAGTTTGAATATTTGCTGGGGTTCAGTCAAACATGTCCCTGCAACATATGTCCTGAGAACGTTGCTAAAAAGAAATATGTATTCAAAACAGAACAAGTGCTTACTAAAATTGTTAAGGGGTAACATGCATTGAAATCTCCTAACAACGGAAGGCAAATGATCCACTGAAATTTTGGGATACTGAAGGCATTTCATAACAACACATTTTAACAATAAAAATCATTTAGTCATAAAAATAGTTCAAATCCATATATTTTGTACCACAGTTATTGACAAACATACTCAGAACAATAAGTTAAGCGCCACCAGAATTCAAACTAAAGTTTAACACATACACGTAACTCACAAGTATTCCTGGTTATAAAGATTTATAAATTGGTATCAAGAGGTAAAAAGGGTGTGTTGTCTAATAATATGACCAATAATATCCCATAGATGTTGTATCGAGTTCAAGTATAGGGACTGCAAGCCGGCCACGGACGCATTGTTATGGCTTCCCGTTGTAGAATCTGTGTTACCAATCTTATTCTGTGGGGTCTTGCAGTGTCATCCATGTACACTGGTCCTAGGTGCTTGTGGAATTACCACAGGGAGGAGGATGTTATCTCGATATTTCTGAGCATTGAGTGTACCTGGAACTGTCACAAGGTCGAATTTACAACCGTAGGAGACAAAAGCCAGAGCCAGCACCACTCTGATAGGATGGTTGGACATGTCATGGTGCCAAACGGGTGTCAACTTGTCGTCAAACACGATTTCGGCCATCCACAATATGCAATAGCATCCTACACTCAATAGACCCGCGCCATGATGCCAAATTCCAACCCACCCTCGCTCGGGATTAAATTTGGATCTAAGTTTTGGTGTCTTGACTCATGTCCTTTCAATGCGTATGGTCAATTCCGAAGCTATTTAATCATGCAAGGTCTTTTTCATATAGTTCAATTTATCAAGGAAAACAACTAGCGCAAACATTTTTTGCGACAAAACCATTCCTATTAGAATCGGCGGATGACCAGAACAACAGACGATGTTTGATAGCGAATCAAAATGGCCCGGCGTGTACACATTCTGCTAGGCTCAGGTGAGAATTTCTCTTGTTCAACAATGATAGATCTACGAGTTTGCAGTTTAAGAATTTTCAACTTCCCACGGTACATTGAATATGACCACAATTTTAGATCTAAAGGCCTGCCTGTCTCTTGTTGGTTTTTTTTTAAGTGGGAAAAAATTGCTAATTTTCTATAAAGTGCTTGCTACTATTTGAAAGTCAAGATTTCGAACACCTGTTTATTATTCTAGTTCATACAATCTTTGTGTTCCTTAACTATTGCACCTTGGTCAATAATGCAGTTTGTGAAGAATGAAGAATTGCTCAACAGTTTATTGAGCCAGCTGCCTATAGATAGAACTTTGCTTCACCTTGGAAATTTTTTTCCCGGAGGAATGATATATTTCAGTTTTTTAACTTCTGTAATCAACTACACATTTAACCGGAAACTCGCTACGGAACGGCCGATATGGCTTATGTAACTATTTGCCGGACATTTTAAGAATGATTCTAGATCCTCGCAATATTTTTATTTCTCTCCTCAAGTCAAAGATTGATAATATATTATTTGGATTGCTGCTCGTTGTCACAGTCTGATTGCTAGGAGTTTAAGCAATTCTCCTTTGTCGTAATGTAACCAGAAAACTCAAGGGTTCTATGCATACAGAAGATCACTTTTACTAGAGGTGCCCAGTGGTAGTCTACAAAGACAGGTTTTAAATTGAACAATGCAAGGACTATGTTGAGAAACAACCTGTGATTAAGTACCGAATTTCATGTAAAATCATCTATGAACGGTGACGGAAAACTTGTAACACAACAAGACGATATGAAGAGACTATCATGCTGTGGTTGATGTGGCGTTCCTTGCAGTTCTTGCCAACATTTGGCATTTAACTTTCTCAAACATCGTTGTTATAAAGCACAACAATTTAATAAACAGATGGGAGAATTTTAATGCAGCTTGCAAATTGTTAAAATACAAAATACATATTAATGTACGTGACATATAATACATAGCAATGTATAATAACAATATTCTATGATCAGCATGCGGTGACTCACAAAGAAACTATGAAAATAGTAACTCCCATCCCAGTAATAACTTAAATACGTCAAGTTGTTATTTACTACAGGTAAGAAAAGAAACTAAAGTTGAGGGAAATTAAATTATTAATGGCGGGGAAGTGAGGTACCAAGTTGCCTCAATGCCTAAAATCGAGAAGATTGCTGAACGTTGAGGTATCTTAGATATGCTTGTGATTTCCACAGTCCAATGTCTTGGATTACCTCGCCTGGTAGTCCGATGCTAAAAGCCCAGCACGCACCGCCTCTACGAAAGGAATGACCAGTACTGTGCTCCTGCACACCTTCTCTCTTCAGAATGTACTGGATAGTGTTCATGAACACATGATGCTGCAGTGGAAGATGCTGGTTATCGCAAAGAAAAGGTGCAGTGTCGCTGCTACCCTCTGATTTTACTCGCGCTTCAATTATCTCTGCTAAGCGTTCGGCCATGTTCTTTTCAAAGGACAGTTCCAGGTTATCCATCCGTTCATACATGCTTGATTTAACCTCCTTGAACTCAGTGATCAGTGATCTGAACATGACAGTAACGTCTGCCTTATCAGTATCTGCCTTCCTATTCTCGCACATCGAATTGTCAGTCTCACACACAATCACATCTTCTGAGTCTAAATGTTCATTGTTATTCTTTTTATTTGCTTTAGAGTAACCCTTGCACTTCTTATTCAGTAGCGACGTATTTAATCTGTCCATCGAATGGCTTCGTTTTCTGCTATTTTGTGTTCTCTCACTCACCACGTCTTGTCTGGGAGTTGTTGTGGGGGCCGCCATTGCTTCCTGAATGTCGACTGTACATTCGATGCCCTCCATGCGTCTAGTCTAGTTGTGTGGTTTTAAAGGCCCTTAATAGACATAGACATATTACATAAGTATTGCAGTTTTTGGGGGATTTATGTAAATATGGATAAAACTCAGGTTTTAGTTTTCCGTAATGGGGTTATTCTTCGTTCATCTTGCTTTCGGACTACCAATCATAGACTCCCTGTTGAAAATTGACGCTGGCAAAATATTATTAAACAACAAAGAACTTGTAAATTATGTGACTCCTCTGTTATTGGTGATGATTACCACTATCTGCTGAGATGTGAAGCTCTCAAAATTGAACGATCTTTGCTTATTGATAATCTATCTATCTATCTATCTATACAGGAATTTATATAGCGCTGACACCAGTGAACTGCTCATAGGCGCTTAACGAGTCACACAATAATAACTATTTAAAATGGCCGAGCCTTATAAAATTTAAACGATTGCTTACTAATAATAACATAAAGGTATTGAAAAATTTGCTAAATTTATTAACATTATTTTTAAGAATTGCTAGTTATATGATTTTCAAATAGAATGATATGTAATGTTATAATCTTTGTAGTTCTATATGCATGTGTATATATCTCCATATGTTTGTTTATATCACATCAATAAGGTTTCTATAAATAACTCAGACTGTCTCTGCTGTCTTGATCAATGTGTATATATATTGTATTATTTTTAATGCTCTTGTACCACCGTTGGTGGCGATTTGAGTAATACAATGAATCTTAATCTAAATCTGAATGAAAAGTGGTATCATAAATGGTATTCCGGTGCACGCTTCGACATATTATAGTTATTTTGGTGTTCTGTCTTCAACGATATTGTCCTGGACAAAGTGTAATCAAACTCTTGTCGGTAAAGCTAGTAAAGCTATGTTTGATCTGAAATCAATGTTTATAAAACATCCTAGCATTCATATAAAGCTTATGTTCAACTTGTTTGATAGTAAAGTTAAACCTGTTTTACTGAATGGATCTGAAGTCTGGGGGTTCGAGGAGAGGAAATCTGTTGAAATATTTCAAACTATTTTTTGCAAATATGTTCAGGGCGTTCGTAAGCAAGTTACAAGTGATGGTGTTTTAGCAGATTGTGGTATATTAAATAAATATGTTGATTATTATTTCAGATGTATTACTTATTGCAGTAAATTACTGAGGATGTCCGATGATCGCTTTCAAAACAATCCTACTTAAATATGAAAAAGTTGGATCTAGCTGGTAGAGTAACTTGGGCTACGTCTGTAAAATATTTGTTAAATTCCTATGGTTTTGGCTTTGTTTGGTTTAATCAAGATGTCGGTAGTGTTCTTTTATTTATTCAGATATTTAGAAATAGGGTTATTGATTGTAATTGACAGCGGATTTTTGGTAACATACACGTATCTTCTCATTTGATGCATTTTAAAGAATTCAAGGCACTTTTAAATGTCGAGTTTTATGTTTATTCTATCAATAATAAATAAGTTATAAGAAATATTTGTCTCTTAAGATTAAATTTGCTTCCTCTCCTTTTTCACTATTAGAGGTGCAATTGTTGATATGAGATATTTACGGAAAAAATTGGGTGGCCCTTAAAGGCTTCCGTAACTTCGAGACTTGCAACTTTATTTTAGAAAGTCAATCATGACGAAGTCGTAGATCACGTGGTTTCGGTGTCATATTGCTTTTTTCAACTTTTCAGAATTTCCGGACCCCATGCACCTTTGAGAATTTTCTCCTCTGAAGATGCTTGCAGTATTGGACATTTAGTGATATTGAATGGAATGACTGTACCTCAAATAGTTGTTTTTTCTATAAGCGTATAAGGTCGGGTGACTTAGTACAAGGTGCCATTTTCAAGAGGCAACAACTAAAAAAGTCGGACTCAGAATTATGCAATTTTTTCAGGAATGTAAGAAAAGTTTGTATACATTTTTATTTTTTATTTTTGAAATGCCCCCTTTGATATATGCAGACTTGAATGAAATTTTCAGGACTGACTCCTATGACTTCTATGTGATGAACAGGCTATAAATGCGGCTGAATTCTTTTGTCGTCGCTTGCGACTATAAGTGATTTTGTCTTCGGTTTACTGTGAAAATTGTGAAAACGAATGTTTGAATGTTTTGTTGAAGCAAGGAATAGTTAAATAACGAATAACTAATCCGCTGATAACTTTGGCCGCCTGTCACATTCATTCACTAGTCTCGAAACATTTCTTCGAAAATTGTCTGTATTATTGTGCCATTCCATTATTATAAAAATCGTCACCGTGAGCTTTCAGGAAGTTTAGATATAAATAAATGAACAAATAACTAAATAGATGAACATATCTTTCACGAAATTTCATTTTTTGTGAAAACAGCTTGATAATGAAAATATGAAAACAAAAATTATAGATTGATAATAAGATGAACACAAAATGTTATTTGTTTTCATGAAAATAATTTAATGGGATTTTTTGTTTAATATTCGGGGGTAAAATTTGGTAATCTTTTCTTCACAGTTGTCCAAAATTTGAATTTAATCTTCTGTGATATCATGCAAATTGTCATTATTCAAATGAACAGATTTTTCTTCAAACATTTGTTAAAGATCTATCCGCATCTTTTATAATCAAAATTTGTAATTATGAATTAGCAATTTATTCAAGTTTGCCAAATAGCAATTTTGATATATACATAAAATAATTTTTCCTAAATTAACGTAGAAATAATATATATATTTCGGTTTGTAGGCCATCGGCCCATGTAAATTACAAAAGAATCATTTCAATTTGTTGAGTATAGACAATAAAGTTTTACAAAGAAAATTGATAACATTGTCAATTCATTAACATTCTTCTATATGCGAGCGCTTCTGTAATATAATTTGAGCACTTAACAAGGCTATATCTACAAGAACTGGTTAATATTATATAATATTGAGAAACAAAATTAAATTGACCATTCACCAGTATATAATTACCTCTTATTACATTTTAAGATTTGCATTCAAACAAGAAATGTAAAATATTTTCATTCACATCAAGTTCAAATATCTACGGAAGCCTTTTAAAATGGCAACTCAGATTTGAAAAATAAAACCGTGTTGTTCTTCGTCTCAAAAAGTTTGGTCTAAACTGTGTCGACAAAAGACGTTAATTATGAGTAGACGGGTTGTTGCCGCCTTGCTAAACACTCAACATTGAAAAAGGCAGATCACGCATGAACTCGCGCTGCACCGTGGCGGCCGGGCGTTTAGACACAACCTGAATTTCAAAAATGTATACTTGTACTGAGGACCATAAAGTGATATTATTTCATTATATAATACATTATACTACTTTATTCTACAAATGACAAACATATTTTTAACACCGAAATTCATGCAACCGATCACTTCACATTGAGGCGGACAGTCAGTCGATTACCTCACATTGAGGCGGACAGTCAGTCGATTACCTCACATTGAGGCGGACAGTCAGTCGATTACCTCACATTGAGGCGGACAGTCAGTCGATTACCTCACATTGAGGCGGACAGTCAGTCGATTACCTCACATTGAGGCGGACAGTCAGTCGATTACCTCACATTGAGGCGGACAGTCAGTCGATTACCTCACATTGAGGCGGACAGTCAGTCGATTACCTCACATTGAGGCGGACAGTCAGTCGATTACCTCACATTGAGGCGGACAGTCAGTCGATTACCTCACATTGAGGCGGACAGTCAGTCGATTACTTCACATTGAGGCGGACAGTCAGTCGATTACTTCACCTCTACAGAACATCAGTTCCAGGGGGTGTTAATTCCGAGACCTAAATCTGCACAACAATTTTGTTTTGGCATTAAAGCAAATTAGGGGACACTTCTTTTGCCGTTGAGTGTATATGAAAAAGAAAACAAAATTGAAAATAGGAGTTTTATAATAATTTGAAATGTTGTGAATCTTGTATAAAGGTATGGACAGTTCAAGAATATTCTGATTAAGTAATTTGCTTGAATATTAGTCACCATGTAGTATGGTATATAAATCATAACGCAGTCTATAGAAATGTTTAATCAGATCTTATCAAAAGAAAATCATGGCAAAAAGACAAAATATGTGTATATTATTTGTATCATGCTATTATTGTTATGCTATGATTGAACTGTACTACAGGGCCCTGCCAACCTTGTTACAACCTGATTGAACTGTACTACAGGGCCCTGCAAACCTTGTTACAACCTGATTGAACTGTACTACAGGGCCCTGCCGACCTTGTTACAACTTGATTGAACTGTACTACAGGGCCCTGCCAACCTTGTTTCAACTTGATTGAACTGTACTACAGGGCCCTGCCAACCTTGTTACAACCTGATTGAACTGTACTACAGGGCCCTGCAAACCTTGTTACAACTTGATTGAACTGTACTACAGGGCCCTGTCAGCCTTGTTGTAGATTCATTATAACTAATGTTGTGTATCTCAGCGTGTATGTGATCTACTAATTAGTTGAACAATGATTGCAAGTCACGCAACAGTCGCAAACCAGTCATTCATCAGCAAAGTGTCCAACAAGAAATCGGCTTGATTACCCTCTGTATCAGCATGCGTTAATTGCTTCTGTCAACGATTTGGAAGTTGATTGAGAGTATCTTGTCGCACAGTCTCGCCATATTCCCAAATATTCGGACCATTGCGGCACAGGTATGAAGGGTTTCTGGCCAAGCCGTTTACATTCTTTGCTTGGTAAGTTGTCTGTCCTCGTTTCATTCACTCTTCTGCTTTACTTGTACTTGTTCAAATTTATGCTAGTCATATTAACCATTGTCGCTGAACACGACAGTTACATAATAGTTAACTGCGTCACAACGGCATTTCAGTAGTTAAAAATATATATTTGATAGTGGGCTTTGACTAATTTCGTTATTGAATTGACGATTGTATTTGAACATTCGTTACTTTTCACATTCATCATCATTGTTCATAATCAAATTCAATTTATTCGATGGATAGACAAAACACATTTTAAAAACAACAATCAAATCAACCCCTTTATGAAGATTTTGTTATATTTCTTTTAGTTGGACTTGCTATTCTGGCAGAGACCGCTAAAGGTAAGTGAACGTTTTGCTGAGCATAGTAACTTCGAACCGATATATACTAAAGGTAAAAGAACTTAACGAGGACATAAGGTCGTTCCTACCATTCACAGACACATTAACTATTAAAATTCAGAAATTCTGAACTAAATTCGAAAATTCTGAACAAGTTAGAGTCACTAGAAGATGACATATCTCACTGGTCCCAAAGGATTGCCTATATTTATTATACTTGATCCATGTGATACGTCGCCAATGGCTGAAATATTGTCCAAGTGGCGTAAAACTCCTTGTTGTTGAGTTGTGGTTTCCGTCTTCATCCGCCTATTGGTTCCATGCCTTACTTATAGTCAAATGATATGGGGATGAAATTCAGAAAATTTTGTAAATATATTTTAAGAGTTGGTTATCGCACAAGCAACTTGGCAGCTCTGGGCGAATGTGGACGCCACCCTTTGTTTATTAATCAACAGTTAAGGGTTGTAAGTTATTGGTTAAAGATAGTTAGTATGGATTATAATAGATATGTCAAACATTGTTTTTTGCTTATGAAACAATATGATGATATAGGTTACAGTAACTGGGCATCAGCAGTTAGAATGTTTTTATTTTCTTATGGCTTTGGGTTTGTATGGATTTGTCAAGAAGTTGGTAATAATAAATTATTTATGTCAGAATTTAAACAACGTGTATTAGACTTATTGTACCTTTAAATCTCAGCTTAATACTGAAAGATATTTGACTTGTATAACATCTGTACAATTAAGAAGAGCTCTCACTAAGTTTAGATGCTGTTCCAATAATTTTGAAATTACAAATTACAAACATGTTCAGATTCTTAATCCTGCTGATTTGATATGTCCGTATTGCGGAGAAGGTGAAGAAGATGAATATCATGTTTTGTTCTTATGTCCGTTTTATGCTCAAATCCGTGAACAGTATTTACCTAAGTATTACTATAACCATCCATGTACTAAACACTTCATTTCATTGTTATCAACAACCAATACAAATTTGTTGCTCCGCTTAACCACCTACCCGTTTAAGGTATTTAAGTTAAGATAGCGCTCTAGTGATGTTATTGTCAACTCATATATCTGTAAATGTACTCTAGGCCTCCTGGCCCCGAAATACAATAAACTTCTGTTCTGTTCTGTTCTGTTCTGTTCTGTTCTGTTCTGTTCTGTTCTGAAATTCAGAAGGGATCATGGGCACCATAAAAGTTAACGGAAGTTCGAAAGTGGCAACAATTTTGAAGTGATACCAGAGGTAAAGAGAAATAATTTCGAATTTTGAATACAGCGGGGGGATATAAATGAAAAGTAATAGATAATCAAAAACGAAATATTATATGATTAATTAATCATAATAAAAAAAATAATGGGAAAAAAGTATTGTTGAGTTGTAGACGTGGTACCTGAAAAAGATTGAAACAAATATTAAGTGCAGAGGAAGATTGTTGTTGATTTTATTATTGTTATAAAGTTAGGTAATCTTTTGATGAGTTGGATTTATAGGAAGAGGACTATTGAATGGAATTTTAAATAAGTTAAGTTTGAAAATTATAGTTAGATAATTCTAATGGAAATAAATTAAAAGTTATTGTAATTATTAATGTTCGATTTAAATGTGAATTAACATTTATCGATTTGTGGATAAATGGATTTATAAATACTCATCTCTTTTTTATGTACTTAGTCCCTTATTATTCGCTGTTGTTTCCGTCGTTGTAATCTTCGCAATTTGCGTTTTTTCTTTATTGTAGATCATCCTATTTGGATGGTAATGAATGTTTGGTATTTTTGGGGGGATTTGGTATGATTACCAATTGCACCTATGTTAAGTGCAGGGGGTAATCATACCATACACTTTAGGTACAATCCCTGTTCTCAGTTAGGGTTTTGAGGTTTGGTACAGAGAAAATTACAAGTAACAATTAAATAAAGTTCCGGGGGTAGCATTTCAATTTTGTATCAACTTGATTATCGGGGATGTCTGGAGCTTTTAATATGTGATTGGTATATTGGTCATAGATAATGTCTATTGTATCAAGTTCATATTTGTTGATATGTTTCTTAACACCAAGTGGTGTTGGTATTTTAGTTACTCTTTTTTTCATTATTTCGTGGGATAATATTTTGTATCGTGGCTTATGCTGTGATATTTCAGCATAGTTGGTAGTGATCAAGTCAAGTCTATATTACAGAACGAAGGCCTCAGGCCCATATACATGTGCAGTGCAGTACATACATTATAATTTTATACATTATTGTTTACACACTTGGTTTGCCATAAATTATAAGCTATACAAATATGATATATTTTTACGAATAGGAATAGACTAATTGAGACTTATATATATATATCTTAATTTATATTTATGCCATAAATATTTACTTAACCTTCTTAAATCTTAAAGAGGACATTACAATTTACTATTTCAACTTTGCTTACATTAACAATAACCTCCATTAGAAACCTTTAGTGACGTCACTCGATTGTTCTTTGAGGTGTTTATATATTTCAATTTCTGACTCGTACAGCAAGGGAATTATTCGAGTAATGTCCCTCGGATGCAGAATATTATCAACATAATCGCCCTGCAAGGCAGGATATTATTATGATATATCCCTCTTTAAATAATTATTTCGGAACGATGTAATTAATGATTTTGGATAAAGTCAAAGTGTCACTTTCGGAAAAATATCGCAAATGTAATGTTGACACTGCAAATGTTTTGACGATACGCCGGCTCGAACATGCAGAGTTCACAATGCCGAACGGAGAACCAAAAGCTCTAACCACTGAGCTATTATGTCAGCACCGACAAACGACTTTTGTTAGGTCCTCTTATAACAAAGGTCGTAGTTTGGGTTTTTGGATATTTTTCGGCCGCCTCAGTTATTTCAAGCCCTTTCACGTACTCGGTCATATCAATGTTAGTATAACTGGTTGGCGGTTTATAAAATAGATAACACATAGTCCGTGGGCATTATCAATAATAAAGGATGTGGGCAAACCCGCGGGCAAACATCCTTTATTATTGATAATGCCCGTGGACTATGTGTTATCAATAACATAGTGCATGTTTGCCTCTCGTAGCTAAATCAGTTATACAGCATCCCGTTTATGTGTTTAAGAAAATAATATACCTAGGTATTAATAACTGATTAACACTGTAAACTTCTGATCATTTAGAAACCATTGTTCATGCTTAGCTAACCGACCACCCCTTCGAAACACGACAATATTTGTTTTATCAAGATTCACCATTTAATCATATTTCATCATAATAAATGTTTTGAATCATGAAGCAGTTAATTTTACAATTATCCAGCCTGTGTGACTTGCTTTTCTGTGTGTGACATATTGTTTATGTAATGTTTGTTTAAAGTTGTATATCGAGTGCCTATGTATATATGAGACCGTTGTTGATGTAAAAAGAATTTCCTACGGGATAATAAAGTATTATCTTATCTTATCTTATCTTATCTTATCTTATCTTATCTTATCTTATCTTATCTTATCTTATCTTATCTTATCTTATCTTATCTTATCTTATCTTATCTTATCTTATCTTATCTTATCTTATCTTATCTTATCTTATCTTATCATCTTATCTTATCATATAATACGTTAAGTTGGGTTTGTAAACCAGGAAGTATATCTGAAACAAGTACAACATCGTCTGAAAACATAAGTAGTAAAATCTTCTTACAAATCAGAAAATAATTGTATTCCGTATTTACCATGTTTTGATAACTCGGCTATCAACTCACTAATGAATAGAGAGAACAATATAGGACTAAGTACTACGCATCCTTGTTTAAAAACCCATTGAACATTCAAAATATCGGGTGTATTCATTATCATATCTAACAGTTGCTTAAACAGAATAATATATACTAATAATTTAATTCAACATATAAAGTTACGCTTTCACAACTTTAAACGGTCAACCGAATCAAATGCTTAAAATCCACGAAAGCTACATATAGTTTATTTTTCTTCTTCAAGCAACATTTTTTTGTAATTCCATTTAGAGTGAAAATATAGTCGATTGCTGAGTATCCCTGCACCCGGAAGAAACATTAAATAGCATTGACATGTCGGTAGATTTCCCTAAAACGCTTCGTTTTGGTAAATAATGAGCTATGTACAATTTCCAAAAGTCCAGAAACGATGCACTAATTAAATATCTTCAGGTAACACAGCCGATAATAGTATTTTACTCGCTTGGCGAGTTTTGTTGATTGATTGACAGGGCTGTTTACACGTTCTGTGCACCGTCATTTTGATTCCGATGTTGCCAATTTTACGCTTTATAAACTTACTATACTTTACATATATCCCTCATTTCAAGAATATTTCAATTATTAGCTATATGCATATTTTATTTGGGCACGAAAAACAATAATAAAGCCTCCTCTAGTCTTCGATGTCTTCGAGTTACTTTCAGGTCATCGAGTGCAGGGCTTATGAAAACAAACTGCATCTATATTTAATTAATATTCTTAAATTATAGATTTGTGAGTCATATCAGACGAAAATAATACTTTTGAAAAAATTCATAATTATATTATAACGTTTTCTATGTTTCTCCTAACGCCCCTATCAAGAATATTCTAATCAGGTTGCAACCCAGGTATTTATCGGAATTTGTAACCAAAGACATATCTTTGGCGGTCTCTCAAAATTGTAAAAATTTTCGATGTTAACATCAAATCAATATTATTGTATGGGTCAGAAGTATTGGGTTTACAAAATACGGATGTAATTGAAAAGGTTCACCTGTTTGCATACAAGAAGTTTCTAGGAGTAAAACTAAATACACCTAGTGTTATGGTTTATGGTAAACTGGGCGGTTTCCGCTTACCATTTACTCGTCTATAAATGCTGTTAAATATTGGTTAAAACTTTTGGCTTTGTCTTCTGATAGAATATCGAAAAATTGTGATGACATGATGTTACTGTATGATACGAATGGACGAAGAAAATGGGTATCTAACGTTAAGAGTTTTCTGTTTTCTTTTGGCTTTTGAAACATTT
This sequence comes from Steromphala cineraria, assembly GCA_916613615.1. NCBI lineage: Eukaryota > Metazoa > Mollusca > Gastropoda > Trochida > Trochidae > Steromphala > Steromphala cineraria. The sequence goes on along the minus strand of OU744736.1, from coordinate 37,454,487 downwards.
GGATTGAACAATTTGTAGAATCTCAATCATTATTCATTATGTCACTAACTGTTAGACTTAAAGACATTAATGCAAACATGGTGACGAAAATATCTGTCAAGTAAATGTTCTTATTATTTCCAGTTTTAAAAGATCTAATCAAATCATGTGTTGATATACAAACTAAAAACGATCACATGCAAGATTCAGATGCTCATGACACGATTTATTAATTGAAGTGGAAGATATTGAAAAATTAAAAAAGAAAACCGGATATGTACACTTTGTAGTTTAGATGTAGTGAAAGATGAATACCATTTTCTCTTTATATGTCCATTATATGATTCATTACGATGCAAATATATTAAACGGTGTTATTATGTCCATCCAAATGCTAGTTAATTCTAAAGTCTGATGTGCTGTAAAAATCAAAATACATCACAAAATCTTGCCATGTATATCCATAATGCAATGATTTATAAAAAACATGTGATGTCACTTTAATATCTAAATACTTATTCATGTTTATCCCAACTCTCTTCAGTGCGGATGTATATACATATTAATTGATTAACCAATGCATAAAGCTTGGCCCTTTTGAAATGAGTTTGTTATGTTTGTGTTCATTGCTCCTTAAAGTTACAAACCTGGGTTTGAAGCCATTTCGGAAATATTCAACATTTTATTGCAACAACTTCCTTTTAATCGTGAGTTTAGATAAACAATGTACTTTTTTATTTGTTTATCAACGTTTAGTTATTTTGACATGCCGAAATCTCAAATAAATGATCTTTTGTGAATCTTATCCCCTGTAATGAGTTAAAACAATCTATTACCAATATCTTAAACGACTTAGAATATACAAAAATGTTTACTGAATTTGGCGATAAGAGCAGTTTCAGTCAATGTATTTGTTCCACATTTTCATTTCCTTCATTTCAGTCTCGTCGTGCCTTTTTTATTAGCTGATGGTTCAACTGCCCTTTGCAATAGCTCCAACTTCTCCCCTCGTTTAGACCTGGCTATTTACACCTTTCGTTGTGCTGCATCTCGCTGCATATAGCCAGGAAGAAAATTGATTTTTTTTAAAGCATCCGAAGAGTAGATGGTGATATCTTGCGTAAAACTATCATTCCTTTCTTGTTCAAACTTGATATGCAGGATAATCAAAGAGATTGTTCATTTTACCTTTAACAAATTGATGGTATATATATCATTATGTTTGCATGGCTATATATACTATAGATTTAATCATCCAAAGCCAACAAAGGAAAAGTCATGCACATAAATACACACAACCAGATTATATCGACCCTATAGTATTAATTATTACCACCATCATTTAGTTTTGTGATGATGTCATGCTAAATTAGTATATGACATTTTATATTTATCAATGAAATGCTTTGGTAAACACGAGTAACACTAGATTTCTTTCTTAATACAAAGTTCAATACCATGTGAATCCTTTTTGTTATTGGCGAGTTTAGTTATTTTTTATTTATTGCACCGATGATGTGTAGACGATTCAGCCAAAATGGCTTATGCTATTTCACTGAAATTTAGCATGTTGATACATGTAGCTCTCACTTAGAAGGGGCTCAAATAAGCTTTTTGGCAAAATCGGTCGACAAATAAAGGGTGCATGTTGAATCCAAGTTTTCCAATCCATGTAACATGAGCTTATTTTTCAGAATGCACTTAAGAGACTTGCAACTTATTTTGAAAGATGCGCATTAACATTTCTAGCAAAAAAGTAAATCATGGCGAAGTCATATGTCACGTGGTTTGGCCGCCATATTGTTTTTTCTTTCAACTTTTCAAATTACCGGACCCCATGCACCTTTTGGAATCTTCTCCTTTGAAGATACTTGCACCTGAGTTCTGAATCTCATATATGTTGCAGCTTAGGCATTGGCCATTACACGACACCCGAAGACACTCCAAGACTATACCGCAAATAGTATTTTTTTCTATAGGCGTTCAAAGTCAGTTGACTTAGTACAATGTGCCACTTTCAAGGGGCCTTAAATCAAAAACCTGACCGATGATTTTTACATGATAGTAAAACATTTACAAGGTCTTCAAGATAAAGTAATAAAATCGCTCGCGAACAGTCATGTCCGGTCGCTAGAAAGCATTTCCCTAACAAAGGGCCAAATTGCAAAAATGCATACAATTTATATCAAAAACAGCCCAAGGAAATACTATGCAAAAAAGTCGATCATGGCAAACTTGTAGGTAACATAGTTTTTGAGTTGTGAGCGATTTTTGTTTTCAAAAGTCAGCCAGCCAGCCAGCTCTGTTGTGACAGCACTGTAGCTTGACCCTGGACACAGCGCTAGACTCTCCTAGAGGTGTTACTAGCCTTCTTTAGTTATTTTTAATGTAAGGTGCATATTTAGCTCATCTGGCCTGTAAGGCCCGATGGGCTTATGACATGGCATGGTGTCCGGCTTCCGTCCGTAAACTTTGTGGAATTTTGACTTCTTTTCCAGAACCAGTCTAGAAAGCTGAAACTTGGTGTACAGACTGCTTGGCTAGTGAGGATTAAAAATTGTAGCTTTGGTGGCCCTGTTGCCCCTAATAAGGGCCACAGGGGCCACATCCTTTAAACCTATTTCCATCTTCTTCTCCAGAACCATAAGGCCTAGAAAGACTACTAAGGATTAAAAATTGTAGTATTTGGTGGCCATGTGGCCCCTAACAAGGGTCACAGAGGCCACGCCCATAAAACCTTATTTTCTTCTCCAGAACCATAAGGCCTAGAAAGCTGAAACTTTGTGTACAGACTCCTTGACTAGTGAGAATTATATATGATAGCTTTGATGGCCCTGTGGCGCCTAGTAAGAGTCACAGGGGCTCTACCCTTAACACCTATTTTCATCTTCTTCTCCAGAACCATAAGGCCTAGAAAGCTGAAACTTTGTGTACAGACTCCTTGACTAGTGAGAATTATATATTATAGCTTTGATGGCCCTGTGGCGCCTTGTAAGGGTCACAGGGGCTCTACCCTCAAAACCTATTTTCATTTTTTCTCCGGAACCATAAGGCCTAGAAAGCTGAAATTTGGTGTACGGACTCCTTGACTAGTGAGGGTTAAAAATTGTAGCTTTGGTGGCCCTGTTGCCCCAATATAAGGGCCAAAGGGGCCACAGGGGCCACGCCCTAAAAACCTTTTTTCATCTTCTTCTCCAAAAGCAAAAGGCCCAGAAAGCTGAAACCTTGTGTACTGACTCCTTGGTTAGTGGGGATCATAATTCAAAGTTGTGATGGCTCTGTGGCCCCTATTAAGGCCACATGGGTCAGGCCCTTAAAACCTAAAAAACATCTTTTCTCTTAAAGCACAATCCATAAAATGGTGAATGTTATGTAGAGACTCCTTAAGTAATTAGGATTCTTAAATGTTCATTTGGTGACCCTGTGGCCTTACTGAGGGGAACCACATGTACCACACCCTAAAGCAAAAACATGATATGAAGCCTGATGAGCTACAGAGCCAATGTCTCTATTTTTATGTGCTGCAAGGGCTGTAACTACCGACTATATCATTTATTTACATTGACATGGCGTACTGAGGTTATGTAAATTTGCTCCAAGTGTAAAAATGCTCATGTAGACTTAATAGATGTAGACTGTATATAGAGACCTTTTAAATTCACTGTCATGAACATTTGTAAAACATTGAAATTTGAGAAAAACTTGATGTAAGTGTTGGACTATTTTCTTGGTATGTATAAATACATGTATTTGCATTCGAAAATGAGAAATTTACTTTCACATACATGAATATTTTGTCTTCACAATTAATGTAACACAGTGTAGGAATTGATATTATACTTTTTTTCATATATTTCAGCATTGACAGAAAATGCGGTTCTGCCGGGAACTTTCGGCCGCTACTTCGTATTTCCTGTTCCGCTATGCAACACATCTATGAAGCCATACCTGCTACTGAGAGCTGAAACTGAGGGACAGCTGGTGGAGGTCACTCTTTCGGGGCTCTTCGTGGAGCTTATACACACTCGTATGGAGGACTTCTCGCGATTCCAGTTGCCTTGTAGGCTGCTGAAGAAGCGGGGTGTCACACAACAAGGTACATATACTCTCCCTCCCTCCCGCTCTCTCTCTCCCTCCCTCCCCTCTCTCTCTCTCTCTCTCTCTCTCTCTCTCTCTCTCTCTCTCTCTCTCTCTCCCTCCCTCCCCCTCTCTCCCTCCCTCTCTCTCCCTCCCTCTCTCCCGCTCTCTCTCTCCCCTCTCTCTCTCGCTCTCTCTCTCTCGCTCTCTCTCTCCCTCCCTCCCAATTTCTCCCTCCCTCTCTCTCCCTTCCTCTCTCTCTCTCCCTCTCTCTCCCTTCCTCTCTCTCTCTCCCTCTCTCTCTCTCCCTCTCTCTCTCGCTCTCTCTCTCCCTCCCTCTCTCTCTCCCTCCCCCTCTCTCCCTCCCTCTCTCTCCCTCCCTCTCTCCCGCTCTCTCTCTCCCCTCTCTCTCTCGCTCTCTCTCTCTCGCTCTCTCTCTCTCCCTCCCTCCCAATTTCTCCCTCCCTCTCTCTCCCTTCCTCTCTCTCTCTCCCTCTCTCTCCCTTCCTCTCTCTCTCTCCCTCTCTCTCTCTCCCTCCCTCTCTCTCGCTCTCTCTCTCCCTCCCTCTCTCTCTCCCTCCCCCTCTCTCCCTTCCTCCCTCCCTCCCCCTCTCTCCCTCCCTCCCTCCCGCTCTCTCTCTCCCTCCCTCCCCCTATCTCTCTCCCTCCCTCCCCCTCTCTCCCTCCCTCCCGCTCTCTCTCTCCCTCCCTCCCCCTCTCTCCCTCCCTCTCTCTCTCCCTACCTGCCCCTCTCTCTCTCCCTCTCTCTATCCCCCCTCTCTCTCCCTCCCTCCCACTCTCTCTCTCTATCTCTCTCTCTCTCTCTCTCTCTCTCTCTCTCTCTCTCTCTTTGTTGTCAATTCGACATTAGTTTTGGACTTTATATGATAAGGTCACTTATTCGGGTTATCTCCCTTTAGCTTGACCATTCATTACATTGCAAAAAAGGTTTAGTACAACTCCGTTAAGTTATATGACATCCAATCATAGTGAAAGTAACAAATAGATTTATATCCTAATTCCTTTGAGTAAATACGAATCATAACTGAGTATCATACAAGTATATCAACCATGTTACATTTAAACATCTTATAAATTATTTCATCTGAATTTTAAATCTGTGTTTATCATTTTGTATATGCTTAATTAGCAGTTAGGGACTGAGTTTTCTCAGTTCTAAAAACACTTTCTCGCCCCTGATATCACTTTTTCAAGTCGGTGAAAATATCACAGAGGGGATGACGTCATGTGTACAACGGTTAAAATAAACGCGACGTCATCGTCGTCGCTAAGATGCGATACAACAATGGTGTGACGTCGTTAGAAAACTCTCGAGTCAATACGTTTTGGATGTTTTGGAGATCATCTCATTTTCGAACACTGAGGCATAAAAGAAACAGCATATCTTTTGTTTTCAGTGGGATATCACTAAAGCCTGATCTCGTGACGGGATAAATCTTATATTTTCAGGAGTGGCTATGCCACTTGTGAGAGTACCGACTTCTTCATGTAACCCGATGAGAGATATGATAAGTGATATCAAACTGAACACAAAATATATCCTCTATAGCACAAGCATAGGTAATTACATTTGACATTCTTGCTTGCAAATGCAAAATGTTTCAGCGGGCTTTGTCACACTGTCTTCATGCGTTTCAAAATTACACGGACTCTTAATTCATATATTACTGCAATTATTTTCACTCAAGCTTTTGACAGGCACCATAACCATTGTGATGCATATCAACACCATAAATCCGTTTGTCATCGCTTGCGACCATTAAAGTTAGGCATTCAACATTAAGAAACATAACATAAAGAAAAAAATCTATCTCTTAAATTACAGTTATAAATTCAAATTGTACATGTTTTATATCTTTGACAAACTTACAACATTACACTGTGGCCACTGTAATCTTCTGTTTTATTAATGCGATAAATGCTTAGAATGAACAATGTCATACACCACAAGGTGTTGTTGCCGACACAATCTCATGATATTGATTATAGGAGAGGTTACAATGTAAAATGAAGTGTCATAAAATCCCTTAATGGTAACAGAACAGTCCGTCTTACTTAATAAATTACTGTCATGCTTACTTTGTTTCTGTAGTAAGAAAGAACAAAGAAACTATGTGTCGAGTTACAGTCAAGATAAAGCCAGCGATATCTGTTGGAACAGAACAGAACAGAACAGAACGTGTTTGGCTTATAAAACGTTTGTCGGTTCAAAATTTGATGTATGTTTGCAGTGAGTTAGATAAGTTGGTGTTAGCTGAATCTCCATTATCCACTATTCATTGTTGTAATGTTTATCCCTTTAGACATGTATAAAAGTTGTTGTTAGGTGCATTTCATCTTTCTTACAGAAGTTATTATCCTTATTGTTATTGGCGTGCTTTATTATTTTTCTTCCACCGATTTTGTTACCACGATACAGCCAAACGGCTAATGCTGTCAAAACCAAATTTGCTGTGCTGATAGCCCTTACTGAGACAAAGAACGTGACGTTTTTATTTTTCAAATCGAAGGTCGCATAAAAGGTCCAGTTCGAATCCAAAATCGGAAAATTAACATGGGCTTTTTTTCAAAATGCACTTAGAGACATTTTATAAAGATTCTTCTAAACAAAGTCAACCATGACGAAGTCGTAGGTCACGTGGTTTGGCCGCCATTGTGTTTTTATTCAACTTTACAACATTTCCAGACCTCATGCACGTTTGAGAATATTCTCCTAATATATGTTGTAGCTGAGACATTGGACATTACACGATACCCTACTCGAGGACTATACCTCGAACAGTATGTTGTCTATAAGCGTTCAAAGTCGGGTGACTAGGTACAATGTGATACATTCAAAGGGCGTTTACTCAAAAACCTGAAGGCCGAACTGACCCAGTTAGACATTGACAAGGTCTTTAAGATATAATTGCTCGCAAACAGTCATTTCTGGTCATTTGGAAGCATTTCCCTAACATAGGGTCAAATTGCAAAAATGCACATGAAGATATAAAACTTATATCAAAAGAAGCGCAATGAATTCTATGCAAAAGAGTCAACATAGCGGACTTGTAGGTAACACAGTTTTTGAGTTTGTTGTTGTCAATAGTCAGCTAGAAGTAATGCTCTGTAGTGTTGACGTTGGGGTTAGGGAAATGCCAACTCGCTGCCGAGTGTGTATTGTAGCTCGACCCTAGACTCTCCTGTCTTGCTTTCCTTGATAAATATTTTACAATCATTATTTGGAAATATCATTACTCACACACTGAATACAAGTCAAGAACAATTTACATAAAGAAAGGGAAATTGCTGTTGAAGGAAAATCTGAAATTGCTGCTGCAAAAGTCGTAACTCATCAACAACAGCATTGAGCAGTGTAACTTTTATCATTCGACAGCTAAATGAAAATAGAACCTTACAATAAAATCTGATATGTCTTTGAACATTTAAATAAAGATCTTTACATATTGTTAATTTTAACTTTTGTTTTGAATGTAAATGATAACTGCGTGTTGGAAAAAATCGTAACTCATGTAAAAAAAACTCAAGGTTTTTGAATTTTACTTTTTATCACAGGGTCCACTCCGATATTCGAATCTCAGTTGGGAGATGTATTATTTGAAGTTGTTATGGGTTGAGTAACTTCCCTTAGACCAGTGTTTACGATTCCACGACAATGTACATTAACAGTTCGGACTTCAAACATCTGTATCTCCAAAATGGTTACAGATAATTCCACAAAATCTGCACCACACCGCTTACCGTTTCTTTACTTTTTCATGCGCATAAGCACATTGTAAATGCAAATAAAGACCAATGTCACCTCTGTACGACGATGGAAAAAAAATGAAAATATCTCTAATGGTTCGGGATATATTAACGTCATTTTGACATAAAGTGTGATATTTACGACAGATGTCGCACCGATTAACGTTTCTTTACTTTTCCATGCGCATAGGCAAGTTATACATGCAAATTAAACAATTCTCTCCTCTACATGATGGTGAAAAACTTATTAAAATATCTCTAACTGTGCGGGAGATATGAAGGCCGCAAGGTAGGAACCATCGGCCATTTGAGGAAATAAAATATAAAAAAATTGCACTGATAGATTTCATCCACTTTTCAACCAGTATTTGAATAATTAGGAGATAAACATACTGTGTTTGGAAATCAGCGGCATATAACGGAATTATTAAAGCTCTAAATTTAATTTAAAGTCGAACGCGTAGCGTGAGGCTTTAAATGGATAATTTAAAGCTATAACCTGTACGAACAGATCACGTGACACCCGTGGTCGCGGCCTTGCAATCGTCTACAGAGACTTTCTCAACATCATGGTGCCGAGTTCCACTCTCCCACCTGCTCAGTCTTACGAATCACTTGAGATTCTTATCACACACAGTAAAATAGGCACTCGGATTATCAGTCTGTATCGCTCTCCCCCATCAGCAAAGAACAAGATAAGTACTTCTTTATTCCACGACGAGTTCCAGTCTCTGATTGAGCATGCATGTCAAAGAAAGGGAAGACTAATAATTCTAGGAGATTTCAACTTCCATTCTGATAACAACGAAGTGCTGATATGAAAAGAATGCACAGACTCTTTGAAATCCACGACTATGTGCAACATGTGACTGTCCCAACACATAAGTCCGGCCATGTTCTGGACTTGGCAGTGACACGTGCTGAAGAAGTGTATATCCGCGATGTCAATGTGGTTGACTACCAACTGTTCGATCACTTCTGTGTTTTGATGAATCTTGATGTATACCGTCCTTCACGTCCCCAGAAGACCGTAAACTGCAGAAACATTCGCAATATGGACAAACAGGCGTTCAAGCAAGATTTGTCAAATTCTGATTTGATAGTGAATCCCTCAAGCAACTGTGAAGATCTGGTTGCTCAGTACACTAGTGTCTTGACAGAGCTACTGGATAAGCATGCCCCGAAGACCAAGAAGATTCTCGATCGTCATCAACCATCATTGGAGTTCTCAGATTAAATTGTAGCTGCAAAACGTTAGAGACGGAAAGCAGAAAGAGCTTGGAATAAGTCCAGATTGAAAATACACCGGCAGCTGTATGTTTCAGATAGGAACGATCTTAACTTGATAATCCGACAATGCAAGCATAACTACCTCAACAACAAAGTCAAGGAAAATTCAAAAGATTCAAGAGCTTTCTATCAACTCCTTTTCACCTTGATGGGGAAAGCCAGTACTTCACCTCTATGGAAAGTGATCTCAAAATATCAAAAGATTTCTCATCTTATTTTATCAACAAAATCAAGACAATCAGATCAAATTTAGACAGCTGGCTCAAAGCCATGAACCATCAACAAAGCCCAAGTTATCTCAGGGAACTTATCCAGCAGTAGCAGCGAGTCCGAAATCTTCGATCTTCTGAGATGTTTCTGTTATACCAACCGAGTTCCAGCAGTCAACTTGGAGATAGAGCCTTTGCCGTCTCAGCCCCCAGATTGTGGAACAATCTCCCCATGGAACTTCGCTCCATATCGTGCGAGGATACTTTCAAGAGAAAGCTGAAAACTTTCCTCTTCCCAAAATAAGCTTATGAAAGCACCAGTCCCCTCCCTTAATAACTGTGAAGCGTCAATGATCACCTTTGAGATGGATATTAGACGCTATACAAATTAATTATTTTCAGGCTGAATCCTTATTGTTATTGGCGTGTTTTATTATTTTATTCTACCGATTTTGTGTACAGCGTTTAGCGAAAACGGCTGAAGCTGTTACAGCGAAACCTTGCATGTTGATAGCCCTTACTGAGACTTTTTCAAATCAGAGGTCGCATTAAAGGTACAGTTCGATTCCAAAATCGAAAAATTAACATGGGCTTGTTTTCAAAATGCAGCTAGAGACTTGAAATTTTACATAGAGATGGACAATGACATTCTAAGCAAAAAAAAGCAATCAGGACGAAGTCGTAGGTCACGTGGTTTGGCCGCCATATTGGATTTTTCAACTTTTCAGAATTTCCGGACTCCATGTACCTTTGGGTATCAACTCCTGTGAAGATACTCGCAACAGAGAGCTGAAACTTGGTATGATGTAGCTGGGGCATTTGACATTAAATGATACTTCACCCGAAGACTCTACCTTAAATAGTTTTTGTGCTATACATGTTCAAATTTGGATGACTTAGTACAATGTGCAACTTTCAAAGGGCGATAACTTAAAAAGTTGGACTCAGGAATGTAAGACTAGTATATATACAACATGAATCTTTCAAAACATCGATCGTGAATAATCAGTTTCGTTCAGAATGTTTGATCAAAGTCGACAGAAAAAATGTCGGAAATTGCTAAAAATGCTCCTGAAGCTTAACGCGTCAAGAGAACTTGGTGAAATTTTCAGGACTGACTCCTGACATGTTTATCTATGCCATGAATAATGCATACTGCATAATGCATAATTTATGTCTAGCGAAACTGTCTGCTGTGGCCTTTCAAAGTTGACCAAAATCTAAAAATTGCAAACTTCAAGGGCGGATAAATCAAAAACCTAGCCAGGGAATTTGATGATATTTGCATGAGAGTTAGACATTGGCAAGGTCTTTAAGATAAAAGAATAAAATCGCTATTTTTTTTTCTAAAAAATATTGGCTTGAAAAAAAAGAGCACTTTTTTCGATAGTTTGGGATAAAAATCCTTCCCAAGGGCAGGGCAACATGGCAAATGGCCAATGAAGTCTGGACTTATAAAAAAAGAAAAAGAAAGAAAGGACCTTCAAGTATATTTCTTCTTCCTCTGCCCTCTGTCCCCTTCTCTCCCTTTATTCCTGCAGTCTGACTACTTGTCTGTTAGTTCTGAGAATTTCAGGCAGATACCAATTCAAGTTTTCGAGTTATCTGCATTTGATATAGGTGGTATGGAAAAAAGTGGAGCTATTTTGAAAGTGCGCACTGGGAAAGGTATTGGGTATTCGCGACTTCTGATGCTAACGTACCAAAGGAGGGGGCTTCAGCTATATAATCTGTAAGTTTGAGCGCTTTCGTGCCAGTGTTAGCAGGGGCCAAAGTTCATACAAAGGGCAAAATGCACTCATTACTTTGGGCTGGATCCTGTCATTGTGGCTTTGCGACTATATTTATTATTATTATTAAAATTAATTAGTATAAATTAATTATTATTATATAGATATAGTTCAATTTTAGCTATGAGACCAATATTTTAAGACACACAAATCAATCTGAATAGTATATATTGAATATAATTTGGTTTAGACCTAATGAATCAATACAGCAATGAAGGACACCTTGCTTTTCCTCTTGACATGCACTAAATATAAATATATTTATTACTGTTCACACCTTGACTGATGCAAGCTCCATTAAATTGACCCCTAGCCCATTATTGAGGTTGTTAATTTTCAATAAAACAGATGTACTCACCATTCATGTCTCCTGAACATCAGTTAACATTCCACCTGCTTCCATGCGTAAAATACCCATGATTTTCCAAATAAATATATGTATATGACTGGTTACATCTTTGTGACCTTGGTTGATGACATAACATCAAAGTCAGAACAAAGGGAAGACCACTCTCTTTTCATCCCCATTTCTAATACTTTCCACACAACAAATAATAATGCCTCAATATTTCACAGTATTTGTTTGGAGCTAAATAAAGAAATAACAAGATCAATATTTTAGTGCCTCCCTATCTAACACATTAAACAATTTATTTCTTTGTATTTTATGAAGAAAAACACTTGTAGCATGTAAATGCACATTACATACAAATCCTTCCATTATCCGCTGGGCTATGACTAGGGACAATACCATAATGATGGTAGATTCCTTTGTTAAGAATTCACTTGATAAAGTCGGCTTGATAAATAAGATTCAAACTTAGCCTAAACGTTACTGCTAAAAAGAAGTCATGTTTGAGGCAATTGAGTAACAGTGACAAGACGATTCCGAAATATGGTTTGGGAAAGATTAATTTACTAATGGACAATTGGCTGTCGTTTGTAGGTGCTCCTAGAGTTATTGTATGGACGTCAAATGAAATCCAATTTACATGATATTTGCACTAAGATAAACAAGCAAGCGAACAAGCTTAAGATAAGCAGGTGTAATATTAAAGGCCGCGCTCAAATCTAATAGAACTAGGAGGCCAACATCATCACTATTAATATCACATCGAAGGTCATTAAAAACTTTCAATAAGACTGTCTCCGTACTGTGTTTGGACGATATGCGGAGAGAAATGATGCGTGCAACTTGTGATGCTCAAGGTGTCCAGCTAATCTTTTCCCTACAGCTCTCTCAATCACCTTGAAAACAAACGATAGGTATGAGACTGGTGTAAAACTCGTCCCTGTCCAAAGTGGGTTTCTTCAGTAGTGGTTTCAATGTTTCCTTCTTAAGGATATGCGGAACTATCCCTCGCTTAAGGCTTGATCTCCAGCGCAACTGGCAAAGGAATATCGATGTTACTCACTACAAGCTTCGTTGGTATTGGATCAAGAGTACATGATGTAGGTTTGGATTTCTTAATGATATATAAAAGTTCCTCGGCAAAGAATGGAATAAACGCTGTGAGACAATTGGATTCAATTACAGAGGAGAGCTGAGGTTCGTCATCTATGTTTACGTAGATATCTTCTCGCGGAAACGTCTGGTGGATTTTCACGATCTTATCAACAAAAAAGTTCGATACCATCTATCTTCAGGTATTATTGAAAGGGCCAAACCTTTTCTCTTATAGTACTTTTTGTAAGTTACTAAACCTGTGTCGTATAGGATTTGTTGTAAAGTGCTATCCCTCTGTCTTGGAGTTACTATTGTAAGGGACACTCCTTCATATTGTTATTGTTGTAGAGTGCATTGCCTCTGTCTTATTATTATCATTTTAAGGTGTTAACCCTCTGCCTTATAGTATTCATTGTAGGGTTCAGAACTTCTGTTTTAAAGTTATTTTGTAAGGTGCAATACCTCTGTTTTATAGTTATAATTGTAAGTTTCAGACCGTATGTCTTATAGTTATTATTGGAAAGTGCATATCTCTGTCTTATAGTTATTATTGTAAAGTGCATATCTCTGTCTTATAGTTTGTTATTGTAAAGTGCATATCTCTGTCTCATAGTTTGTTATTGTAAAGTGCATATCTCTGTCTCATAGTTATAATTGTAAGGTGCATAACTTTGTCTTATAGTTATTATTGTAAAGTGCATATCTCTGTCTTATAGTTATTATTGTAAAGTGCATATCTCTGTCTTATAGTTATTATTGTAAAGTGCATATCTCTGTCTTATAGTTATTATTGTAAAGTGCATATCTCTGTCTTATAGTTTGTTATTGTAAAGTGCATATCTCTGTCTCATAGTTTGTTATTGTAAAGTGCATATCTCTGTCTCATAGTTATAATTGTAAGGTGCACAACTTTGTCTTATAGTTATTATTGTAAAGTGCATATCTCTGTCTTATAGTTATTATCGTAAAGTGCATATCTCTGTCTTATAGTTATTATTGTAAAGTGCATATCTCTGTCTTATAGTTATTATTGTAAAGTGCATATCTCTGTCTTATAGTTATTATTGTAAAGTGCATATCTCTGTCTTATAGTTTGTTATTGTAAAGTGCATATCTCTGTCTCATAGTTTGTTATTGTAAAGTGCATATCTCTGTCTTATTGTTATTATTGTAAGGTGCATACCGCTGTCTTATAGTTATTATTGTAAAGTGCATATCTCTGTCTTATAGTTATTATTGTAAAGTGCATATCTCTGTCTTATTGTTATTATTGTTGGGTGCTTACCTCTGTTTTGTAGTTATTATTGTAAAGTGCATATCTCTGTCTTATAGTTATTATTGTAAAGTGCATATCTCTGTCTTATAGTTATTATTGTAAAGTGCATATCTCTGTCTTATAGTTTGTTATTGTAAAGTGCATATCTCTGTCTCATAGTTTGTTATTGTAAAGTGCATATCTCTGTCTTATTGTTATTATTGTAAGGTGCATACCGCTGTCTTATAGTTATTATTGTAAAGTGCATATCTCTGTCTTATAGTTATTATTGTAAAGTGCATATCTCTGTCTTATTGTTATTATTGTTGGGTGCTTACCTCTGTTTTGTAGTTATTATTGTAAAGTGCATATCTCTGTCTTATTGTTATTATATTCAAGTGCATTTCTCTGTCTTATAGTTTGTTATTGTAAAGTGCATATCTCTGTCTCATAGTTATAATTGTAAGGTGCATATCTCTGTCATATAGTTATTTTTGTAAGGTGCATACCGCTGTCTTATAGTTATTATTGTTAGGTGTATATCTCTGTCAAAAAGTTATTATCATAAAGTGTATACCTCTGTCTTATAGTTATTATCATAAAGTGCATATCTCTGTCTTATAGTTATAATTGTTGGGTGCTTACCTCTGTTTTGTAGTTTTTATTGTAAAGTGCATACCGCTGTCATATAGTTATCATTGTAAGGTGCATATCTCTGTCAAAAAGGTATCATTGTAAGGTGTATACCTCTGTCTTATAGTTATCATTGTAAGGTGCATATCTCTGTCTTATAGTTATTATTGTAAGGTGCATACCGCTGTCTTATAGTTATTATTGTAAGGTGCATACCTCTGGCTTATAGTTATCATTGTTAGGTGTATATCTCTGTCAAAAAGTTATTATCATAAAGTGCATATCTCTGTCTTATAGTTATTATTGTTGGGTGCTTACCTCTGTTTTGTAGTTATTATTGTAAAGTGCATATCTCTGTCTTATAGTTATTATTGTAAGGTGCATACCTTTTTTTGCAGTTATTATTGTAAAGTGTATATCTCTGCCTTATAGTTATTATTGTAAAGTGCATATCTCTGTCTTATAGTTTGTTATTGTAAAGTGCTTACCTCTGTCATATAGTTATTATTGTAAAGTGCATATCTCTGTCATATAGTTATTTTGTTAGGTGCTTACCTCTGTCATATAGTTATCATTGTAAAGTGCATATCTCTGTCAAAAATTTATTATTGTAAGGTGCATACCGCTGTCTTATAGTTATAATTTTAAGGTGCTTACCCCTGTCTTATAGTTATTATTGTAAGGTGCATTACCTCTGGCTTGTTGTTATTATTGTTAGGTGCTAACCTTCTGCCATAAAGTTATCATTGTAAGGTCCTCACCTGTCTGAAAGGTATTGTTTTAGGGTGCAAACCCTCAGTATTGTAAATATTGTTGTAAGGTGCAATCCATCTGTATTATGGTTTTTATTGTAAGGTGCAAACCCTTGGTATTGTAGATCTTGTTGAAAAAATGCAATCCCTCTGTATTATTGTTTGCACTGTAAGGTGAAAACTCTCTGTATTATAAGTGTCGGATTTGTAGAACTAGATTCTTGTTAATGCATTATTTTCAAAAACCCAAACCTCATATACATGTTTTCACTTTTTGAAAACATGCTCAAGACTGTCAGGTTCAGATGAGCAAAAAGATTTTTCATTTTCATATAGATTTTTCATTTCCAACAAATCCTCCCAGTGTAGATTGATCTATTCATAAATATGTTAAAGGAATCTAAACTGTATCACCTTTGGTACAAATCTTACATCACATGACATGTATTATCATAATTCCAGTTTTTACCGGAAAGTGTCATCAGTAATACGATTTATTACCTACGAGGGCAGTCATATCGAGGTTCATCTTTTTCATATGTTGCCCTAGGGCAAAATGTGACGTCATGTCATAAACAATACTTTGACGTCACTGTTCACCTATGACGTCACAATGTATACGGGTCGGCGGCGGCTAGTCCGCCTATGCAGAGAAGTAGGTTTTAAGTATTTTCTTCAATTTTGGGAGTACGGTAATAAACAGAATATTATATTCGTGCCCATGACATACTATGTTTACGACACTCGTGCCCAAATATCAGTATATCCCTCGCTCTCGCTCGAGAAATACTAATATTTAGCCACTCGTGTCGTAAACATAGTATGTCATAGACACTCATATAATATCCTCTATATACTACAAGACAAAAGTTTACACTCGGTGCAGAATGTACATGTAATGTATTTTTTTTCTAGCGCAAATATCGTACAAATTAGAGACTCATTCTATACGATTGAGAATAAATGCAGTAACCTTGATGTGGGGAGAGCTTGACAATTTCATTCGATCCCGATAATGAAACCCTGTCCCGATACGAAGGGGGTCGTAATGAGTTTTTGGAAAGAACCATGTCGAGCAGATCTCAGGCACTCAACACAGCCAAAATAGCAAACTTCCAAATCTCCCACATTGGTAAAATTCGAAATTTCATGTACAACGATACTTGTAAAACACTCATTTAATCTCAAGTTATGAGCAGACTGGAGAATCTCTTGAAAGTAACTCTCTTGTTTTAAGGTCTGTCATCTAAGGAGAGTGCAAAACAAGGCTGCTCTCGCACCAGACCGGAGTCTTATATTACGCTAGTACTTAAAGAATTACACTGGTTACCTATATATCAGAAAACGTATCAGCTTTAAGTTGCTTGTCACTGTATGTCATCGCCAGGATATATGAAAGATCTACTCTAAGGCTATCAGATCCCATCCTATGGAACAGTATCCCCATCAACATCAGATAATGTGACTCTCTCGAAAGATTTGTGCATATTCTACTCTCTGTGGCTTTCATGTGGACTTGGTTTTTAATTTTGCTCTATCAAACTTTCTTTATAGAGCCTCATTGAGAAGCTCTATAAAGCTGGAAGCAGGGGCTCTACAAACCAATTATCATTATTAGGTCTACAATACATAGTCTGGAAGGCCTATTGTTATTATCCAAATCCTTCACTATTATTTTTTTTTATTTGTACTGTTCTTGTGCAGATGATTCTGCCTTAACCGTTGAAGCTATTTTAGACAAACTTTGCATGCTGATAGCCCTAACTAAGGACTGAACAGGCGAAGTTTTTAGGGCCAAATCGGCCCAGTCACAAATGACCCAGGATGGCCCAAAATTAAAATGAGTCATTTTGAAAAAAAACGCACTTAGAGTCCTGCATTTTTTTAAAAAGAAGCGCAGTAACATTGCGCACAAAAAGTCAATCATGAGAAATTGTAGATTTGTCACAAGTCGCCATCTTTAATTTT
Source organism: Steromphala cineraria (assembly GCA_916613615.1). Lineage (NCBI taxonomy): Eukaryota > Metazoa > Mollusca > Gastropoda > Trochida > Trochidae > Steromphala > Steromphala cineraria. The sequence continues at coordinate 37,437,319 of OU744736.1, read as the reverse complement.
TGCACTTTTTTTGCTTTCGTGTTAAATCGGACCCTAGTATATTTGAAGATTCGTTTATCAGCTAATCCTAGTATTATATAGTTCAAACTTACACATAATGTAGCTGAAGCATTGCTGTTTAACAAGTTAACTTTTGAATTTGCGTATGTCAAGTACTTTTTACACACTGACCATTCAAACTTTGTCAATTTTGAGAATCATCCAACTGCAAGGGCAGATAACGCAAAAACTAGACCATAGAATTGCATTATGTTTACATGAGAGTTAGTCAGTATTTAGGTCTGTACGATGACAGAATAATAACATCGCTTGCGAACAGTCAATTATGGTCACAATGAAATCAAAGTTGGCATTGTTTGCTATTTTTTCATTTTTTTCAAAATGCACTAGAGACTTTAATTTGTTTTAAAGATGCGGGGTAACAATATAAAAGAAAACGTAGCAATGACAAACTTGTAGAACATGTAATTTCACCGCCATCTTGTTTTTGTAATGTTTTGCACTTTTGACAAAGCCTGACCCCACGCAAGTTTGCATAATATCATTACTCACGAACGTGAAGCCATACAACTTAGTGAATTACTGAAGGTCAAACATTGGACATTCATGTAGGTCAACTTCTTAAAAACCGCAAGTGCTGCCTTGGCAGCCCTAGTTGTCAATTATTATTGTTCCCTATCATCTTATTGTATGCTAAGGATGCAAGGATGCAAACTATTACAATACAGAAAAGTATATTGCAAATTAAGAGGGTAATATTGAAACGATCGATTTAATGGATATTTTATGAGTGTGGATACTTTGAGTATAGTTTGAGTTTATATTCCCATAAGGCATAATACACACACTAATACACACCTGGAGACTACAAAACCATCTTCCTTTTAGATGTACCAACGATACACTACAATGTAAACTGCTACACCATATATTACCGACTTACAGGAGATAATGAAACTTATTGAATCTGAATGTGTAGCTTTTGTTTAAACCAAATAGAATCAATCGCCCACGTACTTTATGATTGTGGCAAGGTAAAAACGGCAAGAACTGGAACTTTGGCTCTTCAATACGATTCAAGTAAATCTTGCACTTACAAAACAACATGTTCTGTTTGGTTTCCACAAACGAAACAATGATCCCATTAATATTATTTTTATTCTCTGTAAATACATCATTATCAATTAAATATCATCTAAAAAGTACCCAGTTTCCAGTTCTTGGAAGTAGAGAACCATAAATATTTTTTTTATGTAGAGCCGCCGCTCTTATTGGTCCTGGAATAGATAGATTTTATAAGTTCTGGTCACCCTGTTATCATCTCTTTGTAATTTAATAGACACATTGTATTCAGAATTACAATATTGATGTAACCATATCTATTGTATCAAATTGCAACAAAATGAAAAATATATAAAAACATAATAAACACACACATGCACCCATACATACACAAACACACTACATATATATTTATATAAACATACACAACCACACCCATATACATAGATACATACATGTATACCAGCGATCTAGCACTGGACTAAGCAAACTCAGGAATTATAGGCTATACAAGCAACAGTACGAGACCGAACCCTACCTATTACAGCCCCTACCCAGAAGTCACAGAAGCGCTCTAGCTAAATTTAGGTGTGGGGTGGCGCCGCTCCGGGTTGAGACTGGTCGATTCCATAATGTGCCATTTTCTGAAAGATACTGTTTTAACTGCTCAGATGTTGTTGAAGATGAAATGCATGTTTTAATTTTTTGCCACATTTACAATGATATTAGATCTGAATTTTATGAAGTATGTTCCAGGAAGTTTGTTCATTGTAATAATTTATCCCCTTTACAGAAGTTTTACACAATTTTAAGTGACCCCAAGTTTACCTTTGACAGTGCCAGAACCTGCCATAATATTCTAACTTTAAGAAGAAATATTTTATATAATTAGTATGCGTTTATTGTATATAAGTTTTATTGATCTTTTGTATCCCTGCATGTTTTAGTATCATTTTATTGTAATATTGTCTCTCATAAATCGCCGAGCGATTGGATGTATTATACATGTGAGACGTAAATAAACTTTTCTGTCTGTCTGTCTGTATACATTTTCGGAGCGGCCTTGATAAAAGCTCTTCGGAGCTTGTTGGCCAATCCATTCATGAATATATACATACATGTATCATGAATAAAATATGTTTAAATCATATACATTGCTAATACATACATGCATGCTTGAATGAGATTTTGAAATAAACCTACATGGATTCAGTTAATTACATTTCCTAAATCACGAATACCTGTCGTGACTTTCCGGTTATAAATGTTATATACTACATGTACAGTTGGTGTTTCATCCAGCTATTAAAATGCCAACATTCAGGAAGCGGATGACGTTGAGTTTTGAAGATGACATTAGGCATATGCCTTGTTTTGGTCGTGATATCATGGGACCAGTCAAGCAAATTTTGTGATATTCATTTAGATTAAAAAATTAAATCACTTAATGAGAAACGTTAGTGAAAGTAATTCAAGCGACGAATCAGTGTCTTGTGCTATGGATCCAACTTGAGAAGAATGCATGTGCCTCTTAAATTTTCATTTGTGAGTTGTTATCTTCTTCATGGATTATGAATACTTAAATAACATTTAGGAGTCACACAATTTATCATATTGTGAAATATGAATCGATCATCATTCAAAAATGCTTTCACTAGCACGAAAACGCAATATCCACATAACTTTTCTCTCTTTTGAATTTGATATTCTATTGTATCAAATATAGACCACAGTTTATTGTTGTAATAAGCCTCAATCGCAATTACTCTTTATCAGGCACCTTCATAACTATATCACTGTTATATATTAAATGATTAAAAGCTTTAGACTCAGCTTTTGTTAATTTCAGTTTTCATTTTTGTTTAAGTTTAAAATTTTCAACTAAATCACATTATTCCTCAAAATTTATGTCTTTTTCACGATTTGGCACCACAATTGATTAGTACATTTGAATCCCCTCCTTCCATTATAAACTATCCTAGTTCACAGGCAAAACGTTTGATGTCCGATCTTAATTCAAATTCAAAACATTTAGATGTAGGGGAATTTTTTTAACCATTTAAGTAATTTTACTTTCATTCGGTATTTCATCCTTGTTGCCTCTTCACAAGATTTGAATTGAAGAGCCCGATGTTTTTTATCACTTTATTTCTTTTTCATGGGTACAACAGCTTTTCATTTCATAATAATACATGAAATGGTAAAATAAATGGAATTAATATACAAATAAGTTATCCACATAAATAGGTTGTGGAAAGATGGCAAAAAAAGAGACCAATCAATTATATTTGCACTGAGGGTATGCGTTTGATTTCAGCAATTGGTAATTCTAACTTAATCGGCTTAAGTCCAACAAGGAAAGGCAATATGTTTAAAAATTGTCGTGACTTGATACCTTTTTGTTATCATGAAAATGAAATTCTAAACGTTATTTTCTCTTTCTTGAATCTAAGAAAACAATTTTCCGCATTTATTCTTGAACAAGTGTCTGTTTTGCTTTCAATCTATTCAAGTAGACCTTGCAACAGTCGTTTGACAATTAAACATTCATAACGTAAATAATAAATTGATTCTATTCTATTCTCATCAGCCTTTACATTTGATATTGCTTTAGGGTGTGGCCAATGTGGTTCCCCCCTCAGTAGGAGCCACGGGGTCACAAAAACTACAATTATCAATCCTCACTAGTCAAGGTGTCACAAAGTTACAGTTTTCAAGGCCATATGCTTCTTGAGAAGAAGATGGAAATAGGTTTTAAGGGTGTGGCCCTTATCAGGGGCTACAAAGGCTGAAATTTTTAATCCTCACTGGTCAAGGAGTCTTTACACAAAGTTTCAGCTTTCTAGGCCTTATGCTTCTGGAGAAGAAGATACAAATATGTTTTTAGGGCGAGGTCCCTGTGGCCCTTATTAAGGGCAACAGGGCCACAAAAGCTAAAATTATTAATCCGCCCTGGTCAAGGAGTCTGTACACAAGTTTTCAACTTTCAAGGCTTTATGCTTCTGGAGAGAAGATGACAATAGGTTGTTAGGGCTTTGCCCCTGTGGCCCTTATTAGGGGTCACAGGGCCACCAAAGCTACAATTTATAATCATCACTAGTCAAGGAGTCTGTACCCCGTTTTCAGATTCCTAGGCCTTATGCTTCTGGAGAAGAAGATGAAAATAGGTTGTTAGGGCTTTGCCTCTGTGACCCTTATTAGGGGCAACAGGGCCACCAAAGCTACAATGAATAATCCTCACTAGCCATGGATTCTGTACACAAAATTTCAGCTTGAGAAGAAGTGGAAATTCTACAAAGTTTACTGATGGACGGATAGACGGACGCCGGACGCCGGACGCCGGACGCCGGACGCCATGCCACACCATTAGCCCATCGGGCCTGACAGGCCAGATGAGCTAAAATTTTACAAAGTGGAGAATCTATCAACTTATATTTATACATGTCTTTATTTATTCTATGTTGAACTCTATATTGGAACCACCTGTGTTTGATACTATCAGGTGCTTGGAAAGGTATAGAATTATTAGTCTTCCACACTTTGGAGGTAATGTCTATATCTAGTTGAGGATTCAGCCGTTGGGGTTAAAACCTTATTGTATTTGGTGTGTTTTATCTGTTTTTTTTTTATTATTCCACGAATTTTGTCAGCAGGATTCAGCCAAAGCGGCTAAAGCTATCAAAGCCAATGTTCACAGGCTGGTATGCCTTACTGAGGAAAGGCGACAATAAGCTTTTGGGCCAATAAGTAAATTACCAAGCTGGTCCCAAAGTTGGCATTTTTAACATGTTTTTTATTCAAATGCACCTAGAGACCTGAAACAATTTTTAAGGGATGCACTATAACAAACGTTGCAAAAACAAAATCATGGCGAATTCGTAGGTCACGTGGTTTGGCCGCCATCTTGAATTTTCTGCACTTGTTGCAAAAGTCCGACCCACGCATGCACCACTCGGCAACTACTGATACTAACAGTCTCAAATTTACACACAATGTAGCTGAGACAATGGCCTTCCACAACTTTGTTACAAACTTTCAATTAGTTTGTATTCTGGAATTTTGCTCAAAATTGCAATATTTAAGGGCAGATAACTAAAACAAACGACCGACGAATTTTATGATTTTTGCATGAGATGTAGGCATTGACATGGTCTTTAGGATAAAAGAATGGAATCGCTCGCGAACATTTACTTCCGGTCAGGAGGAGAGGTCAAACTTTCCATTTTTATATGTGGTGTTTATGTTTAAAACAATCGTAGCTAATGAACGACTTACGATAGCACATTGTTCTATATATCATATGGAAGCAAAAAGTCTATAGTTTTTTTAATTAACAATGAATATAGATCATTCATTTACATTGAGTTACGGACCTTTGAATATTGTCAACTCTGTTTTCGTTTTGGATGCATACGATATAGGTATGTTTGAATACTTCATCAGCGACAGACCTCAAGTCCTTGTTCCATGTATCATAAGAAAGCTAAAGGAACATAGAATCTTTTAAAATAGCAATAAATTCAGACTATTCATTTACATTGAGTTACGAGACTTTGAATATTGTCAACTCTGCTTTCGTTTTGAATGATTGTGATAGAGGTATGTTTGAGAAATCATAGCTCATTAGCAACAGATTATTAGGCATTAATTTATATGCCACCAAACAGCTAAATGATTGTTTAACCTGGATGATTTCCCCAAACAAATCATCTATGTTCATTAACATTGAAATAGAAAGCTGAAATTATTGCTATTTTGGTAAAATACTCATTTTGCTCAATTTTCAAATATTACACCTTCACACGCGCTATTTCAAGTACAACATTTGTTATGCACATTATATCATAAAAAATGATAGTTAATGGCCTGGGAAGACTAACATCGAATTTATTTTTACTCTTTAACTATTTAAGTCATCTAAACACACTATACATCAATGGATGCGCTTGTTAAAGACACAAATATTTTGTGTAGTACCTTGTGTAGAAGATCCAATGGTTCGGGAGGTTGAGAGGCTGCAAAAGGGGTTAACGTCGGTCATTTTGATGGAAAACATGATATTTGCGACAGATGTCGCATCGCTCACCGTTTCTTTATTCTTTCGTGCTCAAAAACAAATAATATATGCAAATAAAGACAATTCTCTCCTCTAAACGATGGGAAAACAATTATGAAATAGAATCAATGGTTCGGGGGGTAAAGAGGCTGCAAAAGGGGTTAACGTCGGCCATTTTGATGGAAAACATGATATTTGCGACAGATGTCGCATCGCTCACCGTTTCTTTATTCTTTCATGCTCATAAACCATGCAATACAAGCAAACAAAGATAAATCTCTGCTTTACACGATGATGAAAACAGTTTTAGAATATCTCTAATGGTACCGGAGATATAGAGGACGCAAGGACTCCCGTCGGTCGTTTGAAGGAAAAACATATATAAAATTTGCACCGATAGATTTGATCCATTTTGATAATTCTAATTTGCGTGCATATAACAATTCATATTTTAGAAATGAGACCAACTTGAAAAACGTCATTGCCAATTTCTCTTTTCAATGATCCTATCAACGTGTTCATATCTTTTATAGTAAGAAAGCTACTGTAAGCAACAACAGAGCATTCAGCAGTGTTAATTATATCATCAGACAGCTTAAAGAATATAGAATCTGGGAAAATTCCAGAAAATTCGAAATGTCGTTTGAAACATAGGTTTTTAGATATTGTCAATTTGACTTTCGTTTTGAATGTTTAACATAGTTGCATGTTTGAGAAAATCGTAACTCACCAATAACAGAGCATTAGGCAATGTTTTATATAAAGCCAGACAGCTTAAAGCATCAAGAACTCTCAAGAAAATTCCCAATAAATCCAGATAGTTCAATTTGCATTGAAATGCGGACCTTTTGATATTTTCAGTAGTACTTTCGTTATGAATGTTTTGTGATAAATGTTACAGATTAGAGTTATCTCCCTTTAACTATAATATTGATTTCAATACAAAAACACTTTCAGAACCTGTTTGGATTTCAGAAAAAAATATTTAGCATTATATGTTATTCAGCTTTGTAAAAATAAAAATAGATGAAAAAGATAAATCTATTCTGATCTTATGCAAAATGCTTGAGTTATATGTCATTCAGGTTTAGGGAAAGAAACAAATAAATGTAGATGACAAATCTATGCACTGATCTTATGCAAATGATATACATTAAACGTGTTATACATATAAACCATCTAACTTAGCAAGATCTAATTATTATATACTCATGTAATCTTAGGATAGTAATACAATGGTGCAATACGGAATACGTCTTCAAATTCCGTATTGCACTCCAGAATCCGTATTGCACGCCTGCCGGTTCTACTTTTTTTAAGCTTCGGCAATTCTCGGAAATAACAATCATTTTTCTAATTAAAACATCAAAATTAATATATCTCAATACATTGGTAAAAACCTACTTTTCAATTTGGCATTGAAGAATAAAATAGTGAGAAACTAGAGTTATCATTAGTACAGAAACTGCAAAACACTTTGAAAAAGGAAATCCTGCACCAAATTCCGAGAGCATCGCTAGCCATACTCGTGATTATGACGTCATAGCCGACAACGATTATGACGTCATTTCCATGGTGACGTCGATTGAATGAAGCCCGTCTCTCAATACCCTGAACTTTTCTTTTTTCATATTCAGGACTATATAAATGATTGCTATGGAATTACTTTTATCACGTTTTTTTGTTTTCACACTTGAAAAAAATATCTTTGTCGTTTAACCACGCAGTATAATAAGAAAATAAAAAGATAATTGAGGAATCAAATCATCAGTCGAGCGTGTCCTTGGTCATCGCCTTGTTCGCATTATGTATAAATGCGCAGTACGTCTTCTAAGATGATTTAAGAAATTAAAAAACTACTTGTAAAAAGGTTAAGCATCCTCCCCCCCCACCCCAATTTTTCAAACAGAAAAACACTGCTTATAATAAACAAAACAAATGTACAGGCAAACAATAAGGATGTTTTGAAAGAACGGTCATCTAGCAGCGTGGAAACGAAAACTTCATACGGTTTACGATTCACTGTCACTGAATAACTGGCTTTACAAAAACTTGGTATTTTTTAGTCAAAATCCATTCTCTTGAGTGAATTGATGACTTTTTAGTAATTAACCCAATAGCAAAAGTCAATCGTTAAAGCAGTATGAACCTTAAAAATAATAAAATTGTCAAATATCGAATTTAAAGAAAATTTCACAAAAACACTAATTGGTCACTGTAAAAAATAATGGCTTATCTAAATGAAGGAGAAGTGTTTGATCAACAAGCTCATCTTAAGGAATCTCAAATTTACTCACAAATGTTAAGATTGTATGCATTTTATCAATTTTTGATGAAAAAAGTACTGAAATTTTAATGTCTTGCTATTCTCTTATCATGCATGATAAAAAGTGTTTTTGTGCATAAATGTCAACTAGGGATCAGAAATGTTATTTCTAATTAATAATTTCCAAAGTTTGATGTGTAGTTTTTCCCATATGACAATAGTTATATTTGGCAAAATTTCAGTAGTCTCACAGTTTTTCTCATATTTTCATGATTTTTGCACATTAGCGATTTTTAGTTCAATTAAATAGTCAATAAAAAAGCAATTGTTATATCTGGAGTGGTCGATACATTAAATTAATCAAAATTGTCCAAAAGCACCAAAATTCATTTTACAAAATAGGGGGGGGGGGGGGGGGGGGGGGTGCTTAATTAAGTTTTTTGTGTATATATTCCGTAGGTATTTCGTATGAGAAGTAAGCTGTTACTCTCATGATTTAGAATGAAAGGGTATTTCTCTGACATATAAACATCTTTGTAATGTAATGATACTAATAAACAGGTTAAAAACACTGAATAAGTTTACGTTTAATTGCATTTTGAAAGAGTTAATTTATAATCAGTTTATATGTTAAGTTGGATTTGGTCGTTACAGAAAATTTGTTAGATGAACCATATTTGACTTATTGTGTATTGTCTGCATGATAACTGGACAAATCAATTCTTCAGTGTCTACTGTGTTTTACATAAATTTATTGTTTTTGCTTTTTAAGTGAGTATAAGCATGTAGAGGATATATAAACTGAATAAATAGAAATAACAAAATAACTGAATTATGGATAGGCTTCGGCTTTCAAAAACAAACACTGCTGTTAAGTTTAGGGGTTAGTCCCTCCTGCCTAGCCCTAAGGTTGATTAATCCTATATAATCCTATAATAGGGATTAGGATTAGGCTGGCCAGTCTCGGTGACTGGGGAAAAAGTTACCTATGAAATAGTCCATGAAAAAAAATCATCAAACAGAAAGAATGGTGACTTGTCTGGTATTCTTTTCTCGTTGTCATTCGCTAAAACTGAAACAACAGGGAGGCAGCGCTTTGCATGCCTATCGTTAAATGAGTTTCATTCATGACAATTTCAAAGTAGTCTTTCACACATTAGGCAAGCTTCTTTAGTTCTTTTAGGTTTTAAACAAATGGTGTGTGTATCTGCACTCAAAGATTGTTTCTACTAATTTTGTTTTTAATGATTTTATTGCATAAAATAAACAGATTTTTATTGCATAAAATAAACAGATATAGTGCTTATCTGGAGCACCAATCAATCAATCAATCAAAATTTATTTCTCGAAAACCACCCACGGTGGTACAAGAGAATACAAAAATACATATATACATTATATACATAATAAACAGACAAGAATGGTGGCATTAAAGATAACAATCATTTTAACTTGTTATAAACAATACGAAGATATCTCGATAGGTTCTTAACTTCTGATAGCTTTGTTGAAGATAGTAATTTTTTGTACTTGTACATATTTGGCCATGTTAAGAAAGATTTATAAATATAGAGCCGACGTTCTGTTTCAAAGGCTTTACATTTGAATAAATAATGTATTTCATCTGCGATGGCTGGGGAGTCGCAGAGAGGGCATGTTCTATCCTCACGGGGTAGACCACGCCATCTGCCGGTTTCAACCGGGAAGTTATGGTTACACGTTCTTAATTTTAATATGGGGATATATGATGACTTTTGTAGAAGGAGAAATCGTTCGAAATTGGGGATTTCTTTAATCAGTTTATAATGTATTCCTTTGGAGCTATTGCGGACAGAACTTCGCCAGGATTGATAAAAATGGTCTCTCAATGTTAATTCTACTTGTGCGGAGATCCATTTGGACGAATACATATACGGGTTCATAAACACGTCACTCAAGCCGCATCTATTCAGTATATTTTCTACATTTATAAGCCAATCGTTATTCTTACCATTATTTATTTTATCATACATCAGATATTCCATTATAGTTCTAGATACTTTGTTCTTTTCGGTAGTAAGTGTAGTATGCCAAAACATCATAGTTCTCTTGGCTATTTTTATACTTAAAGGTTCTCTTCCTAACTCACCATATACAAAGAAATTTGCTGTAGAAGTTCTTAATCCAGTTGACAGTTTTAGGAATTTAAGATGGAGTTTTTCAATGATTCCAGTATTTTCATGACCCCATAGTTCACAGCCATACAGTAGAATAGGAGTAACCATGACATCAAATGCTTTAAATAGAGTATCTAAGGGTAAGTTATTATTCTTTGCTCTACGCAGGAGGCAAAACATAGCTTAAGATGCATTATGCGTCAACTGTTTTATGGCAAATACATGTTTTCTGTTTCTATGCACGGGTATGCCAAGGTAAGTATAAGAGTCTTGAATTTGGACTTCATTGCCACCCAGTACAAAGCGAGTTTTACATTTGTGAGCTGGTCCACCTCCGAATACAACAACCTTTGATTTTGTGATATTGACTTCTAACTTCCAACGTTTACAGTAGTCGTCAAATGCATCTAAGGAGTGCTGCATAGCAACTGGGTCATTACCAAATATAACTGTGTCGTCTGCGTAGAGCAAAACTAGGACTTGTAACAACAAACATGTTTCATCATTATTATACTCGATTTGGGCTCCTTTAGAACCTGTTTTTGATAGATGAGACTCTAGATCGTTCAAAAACAATGAAAATAGGAGAGGTGACAGGTTTTCTCCTTCTCGAACACCAGAGTAACATGGAAAATATTCAGACTGGGTGTTATTGACAGTAATACAAGATTTGATATTTTTGTAAATGTTTTCAACAACATTAAAAAATTTACCCTTAATACCGTAGTTCCTTAGCTTATGCCACAGTCCAGTTCGCCAGACATTATCAAATGCTTTAGAGAAATCAATAAATGTACAGTAGAGCTTTTTCTTTCGTGATTTGAAAAGTTGAATAAGCATGTTCATTACGAATAAATTGTCTATTGTAGAAAAACCTTTTCGGAAACCCGATTGTGATGGTGATATTATACAATTCATTTCTGTGAATTTCGTGAGCCGATCATTTAAAATGCTTGTAAATAACTTCCCAAAACAACTCAGTAATGTTATAGGTCGATAATTATTTGGATCATTTATGTCTCCCTTTTTCTTATAGATTGGCTTAATAAGACCACATACCCACGAGTCTGGAACATAACCTGTGTCTAAAACTAGGTTAAATAATCTCAAATAAGCATGCCCAAGTTTGTCAAATGATTCGATTAAATATTCATTTATGGTTTGGTCGTTGCCTGCGCTCTTGTTTCTTTTTAGACCTTTAATAGCATTTTCGATCTCATTTAATGTGATATCCTGGTTTAAACATGTGTCATCTATAGCTTCATCCACGTCCAAGTCGTTTGGTAAGTCCGTGTCCGAGTGCGTTTTACCGCTTAAGTCTTTAAAAAAAGTCATAAAATGTCTCTAGGTCAACGTTAACATCATTTTTAGCTTTTGGATTGAGAATCTTCCAGAATTCTTTTGGCGATTTTGAACTCATTATGCGTAATTTTTGGCTTGTCGCGTTTCTATATTTACGCGCGGTTTGCTTGATACATCGTTTATATCTTTTGGCCTTATCTAGAAAATCAATTTTGCTTATTTCATTCTTATATCTTTTGTGTCGGTTTTTAGCGTTTCTGTATATTTTTCTCTGTCTTTCACATTCGGAGTCGAACCACGGCTTATTCTCAGTGCTGATGCGAGTGTTAGTGTGTGCTGATCTTACACCGAACGTTCTGCATGCTGAGTCCGTGAGCGCGTGTGCAATGCTGTTTGTAAGCGTGTTGATGTACTCGGGTGTGATGGTGTTTTCACTTGTGGATACGCTTTGCTGAATTGAATCTGCGTCTATATTTTTATTGAATTCTTCGCATTTATTTATTGAAAATGCGCGTGGAAATGTTTTTCCCTTGGATTTACTTGGATTAACGACATCAGAGGTAATGCGTTTTTCGATTTCCTTATTAAAATGTTCGATTTTCAGCGTGAACTTTATAGAACAGTGTACATCTGAAAATAATGGGTTGAAATCATCGATGCTAAAGTTATCAAATAATTGTAAACAGGACGGGGACGCTACAACATAGTCAACTACGCTTTTGTCTCTACATGTCGTCTTGCCCCTGAGTTTGTCGTCTCCCAACCGTCCGTTACATATAAATATGTTCAGGTCTTTACATAAGTTTAATAACTTGTTACCGTAATTATTAACCTTTCCTTTGTCTTCCGTCTCTCTTATGAGTGGCAAATGTAAACTTGCTAGAACATGTTCAGGATCAAGTTCAACTCTCATTTCGTCAATGTCTAGGTCAAGTTCATCAATAATATGCTTATCAAATATACAATAATCTTGCAAATTGCTTGTTCGAGCATTAAAGTCACCCAATAACATTAGATATTCAGTTTCAATTGCATGATTACAAATTATTTGTTCAAGTTCATTAAATAAACTTTCATTTGAATATTTTGATCCTTCAGGGGGTATGTAGATCACTCCTAGAACGAGATCACTACTGGTGTTAAATAGGTCTTTAGATATATTGAACCACATAGAATATGCATCTTTATCATCTATAACAGTAACAAAGTCCTTGTAGATATTTCTAACAGCTAGACCTAACCCACCTGATCTGTTCACACTTCCTGATCTATGCTGCAAAAAGAGCGTGTAATTCTGAATTTCAAGCTCATCTAAATCACTTGTTTTTGTCTCTTGCAAACCTATGATATCATTTGTTTGTAGCATGTTAACAAATTCAGGACAATCTAAACGGCTTCATAGACCACATACATTCAAGCTCAATAGGTGTAACAGTTTGTCAGAGTTATTGAAGTTACTAGCAGTGCTTTCAGGGGAAGGCAATTGAACACATGTAACATGGTTGTATTCACTAGCTACATGCAAAACACGTAGTAACTGTTTACACTTTATCCGTGTGTTAACATCATAAAACGCTATTGTTTCATTTTGTATGTAATGAAGTAATTCATTGTCACATATAACAGACTGATCATTTAGAGATATCTGTACTTTGGTAATTTCACTTTGGAATGAAACTAAAAACTGTTCATGGTTAATTGAAATATTGTCTGGATATGGTTCAGAGTCATTACTTAGTTTTTGTTCCTTATCTCGTGAATCAACAGTAGTCCCACTGTAAGCAGGACACTCACTAACACTTGCACAGTGCCTTTCACAGTGACAAATGAGTCTCTCACAAAGGTCAAGCTCTCGCCCACCGGCGCACCCCTACCGTCTACCCCCTCCGGATCTGGTCCTGGTCTGCTCCTGGGGCACTCTGTACGGAGGTGGGGGCACAGTCTGCAGGGCGTTGTTGATATACAGTTTATCAACTACAATGGCTGCCTTCTTGCCCTGGGCTTTAGCTTCCCTGAGACGTGGTAGAAGAACTTCCTTTCTGTAGGCGTTGATTTCCTCTGGAAACTGCTCCACGATGTGGTATGGCTTACCTTTGAGCTCTCGACCGCACTTCTTGACTGCATCTCGTTCCTTGGTGTACAAGAACTTTGCTATCATCGACCTAGGTCTGTACACAGTGTCATCTCCTGTACGTTGCCGTTTTGGTCCTATCCTGTGCACTCTTTTGAAATGTAGGTTAGCACTTTCAAGTTTCAATTCATCTTTAATAAAGGTTTTTAAGACTGTTTTACATTCCTCTAGAGAGTCAGTTTTAGGGACCTCGGGTATGTTGGTAAAAATCAAATTGTCCCTCATGGACCTACACCGTTGGTCTATTAGGGCCTCGTTTAGTCTAATGTTTTCTGTAGAGTCATATTTGAGAGACGAAATCTTATCCGTTATGGTTTTTAATTCTTTCTCCATATTCCCCTTAGCACGGACAAAGTCATCATAACCATCGTTAAAGAAATCGGTAGATCTTTCCAACACAGCCACTCTATCTTTAATCTTATCAAACTCATGCACTTTTAGTTCAAGATTTGCAACGTTTGCTTTTATATCACATATGTCTTTTTCAATAACATCTAGCTTGGAGAGTTTCTTATCCATTTCCTCAAGTTTGGTGAGTATGAGTGTGAGTTTATCAGGTGGGAGGGGAGAGGGTAGAGTGTACTGTACCTGGGACGGAGTGAAGTATTGTCCTGTTGGAGCGTTGAATACAGGTTGCTGTAACATGTGAGGTGAGTATATGGTCTCCATAGATTCCCGAACGACTTGTCCAGTGGTCGCGTTGTTCATAGTAGATGGAGTGATGTGTCCGTGAGTCGCCATTGCTGTCGACGTGTCACTTCTCTCAATGTCGTCGGGTGTTGAATCCGTGGATGAAAGTTTCTTTTTTCTTTTCCGTGCTTTTTTGCTCAGCTTTTGTGGCGTTACATTAGTCGACATGATTTGTATTTGAGAAAGGATAGTATGAAAGCATAATTTGAAGCCATTTTGCCTCAGTACAGAAGACTCAGCGGAGCCGAGTTGAGACACGTCCTCTCACCATCTTGTCATGCGCAGACCCGCAGCATTAAAACTTGTGTCATCCGAATATATACACAAAGAACTTAATTAAGCACCCCCCACTTTTTCAAACAGCAAAATACTGCTGATAATAAACAAAACAAATGTACAATTAAACAATAAGGATTTTTAAATAGAACGATCATCTAGCATTGTGGAAACAAAAACTTCATTCGGTTTATGATTCACTGTCGCTGAATAACAGGTTTTACCAAAACTTGGTATATTTTAGTCAAAATCCAAGTTACCTTAAAATTTAAAATGAAAGTCAATATTTTTTGCTGAAATGTGATTATTATTATTCTCTTGAGTGAATTAATTACTTTTTAGTAAATAACCGCATAGCAAAAGTCAATCGTTAAAGCAGTATGAACCTTCAAAATCACAAAATTATCAAAAATCAATTTTAAAAAAACTGCACAAAGACATTAATTGGCCACTGTCAAAGATAATTTCTTATCTAAAGGATGAAGAAGTGCTTAATTAAGTTCTTTGTGTATATAATGTATGTATATTATAACACATTATGCATAAATCATTCAACTTTTGCAATTTTTTCATTCATGCCTTTCATTTGCAATTTTGCATATTCTTATTGTGCTGGGTCACACAATCCATGGATTTAATCCGTACATAAAATGTTTGGGGCAATAAAGGGTTCTTTCTGCTTTTTGATAGTATTTAAACAGCGTTTGGAATAATTTTTCATCGATGATATTAGATCTACGTATTCAAGAAAGTTTGTTTAAACCCCATACAATTTTACGAATTCATTGTACGATAGAAAATCGTTAATAAATCTAATTTTGAGTTGCAAAATAGATCTTTCCAAAAAAGGGCTAATAAGTTTAGGGATATATTGTGTTCTAAGATAAGTTGGTCCCATTTCTACAGAAGAAAGCATACTTTGGTTAAATGTAACTAAAATATGTTTTATGTTTGAATCTTGTACAAACAGTCTTCTGATCCATGATATTTTTTTAGACTTAATTGTTTTCAAGAATGTCAGGCATTTTCAAATCACCCTCCCGGTAGGCTTTTGTCATTAGACATCGTTTCATTTGTCAGATTAACTGTTCCAAAAAATCGAGAAACACTTAAGTTGAAAGTTACTTATATCATCTAGTTTTGGACTTTAATAATGATTAAGTTTTGGTAGTATTAAGCTTTTTAAAACAGTTATTCCTCCCAAAGGTGTACCAAGGACCATAATCTAATTTCTTTCTCAATTGACCATAGCTATCTTTATAGTTTCGTTCTAACATTTCTGCATTGTTGCGTTGAAATAGAATACCTAGTAGTACAAGGGTGTTTTGCGTCAAATCTAGGTTGTATTGTATTTGTATCGGTATTGCTTTGAACCTATCCAGATAAGTTAAGTTTTGTCAATGTCAATTTTGAGTCCGGAGAGTGAGGGTACCTTCGAGTATATTCAATGCTTCTCTAAAAGAGGTTTCGGAGCCGTCTAGAATTATTGTAGTATCATCAGCGAACTGATTTTCGTGTTGTCTTATCATTTGGGCCAGATTTTCTACTACAATGTGATAATGTGATTGTTAATGAATTGGTTCCAATTGGATATTCCTATAGCATGTCAGTGGGATCAAACAGACCAGGTGGTTATCAGACTTAATGGTTCCTGGATGACAGCAGAAGTTTATGAAGCCAAACATGATCGACGACATGCTGAAAATGTATGGCGCTCTTCAAGACTTGCTGTCCATCGACAAATATACCAAAATTGCAGAAACAAGGTAAACTCTCTAATCAGAGAATGTAAACTGACTCATATCAGGCAACAGATAACTGATGGTAAGAACTATAGTAAAAGACTCGTCCCTGACTGAATCCATGTGTTGTGGGACAACCAGCAGCTGAGCGGCCACAATTGAGAAGCAAGTAAACGATATCGCCTGTCTTTTGTGGTTAAAGTAGATAGGATTGTAGAAAATATATCCTCAGAGTCCTCTGGTCATGACTCCCTTGAATATAAATGAAGCATTCAAAGGCTCCTCTTTGTCGAGTTTTGAACCAGTTATTGAACTTCCTTTTTCACAATGTTGCAGCCAGCACCTTAGACTTGTTCCAAGGATCCTATCCCTATGTGGTTGTCTCCCCTCTATTGTGTCAGCTGCTTGAAGTGTCATCAACTCGTCCTTGGTAGCTGGAGTCTCCCCACAGTGTTTCCGGGAAGCTGTTGTGACCCAAATCCTCAAGAAACCATCTCTTGATCCTAGTGATTTCCGTAACTTAAGACCTGTGTCTAATCTCAGATTCCTCTCCAAATTCATGGAGAAAGTAGTACGCACTCACCTTCAGTTCCACATCCAAAATTACATCTTATTATTCATGGACAGACAGGAAGTAGTTCTACTAGTGCTGCTGGATCTTTTTGCAGCATTCGATTTCATCAGTCACAGCATTTTTCTATCGAGGCTACAGTATTCATTTGGCATCTCTGGCTCTGTTCTCTCTTGGATCAAGTCATATCTTACAGACAGGTCAATGCGGGTACTTGTTGATTGTATTGCTTCAGCTGCAAAACATCTTTAGCATGGGGTTACACAAAGATCGGTGCTGGGACCAGTTCTATTCATCTGCTACATTCAGTCCCTGAGTTGCCTTATCAGGAATCATAGTCTGGAGTTTCATGGCTACGCGAATGACCAGCAATTATAGATTGCAGTGAAACCATCTTCCATAGCTCCTGCCATAAATAAGATCGAACACTGCATAAAGAATACGAGTACCTGGATGGCTGCAAACTACTTAAAATTTACTTGTGACAACATGAATTCATGGTAATCATTTTTTAAACGCAACTTGACAAAACAACTGATGTCAAACTTACAATCGACAAACTTTGTTGTCTCCATTCACTAACATCAAAACATCTTTGTCTCACGATGAACAATACAATGTCATGTTAACAACATGTTTTGAATACTGCAAAATCAACAAATCTCCATATATTCAATATAGGTTACATCCAGAAGAACATTGACAATAATACCTGCAAAACTCTTGTCCACTGTTATGTCACATCCACATTTAACTTTTGCAATGTGGCCTAATCACACATTTGCAGCAGTTCTTACATTAAAGTTCCAGTTCGAAGCCGAAATAAAAAATTAACATTGAGGGTTTTTTCAAAATGAAAGATGCGCAATAGCAAATACTGCAAAAAAGTGAATCATGTGGTTTGGCCGCCATCTTGCTTTTAGCGAATTTTGAAGATTTCCGACCCCACCCGCCTTTGAGAATCTTCTTCTCTGAAGATACTTGCTCTAGAGACCTGAACTTCATACTGAATGTAACTAAAGCATTGTACTTTAGAATTTGGACTTTTGAAAGTCCCAACTAGAACACAAATTTTCTGTGACCTTTCAAAGTTGACAAAAAATTAAAAATCGTAAACTGCAAGGGCAGATAACTCAAAAACAAGACCATAGAATTTAATAATAATTGTTGCATGAGAGTTTAACATTAGCAAGGTCTTTAAGATAAAAGAATAAAATCGCTCGCGAACAGTCACTTCCGGTCACGAGGAAGGGTCAAAGTTTGCAAAGGGTGTTTTGGTGGGTAAGTTTGAAAGGTCCTTGCTAACCAACGACACAAGATAAATAATTGTTCTTTCTATCATTAGAAAGCCAAAAGAACATACAATCTTGGATAAATCGTATTAAATTCAAGCTAAATGGGGTCAATCCTACTTTCGTTTTGAATGATTATGATATATGGATGATTGAAAAATTGTAGTTCATTTAAGAAATGAATTTCATACAAGGTTTCCACAAGGTTACGACCTGTTTGAAACTTGTAAGATACACTAAGTCTTGTATAACCGGCGAGCTTGCGAAGCCAGTTATGCTAAAGTGTATCTTACGAGTTTCAAACAGGTTATAACTGTGTGGACAACTATATTATGAAATTCATTTCTTATAAATTTAAACGTTCTATCTAAAGGGAAAAATTGTTTTTATATCATTAAAAATGCGGTTCTGTAGTAACTTAAAGCTGCTTATCGCACTGACCTAGATATCAGTTATACCCAGGCGGATCTCTACAGGTTTCAAGCGCATGCAAAAATAGTTCATTACAAAAACGAAAAAGATACACCGTTTTATTCTACAAATAATCCTTAATGTGTATCATGTAAATAATTATGATTATATTTTAGGAAAAAGTAAAAAAATGTACAATTTAATTTAAATATTTCAAAATTTAAAATTTGCACACGCGTATTGATACTGTCCTGTATCGATTGTAGGGTATCGACGTGTTTGGGTTGTTGGTTTGACAATGTTTGTAAACATTAAGTTATTAAATGTCCCTCAAGACATAATGCCACTTGCAGGCCCGCCGATGTTAGACCCTGCCATTGACGATGACGAGATCATGTTTTCAAACACGCCAACATCGTTTTGATCATCGGGGGCCTCGAAACTGTCAATGAAGGCAGAGAGCGCGCCACGACACTCTTTGGTGTGCATGGAATAGGGTGCCTTGCAACTGTGTTGCCACCAGTCAGGTCATTCAGAATGGAGCTCAACTCTTGCTTTTGAAATGATGTACATATCTTTGTGTAACTTCGCCCACTATCCTAATTTCTGTGTCCGGAGATGTACATGTACAACTTTATTTATTTGTAACTTAATGTTTATTCTTCAAACATTAAATACAGATTATCAGGCCGAGTGTTGCTAATATAACTGAAATAATATGTGTATAAAATGAGTCCAAGTGACTGGGGTCAGCCTGGAATGACTGTAAGATCAAGGGCATCACATGCCCTTGTTAGATTCAATCAGAATTGAGCTTACCGTTTACATTTCAAAGTCTGAATTTATTGGCAATAAAACATAGGCAATGTTTTATCCATCATCAGGAAGCAACAAGACTGTATAACCTGAGATGATTCATGTTTGCAGCCATGATGATTTTTTTTATAAAGGCTTAAACGTTGAATATCAAGCGGAATGTGGTCATTTTGATAATGTATTAGTTACTGTTTACCTCTTAGACAAAAAGTCATGTGGAGGTCAAACACTGTGAATCAAAGAGGAAGTCTTGAAGACCTAAGTACTGCCGCGGCAGTCCTAGTTATTATTATTATTATTATTACAATAAGGTAGAATATAAGTTGAAAAGGGGTCACCTTGTCTGCAACCTCGTGTGATTTGGACGAATTCTGATTGGAATCAATTTTCAAGAACACTAGAATTCATGTTATAGTAAAATGTTTTTAATCATTTTTCAATAACATTGAGCTGTGACCAAATTTGAAGACTCTTGGTCCAACGGTTTATTAGATATTGCGTAAACAAGAATCCGGACTTAAGTACATGTGCATGCTGAATACAATGTCCCCGCGTTGCGGCGGGGGACACTCGTAAATAAGTTCATGGGCTAAATAACGACAGGGCTTAAATACAAGGAATCCTGAAGACGTTTGTCTTTTAACTTATAAACCTCCAGTGATGTCACTCTATTGTTCTATTAGGTTCTTCTTTTACCGGATAAACCTCTTTGCCGGGCATTCTCCAAGAATGCCCAGGGCTTTCTCTAGGAAAGCCCGGGACTTACTGTAGAATGTATCGGAAATTTATTTTGATAGGGATTATACACGTTTTGAAATACTTTGTTTCAAAGTCCTTCTTCGAATAAATATCATCACACAATATCACAATTTTGACAAATCACAAATATAATGTTCGCATGCCTGGTTTCGAACTCTGCACCACTCGCTTACTAAACTGGCGCCTTTGACAACTCGGCTATAAAGGCCCACGAGAACAATGATGTATTTTCCAGTGACAATCATGTGAACTTCACGAGGCAGATAGCGCATGCATTTCACGTTCACGGCTTGGGTAGCGAGCGCAAAACACGTGCAGGGCGCGGATGTGCTCTCCGTTTGCTCATGGTGATTCCCTACCAGTAAAAATCAATGAATCCATTTTTATACTTATTATTGAAATAATTTTGTTACTATGGTTTATCTCGGTTCATAAGTTAGATCAAAACCTCGCCCTCGGTGTTGTTTTATAATGTAAGCCCTCAGCCTCGGGAAATTGGGGCGGGCATGTCGGCCCTTTCCAATTTCCCTCTGCCGCGGGCTTAAATTATCAACAACACCTCTGGCTTGGTTTTGATCCTTCACATAACACCGGGTAGTGCCAAAATGTTGGAACAACGAGCAATGAGATAAACAATTACGACTCGAAGTCTGCAATAGCTGACCAAAAACCAGCCAACTCTGACCGCGCCATCAACTGGAATAGCATAAACATCTTTGAAAGAAATGAACAAGACTACAAAACCCGCAAACTTCTTGAAGCTGTCCATATTAAGAAGATAGGCCTATCTCTTAATAGAGATGATGGATACGTTATCCCCAGGGCCTATGACCACCTCTTTAAGTAATACATGCCATGTCCATATTCATCTATCTCCATATATAAATTTTATTATTCAATTCAATTTCATGCCTAACCCTATTATTCCCATGTCCATTATTATCATCCATTATTATCATGCATAAATGCTTTGTACATCAACCTCCTCTATTGTGTAAACACTCATCACCAACTATGTACATCAAACTCGTTTACTGTGTAAACGTCCATCAGGCTTCAAATCAGCAACTCAATCTCACTGCACATCAAATACCTTAACCAATCAACATTGCTCAATCAACGTTTGTACATCAACCCTGTTATAATAAAATTGCTTGTATATACTTGCTCTGTCACACAACCACTGTATCACTTTTTTTTTTTTTTTTTTTTATTATTCTTTTTTGTGGTAAATATGGTTACATGCGATTTTCGTTAACATACAACATGATAGTAGTAACAGGATACAGTATACATTTTGATATGGACAACTTGATAGTTTGATATGGACAACTTGATAGAATTGGTAACATAGGAAAAGGTATGAACTTCCAGACTTTTTTTTCATAATTCAGTGAAAACAAAGGTATATGAAAACAAAGGTATATGCGAAGAGAGTTTTGTTAGTCATTAAACAGCAAGTGGCAGGTTGACCAAAATTTCATAAATTTTGAGTAACTGCATGTTGAGAAAGGATTATACTTATCAATATTATATGTTTTCTTAATGTCATTTATAATGGAGTTTAAATTTGGTGTTATTCCATATTGTTTTGTTTTGAATAAGTTGTACTTAACAGTTGTGATTATCGTGTTCATTTCTGTTTTCAGGATATCCTAAGCAAATGTTACGTTTGGACAGATCAATGTCAGCTTGGGTACATGTCTCTATCCATTCCTTAAGTTTTTTCAATATATCTTAAACAATAGGGCAATCGAAAAAAAGATGACTGATGGTTTCTTTTTCTTCCTCACAAAAGCTGCATTTATTTTCATCTTTGAATTTCATCTTATACAAAAGTTCGTTTGTCGGAAGAATTCTATGAAGAATGGAATATTGAAACCATTTTGTTTTTGAGTTTAGATTTGATACGAATGGCATCTTGTTTATTTGATTCCATTCAAATTCATCGATTTTACAATTTAAATCTTGTTCCCACTGTATCACTTGCTTGACAACGACATTAGGTCGAAACGTCGCTTTCAAAGAATAAAGAAGTTGATTATCCATTCAATAATCTTCCTTGTTGAAGATAAACAATTGTACAAACATTCTCCCGATCGTGTTGTACTGTTTGAATTTCACACAGGGTTGTACGTCTTGTTTGCTGTGAATCTGCTGGTGTAATGAAAACTAATTCATGAACAAAAGTTTGAGAATTAACTTTAAATGTTAATTTCAGGTAGAGGACAAACGTATATTTCCACTGCCAAGAGTTGTTATATTTATATATATATATATAACGTTATTTCAATTACTGAAAATGAGTATGATTATGAGAGGTATTCAATCGTATTGTGCCACTGAGAGGGTCGGGTATGCGGGTCTCTCGTCTCAATTACGACCTCCGTTCCTACAACTCTCATATTTTCACATTGAAAGATAACATTCGTTTCAAATTTGACGGATTTTATATCAATACAGTTGACTCTCATAAACATTTAGGTCTAACATTCTAATCCAATGGGTGTTGACACCATCATATTGACAATATTGTTCGAAAGCTTTCTAAAATGACTGGCGCTTTTCGGAATGGGATGGGTGTCTTAGTGGACAAAAACTTCAACTTGAAGCAGCACGTATATAGTAACAGGTCTTCCTAGATATGCCTCTTCTAGTTCCTTGTATTTTGAAACGGGGTGGGAGTTACTTTCAGAAAGGAGGAGGAGTTGTTAATTGACATTAATCTACAAAATTCAGAATGGACTTGCACCAATTTTTTCCAGGATCTTTTTCCTCCTTTAGTAGGCAGTCGCACAACTTATGGTTTAAGAAACTCCAATAATTATAGCCAGCCAACTACAAGACTTGAGCACTCAACCTCATATTTTGTCACATCGTCAATCATCTTAACGAATAGCATTCCCATAGCAATAAGGAAGAGTGATACTGTTGCATCATTTAAAGGGGCAGTAGCACGTTTTTAGGGGGAATATACATGTAAGGTGATGTCGGGAAAATGAAAATTAATGGTTCCAATTGAAAGACAATGTATTTAAACTAAAGGGAGCAGCAATAATTCAAATATATAACGTTTAAGTTTAGCCATGCGATTCAGTTTTCTTACACAAAATGAAGTAAAGGTGTTCACACAAAATGGCCGCCAATGGATTTTAAGTGAATCTTCATACTTTGTCCTCTGACTATGGATGATTGGCTTGTGTAATAAAATGTGTGACACTGTCATAATCATACAGTTTACATTAACTTACAATTATCAGTGAAAATTTTAAAATATAAAATTACCAAAAAAAATCCACACAAAAATCAAATATTCATGTGAAAGTAAATTTTCACTTGCATATTTTTCGTATTGAATTAGGAAATTCAATGTTTTACACACACGATTAAGATATATGACGCGTACACTAAATTATGACTTATTTCGAATAAATGTCAGAAATGATCTATGTTGCCAGTGTGGCAATGACTGTGAAAATGTTTTTCATTACTTCCTTGAGTGTCCTGTATATCATTTCAAGAGAAAAATGATTAAATCTTCAGAAAATACTGTTAGAAACGGAGCATTTATTGATCCTAATCTTATTTTAAATGGCAACGCAGGTCTCTCTATTTGTGAAAATCAAGATGTTTTCAAATCTGTACAAATTTATATCTCACAAACTAAACGCTTTCACTGACATCTCTGGTACATATCCTTTATCTCCATGTTCGCCATAGGTTGTTCATTGTTGAAATATCAAATGCTGTAAATATATGGAAAGGGCTTATCTAAGTCGGATAACTTCCCAATTCTTTTCTTCAATGAACAGGAGCCATCAGAAGTCCCCCCCCCCCCCCCCCCCCCCCGGCGCCACCGAAGTTGAATGATCACTTTAAGCATATATATGTTGATATACTGATTGTGTGAATAATGTTGTATTCATACAAAGAGGCGTGACTGTATGCATGTCGACTCGTGTCATGAAGTTAGGTTCTTTGGCAGTGTGAATCAAACCGCGGTGAATCGCCCGTCATAAAAATCGTGTTCAAACGTAGGTTCGACCATAGAAATAAACCAATGAAATTCGAGGATTTTGAGATATCATGGCAGATTGTCTTTTATACAGTTTTCTCTAGTGACGCAACCGACGACGGAAACAGTTAGCGATGGTGACGTAATCACGTCATGACGCCAGTCAACCCGACGTAAAAAAAATATGAAACAATTAAACGATAACAAAATGTGTATATAGAACTTATTTGTTTCCTACAAAATAAGTTATATGAGTCCAGGAACACAAATGGTTGTCTCAAATAGTATGTCCCCTCTTTAATCAAGGCGCTAAGCAGTTATCTTCCAGTGGGGTGTGGGAAAGATACAGAGAAACTTTAGTTTAGTCTGTTGTCAGATAGATAAGAGGGCATCTTAACGAGTTGACACTCGTGATAAGTGGTGATTAATGTTACGTGAACCATTGAGGATTATGTTTGTAACATCCATCGGCAATTACAAGTATATCATGATACTGAATATCAGTGGGCGAGTTTACTTTAATTGTTTTCTATAGAGAGTTCATGTAATTGTTCTGGAGTTCCTTTTTTCAGGTGCGATAACACTGTCCACGTCGCGCCCAGTAATGGCTCACGTGACGTATGAAGAGGACAACTTTTTGGTGTACCCCGTGCATGCATTCGGCTCGCGCTTCATAGTGTCTTCCCTCAAGATTCACCCCAATTTATCTGCAGACTCTGTCCTTCATGTTGCTATTTCCGCCGCCTATGGAAGTACACAAATATTTATGAATGTTCAACACCCAACACAACAGATCCGAAATGGCCAAAACATCATCTCTTCGAATGTTGCAAACGTATCTTTGAATGAAAATGACGTGACTGTTTTAGAATTCCCGCATACATTCACCAGTTTTCACATTGAGAGTTCAAGATGTCTCTTTGTCCTCGTCTGGAGTACAAGAGAAGGGAAGCTTGACTTCATAGAGCAGCTGCCTCCAGACTTCACATGGGGCACGCAGTACCTGCTTCCGGTTCCTGCTTGGATCTCGGGTCAGATACAAGTATCAATCACTGCAGGTACTTTGCCTTGTAATTAAACAGTGTATCTTTAAGCATAGACGATTTTATTTAACGTTCAGTTGGCCAGTCCGTTCGTTATGATACTTCGTTAAAAGATTTCACTACGATTAACCTGAAAAAGTTAAGTTTGTTTGTGGAAAGGTTTATTTTTAATAACAACAACAATCGAGTGACGTCCATAACGGTTTATTAGTCATTTTAGCTCGATTTGTGAACTAGTTATTGTAAATAAAATCTCGAACTAACCATGTCCAAGACAGTGAGTCTGTTAAGGTAAGTCACAGCCATGTGAATAAAACACCAATGAGGTTCGTTTAGTGTGTCTGGTGATTTCGGTTTGTAACCATGACAGCAACAAATACAATAAATGAACAGAAAGTGAGCATCTATTTACAAAAGTAAACTGTAATATGTTGTGTTTTTTCTTTGAAGGAGACATTGTGGAAACGCATGTCGATATACGAACCAAACAATGGATGAAATCATTTATGATGGAAAACGAAAGTCATCTGGCCACTGAAGTAGCAGCAGACGGGTTTGTTGACGTGTCATCCTCGCGAAAGGTGTTGGTGATGTTTCTCGTCCAATGTAATGGGGAAGAGAACACCACGTCTACTCTCATCGCAGGGGTGGCCCTAAGGCAGTACATACCTGTCACCTGTCAGTTCCTAGTAACCCATCAGAGTTTTACCACAATTGCCTACCTACAATATGGCCCTTGGTCAATGATAAACGTCACTGATTTGTTTGGTAACGTCAGCATTTTTCTAAACTTTACAATCTTAGAGGTTGTTCCTGCCAGACGCATCTCAGTGCCATACTTACATGAGGTTCTGGGTGCTTTCTCCATGTATGTGCATCCCCATGCATTCACATATAAACTACAGCTGCTCACAGGGGCCAATATGAATCAGCATTACCCACCTCTTAACACTGCTCGACTAAATATAACAACGACATTGAACAAAACGACTTTTTTCAATGGATCGCTTAGTGAAACATTTACTCAAATTCACTCTTTCAATGAAAATTCTGAAATATTTGCACATATTGGATGCCATTTGGTGGAATTACAAAGTAAATCAAACTGGTTTAGAGGGCGACTGAAGAGTACTGGTGTAACGGCTTCCGTTATTGCTGTAATAGTATCCATCGTTATTGCTGTGTTTGGGGTCATTGGTTTTATCATTGGCTTGGTTATCATTGAGCTGACGGGGAAGGAGCGCCAGGTGAGAGCCATACGTATAGCACCCGTGGTGGAGGACCCGTCCCTGCATGACTGATATAAGTATACTTGCTCTCACGCTCCGCTCACACTAAGTTATGCAAGTCGTGTATTTTTCTTTCAATGGGATACATATTAATTCCGTGTTTGAACCTAACCTGTTACCCATGCTCACAGGTTAAAACACAATGTAAGCAGGTTCACAATAGGGTGCATGTTGTACAAATGTTGTTTCTGTATCAGCTGATAACCTTTTCACCCAGCTGATGTTGAAACCATGTGATTTAAAACAATAATAAAACCCCATGATACAATGTTAGAAAACACGAGTATGGAACCTCTTACGTTATGTCTGCATGTCATGTTGGAAAATCAGGTTTCCATAATAACTGTAAGGCGTTAAAAATATAGCTTGAACAAAATGTTTTCCGAAACTTGCATGTTGTTATAAATTAATCATGATGAGATTAACTGAAAGGGTCCTAGAGCAAACGGGCTGCAACAACCTATCGGAAATTACCGTAATGATATACATGTACCTCATGGTTGATAAAAGGGATAGTGAAAATGAAGAATATTTTAACAGAAATCGAAAGATTTATAATTTTCATGTTGCTTTTTTTGGTTCAAAGTAAACATTTTCAACATCTAGGTGAACATGAATCGTAGAATTGCGGTAGCAATCTTCCAGATGTACAGTCAATTACTTCAAAAACTAGGACTAAAAAAACATCATTAGCCAAACCACATATGACATAAAGACCAAAATTGGACAAATCGCGTTGCATAACATTCAAGCTTTGAGTTACATTTGTCTAACTGATATGAAAGCTCAACTACATTTTTAATATAAGACATATTTGGATGTTTGTTTGCTTTGTAAATGTTGTATTTTGTGATAATTATTATATGGTTTAGCACATCAATTCTCTTCTCCGGATATCCAGATAATACTTCCTTTTTATCAAAATGGAGAGGAGTGCCAGTTTTATTATGAATCCAACCAAACATTGCTTTCGGCAGTTTCATCTTTGATGAAAGGTCATTGGTTGGTATGCATCAAAGGATATAGAGAATACTTAATGTTGGTTTCCAAATACCAGGTTTATTTCATCAAGTGTCATGGGTAAAGTTGATATTTCACGAGTGGCGCAGCCACGAGTGAAATATCAACTTTACCCATGTCACGAGATGAAATAAACCTGGTATTTTGAAAACTACATTAAGTATTCTATTTATTATATGATTTTTTAATGAAATCTGTAATTAAGATGACATCAAAACTGAAAGTTACCCCCTTTTGTTCACATGGCTGAAAGTAGTACCGGCACCTGACCAGTGACGATACAATATATCGTCACTGGTCACAGTGAAAATATAATATATTGTCACCGTTACCTGATAGACAGTTTATTTCACTGATAAAACCCAGTATTTCATCGCTGATCATATAATAAACTGCTATATTGAAACCATTGATGTTTGGCGTTAACGAGTGCCCTAAGTGGTATTTTAATGAATTAATTTCCAATCAGGATTCGTTGAATTCTACATTCCATTCACTTCTGTAATTACATATGATTTTACAGATTCTTGTAGTATATCATAAAATATTCTGCAACATTTGCTTTGTTTCACTTAATCTTGCAAAAAGAAAGGGATGAGAGGCATGCACCTAGCTCATTTTATGCAGCGCAGTATCAGTAAATTTACAAAAGTTTTTTTATCATTTTAGAAATTCCAGCATATTCATAAGTTTGCTCTGCAATTGTACAATTGTTTGAATTGTTCAAAAGTAAGAATGTTGTCTGAATTGTCCGCTATATCATTCACATTGTATACTCCTGGTTTTTCATAGTGCTGATAATGTATTGGCTTATTGTCGATCAGAAAGTTTTCATTATGCCATATCGGCTGTGAGAGTATCATCTTCTTCCTTGTCTTCCTGTCTTTTGTTATCAATGTAGTGTCCCCATGCTAGTAAAACATTCTTTCCAAAAGTCATTTGTGCGTTATGTAAGTATATTGTTTTTTATATGTTCTTTACATTTCAAAAGAAAATTCATATAATTTGTGTTGAGGTTGTTCAAGTATAATAACTAAAGATTCGAATCATTTTTGAATAATCTCTTAAACCATGTAATTATTTTAGATCTGGTTGTATTTTCTAGATGTGGTACATTTTCCGTTGATCTGGTTCCAATTTTTTTTTGGGGGGGGGGGGGGGGGGGGGGGGTGGGTGCTGGGACACATCAAAGCAACAACAGAGTAGCTCATCATCAGGGTGAATCTTATTGAAGTCAATTTTTCTTCGACACCTCAACAAACGGAATATGATTAAATCCAGATTATTGGAGTGATAGATAGATGACCTAGATAAGAAAGCGAAATTACATTACCAACTGCGAAAAGGCTGGTGACCGTAATTTTTTTACCGTCATCCCAATATGGAGGTAGCCGATCTCGCTAGAATTTTTACAAATCTTGTTTTAAGCCCAACACCTATCAACAGATATGAGACCAGAACCATCGCAGATATGAGGGTTAAAGTGTGCTTGTGTAACCTGTTCAAATATACAATACCAAGATACTGAATGTATGTATTGTTATAGACATGTGTTTTGTATCTATTACATAATGACAAGTTATGGATACGTATATGTCACTTACGGTGGCCAAGAAAATGCAGCCCAGCTGATGTGTACTAGAGGTAAGGGACAGAGAATTAGAAGATAAACAAGATGGGTGTAACAAAAACACAGCGGTCGGTCTACAGGGGTACGTCGTTATGGTTGAAAGTTCTTGACAAAGGTACATGTAGGTAGGTAGGTACATTGTAGGAGAAATTAAGGGCGAAGTTTGGGCCAAAGATGACCTACATGCGCCCGGCACTAGGAGTGATTATTGCGAGTTAAAAACGTTTAAAGATGCTGTATCATACTTGCAAGCGGTTCAGGGTGAAACTTAGCTATTGAGAAATGAAATACATCACTTTGTAGAAAAATCTTTCGTCGAAATTTTGATATCATATTTAGATTGTTTAATCAACAATAACATACTTATTTCGACGCTTCAAGCACAGTACCCCTCTTAGAAAGGGCATGTCATTTTGTGAACCCGCTTTCGGTGACGTAATCATTATGCTTGTAGGATTTACACCGTGTCTCAACTACCGTAATTGCGTTCGATGGGTATCAACTTTGACAGCAACGAATACCTTATTCGGAGAAAAAGAATATAAAATCTAGTTGAGCGCGACAAAGACGGTTTTCAAGCGTACATTTAGAAACCGGAAGTTGTGAAATGGCCACACTTGATTCGCCCTTATGTCGACTGCCGTTTCGGTATTATTTGGTAAATTATCTCCTATTTGATGAATTTTGGTCCGATTTTCTCAAGGTTGGTCGCTAAATTTTTCTAAAAATACAACGTATACATTAAAAATACTTTAAAAATTATTGCACTATGATATAGCATCTTTAAAATTTAAAATGGAGCATAAAATGTTATATGAGATCATATATGCCAGTGTTCTTGACAAAATTTAAAACTGATTTTTGGACTTCACCAAACATCAAATTTTCACCAAGAATAGATCTCAGTGAGAAATTATTTGATTTGGACATAACAACCTCTCTGAGTTCTTCACGATGATTGTTATGCCCCTCACATTCAACAAGATAATGGACAGTCTCTGGACAATTATTAAAACAATGAACACATGAAGGAGATGAATCATTGACTAAAAAGTGCTTTTAAGCATTTAGTCCACAATGGCCAAGTCTTAAACGAGTGAGAATAACTTCGTCTCTCGGTTTTGTCGACGATTCTTGACAAAGGACCGGTAATGTCATTACTTCCCCTGCCACGCATGAGCAAGCCACGCTGGACATTAGCTCTAGTCAACTTCAACTTCACTTTATTCTCCAAAAACCACCATTGGTGGTATAAGAGTAAAAAGCCACAAAATATATGGGATACATTCATTCTTTAAAAGAAGATTTTTACATTAAATTGACACGTCAACAAACACAGGTATATTCAAGCTTTATGTATAGTGGATGATATAACATTTATAAACTTTGCCAGGTTTCTAAGAACAATAAAGTTAGAAGATGTAAATATCTGTCTATAAGATAAAATGTTTGAGAATTTGAGGAGGTTTTTAGGAATATATATATTTGCTTCTAGTTTCATGAAAAGCTAGACAGCAAAATAATAGTGGACTTCATCAGCGATTGACGGCGAATCACATAATGTACAACTCCTATTTTCTCTTGGGATATTCTTCCAACGTCCTGTCTCAACAGGAAGGTAATGGTTAAGCGTTCTGAATTTTAATAAAGGTTAACTTATATACTTGGGAAATAACTGATATCCATCTAATGATGTTTAAGCCTTTATCAACTTATAATATTAACCTTTGGAACCTATTTCTACAGCGCTCCTCCAATTTTGATAAAACTGATCTTTTCGAATTTCTTCAACTTTATTAAGTAGCCATATTCGACTTAAACGACCAGGAAAATTATAAACATAACTGAGTCCACATGAGTTTAAGATATTTTTCAACAGTATTGAGCCATGGATAAGAGTGATTATTGACTGTACTATCAAGTGCAATGAAGTTTAAGACTATTGATGATAACTTAGGATGAGATAGGGATGTGTTCAGTTTATGCCAAAAACCAATTATTCTCTTTGAAACATAAATGCTGATTGAATACCTTCCAAATTCACAATATAACATAAAATAAGGGGTTGACATTCTGAGTCCCGTAGCTAGTTTTAAGAACTTGATATGTACATTTTGAAGGATATCAGTATTAGCATATCCCCATATTTCGGATCCATATAAGATGATAGGTAAAATCATGACATCGAAAGCTTTGATTTAAACATATTTTATTCAATAAAGATTGGGATTAGGAACACGTTATCCAACTTAGGTAACCTTCTCCCAAGTATTTACAAAATGATAGATATATAGTGACATACATGATAACATATGATTTTAATACATTTAACATTCTTAATATGTGTTCATCATATAAAGGACACTCAAACATAAAGTGAATTTTTTTCCCGCATAAATAACCACATTCACATGTTGAATCCGCCTTAATGCCAACTTTAAATAAGTCATATTTCAACTCACTTACATGATATCTTAAACGTGTATGATAAATACTTACCCTGCGTATACCTGATGAAAAATAAGATGGTGCCGAAACAATTGGCTTCTTCAAATATGATTTGAACTTTTCTGTTGATGTTACATTTCGTTTATCTAATGGGATATCGTTCCATAACACTGTGGTCGAAGGAATAAAAGACATACATGAATGTTTCAATCTACATATGATGGAATAACAAAATTATTTGCATTTCTAAGGTCATAAGAAGTAGTGTCTCCAACAGTCGGTGGGAGTAAATCTACAAGATATGATGGTGCATTACCGCACTGTAATTTATGATAAAATGTTGACTTTCTCCTTTCTCTCCGTTCTGATAATTTTTCCCAACAAGTTTCAAAATAGATATGTTTAAGTGAAGTGTATTTTGGTAGACCAGTAATAATACGAGCCGCTTCTAACTGTAATTGTTCAAGTCGAAATGACTGTTCTGAGTTACACTCATCCCAAACTTCACAAGCATATTCAAAATGTGGTCCAATAAACATAATATAGATCTTATCTAAAATTTGCCTGCTTAATATGAATTTAAGTTTTCACATTGAATTTATCATTTTAGAAATCGACAATACTAATTTATCAATATGCTTATTCTATTTCCCATCGGCTGAAAATGTCACACCTTAGTGTTTATGTTCATTTACATTTCCGATTTCGCACCCATCAAGATACAGTGTTATGTTTTTACTTTCTTTCTTAAGAGTAAAAATTATAGCTTCTGTTTTATTTGGATTATATTTGACTAGCCAACGCTTTCCCCAAGAACTAAGCTTTTCAAGGTTAGAGTTTAAATTATACTTAAGTAATCTATGGTCAATTTATGAAAAGCCAAGTGATGTATCATCGGCAAATAACCTTGTTAAACAATTAAGTTCATCAGCAATGTCATTTATAAATACAATAAACAGACAGGGACCCAATTCTGAGCCCTGGCGAACAAAGTATACAGGCTTTGGCAATGATCCATTCACAAAAACAGATTGACTTCGATTGGTTGTATAAATTGATAACCACTCAAGTGTACAGCCTTTTAAACCGTACATTTCCAATTTACTCATAAGCCCTCTATGCCAGACACGATCAAAAGCTTTCGAAACATCACAAAACACCATGCAAAACATTTCCTTATTATCTAACGATAGGCATACTTGATTGTACAATTCAAGCAATTGATGTACAGTTGAGTGACCTTTCTGAAAACCAGCTTGGTAGTTATAAAGTAAATCATTACAATGAAAATAATTATACAAATGCTTATAAACAACTCTCTCAAACACTTTTCCAACACAACTTATGAGAGATATTGGTCTATAATTAGAAGCAATTGAATGATCACCTTTTTTAAACAATAGTAATACATGTGCCACTTTCCAATAATTGGGATAAGTTGATGATTGTAGTGAATAATTAAATAATAGACATAAAACTTTGTTTATTGAATTAACTGTGTTCTTGAGGAGCTTGTGACTTATTCTATCTGGGCCACATGCTTTTTCTCCGGCAAACATTTAATAGTGAGCAGATATAGTAGTGAGCAGCGTCCGTCCGTCCGTACGTAAGGCGCCGGGCCCAGTCGATTTTGGTTACCTTCACATTATTTTCAAGGTCACAGCGAGACTTTGAAAATTTCAGCATTGAAACCTGAATTTTAGGTTGTCATCGGGATATCTCAAGAACCATTCATTGAATTCTCTTCATAACTTACACAATGCATCTTATACGAAGGCGCCGGGCCCAGTCGATTTTGGTGACCTTCACATTATTTTCAAGGTCACAGTGAGGCTTATATATAGAAGACCCAGGGACCAGTTGATTTGTTGTGGTGTAAATGACATCTAGTAACAATACAAGTGTAGACAAGTGTTTCTATATATACAGTATGCATTTTGTTCACATCAATTTGCGGCGGGGGATCTTGTCACCTTTGTGACAAATACTTGTTTCCATTGAGATTGGAAGCTACCCTGTTTGAGCGAAAGGTTGAACAACAAACACAGTGGTGATGCAATTGAATGGAATATCTGTTTTAGTAATCTATGATTTATATTATCACGTCCACTGGCCTTGTTCACCAGGAGACTTTTTATAAGATCAGGTATTTCAAAAGCTTCAATAACTGCATGGGAAAGTTCATCATCACATATTTTTTAAAAGGGGGGTAACTGAGCACCTTCGTCATCTATATTAGCAATGGAAGCAAAATAATCATTGAGAGAGTCTACTTTTTCATAATCAGAAAATGCATTTGGCGAGTCGGAATTATCAGTGACCAAAGGAGGTATTACTGAAGTATTACAACCTTTTGTAAGGTGTCCGAGTAATTTCCAGTAATTGGTAACCTTTTTTCAATTGCGTAGCTAGATTTTCATCTATATTTGAATAGAATTCTTCTTTTGCTTCCTTTTTAATATTTTTAAATATATTTCGTTGCTTTTTGTACTTTGAAAAATCATGTATACTCTTTGTTCATTTATATCTTTTCCTTAATCTTTCCTTTTTCATTAATTCTTTTCTGAGGACATTACTAAACCATTGCTTATCGTTTGGCCTTATGGTAACAGTTCGGTATGCAAAGCTTGATAAAACTTGTGAGTGTCTCGCTGAATACATCACAAGCGGCGTCGGTTAACGTGACTATTGAACTTGCGTCGCCAATCAGTCTCGTCAACTTATCGTAATCACCCTGCTTATATAATAGAATGTCTCTTTCATATGACTTCTTAAGATCAATACAATTATGCAATACTGCAAAAACTCCCTTGTGGTCACTGATACTAGACTCAAATTCTATTACATCACTTTCACTGCTATAAGGCTATGATAATAATTTCAGTTTATATGCTTTAATTTAATGAAGACAAGAGTCTTGACATTTTTTATTCACATTTTTGTTTTGTATTTCTGACTTCTTTATTCAATTTTATTAATACCTGTGATTTCTGCTGAAATCAGAAGGGGAGTGTGATGCTATGCAGTCAAAATACTAACACTGCTATTAGCCCTTATTTCAATGTGCAAGCAAAAGGACATTTTACTACCGCTTCTTTTTCAGTAACTTTCATTGTAGTTATTACTTGCCATGTTAGAGTTACCTTTTCTTGAATCGCTCTTGTACTTACAGCGAAAACATGTGTGTACTCGTGAAAAGCACTGTCGTGCATGAATTCCTACCCTACAAATGTACCTCAGTGGGCCTAAGTCGGAATAAATGATGAAGAATACTGGTCTCGTCTTTATTAAGCCGTCATATTTAGCCGTCACTTACTGTTTAATGACTAAAAATATTCTCTTCGCATAAACCTTTGTTTTCACTTTATTTTGAAAAAAAAAACTCGTCTGTAATCCAAGTTTTGAACGATGCACCTTTAAAAGAACACATCATACATTACCTTTGTTATCAATTCTATCAAATTGTTGATAACAAACTGTATCCTCTTACTGTTACTATGCTGTATGTTATATATATAGTATTATATGGGTATTTTCATATCACATTCGGTATCAGCCCGAGACCCCAATATCAGATATTGGTCGAGGGCTGATACCGAATGAGATATGAAAATACCCATATCATACTATTTTTATCATATATACTTACCAAACAAACTACAAAAATAATTGCAACATTTTTTAACTTTAACTCATAACATTAACATATGGCTGATTTTATCCGTTTGGATAAATATTAACTAACACAATACCAATAAACATTCAGCTCCCAAGCCTACGCTTCTTGCGACTTTTGAGTTCATTTAATCTCTGGTTGAATTTCCAAACTGGAAAGAAAGGTTGTATAAATAATCAAAATGACAAATCCTACCCGCAAGTGACTGCGGCGTTTTCGCGATGTCAACCACGTTCTAACGTCAGCTGTACAAAGGGAGACAACTCTAAATACCTCGCGACTTCGATCTATATTTTGCATTCGTTGCCTAGGGTTCCACGTTCAAGTCCCTTGACGACGGGCTGATACTGGTTTTTGCCCTTGACGACGGGCTGATACAGAATATCTGCCCTGCGAGCTGATACAGGATGCTTGATGAAAGGTGTAACGTGCATTCAAAATCTCTGTATTTATAAGCAAGTATATGATAAAAAGAAATTATTAACTTCGTGTCTTTCGGTATCATTGATAGCATATAATAGGAATACAGATTTATGTATATGATATTAGCGATAACCATACAGGAGAGATAACCAGGACAACTTTCTCGCAGGCCTAAAAAGTTGGTTAGAAATCGGGGTCAAAACAGGGGGGTGGTTTTACGTATTTTAAAAAAAATCGAAATACTAGAAAAGAAAATAAGATAACAAATCTAGAGACACTTATTTTTAGACTTTCATTCATGTGACGTCAAATGTTGACTTTGTAAGGAGGAAAACTTCAGAAATGTAGAAAGATACAATGTTATGTTTTTACTTTCTTTCTTAAGAGTAAAAATGATAGCTTCTGTTTTATTTGGATTATATTTGACTAGCCAACGTTTTCCCCAAGAACTAAGCTTTTCAAGGTTAGAGTTTAAAGTATACTCAAGTAATCTATGGTCAATTGATGAAAAGCCAAGTGATGTATCATCGGCAAATAACCTTGTTAAACAATTAAGTTCATCAGCAATGTCATTTATACATACAAAAAAAAAACAGGGACCCAATACTGAGCCCTGGCGAACAAAGTATACAGGCTTTGGCAATGATCCATTCACAAAAACAGATTGACTTCGATTGGTTATATAACTTGATAACCACTCAAGTGTACAGCCTTTTAAACCGTACATTTCCAATTTACTCATAAGCCCTCTATGCCAGACACGATCAAAAGCTTTCGAAACATCACAAAACACCATGCAAAACATTTCCTTATTGCTTGGTGCCCCAAAGGGCACCAATCATTATGATTTGATTTTTCTAAAACTTTTCTGAATTCTCTCTTTATTACTCTTGATATTTTCAAAGGGAAGCCGCGCCTATCACATGTGCTGTATCCAAATCAAAAGACCAATGAACAGAACTGTAGCAAAAAATGCATTACGTCACCATGTGGGTAATACAAAATATTTGGCACATTAAACTGTGGAATATGATTTCGCTTAAAATGTTATATTAAAATAGAAACAATGTTTTCTATTAAGGATGCTGATAAATGTTAACAGACTCAATCAAAAACATCTTCATTTGAAGAAGAGTCTGCATTTGTTCCAGATAAAGCATTAATAATTTCGCATTCAATAATCGTAGAATCCAATTTTTTATAACCCACGCGATTTAATTTCACGCTGGGCTCGCCTGGCGAATTAAAAGTAATGCTTGTGTAAGTACGATGGTGACATCGAAATAAGACTTATGTTTACTAATAGGTAGATCACTTAAGACCACGAGACAAGTCATACTTAACGATGTCACTAAATGTTTACGTTGAAAACATGTATTTATTATCAGAGTACTGAAATTGACTCGTGCTATATTTAGAATATGACCTACATCGCTGGTTCCAAACGTTAGCTCAGCGGACCTTGGTTGAAATCCCGTCAGATCATCGGAAAGTATTTTCTTTATTATCTGTTATACTACTGTTAATAATTAACCAGCATGACAAGGAGATATCGTTTTGGCAGTACGTTTTGCACAATTTCCTGTCATTGTCAACGCTACATGGCAACACAGTGCTTTTACTTCAAGTAGCTACATCACAATGCCTCAACATCATAAACATAGTGACCTCACTATGCAATGACATCACTGTCTTGAAAATCTAGTGTTGTTGTGTTCAGAGATTTACATTTTTTCTCTGAGATGTCAAAAAGAGTGAATTTGGATGATAAATAGATTGTCACCCTCGTGTATTTTGATATGAAATATACCAACAATCGTTGTTGAATGTAAAAAATATTCATAACTTTCAGCAATTCTTGTTGATAGAAATTAATTTTGTGAAGTTAACTTTGAGTAATACTTGTGTTAATATTAGTGCTGTTATCCAGTGTTGTATATTTCACTTATCCCCCGAATTGTTCGACAAATCACAATCTCCTTCATCTGCCTATGTGGCACCAAGCATGCCTTTTTAAAGGCTTTTCTTGTTATCTAACGATAGGCATTCTAGATTGTACAATTCAAGCAATTGATGTACAGTTGAGTGACCTTTCTGAAAACCAGCTTGGTAGTTATAAAGTAAATCAATACAATGAAAATAATTATACAAATGCTTATAAACAACTCTCTCAAACACTTTTCCAACACAACTTATTAGAGATATTGGTCTATAATAAGAAGCAATTGAATGATCACCTTTTTTAAACAATAGTAAACATGTGCCACTTTCCAAACATTGGGATAAGTTGTTGATTGTAGTGAATAATTAAATAATAGACATAAAACTTTGTTTATTGAATTAACTGTGTTCTTGAGGAGCTTGTGACTTATTCTATCTGGGCCACATGCCTTTTTCTCCGGCAAACATTTAATAATATCAGATATTTCTTTTGGAGTTATATTGATATCACTAATTTCCTTATTTGTGCGTTTCCCAAACTATGGTAAACGCTTGTTGCCACCTTCCAACGTAGACACAGATTTGAAATATTCATTTAACTTTGTGGCTTTATCTATATCAGTAAACAAAGTTGGTCCGTCATCAGTGTCATGTATTTAAAGGGGCGGTATATCTGACGATATTTCAGACTTTCTTACAACATGACGCAGAATTTTCCAGTATGATGATTTATTTACTATACATAATTCAGTAATCGAAATACTAGAAAAGAAAATAGGATAACAAATCTAGAGACACTTATTTTTAGACTTTCATTTATGTGACGTCAAATATTGACTTTGTAAGGAGGAAAACTTCAGAAATGTAAAAAACGTATTTTCGCAAAGCGCACATGTCTACAAATAATTCATGTGGTAGAATAATTATTCAGCTACAATTTGCACTATCCATCGGATTTTTATAATAACGTAATCACATCAAATTAAATAATAGAACGATCATACCGTCTCAATCGGAGTAACTCCCGCATGCAATCGCCCGCATTCATTGGCTGTCACAATAAAAGCGAGAGCTAAGATAGTGTTTGTAATCATCGTTATTACGACTAAATATATGGTCAGGAACACCTTTCCCGAATCCAAAGTGCTGCTTCTTGAGTAGATAGACGGATTAAAACTTAAAATAAAGCTTAAATAGTTTTAATTGATAATTTTAAACAACTCTGATATAATAAAGGATAAGTAAAGATTTATGTAACCAACATATGTCACAATAACAAACTGTTTTTGAACTTTTTTCCCAACAATAATTGTTTTTTACGTGTACAAATCCGACATTTAACTTGCTCTGTTTCTTAAACCACATATATTAAATTAAATTAATTAAAATCTATCTATTTTCTAGGCATTTTATATATCTGAAATTTCTTATTTAGCCCTTCAATATTTTTACATATATATGTATTTTTCAAAGGTTTTAAAACAAAATATCTTAAGGTTTTTTGATAACTATGACTTAAATGTTGCTATACATGATACTTCAGTTTTTTTAAATTTATCAAACTTGAGGTATCTCTCGATATATACATTCATCTGTAGACCTTTAAACTGCAAAGTTGAGTCTCATCTTAAATCGGTTGTAAAATATTCCGTGTTAACTTAAATTTTACATTTTAGGGCTAGACAGACTCGGATGGCAATGGCAGTAACCATGACAACATAGTTTGTGGAATTTTTAAATGATTATTGACATTATTTAAGAAACAATTAAGACATGTTGAAAAAAACGTGATGGGGGTACTACTCTTAGAGGGTCAAAATTTTATATCAAATGTGGCACTTAATTTTTTTGAACAGTCATAATTGATAGACAGGAGAACAACGAAGACATTGGTAGTTTTATGATATGTAGAAATATTTTTTTAAGACCCTAACCAAAAAAATCGTTAAAAAAATGTTTTTTAATTTTTTTAGAGGGTGGGTGTCTTTGAAATCAAATATCGTTTTGATTAACATTTTTATTTTGAAAAGTAAAATTGCATTTTTTTTTATTTAGACACCAAGTTTGGTTTATTTTGGTTGGTTATTAAAAAATGACTGATTGTGTCTAATGATATTATTGATACGGAAATACTTTCGGTTAATAATCTCGATGTACCACAAAAAGTAATAAAAAAGAAAAAAAGAATCAAATACAGAGCTATTAAGGAAAATAAGGGGTGTTCTTTGAGTGGCTATACACACGCGTAATGATACACAAAACATTTGGAACACACAAAAAAGGAGTTTAGTAAAACAGCAAAGTAAATACTGTTCTTCATTAAACCGTCTAACTATTAAACCTTTGAAAGTGTTGATAGGTTCACTGAAACTGACAGAATTTGAAGGCGAAGATAGTGACGTTTAAAAAATGATCTTTATTGAGAAATGAAAAAACTTAAATGCGAAAATTTAGAAATATAAAAACAAGTCCTAAAGGTTATAAAATACAATCCACAAAAATTAAACACATTGAATCGCTTGCTTTAAGGTGGAACTCTTAGTATATCTTCCGTTCTGATTTTCGGCAAACTCTTTTGCATTTTGAATCATTACTTTCTTTGGCAATGTTAGTTTTTCTTAAATATATAAACATATTAGTTAACACGCTTCTAACATGTATGGTTTGAGAAACAGAGAAACACAGCTTGCAAAAAAGTATTTTTGGCTTGTCTCCCCTTTATTTATGGTCCATGTCTCTCCATAATTTTATGGGCTCTATAATCCTTTTATCTGCATAACATACTTAAATTTCTTCGACCTGTAGCTCTGGTAGATAAAACGTAATAATAGAAATAATAATAATAGAAAAAATAATAATAAAAAATAGTTGCAAGCGACGACAAACGGTTTCAGCACTGTATTGTGTTAATGTAGTTCACAAAGGTAATGATTTCAGTCAAAAGCTTGAGCGAAAATGATTACAATAATGGCAAGTCGACTTAAGCAAGGGTTATCACTTCGTCAGATTTGCAAACTCAATATGGCAGTGTGAGGACAATCTAAAGACAAGACCTCATTTATGCGGCCAATGCTATTAAAGATATATGTTTCAACGATTTAATCCATACTAATACATGTACAATAAGGTTAAAAATATAGTAAAATGTAACCAGAATGGTATGTTCGCCAAGTTTATGATATAAACGGTCATCAAGTTTGTTCTTAATTGCTCTCTTATTTAAATAAACAATTAATTTTGTATTTTAATTATCTAACTTTAAGCAGAAATGCATTTAACATGAAGTAGTCAACAACAGGATTAAAAACTCTGGTCAGTTTTGGTGATCAAGCTGAATTAATTTCAGATGGACATAAAGTCAAGACCTCATTAATGCGTACAGTGCTATTTAAGATAGCTGTAGCAACGAGTCATCAACCAGATCATTGGCGTTTTTTTAATTCAGCTACTGTATTTGATTGAAATACTTTTCAACCATTTAATCCATACTAATACATGTACTATAAGGTCAAAAATATAGTAAAATGTAACCAGAATGGTATGTTTGCCATGTTTATGACATAAACGGAAATCAATTTTTTTTTTTAATTGCTCTCTGATATTTAAATAAACAATTAATTTTTTATTGCAATTATTTAACTTTAAGCAGAAATGCATTTAACATGAAGTAGTCAACAACATGATTAAAAAGCTCTGGTCAGTTTATGCGTACAATGCTATTTAAGATATCTGTAGCAACGAGGCTTCAAGCAGAACTTTGGTGTTTTTTTAATTCAGCTACTTTTAACACTTTTATCAATTTCATCCTTAATAGTACATGTACAGTAAGGTTAAATATAAAGTAAAATGTATTCTGAATGGTATGTTTGCCAAGTTTATGATATAAACGGAAAACAAGTTTTTTCCTTAATTTATCTCTTTTACTCAAATGAACAATAATTTTTTTATTTCGGCTATTTTACTTTTAAAGGGCAGTAGCACGTTTTTAGGGGGAATATAAGGTGTCAGGAAAATAAAAATGAATGGTTCCAATTTAAAGACAATGTATTTAAACTAAATGGAGTAGTAATAATTCAAATATATAATGAAAAGTTTAGCCATGCGATTTCTTTTTCTTACTCAAAATGAATTAAAGGTGTTCACACAAAATGGCCGCCAATGGTTTTGTTGTGAATCTTCATGCTTTGTCCTCTGACTATGGATGATTGGCTTGTGTAATGAGATGTTTGACACTGTCACAATAATACATTAAGCATTAACTTACAATAATCAGTGAATAGTTTGAAATATAACCTTATTAAAAAACGTGCTTCTGCCCCTTTCAGCAGAAATGAATTCAACATAAAGTAATGCATATAAGCATGAACAACTCTGGTCAGTTTTAGTTATAAAGCTGAATTTGTTTTTCAACCACTTCTCAGCAAGACCTCATTTAAGCATCCATAGATATATGTATAACAAATGCAACAACGGGTTTTGGTCGATATTTTGATTTAATTATTGCGACTAAATGAAACACTTTGAAATAAGGAAATGTATATCATTTTATGTCAAAAACTGTTCGAATTAAAGTAAAATGTTTTAATACTTCTATACATGTCTAGTTAGTGTTAGTAAGCAAAATCAAGTTATAATTTCTGAGTAACTGAAAGCCGTCTTTAGGTAAAGGTAAAAAGTCTGTATTAAGACAGCGTGACAAAAGTCATAGAAGCATTTTTCATCATCATGTATTTATTACGTTCCCTTCCACTGAATGCAAGAAAATTTACATAATATACGTCACAAATTGTTTAAGAATCCAAACAGCTAATAGGAAAGAAATCTAATCACTGGCCTTAATCATATAAATCAAATACGAAAGTTAAAATAACAATATTTAAAGCTCTTAATCTAAATGTTAAAGGGCATATCGAATTTTATTGAAAAGTTTCCCATATACATCTTTGTATCTGTATAATAATGAAATAAACACTTCTGAATGCTCTGTTGTTGGTGAGCTACGAATTTTTCAATTGTACATATACCAAAGGCATTCAAAACGAAAGTAGATTTGGAAATATTTAACGATAACGAAACCGATATGACCTTAATCGATGGGGAATATTGATGCCCACATTTTGGTAAAAGTTTTATGAAATTATCTCCCACAGTTATCGAGAAAATGAGGTTTGAAATTTTGACTTTAAGGGGAGATAACTCAAAAACAAAATCAAAATTCACAAATCTGGCTCGTGCATGTCTAGGTTAGGTGATACTCTACAATCCCTGAAAGTTTCTTGAAAAACGGTTCGTTAAAAGGTCAAACATGACTGAACAAAAAACGTCCAAATAATAATATAAAAATCCGGATAATACCAATAGACTATGTTTTGAAGACCTTATAATGTGCATGGTTATATTGCGCCTTTTCCACGTCATAAGACATGCTCAAAGCGCTACATTATTACCCTGAAGGAGTGTAGAGCTGCTACTAGTTAAGCGGTAAGTACTTCCAGTTTTCAGGTACCCATTTTGACAGCTGGGTGGAATGAGTGCAATGTGGACGAAGTGTCTTGCCCAGGGACAAAACACAGGATGAGACCAAAGTCACAAATTTGTTGGTGTCTCCACCGGGAATCGAGCCCGGGTCTCTGGTGTGAGAGCGTGCTAACCACTACACCACTGTGCTTAGGAGAAATTCACGCCAAAAAAGATTCAATCAATCAGTCTATTTCTGAGTTACCAGTACAAAATAATTAGATAAACAATAAAATGTACAATATATACAGCATGCATTACCATGAGTCTCTTCTTAAGTAAGAGCATTAACCTAAACAAAAATGATTTGGATGGTAGTAAGGGTGATTTGGTGGAATGTATCGAATACTTG
The DNA here is from genome assembly GCA_916613615.1 of Steromphala cineraria. Taxonomy (NCBI): domain Eukaryota; kingdom Metazoa; phylum Mollusca; class Gastropoda; order Trochida; family Trochidae; genus Steromphala; species Steromphala cineraria. The sequence goes on along the minus strand of OU744736.1, from coordinate 37,393,435 downwards.
TGATACTGCACAATGACCTCTTTGACAAGTACCAGTCTGCCTACAGAGGTTCCCACAGTACGGAAACTGCCCTACTACGCATCGTGAATGACCTTCAGAAAGCTGCAGATACAGGCCAGGTTGGTCTCCTTGTACTACTGGACTTATCTGCGGCGTTTGATACCATCGACCACGCCACGTTGATACGCCAACTTGAATACCAGTTTGGAGTCACAGAAGTCGCCCTGGCATGGTTCAAATCATATCTCACTGAAAGGTGTCAAACAGTACAGATCTCCAAAGTATCTTCTGAAAAGGTATTTCTACCCTTTGGTGTACCCCAGGGTTCCGTACTTGGACCACTATTGTTCACTCTGTACATCAAGGCCCTAGGAGATTCTATCGAGGCGCAAGGTGTCAATCATCACGGCTATGCAGATGACATGCAACTCCAGAGAACTTTCCGAATTGAAGACTCCAACACTGCCATTTCCCAACTTGAGGACTGTACTGGCAACATCAAAACATGGCTGACCATGAACAAACTCAAGATGAATGATGCAAAAACTGAAGCAATCATTGTTGGACCAAAACGGAAGACAGTTTCTCTTGAAGGTGAAACGATTTCCATTGGAGATGCAGATATACCATTCTCCTCCACGGTAAAAAATCTAGGCGTGCTGATTGACTCTGAAATGCAAATGGAAAACCAGGTTACCAACACATGTAAGGTCTGCTACCACCATCTCCGTAACATTGGTCATATTCGACACATGTTATCTAAGGACGCTACAGCCATCCTTGTGCGTTCCTTAGTCCAATCACGGTTGGACTACTGCAATAGTCTCTACTACGGCACGACGGAGAAGCTCCTCACAAAACTTCAGAAGGTCCAGAACACAGGTGCAAGGATCATCAGCAGAACGAAAAAGCACGCCCACATCACGCCTGTTTTGAAGTCCTTGCACTGGTTGCCAGTGCGAGCAAGAGTGGACTTTAAAATCCTCACACTCACTTATCAGTGTTACCATGAAACTGCTCCACTCTACCTCAGTGAGACAATATCTAAGCACATCCCTGCGAGAACACTGCGATCAGCACATCTTGACCTTCTGGAGCTACCGAAATGTCACCTGAAGTCCTTTGGCTACCGCTCTTTCAGCTATGCTGCTCCATTTCTCTGGAACTCTCTTCCTCATGAAATCAGACTTTCTCCAACTCTTGACAACTTCAAATCTCACTTAAAAACATACCTCTTCAAAAAATACTACCACTGCTAGATTCCCATTCCCACTTTTGTAAATAATGTACATACTTTCATATTGCGCTTAGAGCAGACACTTAGTGCCTGGAGCATTTAGCGCTATATAAATCCACTCATTATTATTATTATTACTTGGGATATCAGTATGTGAATTAAATGTCAATGAAAGCATAACGCTATTGTTGAAGACGTATACGATTTGGGTTCAAGTTAGGATTTGAACACGCGATCCTAATCATAGATTGAACTCTAGTATAGAGAAGGATGTCAGTCTTGTTTAAGAAATAGATGAAGAGTTGGTGTGTATCTTTCGTTGAATAAAATATAGCAGGGAGCATAAAACACGAAGGGCGCAGCCCTGAGTGTTTTATGATCTCTGCTATGTTTTATTCAACGATAAATGCTCAACAACGAGTTTTCTATTTCTTATATTGGATATCCTTGACGTTTTACTCGCTTTTTCTATAAAACAGTTGAAAATTATGGTATATTTAACAAATACATTTTTGAAATTTTTTTGAGTCCATCAATATGTATAGGGTCGGCGCTCCAATAATACCAAATCAAATGAACTGAACAATCAATGTGAATTTATTTATGGAACATGCAAAATTAAATATTTGCACAAAATATCTTTTCTCAATGTCAATGACATGTGATTTATTTTCGAATCCATGGACTGATGTGATGTCATTTGAAGTAACGTTCTAATAACTGAAATGACGTCATTAATCTCGCGCACGGTTGTATCGTCAAATACAGCATATCGTCAGTCCCATTGTCCAACATTGTTTTAATGCCGTGGGTATCAATACATAACTTTCATAAGTCATAATTTTCGAAAAAGCAAAATACAAATACTAATTTTCCATTTAATGGATGAAATTATTAATGTCTTATGATATCTTGTGGTAAATTCTGCTAAATTCATAAAATTGGCTCTTAAATGTCCATCAGCCACAAATTGAAACCCAAAATGTCTGTGTATTGCCATGTTAAACGTATTATACCACTATATTCTTTTGTACATGGGTCAATGTCCTACAAAACCGGAATGAACTTCTTCTATGATCTAGTATTGTATTGTATTACATATTTGAATATATGCCTTTGTGTTTAAAATAAGATCATCAAACATGTCAACAGGTAATACTAATTGACAGGTTGATCAGACGTAAATACATGTATAAAGGAGAAAAGGATAGTTTTAGTATCCAAGGCGGTTATAAAAGAGAAGCTTGACTGACATGTTAGGCATTTTAAAAACTGTATTTGCAAGCGTAAGCATACAAGAGATGTACTATTAGCTTAATCGTTTGATAACAAAACCATTAAAAAGAGAGAGTAAATTCATATCGCCTAGTGTTTCCTACAAACTCCGTGCATCACTAGTTTATAAAATTATAGTTATATCAGCGACGCCTTACATTGCATGGTGCAATGTTCAAATTCCGGTAATTCAGCAGATTCTCTGTTCGACATATCAATGCTTTCGGTAACTTGTTATTTATTTTTGATCACATTCGATGCCAATGAAAACATTTACTTCGAGAAATACTTTAAATTGGCTCATGAGTATTCATAGATAAAGTTTAAAGCTGATAACTTTCCGTTTTCTTGTTTATGAGCTAACTTTCACAGACAAATACCCTAACATATCTTTGTAATACGACTAAATTATCATTTTGTTGGGACTTTATTTAAAAGGATTAATACTACAGACCGCTATCTATATAGCTAATAACCTCTCCAACATGTTTGTGTCTACATCTATACCTCAGCAAAAGTTCAAAACAGATCTCCCTTGAATTTACCTTATATATATATTTCATATTGTAAAAGTAAATATGTTGGTGGCATTGAAAGAAAGAAATAGTAAATTTAAATTTATTTCGTTTATAAAGAGTTTATAAAGATTTGTTATTCAGAGTATGGTTTAAAGAAGCAACAATTAAGAACGGTTCAAGTACATTAACCTACATTTATGTGCAAAAGTAAATGATTTAAGTATAAAGCTTATAATAGCATAATTAATTGTCACAAAATCATTGAATTGGCATGATTGCATTTGACTTAGATATTGAAAGAGGTCACTGTTTATCTTAACCAAAGAGCACATTACCTTTATTTTTTCAATTACAAATCAGTGTCCAAATCGCGAAATTGCGAAACCGCGAAATAGTGAGACAAAGGCGAAAAGAAATGGCGAAATAGCGAGACAAGAGTGAAAGGAAATGACAAAAAGCTGCCTCTCTTTTTTCGTCTGAACTTTTCCAGCAAATTCGTAATTTTGTTTCGACCATGTTTCCTTTTTTCGTCTGAAATTTTTCTCGCTAATTTGCAAGCTCGTTCGACTATGTAGCGTGATTTCGCTTCTTTCGAAATTTTCGTTTCGCGATTTTGCCTCGAGCTAATTTCGCGAGTTCGCGAATTCGTGATGGATTTTCAGATATTGAGGTTTTTCGTGTCGAAAATTTTAACACGAAATTAAAATGCATATTTTTGCCCATATGCATCCAACTATACTCATGGTAATAATGGTTGACACTCCTAATAATTATAGGAAAGAAAAGTTATATATACAACTTTTACGTGTCATTTTCGATTATTTTTTGTAATATATGTTAGTATAGTATGTACTCTTGTGAATAATGTCCTTGAACATGTGCTATTGTGCAACTAATAAAAAACATAATCGATAAAGGTGAATAAATGAAAAACAATAATTTATTTTTAAAAATGTGATTATCCGACATCTTGAGATCCTGATATTGGTACATTGATACGGGTCATCAGTGTGCTAATTTTGGTTCTGTTAAATAATGGACAATTGTATCTGAAGAATCTTTGGTACTGAACCCAATTTTTACACAATACCTTTCGCGGAGCCTTATTCGATAATAAAATATAAAATGCATGTACTTTATAGTTTGCATGATGTGTTAATGCAATTGGATGTCGAAAATACCAGAAATTTGATCAATGTTAATAATCCTTGCATTTAAAAAGCTCAAATCACTTTCCTGTATAGGGGTGTCAACCATTATTACCATGAGTATATTTCCTTTTCAAAGAGTATGACGCTATGAAATGTATAAGGTAAAACAACCATACCTAGCAAAGATGAATCCAAGAATGGTGTATATAACTTTTATATAGAATTAATGAGTGTTCAAACTATGAAATATCGAAGTGATGAACTTTTTCATAGACGTCCTATGTACAAACTGTTCAGATTATCAGCATTTAGTACTACCTACCTCAGTAAATTATTAGATCAGTCATTACCTAAATAATAATGCTACCTAAATAAATATTATAGGATATTGTTCCGGTATTTAACACGTTCTTTATATTGTCAAATCATTTATTTATGCATACATTGCAATATATTTTTGACATAATATTAACACTTTGAATTGTCCATATGCATCATACATTTTAAATCAATTAGAATCAGAATAAGAATTTTATTACGTAATATCGGCCTCGTGGCCTATAATACAGTCACAATGTAACTATTTCGTGGTACAGTGGTCATAATTTAGAATGATACCTTTCTTAAAAAATATAATGCAAAAACAGTGCTGTTGAATAAATAACTTGGGGTTTTTTGGATTGCAAGATTGATAGAAGAGTCAGTGGACCTTTGTAGATATTCTGTAGTCATTAAATCAAAGGTACACTGTAAGTGTATCACAAAACCAATATATTGCCGGATGTCAGTTTTCACCCCTCTTTATATTTTCATGTAAATACTTGTTATTGTAATCCTCCCATTAAAAGATATACATGTATACAATTTAATTAAACTAATATTATCAAATAAAATGGTAAGTGCAGGAATAAATCTGTAAATTGTTAGAGTCCAAAGACGCTGATATATAATGCAAAAACGAGATAAATGTAACTTTTATCCGTAAATCATAAGATAACATTAGAAAGGAAAATAACGATAAATTGACTCGTCTTGAGATATCAAATATGTGTCAATAACTTAGGAATATGTTAACAAACATGCCAGTAATGTAAGAAATTAACTTCTTAAAAATTTAACTTTGTCATTTGTAAAAAATTGTATTTATGTATGACTATTTCATTGTCAATAGATATGTAATAGTTGTTGTATATACTTAATCATTGTTATTCATTACTGTTGTGTGAGAATATAAAATAACAGTACTTGCATTTTAACCAGGCTCTCCGACAACCACCATTTAGATATACATTTGTACCAAGAGGTGTTGTGAAATATTTTCATGTTTTGACGAATCATGGGGTGAAACTAGGTTTTGATAGTTAGGATATTGGTTTTCAGATATGCCTTGGTTACAAATAGATAGCACAGAGTACTGGTAATAAGAATTCGTTTCCGGAAATCTTTCACTAACGATGTAAAGATTCTTTTTGTTGTTGTTTTTTCTATGTAAATCGCAGCTATAAAAAGAATTTCATGTCATTCTTTTATGCTTTCCAGCATATTGCCATCACCCAACAAATATGTTCACAGTGATTTACCTGTTACCAACGGCTATTTATAATAATCTTTAAAGCTTTGTTTATTATAACCTTAGAATCAAATGAAATTACTTTGTGTTAAATTCAAAGATTACCTTATGTATGCAGTTAGCATTACCTATCCTATATTCTACACATGTTAAAATGTTGGACATATACGAAGTAATGAAGTAATCTGTAGCTAAACTCTTATTCATATATACTCTCAAGTTCTCACCGTGTTCACGATACGAGAAGAGCGAGCTAACATATTCAGACTGCATATAAAAATACTAAAGTGACAAATATGGTGATTGATGTTGTCATATCGTACTTCCTTACACGTTATATGACATCTTTGTTTTACCCCGCGGCAAGGTGAACGCTAACTGTCAAATGCGAGACGAATATATATCAACGTCTGGAATCGTCCTATCAATCACATGCCCGCTCAGTCTTTCTTCACATAGAAGAAACCGACTTTTATGTACTAAATATCAATCTTTGTATCGTAATGTTACTAAACTTGAGAGAGAGACATTTGTGTGAGAATGGAACAGTGAGTGAGAGAGAAATATTGTGTAAAAGGAAGATTAAGAAAGTTTGTGTGTAAGAGGACAAATGAGTGAGAGTGTGAAAGTTTGTGTGTTAGTGGAAGAATGGGTGAGAGAGAGAGAAAGTTTGTGTCAGCCGAAGAATGAGTAAGAGTGAGAAAGTTTGAGAATGAAAATTTTTGTGTGTGAGAGAACAAATGATTAATAGAAGAAAAAGTTTGTATTAGAGAAAGAATTGAGAGAGAGAAAGTTTGTTGATTAGCGGAAGAATGAATAAGAGTGAGAAAGTTTGTGTGTGAGAGGACAGTTGAGTAAAAGTGAGAAAGTTGGTGTGAGAGGGCAAAGGAGTAAGAATGAGAAAGTTTGAGTGTGAAATAAGGAGTGAGTGAGAGAGAGCAAGGTTGTGTGTGAAAGGAAGAATGAGTGAGAGTGAGAAAGTTTGTTCCTGGAAGAACAAATGAATAAGTCAGAGAGAGAATGTTAGTCTAAGGGGAAGAGTGAGTAAAAGAGAAAAAATTTTAAAAGAAAGATAGGGTTAGAGAAAGTTTGTGTGTGAGAGGACAAATGATTGAGAGAGAAAAAAGTTTGTGTTAGCGGAAGAATGAGAAAGAGTGAGAAAATTTGTATGTTAGCGGAAGAATTTGTGAGGGTGAAAAATGTGTGTGAGAGAACAAATTATTTAGAAATAAAAAGTTTGTGTTAGAGAAAGAATGAGTGAGAGATAGAGAGAGAAAATGTGTTGATTAGCGGAAGGATGAGTAAGAGTGAGAAAGTTTGTCTGTGAGAGGACACATGAGTGAAAAAGAGAAATTTTGTGTGTGAGAGGACAAAAGAGTAAGAATGAGAAAGTTTTGGTGTGAGAGGAAGAATGCATGAGAGTGAGAGTGAGAAAGTGTGTGTGTGAGAGGACAAATGAGTGAGAGTGAGAAAGTTTGTGTATGAAAGGAGGAGTGAGTGAGAGAGAGAGAGAAAATGTGTATATGAAAGGAGGAGAGAGTGAGAGAGAGAGAGAGAGAAATGTGTATGTGAAAGGAGAGAGTGAGTGAGAGAGAGAGAAAATGTGTATGTGAAAGGAGAGAGTGAGTGAGAGAGAGAGAAAATGTGTATGTGAAAGGAGAGAGTGAGTGAGAGAGAGAGAGAAAATGTGTATGTGAAAGGAGGAGTGAGTGAGAGAGAGAGAGGGAGAAAATGTGTATGTGAAAGGAGGAGTGAGTGAGAGAGAGAGAGAGAGAGAATGTGTATGTGAAAGGAGAGAGTGAGAGAGAGAGAGAGAAAATGTATGTGAAAGGAGAGAGTGAGAGAGAGAGAGAGAGAAAATGTGTATGTGAAAGGAGTGAGTGAGAGAGAGAGAGAGAGAGAGAAAATGTATGTGAAAGGAGAGAGTGAGACGCAGAGCGAGCGAGAGGTTGACACAAGGAGAGAGAGACAAAGTGAGAAGAGGTGAGACAAAATGAAAGGAGGAGAGACAAAGTGAGAGGAAAGTGACAAAGTGAGAGAAAAGTGAGAGAATAGAGACAAAGTGAGAGAAAAGAGACAAAGTGGGAGAATAGAGACAAAGTGAGAGAATAGAGACAAAGTGAGAGAATAGAGACAAAGTGAGAGAATAAAGACAAAGTGAGAGAATAAAGACAAAGTGATAGAATAGAGACAAAGTGAGAGAATAAAGACAAAGGGAGAAAATAGAGACAAAGTACGAGAATAAAGACAAAGTGAGAGAATAGAGACAAAGTGAGAGAATAGAGATAAAGTGAGAGAATAGAGACAAAGTGAGAGAATAGAGACAAAGTGAGGGAATGAAGACAAAGTGAGAGAAAAGTGAGAGGATAGACAAAGTGAGAGAATAAAGACAAAGTGAGAGAAAAGTGAGAGGATAGACAAAGTGAGAGAATAAAGACAAAGTGAGGGAATAAAGACAAAGTGAGAGAAAAGTGAGAGGATAGACAAAGTGAGAGAATAGAGACAAAGTGAGGGAATAAAGACAAAGTGAGAGAAAAGTGAGAGGATAGACAAAGTGAGAGAATAGAGACAAAGTGAGAGAATAGAGACAAAGTGAGAGAATAGAGACAAAGTGAGAGAAAAGTGAGAGAATAGAGACAAAGTGAGAGAAAGGTAAGAGAATAGAGAGAAAGTAAGAGAAAGGTGAGAGGATAGAGACAAATTAAGAGAATAGAGACAAAGTGAGAGAAAAGTGAGAAGATAGACAAAGTGAGAGAAAAGTGAGAGAGAGAGACAGTGAGAGATTAGATACAAAGTGAGAGGAAAGTGACAAAGTGAGAGGAAAGTGACAAAGTGAGAGGAAAGTGACAAAGTGAGAGAAAAGTGAGAGGAAAGTGACAAAGTGAGAGGAAAGTGACAAAGTGAGAGAAAAGTGAGAGAATAGAGACAAAGTGAGAGAATAGAGACAAAGTGAGAGAATAGAGACAAAATAAGAGAATAGAGACAAAATAAGAGAATAGAGACAAAGTAAGAGAAAGGTGAGAGGATAGAGACAAAGTGAGAGAAAAGTGAGAGGATAGACAAAGTGAGAGAATAGAGACAAAGTGAGAGAATAGAGACAAAGTAAGAGAAAGGTGAGAGGAAAGAAACAAAGTGAGAGAATAAAGACAAAGTGAGAGAAAAGTGAGAGGATAGACAAAGTGAGAGAAAAGTGAGAGAATAGAGACAAAGTGAGAGGATAGACAAAGTGAGAGAATAAAGACAAAGTGAGAGAATAGAGACAAATTGAGAGAATAAAGACAAAGTGAGAGAAAGGTGAGAGGATAGAGACAAAGTGAGAGAATAAAGACACAGTAAGAGAAAAGTGAGAGGATAGACAAAGTGAGAGAATAGAGACAAAGTTAGAGAATAGAAACAAAATGAGAGAATAGAGACAAAATAAGAGAAAGGTGAGAGGATAGAGACAAAGTAAGAGAATAAAGACAAAGTGAGAGAAAAGTGAGAGAATAGAGACAAAGTGAGAGAAAAGTGAGAGGATAGAGACAAAGTAAGAGAATAAAGACAAAGTGAGAGAAAAGTGAGAGAATAGAGACAAAGTGAGAGAAAAGTGAGAGGATAGAGACAAAGTGATTTAGAGTGAGGCGAGACAGAAAGTGCACGAAAGGCGATAAGTAGAAAGGGAGTGATTATGATTGTTAGTATATGTGGATATGTTAGAAAGAGGAAATCGTTGCAATATGATATAATGTAGCCAGAGAGTTTGTAAGAGAGATATATGGGACACGAAAGGTATTTTGCCCCTGGCTTATTAATGGCTAAAACTAAGCAGAGTGACATGGCTGAGGGAGTAATATACCTGTTTACACTTCTCAACTCACGCAGCCCCGAGGCAGGGATACAGGGCCACTCATTGGCTGCTGCTCGCTACCATCCATCTCGTGGGACAGCCACCATACATCTGCCTCACGTAAATATGCTTTCTAAACCTTTCGGTAGCATTACACATTCATGAAGAATTTCTCTACCAGAAACATCGTGTACCTTGCTATACACTAAATGTTTAAACGAAACAAAGAAAAAAAGACACCAAAATTGATTATTTCCCCGTTGTTCGAATTAGCTTAATCAACGTAGTTTTATTGAAACATTTCGTTAAGTGTCCAGCTGATATCGGGATTGCGGTTTCATCGTTTCAGCCCGTTGAAAGACAATAACAATAATTGTTTTCTACCCTCCAAATATTATATCATATTACAAAACGAATTCCTGTCGTTATACAATTGTTGAAGGCGGCGCCACTGCGATCACGGATCTTGGGAAATCCACAATACAACATACGTGTGGTGCCCCCATGAGCCGCGCCCACAACCTGCCGCCATTTTCCTCTACATTTCCGACACTTTCGCCTACAACCTTTCGCCATTTTTCAAACAATCAGTCGCCTATTACCTAACAATCTGCCCCCTGTAACCCACTCAACCGCCGCCACTTACCTAATAATTTTCAGCGATTTATCGACAATCTGATGTTATTTTGTCAACAACTTGCAGTAATGTTCGGCAAATGTTCGCTAACGGCTTTCCATTGGTATTCCACCTGTAACCCTGATAACAGACTCCCATTCAATATGCTGCTCTTGTGTAACTCTGCTTCTCGCTACCATTCAAAGTGTTACATGTATTATACGTTTACATTCAAATTGTCGGAGCAAGAGAGTCGCAAAAGTCATTTATGTTTTTTTTCGGAGTCTGCTTTATCATAAATTTTGCTTGTTTTGAATTTCAAAGTAAGGGGTCAATGTTAAGCACGAATGCATTGTAAAATGTAACAGTGCAAAATCGTTTCTTTAATACGATTCAAGTTCTTGGTTGAGCGTAATAGTGGCATTTGGCGCTTTTGCGATCACGGATCTTGGGAAATCCACTGCAATTCAAAATGTGGCGCTCCCATGACCCGCGCCCACAAACACCGAATTTCTTGTCTTGCCTACCTTCCTCCAAGACGATTAAGATGTGACAGTGTCCTTCTTGTTCGTATAAAGGCTAGTTTGCTGAGCTGTGTGCAGATGAAGAGAGCGGTGTGCACGTGCAAGTAGTTGACGTAGTCCCGGGATCTGACACTACCTGGGACCCCATCAACTTACTGCACGTGCAACCAGTCGTACATGTTGCTGCAAGGAAACAATGCAAACATGTCTTCAGATTAAGCTTATCAAAAACTAATTCGAAATTGTATTTCTAAACATTGATACGATAAACATGAATATATAAATGCGATGACATCTAGTTGTGTACAACTTGCCTTCCACACCAACGGGCCTGCTGGTGGTTGAGCTGCCTGTTAGAAATGAGAGCGAGTGAGTTGGAGGAGCGATGAATCCCCTCGCCTGCAGGGATGTGCTAGCTGCCAGATCGACAATAAAACTGCTTGACACAGGCTGTACTTCTGCAAGCTCTGTCAGGCCGAGACGCCGAGTCTGCTCTACTTGGGACAATATATTAATCATCTGGAAGAGAACTTACTGTGACATTTCATTTTATCTAGATCACACTTGCATGTGCCTGTCAAGAAAACGATTATAGCACAGTTAGATCAAATTTCAAATGATTAAAAACATCGATGCATTTACGATTTACGATATTAACCATACTTTGTCATACATATCAAATATATTTTACCCGAATAAGAATGCATCAACCTACAAATAAGGATAAAATTTTGCGAATTGCTCTGCCGTAAAACATATGAAAAGTGAGTGAGAATGAAATGAACTGCGTTTTGACATACCACAATAATACACTGCTGTTTGCTGATACTCTTGAGCTGTTACGATGGGAGGTGAAAGCGAGAGTGATCTGAAGATGGTTCAAATCAACTTATATATATACATATACGCGACTTGTGGATAATCCCGGCACCCGCCCGCGGCGTAACAAGCTTAATGGAGCATTGAGGATAGCCTTTTCGATCACATTTGATCGTCATGATTGCTCGTTAATCAATAACAACATGGACACATGAAGTTTGAGGAAGTGGTAGGGTAGGAGGTTGTGGGAGGAATGTGTGTGTGTGTGTGTTGGGGGGGGGGGGGGGGGAGTCATGAGAGGGGAGGATGAGCCGTTTGCACACCAGGACATTATCATCGTTGTTCTCAACATGGAGTTTATAGACTTTAAGACTTGATAACACCAATATTTTGCAGGGCTGCTATTACGTCTGACAGTTTCTTTAGCGAAACTTCCAGCGGCAATTGACTGTCTTAAGATTAAACAAAACATATTTATTGGAACTCAGAACAGAACTGAATTTAATTTGTCGTAATTCATATAAGTGACAATTTAAAATAGATTTCATAGCATGTTTGTATGTTCATATACAAGGTTGTTTTTACAACCAGAGCAACACTTACGTTCCATTATTTCTGATAATGTTATTAGAATGGTTCATATGTGGTCTTCATTAGAGCCATATACTTTTCAACCGAAGGATATTTATAATGATATGTGAGTAAACTTTTACTTCTTAATTATCATAGGGAAGGGTAGGTCAAAAGGAAATTGTATTCGTAACCGTTTGAGATATAACATAGTTATATACATATTTTTTTGTTTATACCACTTTTGTTCCATTTGACTTAGGTTGCATTGATTTGGTTCATGAGGTCTAAGAGATAATGAATTAAAATACTTCTCTGCATTCTTAATATAATGAGGTATATTCAACTGTATATTAACCCTTTGCTCCAGTAGGATCATTTCTTCACAGGTATGTTTCAACGAGTGTTTTTATTATTTTTTCTTCAATCTATATTTTATTCATAAAGACAATTCTTATTCATAAAAAGGAGAAGTAAGGTTGATATGGCAGCATGAAAAGGCTAGAAGAAGCGATGAGAGATGAGACAACCATCACTCACTCACTGACTGGCTGACAGGGGAGTCTGGAGGTGGCAGGCCACGTCATCATAGCTCAGCCCATCTTACACACTCTGGCGTAACACTAAGCAATACCGCCCCGGGCACTTACAGCCCAACAGTCGTCGTCACATTTTAAGAAAATATAATATCAAATCAACAAATCTGCCAGACAATATAATGGCACATGTCAGAAATGTCTTTAAATCTTTGATTTTCGATAACACATTTTCCCCTTCGATTTTGTAAAAAAACTATAATTACTGTCTAATAGTATCTGTTTAGTAACAGTTTGGTTAAAACATATGTTGTCAGTACATATGAACAGCTGTACTTGCCAGCTTTAAATAAAAAAAACATTAATAGAGGATGTATAACTAGCCACGAAGAAAAAACAATCAATACCCACAAAACAGTATAAGATGATGAACTCCCTCTTACTCGTTATTCTATTTGATTAATAATAAACCATAACACTACAAAACAGTATAAGATGATGAATTCCCTCTTACTCGTTATTCTATTTGATTAATAATAAACCATAACACTACAAAACAGTATAAGATGATGAACTCCCTCTTACTCGTTATTCTATTTGATTAATAATAAACCATAACACTACAGAACAGTATAGGATGATGAACTCCCTCTTACTCGTTATTCTATTTGATTAACAGTAAACCATAACACTACAAAACAGTATAAGATGATGAACTCCCTCTTACTCGTTATTCTATTTGATTAATAATAAACCATAACACTACAAAACAGTATAAGATGATGAACTCCCTCTTACTCGTTATTCTATTTGATTAACAGTAAACCATAACACTACAAAACAGTATAAGATGATGAACTCCCTCTTACTCGTTATTCTATTTGATTAATAATAAACCATAACACTACAAAACAGTATAAGATGATGAACTCCCTCTTACTCGTTATTCTATTTAATTAACAGTAAACCATAACACTAAGTATAGGATGATGAACTCCCTCTTACTCGTTATTCTATTTGATTAACAGTAAACCATAACACTACAAAACAGTATAAGATGATGAACTCCCTCTTACTCGTTATTCTATTTGATTAACAGTAGACCATAACACTGCAAAACAGTATAAGATGATGAACTCCCTCTTACTCGTTATTCTATTTGATTAACAGTAAACCATAACACTACAAAACAGTATAAGATGATGAACTCCCTCTTACTCGTTATTCTATTTGATTAATAATAAACCATAACACTACAAAACAGTATAAGATGATAAACTCCCTCTTACTCGTTATTCTATTTGATTAACAGTAAACCATAACACTACAAAACAGTATAAGATGATGAACTCCCTCTTACTCGTTATTCTATTTGATTAATAATAAACCATAACACTACAAAACAGTATAAGATGATGAACTCCCTCTTACTCGTTATTCTATTTGATTAACAGTAAACCATAACACTACAAAACAGTATAAGATGATGAACTCCCTCTTACTCGTTATTCTATTTGATTAACAGTAAACCCTAACACTGCAAAACAGTATAAGATGATGAACTCCCTCTTATTCGTTATTCTATTTGATTAACAGTAAACCATAACACTACAAAACAGTATAAGATGATGAACTCCCTCTTACTCGTTATTCTATTTGATTAATAATAAACCATAACACTACAAAACAGTATAAGATGATGAACTCCCTCTTACTCGTTATTCTATTTGATTAACAGTAAACCATAACACTACAAAACAGTATAAGATGATGAACTCCCTCTTACTCGTTATTCTATTTGATTAATAATAAACCATAACACTACAAAACAGTATAAGATGATGAACTCCCTCTTACTCGTTATTCTATTTGATAAATAATAAACCATAACACTGCAAAACAGTATAAGATGATGAACTCCCTCTTACTCGTTATTCTATTTGATTAACAGTAAACCATAACACTACAAAACAGTATAAGATGATGAACTCCCTCTTACTCGTTATTCTATTTGATTAACAGTAAACCATAACACTACAAAACAGTATAAGATGATGAACTACTCTTACTCGTTATTCTATTTGATTAACAGTAAACCATAACACTACAAAACAGTATAAGATGATGAACTCCCTCTTACTCGTTATTCTATTTGATTAATAATAAACCATAACACTACAAAACAGTATAAGATGATGAACTCCCTCTTACTCGTTATTCTATTTGATTAACAGTAAACCATAACACTGCAAAACAGTATAAGATGATGAACTACTCGTCATTCTATTTGATAAACAGTAAACCATAACACTACAAAACAGTATAAGATGATGAACTCCCTCTTACTCGTTATTCTATTTGATTAACAGTAAACCATAACACTACAAAACAGTATAAGATGATGAACTACTCTTACTCGTTATTCTATTTGATTAACAGTAAACCATAACACTACAAAACAGTATAAGATGATGAACTCCCTCTTACTCGTTATTCTATTTGATTAATAATAAACCATAACACTACAAAACAGTATAAGATGATGAACTCCCTCTTACTCGTTATTCTATTTGATTAACAGTAAACCATAACACTACAAAACAGTATAAGATGATGAACTCCCTCTAACTCGTTATTCTATTTGATTAACAGTAAACCATAACACTACAAAACAGTATAAGATGATGAACTACTCTTACTCGTTATTCTATTTGATTAACAGTAAACCATAACACTACAAAACAGTATAAGATGATGAACTCCCTCTTACTCGTTATTCTATTTGATTAACAGTAAACCATAACACTGCAAAACAGTATAAGATGATGAACTACTCGTCATTCTATTTGATAAACAGTAAACCATAACACTACAAAACAAGTGTCTTTTCAGGCTATTCCCATTTGACTCTATAGTCTTTCAGACTAGTTTCATTTGACTCTATAGTCTTTCAGACTAGTTTCATTTGACTCTAGAGTGTTTTCGGTCTAGTCCTTTTTGAATCATGAGTGGTTTGGGGATGGCAACATTTGACTTGACTATGTAAACCTACGCAACGACGTCTTTTGCACAAGTGTTTTATTTGAAATTTCATATTGTACAACTCCCAATGTATCAATTGAAAAGGATTCTATTACCAATTTGTACTTGTATTTGACCTTGCAGTCTGAAGAGAAGTAAAACGTAAACTCTGGTTCAAAGTAATATGAGAATCTTATCAATATGCGGAGGGGCAGATGAAATATAAAGGTTGATATACACAATAAAGCATATTCTTCTTTTATTGTTATAAAATCACTAAATCCCATATCCAGTGAACTGCTTTATTAACTGCTCTATTCATAAATGACCTACATGTAGCTAACGAATTAGCAAATAACGACAAATATGGTGTACAGTTATTTCCAGATATATTAGAAATTTTATTTCTAATGTTTGCAGATAATGTTGTGTTATTGTCCGACACAATCACTGCGATACAGAATCAACTTAATGTTTTCAATAATTGTTCTCAATATTCGCGTCTGAGAAATGAGAAATTGTGTTAATGACCTTGCTCTAAGAGGTAAACTGGCTTTAATGGAATTAATCACCAATCTCAGTAAAATTGAAATAATAGATCCTGGCATATCTTTAAAAAGATTTGATACTCAAATAACACGGATATTGCTATATGGGGTAGAGATTTGGGGAATGCATAAATTTTACCAACTTGAGAGGATTAATTTATTAGCATGCAAAAGATTTTTAAAAATCGGTCCACAAACTCAATCCGCGATTGTTTACGGTGAGTGTGGGCAGTACTCTCTTTTTATCACTCCCTTGTGCAAAACCTTGTAGTATTGGTTGAAAATAATCCGTATTAATGAAGATATAATTTTTTTGAAAGTGTATAATATGAAACTATATTATGATAACTGTGGATATAATACATAATATGCTTCATATATAAGATTTTTACTTTTTGACATGGTTTTGGTTATGTCTGGATTTCACAGAGAGTCGGTGATGAAGCTGACTTTATAAATAATTTCAAATCAGTTGCCATTAATATGGGTTTTTTTCAATCATGGACAAGTATATTAGAGAATAGTTCAAGATATTTGTATGTCTAGAGAGTTCAAAAGCCTTTTATCTCCTGAAAAATATTTATCAAGTATTGTTGACAGTAAATTCCGTAAGATATTGATTAGATTTAGATAACTAGACTAAGCTAAAATGAAGTTAGATGGAAAAGCTTAAGTGTAACAGAACGTATATGTCCATTTTGTAACTTAGTAGTCGAAGATGAATAACACTTTCTTTTTGTTTGTCCTGTTTATGATGCTATTAGATCGAAATATTTGCCATCCGTTTATTGTTCGAATTCTAATTATTTCAAAATGAAATCATTGTTAACAACCAATAATGAAAAGCTTTTGATAAACATGTGTAAATATTTAAGAGAATTGCAACGCTTGTTAATATAGTAGTAAGACTACGTTTTGGTAGATTATGACCATACAGGTTACCGTTATATTCATGCACTGTAATCTTAGATCTTTTATGTAAGTGAATGTTATTATTTTTGATAGCAATAATATTTTCTACATTGAATATGTCTTTCAAAATAACCAGATATCCTGTAAGTTTTGGAACTTGCTGTTTGATGCTACAGACATGGATATATTTTTTAGCTGATAAGATTATATGAATCAAATTGTATGTACTTTGCATACGGGACGGTGGCCTATAGACAAATAATAGACTCGACTTGACTAAGATAAAATAATTTTGCATTTTATCCATGCGTGTTTTGGGAGGGTATTTCGTTTTTAATTGATCAGTTCATAATTCGTTTGGTAAGAAATGTCGGGTTGTCTATGCTTATCATCGAGACATGGCCAATTCTCGATGGCCCATGATTACACTCGAAACAGTCAAAATGAACGCAGCCCATGACTACACTCAAGTCAGTCAAAACGAACGCAACCCATGACTACACTCAAATCAGTCAAAACGAACGCAGCCCATGATAACACTTGATTTAGTCAAAACGAACGCAACCCATGACTTCACTCAAATCAGTCAAAACGAACGCAGCCCATGATAACACTTGATTTAGTCAAAACGAACGCAGCCATTGACTACTTTTGAAACAGTCAAAACGAACGCATCCCATGATTACACTCAAGTCAGTCTAAACGAACGCATCTCATGAATACTCTCGAAATAGTCAAAACGAACGCAACCATTGACTACACTATAAGTCTATATGCATTGAAATGAAATATTAGACGTACAAACGTATTTCTAGGGTACATGACACGCATGAAACTTCGTAAAAGTCGTTACAGATCGATTTTGAGGCATACATTACGCGTGCGTCCCTTCTGTACTCCTGTGGAAACCATGCGTACTCGTGCCCGCTTGGATAAGACAACTGTTTCCGTAGCCGGCTCAACTATTTCATAACGAAATTGTCCTCCCAACAGTGTGTTCAGCTCAAGATGATACATTATCGCAAACAGGTTGCCTCATGCAGATGGGAGTGGTTTTCTTTTTTTTTGTACCAACCATTATCACGATAGAACAAATCTTAAAACAGACACTGCACTGTTTATGCTGGGTACCAAGATCAAAGAACAATTTTCCAAATATACAATTAAAATAGATAATTTAAAAAGAATATAGGATTCAATTTGATATTGATTATATAAATATCACAAGCGGATCAATGGCAATGTAATTAGCGCACAATGACAACAACATTAATATCTTGTGCCTACCCGCTGTGTCAACGTGACCACAACATTGATGTCTGGTACCTACCCGCTGTGTCAACTGGACAACAACATTGATGTCTGGTGGTTACCCATTGCGTCAACTTGACAACAACATTGATGTCTGGTGCCTACCCGGTACGTAAACTAGAGAACAACATTTATATCAGGTACCTACCCGCTGCGTCAACTAGAAAACAACATTTATATCAGGTACCTACCCGCTGTGTCAACTAGAGAACAACATTTATATCAGGTACCTACATTGTACCCGCTGCGTCAACTAGAGAACAACATTTATATCAGGTACATGTACCTACCCGCTGCGTCAACTAGAAAACAACATTTATATCAGGTACCTACCCGCTGCGTCAACTGGGACTAATATTTTACTTACTGACAAGCCACGCCAGCTAGAAGACAATTTCCAACGTCAACTGGTCGCCTATTAATAACATTCGCGTTCATGTAAAGGAGTTTTATTACAAGGAAACGAGTGTCAGCTTTCGTACATTATATATATAAAAGTGGCAACTAACTGACAGTAGTGACGTGCACATTGGCATAATTAATAACGCGAATAATTCTTTGATATTTTTAATACAATACATAATGTTACGTTAAACATCGAGAACAAGTGCATTTGCAATATATCAAACAAAGAACATTTACATGAATGTAATTGGCTTTAGTTTCAAATTAATAATCATTAATATTTCAATATAAAGTTGTTTAACTGTTGCAAATTGATATTAGATAAAAGGCATTAAAATCCCGACATGTATATACGCAATAACACATTCTTTACAACTACTTGAAAATGATGTTTTTAAGACTTTTTGTTGTAATACATCGGGTTGCCGGTTTATTGACCTGTTGCAATTCATGCATTTTTACATTTAACATGCTCAACATCCCGTCTGTGTTGCAACGTAGTGATCTACAGACAGGTCAGAGGATATTCCACCGTTTCGCTCAGTTTGGTAAAGTGTCTCCTATAAAATGACTTATTGTCTAAAATGTTACAAGGAATATAGTAAAAATACTTTTTTAAATATTGCAATTCACTACAGTTTGAATATGGACCTTTGAAAGATAAAAGAAAATGAAGAACGTGCACTTTACACACAAACTTCTTCCGTAATTCAAATATATACACAACATTTATGTTTGTATGTTATCCATTCAGTTTTATGGTATGGAATCCCAGTAGAATAGTGAGATCAACTATGACAAGAAATATAAATCATATTTGAACAAAACTTTTTCGGCACCATCTTAGGTTATTAAAACATACACGCATAGTAAGTACAATGTACATTAAAGCGTTAAATCGGATTGGTGATCGATATCAATTTCATGTGCTAAAAAGACTCTCACTTCGTATCTAAGCAACATATTCAGGGTAAACTCAGAAGTAAATTTATACAATCTAAAACAAATGTAAATGATGTTGCCATTAATATAGAGTAAGGTGTAAGTGACTGTAAGAACCCCTCGTATTTTCTAGTCAGATCCGTCTAGCAATTCATTCTTTAAAGCGGCTCTCTTGACTGCAATATGTACATATTCTAAGTTCTATGTAAATTTCTTTCTACCATTTCTGTACTATTTTACTTTGCATGTTACATAGTTATTGTTGCATCAGGACAAGTTAGGTGTTTGGCTTTGTGTTTAATATTTAAACACCATTTATGCAGTCTGATTAAAATCGACTATGATTCAAGGTAAAAAAGTTTTTAAATATTGTCTCTATATTGTCAACCAGCCCGGCTTTTCTCTCATTCACAGTCTGAAGGCACCCCTATTACCCGCATGTTCTGACGCAAGCTCATCTAGCCAATCGCAAGGGGCGCAATAAAAGCTTCGATATCATGCAGGGGCAGGTAGCTTCAGCATAATCGCCGCTAAACGCTATTTAAGAACGAGGATGTGATTGGATAGCTTTTGACTGGGTTTGTCTGCGCTAAACTGGTCATAGGAACATACGATAGAGGTGGGTGCATTCAGACCGAGTCTTACTACACCACAGTTGTCTCCATGTATCACATTAACTACACCACAGTTTTCTCCATGTATCACATTTACTACACCACAGTTGACTCCATGTATCACATTAACTACACCACAGTTGTCTCCATGTATCACATTAACTACACCACAGTTGACTCCATGTATCACATTTACTACACCACAGTTGTCTCCATGTATCACATTAACTACACCACAGTTGTCTCCATGTATCACATTAACTACACCACAGTTTTCTCCATGTATCACATTTACTACACCACAGTTGACTTCATGTATCACATTAACTACACCACAGTTGTCTCCATGTATCACATTAACTACACCACAGTTGTCTCCATGTATCACATTTACTACACCACAGTTGACTCCATGTATCACATTTACTACACCACAGTTGACTCCATGTATCACATTTACTACACCACAGTTGACTCCATGTATCACATTAACTACACCACAGTTGTCTCCATGTATCACATTAACTACACCACAGTTGACTCCATGTATCACATTAACTACACCACAGTTGACTCCATGTATCACATTAACTACACCACAGTTGACTCCATGTATCACATTAACTACACCACAGTTGTCTCCATGTATCACATTAACTACACCACAGTTGACTCCATGTATCACATTAACTACACCACAGTTGACTCCATGTATCACATTAACTACACCACAGTTGTCTCCATGTATCACATTTACTACACCACAGTTGTCTCCATGTATCACATTAACTACACCACAGTTGACTCCATGTATCACATTAACTACACCACAGTTGACTCCATGTATCACATTAACTACACCACAGTTGACTCCATGTATCACATTAACTACACCACAGTTGACTCCATGTATCACATTAACTACACCACAGTTGTCTCCATGTATCACATTAACTACACCACAGTTGACTCCATGTATCACATTAACTACACCACAGTTGACTCCATGTATCACATTAACTACACCACAGTTGACTCCATGTATCACATTAACTACACCACAGTTGACTCCATGTATCACATTAACTACACCACAGTTGTCTCCATGTATCACATTAACTACACCACAGTTGACTCCATGTATCACATTAACTACACCACAGTTGACTCCATGTATCACATTAACTACACCACAGTTGACTCCATGTATCACATTATCTACACCACAGTTGTCTCCATGTATCACATTAACTACACCACAGTTGTCTCCATGTATCACATTAACTACACCACAGTTGACTCCATGTATCACATTAACTACACCACAGTTGACTCCATGTATCACATTAACTACACCACAGTTGACTCCATGTATCACATTAACTACACCACAGTTGACTCCATGTATCACATTAACTACACCACAGTTGACTCCATGTATCACATTTACTACACCACAGTTGTCTCCATGTATCACATTAACTACACCATAGTTGACTCCATGTATCACATTAACTACACCACAGTTGACTCCATGTATCACATTAACTACACCACAGTTGACTCCATGTATCACATTAACTACACCACAGTTGACTCCATGTATCGCATTAACTACACCACAGTTGACTCCATGTATCACATTAACTACACCACAGTTGACTCCATGTATCACATTAACTACACCACAGTTGACTCCATGTATCGCATTAACTACACCACAGTTGACTCCATGTATCACATTAACTACACCATTATTGACACCATGTATCACATTTACTACACCACAGTTGTCTCCATGTATCACATTAACTACACCACAGTTGACTCCGTTTCTTACATTAACTACTCCAAGGTTGACTCCATCATCAAAGTTACTTCACTGCAGTTGACTCCATTTATCATATTTTTTATACCACAGTTGACACCAGACTCCATGTATAACAACAATTAATGCCCACGTACTTCGTAAATGGGTTTCATAACATAAGGAGTTTTCTTTACATATTTTGACGAAAAGATACAGGCAAATGGCGGCCGCCATGACATGCCGTTGACCAAAGAAAGATAACTCTGACCTGTTCTTGCGTAAGAGGGATTTTATTTTGACGTACGCTTCGTTCACGACTAGGGCTCATTACTTACATTTTACCACACACTATGAATTAACGTGGGATAGAATTTGAAATGTGAATAGTTAACGTCGTAGTATTATCATCTTTGAGGCAACTCGCGACAAAGCAAAATAATATCACTTTAGACATAAACTTGATATGAAAGGGGAAGCTCGTTATATATCCTATAACTACACCACAGGTGAAACCATGTTGGGTAACTACATCGTGCTGGCATTTAAATGTTCCTTGCGTATTCGTTCTGATAAAATGCAACGCCTTAATTTGTTTATACCACATAGTGAATAGAATCTGCTTCCATGTTGAACTGTTTTGAAGTCGTATTGTGGAGGGCACTGTGACATTTTGTCTCCTTATTCTGTTAAATTATTGTTCAGCGAATGAATTGAACATTGCATCAGTTACGGGCGATACATGTAGGTAAACATAGCATCAAGCATTGGCGTAATGAAGTATTCTACCGAGATTTTGAGGGATGACAGACATAAGATATGTGGATGGGTAATGTCATTAATTAAACATTCAATATAGTCAATTTAAATTCATGAAAACAAAGTAAGTAAGAGCGAAGAAAGAAACAAGTTATATTATTCTGAAAAAGGAAAGTGATAATTGGTAGTTGTAATGTTGGGAATTCCATTCTTTGAAATCAACTGGCTTTTAGTAATAAGTCACTATTAAGGCAACAATCAACCTCCAAAGTCACACATTCTGAAAACAAACTCAATTTATATGGCCTAATAACGAAATAAAGTCAGTGTCAAATTTAATGACCCCACAAAATCAGTTAGAAGTGTTTACTTAATGGGTGGAACTCGAAAGATACCCAAACTTAGTCCAAAATCATATGGTAATAGCTTTTTTGTCAATGATTGACAATAACTGTGGCAAATGGGGATGTTATTTCAAAGACCAGTGACTTTTGCAAGGTAAATCATAACATCACTTTACAGTTTTAAATGCAGGGGGTGCTTAAATATTTTCCGATTTGATCGGTATTGTTAAAACAGTATTGTTTTCTTTGTCATAGAACTATTGTCCTTAATTTGTCTTATCACAAAAACTGTATTGATGAATATCAATCATATATATATATCCACGTGTCATTAATCATTACACTCAAAATAAGTTATATTCAAATAGCTCTTTGTTAAATATTAATTCATAAAAATAAAATTAGTTGACTATTTGAAAGTTGAAATGCAATCTATTGTCGATCAGTTGTGTAATTGTAGCTTTGGTCAATTCAACATTTTCAAAATGTCTTATAACTTAATATTGATATTGTGCACAAGCATGCACACGCACACAATTTATTTGGATTTCTTCAGTTTTGAAATATTGAAACCGGACAGGTAGATAATTAACATCCGGGCTGGCAGGTTTGATGTTACCATTCCGAGTGTCTGGTTTCAATTTTAGAGAGTTTCAAGTTACTAAAACCCGTAATGTCACGTAAGAAATTTAAGAATCCAACATATCGATTCTGATATCGCCGAAAAGTACTGTGACAATTGTTATGCTAAACCCCTTGTCAATGAGTGGCCAATATTCATGTGTTAGTTGTTGCTTATCATAATGCGCCTCGATAATGAGCTGTAACCATTCTTTTGTATAAAGAAAACTGTATACTGACATGATATGTTTTGATTTCTCTATTACTCTTCAAACCCGACCTATACTTCACATAGTCTATATGCAGAATGTCCAGAAGGAGGGGAGACCAGATGATAGCTGGCCACAAAAGAAAATGATATAATCATAATTGTTAACGCACCCTACATAAATCTTTTTAATCCACAGTTCAAGAAATGTGAGATTATGACATAACACTGGACGTACACAATGATCGACTTTGTTCTTTATAGTTCAATCCTTTTATTGTTAACGCAAAATGCCAGATTAGTATAGGTTAATATAATCTGCTTCTCCGCTCGATCGACTGAATGAGTCGTCTCATTAGCACCTTTGTTCAGTCAATGTAAACATCGGATGAGAGGTTTCCCCACGATAATCAGTTGGAGGTACTAGTTGTAGCTTATGATAAGGTCTAAGACGTGGTATTCGCACTAATTTATGACAATGGCTAGATGTGGTTCCGTGAACAGGTCAGTCCAGGAACTGAATAATAGAAACAACCTGGTCACAATTCGGTTGGGTAAAGAACTGGCAGAGCATGATAGAAGAAAGAAATACTCTATTGAGCATATTGACAAATGCCGTGTGGATGCCTACAGCTTTTTGAAGCAATTGCAAGTGTGCAGCTCCAACCTTGTCCCAGCGTACAAAGAGTAAGTAGATTTACTTCTTGTCTTTGTCTGTGTGTGAGGGAGAATATGTTTCGTAGTACCTGCAAATTACACACATGATTTATCCTCATATACAAAATACATGTACTTTATACGATAATTTTCCTAACATGGACATACAATCGGTAGATTTCATTACATACTTCAAGTCATATATATTTCTATCATGAGTAAAAGGTAAATGTACATCAATACAAAGCGGTTGATATATTGGACAATGATATAGAATATGAATTTCATCTTCAGTTACATTACCACACCCTGTAATACGCACCGTTGGGAGATAGATTGTTACTGGGATTCCGGATTGTTGTTGGAGAGTTACGGATTGTTATGGGAACTGTTGGGCTTGATGTGGGGCATCTGTAGTAGTAAATAGCAATCTTTCACCATGCTTAGGTTTGTTCTTAGATTCTTACATAAATGATCTATAAAATATTCATTTATTATGCACAGAAATGCCCAGTAAACAAGATAAACACTTTAATCTTCCTGAATATTGGTCCATAATTTTAACATCGACATAATAAAACATCCATATTATTTACATTATACTACGTTCACGTAAAAAAAGTCGTTCTGTGTGTTCAAAAATCATTGATTGAAAGGATAGGTCTTACATATGTGAAATAATGCCTATTAGAAGTATGTTATTGTAATTTTTCTGAGAGAGGGGTACACTTGTAATACAACGGATTGTTACATGATGCTTTACAGGATTACTTCTGGGAAAGGAAATTTTTGCTACGGATTATCATGGGAAATGTGGCAATTAATATTGTAGAAATATGGTGTTTTTAAAACAATAAGTGCAAATGAAATCAATTTTTTTGCAGATAATGCGTTATTACTAGCATAGAAGGAAAGAAATGATTTCTAAATTAAGCGGCAAAGTGAAATATCATGAAAACAGAATAAGATAAGATATAATGTCTTTATTGTCCCAAGGGAAATTTGTTTTACATCATATATACAGTTCTCCAGTTACAAACAAAGCAAACTAAATGTACATGATAATATTATTATGCATAAGATTTGTCTAAATAAACATGAACACATCCGATTTAGTCACACTCACATTCACTTGACTAAAACAGAAATATGAAATACCTGATTTATATCCTAGGAGATATCGCTTTGACAGTAGATTTTGAACAATGCCCTGTAATCAGAAAATACATGACATCACAAAAGTTTTACATCATCAGTGAGGTGAGGTGAGGTGATCTGGGGTTTAACGCCGCTTTCAAGAGTATTTCACTTATATCGCGGCTGCTAGTATTATTGCAGGGAGAAAGCCCGCAACACCTTTGTGGTTATGCATTGCGGTGAAACCTGCGAGCATCGGCTGGAACTAGCAAACCATGGGTGGTGCTGCCCTGAAATTCAGTGTAGCATTGCACCCAAACCTGACTGCGTGTAGAACAGTTCTCTACTGCAGACAAAGTTGCCGAGCCCCTGGCGGGATTCGAACCACGGACCTCTTGATCCGAAGCCGAACGCGCTAACCACTGCGCTATCCCGCCCCCACATCATCAGTTATGGCGTCACAATGCTATGACGTCATAAACACAACGATGTCACAATGCTATGATGTCATTAACATGATGACGTCACAATGCTATCACATCACTGGTTTAGGAATTGGAGGGCTATGCAGTGTTCAAAGATGTACATTTTTCATGTTAATGTGATGAAATATGATTTTGGATGATAAATAGAAACTCACCCTCGTGTCTTCTGATATCAAATATATCAACACTCATTGATAAAAGTTAAATATCCTCGGCAAGCCTCGGATATTTGATACTTTTATCAACTTGTGTTGATATTTTTAACATCAGAAGACACTTGGGTGAGATTCTCTATCTACTCAGCCTAGATGTAACGCCTGTGCATTATCATAGGCATGATAAATCCAAAATTCTTCCCCGACTTGGGATAGCATGATTAAAGGTGAAATATTAAAAGGTATTTGTTTCTGTTTTAAATATTACTATAAATGTGTGATTTTAACTTTCCTTTTGAGGAAATAAACAAAAACAGAGAACCAAATATATTGATTTCATCACAATCCCGATGTCCAAAACGCTCTGATATGCTCTGATATGCAAAGGGCATTTAAACAAGTGTTCACATGCATAGATTGCCTTATTCCATATGCCAGTAAATTTTACATATTACAAGAGTCATCAGAAGATGACATTTCCAGGTAAGAGTCGACTTAAACCCAAATTGTAGGAAAATGTGATATAAACAGAAAATATAAAAATATCCCCCGTCATTAGATTTACAAAAGGTAAAAGAAAAGAAGATTGTTTAAATTGCTAATTTGAAATAATTTCATTGCAATTTCTTTTGCTAAAGCAAACATACGGAAAAAGTTAAAGTCCTGAATAAAATGAAATTTGAATTCCAAAAGGCACATTTACACATTGTTACTCATGGACTTCGCCACATTCGAAGTTTCACTGAACTAAGTCCCTGAGTTTTTTTTATCACATTTTGCATTATAAGAACAGCTTTGTGTTGATTTTGGTTTGGTAACAATCCGTATCGTACTCATTGACAATCCGGAACATCTGTAATCATAGCCGAGTAACAATCATTGACTTTAACATTAGACCCTTCCGAATAAACATCATTTATAAACAATTAAAATAACTCATTTAGTTCATCGAATATGTAATAGATATACCCACCCTTCCTGAGGTGTATCGCTCAATATACCTCCTACGATTCAAACAGGAGGTATATGATGCACCGAGGGAAGGGTGGGTATATCTGACTTATACCCCACTCCGGTCGAATTTTATTTGACGAAAAAGAGCTATCCACCCTTCTCTATGTATATATGATTTGACCTAACTAGATCAAAAAAATATAAAAATACTCTTCTTATAACGTTTCAAAAAACATAAACTGACTTCATTACTTTAAAATTTGGTACAAACTAATACCTATTCATAGGCTTATATAGGAAAATACAACAACCTAGACATGACACAACAAAAAGTACCACTACCTCAGTAGCTCAGTCGATAGAGGCGTTGCATCGCAACATTAAGGCCCCTGGTTCGATTCCCACTTTGGACGCTAACATTTCTCAAAAATTCTAAATTTTACAACTCCGTTGATTTGCCAAAGTTGGAAATCTCTACATTATACACCTGACTTAATGTGGGTGTGCAAAAAAGATTAGGTGTATTAGAAAAGTTATGGTGTATCGGTTAATATACCTACAGTTAGAACAAAGGAAACCATAGCAACGAGACCGGAAGTGGGGTATATGGAATTGTAAATGTCAATTGAATTAAAGGAATATTCCAGTACGATTTCAACTTAATTCTAGCAAAAGATTGAGTTATAAAAGACATTCTCACAAATTATTAAATTTTTCTGTCAACGAGATAAGTATTTACAGAATTTTAAACCTTCGTCTTTGAGCGATGACGGTGGTCGCCATTTTATTTGAAAATGTGACGTCATCGACACACCACTAGAAATCGATGCAAGGAGCTTACATTATAAACTCCGTACATCTTTGTGCAGTGGAGTTTCCATGATTTGACTCGCATTGCTGAATGTGTGCGCTGCGCACTTTGTTAACGTAAAACATTGTTGTGCCTACAGAACGACCCAGTAATCGAACAGATTATTTAACAAGCATCTACGACTAATATACGGTTTTGTCTAGAATTATTAACGATATATGAATTATCTAAAAGAACACAGAAAATAAATAAATAAATGTTTTAAAAACGAGCAAGAGTATAATATCTTGATGTGTTCTTTGCATTTTTTTCTGATTAAAACATGGTACAAGTTTTATGTTTACCCGAAATATGTTGCCGTACTGTATAAATACTCCTTCTTTTATCTAAAATTAACACTTTTAAAGTAGAAAACGTTGATTGAAATTTGATACATCAAACGTGCATGTCAATGATTTACCTGTTATATACATATTATCAATCACTAAGACTTTTGCATAGCATTTTTATATCTTTCCGAAAATGATATTCTCAAGAATTACTACGATAGGATTTTTCAAACTCTGGTACTCCTTCACATTCAATCTCTGGATTTTTAAAAAGCCTCTATAGTCAGTTTGAAAAGGGACAAAATAATTCAATAAACGTGTTAGAATAATTGTTTTCAAAATATATAAAAGGAAATATTCAATGTAAAGCATGCATCAATTACGTAAATATAGTATTTTGTTACAAATTTGTGCATTGTTGTAATTAAAATCACATCCTTCTGTTAAATTTAAAAAATAGTTAAATAGATAATAACTTTATTTAACAAATATGGAATTTTCAGCGTCATCAACTAAAAGCAGCTAAAAGAGAAAAAACAATCGATGATATAAAGAAATTTTGTGAGTATAATATTATTTTTTATTTCTTGCTGATGAGTTGATAGATCTTTAATATTATTAAAAACACCATTCCTTACTGATCGTTTTAGTATACTAATGGTATCTCATAATTCCATTTTAATTTCTTTACGTATTGTTTAGCTGAAATACCTTTGGAAAATAATCAACATGGTATGTGAACAGAACATAACAAGAATCGTAGCAATATCATATGCCGTGCGCCTAAGTGATTCGTAATCAAAATTGGTTTCGTACGGGCGACAACTAAATAAATAGAAAAATATTTTCGTCCTCAAACAAGCCAAGATTTATATGATAAAAACGTGAATTCCATGTCAACATAGAAAATGCCATCTTTCAAATTAATCAATCGTGTTTTGATTGATATAAACAATTTCCTTTTGATTACGAAACCATATCACCATCATCGCGGATTCGCTTTTTAGGATTCGCTTCGACAAGATCACATTAGAAGGTCTATTTTTTTGAGTGATATAATTGATAAAAAATTATTCTTAGTTACGTTTCTATTTTTGTTACAAATGCACTTATTTCAGCAAAGTCATTTAACACTTTATTTCAACCTAATGAGGATGTCTCAAGCTTATAAAAATTCTAAAAAATGTCAGTGAGGGTCAGTGTTCAAACCTTGTGACGTCCGCACATGGGAGATCTTTTGAATCTGTACTGAAGTTTTGAAGCAGTCTGCTGGTCAGAAATATTTATTTATTGCTTTGGGAATCATAGAAGTAGAATATTCTGGATTCAGCAGGTCTCTACTGAAGTCGTGACGGTTGTTACAGTCTCACGTTAGACGGGCCGTCACCGCCCACCATTGAATCTAACGGCGTCTCCTAATTTCGTGGTGTGTCGCTGACGTCATATTCCCGGTGTTTCTCGCTCTCGTTTACCGTTCGAGATAGCAATATGGCGCCCCCATCGATGCCGGTAAACTTGATTTTTCCCAACTTTGAATTTGTATTGCAGATTTGGTGATTTAGCTAAAAATTATTAGCCAAAGTTGAAGGATTTATCCATAAACATTGTTTTAAAAGGCTCTTTTTCATTTTTCATTGGAATATTCCTTTAAGTTTTGATAATCTGAAGTATCAATATATCAAATTGTCCAATTTAAGTTATCTAAGACTTTTAATCAGCCTTAGATTATTTTTTTCGATATCATCAACGAATTTGCAGAATAAACTAGAACATACAAACTAATGATAGCTCAAATGATCTTTGAATGTATTCATTTAATCATGGTAACAAACTTTGCAATGATTCCGACCAAAAAAAACATAAAATCAACACTTCTTTGAAGCAAAATCAAATCTGACAAAAAGCGAAAATTCCCATGACAATCCGTAACTCTCCCATAACAATCCGGAATCCTAGTAACAATCTCTCTCCCAACGGTGCGTATTACAGGGTGTGATTACATAATGAACATTTTATTCTGAAATTTCATGATCATGAAAAACATTTTTAACACATTGCATTCCAAGACTGTTGTAATCGCTTCTTAAACCAAGCAATGCTTGCCTGTATTTGGCATTTTAAGTTCCAATATATTTACATTTTACAGGTAAATGATGGTTTAAACTGGAAATTAATTGTGGAGAGTCTTTATCTATAAGGTCTGAGTGCCTGTTTTGTCTTGCACGTTCTATTAATCTTTCCCTAAATAATCTTAGAAAAAAATCTATATCCCCCACTTCTGACTGTACCCAGACATGTCCAAAGCCGTAAATGAATAGAAGCTGTATAATGCTGGATGCCAAGTTGATAGCTGATATATCCCCATACATTCTCTCCCCACAGAGGCAGCTCAGCTATACCTGAGTTAGCCTCTGTTCTATTACGCCAAGATCCTGGGGATCCGGTAGATTACCCTAGCGGCAAAAAGTTGTAACTTCAAATATCTCCCTTATTTGCAGCCAATGAAAACACCTTTTGGATATCCATGACTCGGGGATTTCTTAACGGTCTTATAGTGACATGGAAATTATTATGTCTTCACCTGTATTTTTTAATAGCAGTGTGAGAGGGAAACTATTTGAAAATCAGATATGGATAGGGTTTATCATGAGATAGAAAAGGTTTTATAATTGAGTAAATTATTATTTGTTTTATGATAAATTTTATTTTACTAATCAACCAAATAATAACTACTGAGAAGGTAAAAAGCGATGGTTTGTAAAAGAAAGAATTACCTCCCCTGGATGTTTAATTTCAACGAAAGCTTTGACGAACCACACGGAGATTGCCGAGGTTTTGCGAATGACCACTTTTGAAACGGCGTCGCTGATTGCACAACTAACTTCGATTGCCTCCAATCAAATTTCTACCTTTCTGTCCCGTGTATTAGCCGTAATAGAACAGAGGCTAATTCAGGTATGACTGAACTGCCTCTGTGGGGAGAGAATGATCCCCATATTGCACTCCCTTAAATCAAAATTGGAACAATTTAGGTATCGATTATCTTTCTCTGTTGTATGTAGGAGCGGTGTTCAGAAAAGCCTGGTCCATATTTCATTTTGCGAAATAAAAAGATGTTTAAACCATATCGATTATCTTTAATGCATCACGAATAGCTATTATTATTTACGAATAAGGCTTTTTATCGGAAACAGCTTTATTAGCTTGTTGTGTTATCATTATACCCAGATAGGTGTATGCATTTACCACTTCAATTTCTGTATCATCATAATATTTGTATGTCCATTTCTCAGATTTTGAAAGTCGCCACCCGTACAAACAATCACTTTAGTTTTGTCTTTATGATTTAAACATATTTTATTCATGAAATGTATACATGAACGGATTGGCCAACAAGCTCCGAAGAGCTTATAATCAAGGCCGCTCCGATACAGTAACACATATATAAATATAAACATTAATATAAAGATTCACATCTTAGCTTCACATATATTGGTTTTGCATGAATATCATGTTGTTTACGTGGCAGTCATTACATATTCAAGTGCTTATGAGATGTCAAATCGATTAGATTTTATGATAAATTTATGAATAGACTTTAAGAATTTCTTAAGATCGTC
Organism: Steromphala cineraria; assembly: GCA_916613615.1. Lineage (NCBI taxonomy): Eukaryota > Metazoa > Mollusca > Gastropoda > Trochida > Trochidae > Steromphala > Steromphala cineraria. Next base: position 37,361,153 of record OU744736.1, on the reverse strand, counting down.
GTTTGAGAGCGATGAACATTCCCTAAGTACTGTATCAATACTAATACCCCCATTCCTCCGAGCATACGACCCCACTGCGACCGATTTTTGTCTCCCGGTCGTGCACACTCTCACTCACTCTCAATGACACTGCACTGGAGTCTTGGGAAGATCCCCATGCTCGCACAAAATATCTTCCACACTCTCCACTGGTCGCATGTTGTCAAAGGGGGTTTGCGATTTCGATGGTCCGTTTCAAAAATCGCACAACTTCTGTGATCGATGAAATTGATTACTTGCTCTCAAATTCGGTCGTAAAGCGCTCGCATCGGTCTCAATGGGATCTTTGTGCGGTCCTGTGTCAGTCGCATGAACTCGGACTAGGTCGTGTCCACTCGCAATGCACACGCGCTTATTTATCACTGGCGATCAAATAATGCGATCAGTGGAGAGCGCTTCAAGACCCCATTGCGACCGCACTGCGTGTGCGAATTCCTATCCGTCTTTTAAAGCGACCAATCAAGAGTGTTCCAGCGCTAATTCGCGACCAATGGCGAGCGCTTCTGCGAGCGCAATGCGACCGATTTGAACGACATTGCGACAGGCACCAGGACTATAAAAACCCACAACTGGCGGTCTTTGGTCAGTCGCAGAAACAGTCACCTAGCTGTCAACATCCATCGAAATTCGCTTCCAATAGTACTGCCGTTGAACATCATGGGTCGAACGAAGAGAACAGCTCGGAAGAAAGTTCATCAGCCAACACGTGTGACATCAAAAGAAGGTGACCAGAGGTCAGCTACATCCGTCTTAGAAGAAGACGTGGTCGGGCCGTCTACCTCTCACGTAAACATACAGTCTCCGAGCCCATGCAGCCCGTCACCTCCTCCTCCTGTAGACAGAGAAGAAGATTTGACATCGTCAAAGCAGAGAACAGTGGACAAGAAAACAGTAAAACTGTCCCCTGAGCACGAGGAAGAGGTTGACGGTGTCTCATCATAGCTAAGTTGCAGTCGCCGAAACCAGAGCAACTACCAGGGCCATTTCATTTTCCATCTTATCTGTATGCTAGTCAAACTCCGAATGCCATGATTGCAGCTGGTCGCAGTCCTTTTGATACTTTGGGCCCGATCTGTCGTGAAAAGGTTGTGTCGAGGTCGCATATGACTTAATGTGGTCTTGTGAAAAGTCGCAAATGAATGGTCGTACTGGAGTCGTACAACACTCGCAACTGTCGTAATGTGGTCGCACTCGATTCCAAAAGCAATCTCACTAGTCGCAAGTTGGTTGTAAGTCGATCGTATGGCGATCGTATGGCAATCGCCGAAACTGTCGCGGTGATCCTAACCACTCGCATGAAAAATCGCCAATTCGGTCGTATCTCAGTACGACTATGTTGACACCGACATGCGATCTATACTGCAATTCGAATCAGTCTCAACTCTGTCTCAATGTGCTCGCCGGAAAAAAAATTAATTAATCACTTTTTGGTCGTAGTGGGATCGTATAGCCGGCTTGAAGGAACCGCAATATCATATTTTTTTTTAAATTGCTGGTTTTTATGTCTGAGACCAGTGTGACCGGCTTGATCGCGGCGATCGCATTCTGTCGCATATCGGTCGCGGTTCGGTGGTCGGGGGGCCTAAATCCTTTAAAATAGAAGAATGAATTCTGTCTTAATTCTGTATATTTGTGGCATTTAAAAAAAATAATGTACAGCGTTTTCAATTGGGTGACCGCATGAGCACTCTGGGCTGTCCGCAATATGTCTATTAAACTTATCCGCATTCAAATCACTACAACGGAGCCTGAGGCGGGAATGGATAATTTGACAAATTCTTGAACTGTAGTTAAGATCGAAATTAACATTTGTATTTCTAGATCCACAAAGCCTATTTTTGAAACCGGATAATGTCTCGATATTTTGGATGTTTGGATTTAATGAATTCCATAGTTTTATTGTGTCAGGCAAAAAAGACCTGGCATAAATCGCCGTTCTACACTTTAAGGTTCGCACTGATGATTTTTCTCTGAGATTGTAGTCATTTGAACTGGGTGTTTTTGGTAGGAGGTCAATAAGATATTGAGGTGCTAGATTGTTTTTCATTTTATAAAAAGTAGTCAGTTTAGATATATATCTACGTTCTGCTAGTGGTTTCTGATTCGTTTCGTCATAAATTGTCTTATGGCTTGTTCCGCGAACTGCTCCACATATGGATCTTAACGCATCCAAGTTCAACTTTTCTAGTAAGTTGCATTGCAATTATCCCAAATATGCCCACAATAATCAAATATTGGTATTATGAAAGATTTATAAATAATTTCTAAACTTTTACGCGATAGCCTATATTTCAGCCTTTTTAAGCAATTAATCAAGGGACTAACTTTCTTGATCATAGAGTTTATCTGGACATCCCAATAACAGTTACTTTGGAGGTTCAAGTCTAAGTGCTTATGACTTTCTACTTCTTCAATCGTTTCACCGTTCATTATCAAATTAGGTACAATACTCCTATTTATTTTTCTGCTTAACTGTATTGACTTAGTTTTTTTAGGATTAAAAGAAACCTTCCATTTTTTGGCCCAGTTTGCAATCAATGACAGGTCATTATTTTTAACAGTTTGCGGCTACATTAGGGTCACCAATAACGACATACAGAGAAGTGTCATCTGCGAAAAGTCGGATGTTACTGTCAATATCATCTACAATATCATTAATATATATTATGAATAATAGGGGTTCCAAAACAGAACCATGAGGGACGCCTGCTAAAACATGTATGGAATTTGATGCGTGTCCGTTAATAACAACTTTCAAACTAATTCAATAACTTGCCATCAATTCCATATGATCTTAATTTCTGCAGTATTCCTTTGTGCCAAACTTTATTAAATGCTTTGCTAACATCGCAAAACACCGCTCTAACTTCTTTTCCATCGTCCAGCGCCTTCGCTATGAAATCATATAGGTAGGTCAATTGATTAGTTGTTGAGTCGCAAGAGGTAAATCCTGATTGCAGATTTGAGAGGAGGTTATTATCTCTTAGAAAATTATTTACATATTTAAAGATACATTTTTCAAATACTTTGGCCAAACAACTCGTTAATGCTACTGGTCTATAGTTTGCAGGGTCGTATATGTTGCCGGTTTTGTGAATAGGAATTATATTCGCGTTTTTCCAAGAAGTTGGAAATTTAGCCATTTTTAAGGAAAGATTAAATAGTTTAGTTAAAACGGGAGCTAGTGAGTTAGCACAACTTTTTAATATTTTGTTTCCGATTTTATCAGGGCCGATTGATTTAGTTGTATCGCCAGAGAGTAATATATCCTTTACTTCCCTCATCTCTAATACTATATCTGTCAGATTACTGTCGCAACGTTTATCAACAAGAGGGGGGTCGTCATCAGGATCTGTAACTTTAGACTGATTTATGAAATAGTTGTTCATTATTTCTGTAACATCGTTGAACTCATCGTAGAGTACATCATCCTGGATGACTGAATTATATAATTACAAGTGATTTTAGCCGATTTATTTATTAAATAGTTCTTGACTAATTTCCACTAGGTTTTGTACAGGTTGATTCACTTAATGCATTATCAATTTTAATTGTATGTTGTTTTTTAGCTTTACGCACAGAGGATATTACTTTGTTTCTTAGTTATTTGAAATGTTGCCAGTCTAGGGGACGGTTAGTTCTCTTAGCGGTTTTGTGTTGCCTGTTTCGTTTCCTCATAAGAGATCTTATTTCACTATTCATCCAAAAGGTCTAATAAGAACGGTTTTATTTGGTATATTCGCATCGCAAATTTGAACTAAGTTGTCGGTTAGTTTGATTGTTATGAAATCTATATCCTGGGTCAATATCATTTATGAATCGGTTTAAAGAATCTGTATTCGCTAGTGAATAATCATAAACTTTACGCTCATAACAAGTTTCTTTCTGTTAATCTGATTCGATGTTAAGATACACCGGACTGTGGTCACTACATATAGGATCCAGCACTCCCGATTTCCGTACTTTGTTAAAACATGTTACAAATATCAAATCAATCAATGTACGAGAATTAGAGGTGATTCGTGTAGGTTCAGATATATGTTGCTTGAGTCCGTACGCAGCCTCTAAATAGTTCAGCTTAGTTTGATTTTGGTTTAGTAGATCTAGATTAAAATCCCCTAAAATAACAGTTTTCATGTTTAAATCCGCGGCATTTGAAATGCTATTGTCAATAAGGTCCCAATAAAGTTCACTTGTATCTGATCTATAGAAGGTACCAATAAGAAATGTGTGTTTTTTAATTTTTACCTTTATCCATAATGCCTCAAGCCCAGTTGTATCCAAGGTATCCATATGCATAGCACACAAATTATTTTTTACATACACTGCAACCCCACCGCCACGGCTCTCTCTATCCTTTCGAAACGGTTCCTGAAAACCCGGAATATCGATTTCTTTATTATCTATTTCTGAGTGTAACCACGTTTCGGTTAAACAGATAACATCATAGGAACTGAACTCCGCTTCTAATATATCTATTTTTTCCTTTAGACTTCTAACGTTAAGGTGAATGACCTTTAGATCATTATGAACACAAGGACCTGGGTTAGGATGTACATCGCCACAGCACAGAAGCAAAAGTGTAATAAGGATACTTACTTTAGGATTGTATAAACAAATAAATCTAAAGTAATAAATGAAAACTGCGAGTTTCAGCAACGATTTTACGTGCACTTTGACTGCAAACTATCCCACTGCCTGTCTATACTGCACTATATCAACCGGCATCTATATGCATTCTACAATCAAACAAGGCAGTGGGGATCAATTTGAATATACATAATGTTGATGCATAACCAAAATGGCAAACGACAGAGAATAGCGCAACATACTTGAGATCTTGAAGCATATCAATACAATATAGACAAAGATCAGTTGTAGTGAGAGTCTAAAACATATTTTTGTTTAAAAAACAAATAAGGTAAAACGTAATAATGCAGATGGTATACATAATCTGCATATATGAAGACGAAACATTCATGGAAAGAGCAAAACATTTGGAAAGAAAAAAGGAACACCATTGTCTTTATTGTTCTCCATACCCAATTTCACACAATACCTATGGAGAAAATCTAGTTATTTTTGCAACTTTATAGGTGTATCAGCAATAAGTAATAAATCATCAGCAAAGAGTTAGGATAAACCATTATAAATATTATACTTCTGAATTGAACATTCCATTATGAAAAGCTTCACTCGTCGATTCAGACAGCTCCTTGATGAATATAGAGAATAACAAGGGACTAGCAGTGCCACACTAGAACATGGCAATGCTGAAAATAAGTTACGCACCTATTGCAGTTTTAAATTTGATTTTAGTTGTGAATTTTATGTCAGTTGTAATACATGTATGTCTCGTTCAATGAGGAAAGCCCTAGATTTATTTAGATGAGGAGAAGCGCCGCTAAAAGTGGAGACTCGTCGGTACACGGGCCGCCCATTAACTAAAAAAATATGTTTTGGTTTAAACATATTTTATACACAAAGAACTTAATTAAGCACCCCCCTATTTTGTAAAATGAATTTGGGTGCTTTTGGACCATTTATTTGATGTATCGACCACTCAAGATATAACAAGTGCTTTTTTATTGACTATTTAATTGAACTAAAAATCGCTAATGTGCAAAAATAACAAAATATGAGAAAACTGTGAGACTACTGACAATTGGCCAAATATAGCTATTGTCGTAGGGGAAAAACTACACATTAAACAATTTTGATCCCTAGTTGACATGATAAGAGGCTAGCAAGACATTGAATTTTCAGTACTTTTTTCATCCAAAATTGATAAAATGCCTATCATCTTTACATCTGTGAGTAAATTTAAAATTCCTTGAGTTGAACTTGTTGATCAAACACTTTTTCATCCTTTAGATAAGAAATTATCTTTGACAGTGGCCAATTAATGTCTTTGTGCAGTTTTCTTTAAATTCGATTTTTGATAATTTTGTGATTTTGAAGGTTCATACTGTTTTAACGATTGACTTTTGCTATGCGGTTATTTACTAAAAAGTCATTAATTCACTCAAGAGAATAATAATAATCACATTGTGGGCAAAAAATATTGACTTTCATTTTCAATTTTAAGGTTACTTGGATTTTGACTAAAAAATACCAAGTTTTGGTAAAACCAGTTATTCAGCGACAGTGAATCATAAACCGAATGAACTTTTTGTTTCCACAATGCTAGATGATCGTTCTATTTAAAAATCCTTATTGTTTAATTGTACATTTGTTTTGTTTATTATCAGCAGTATTTTTCTGTTTGAAAAAGTGGGGGGTGCGTAATTAAGTTCTTTTTGTATATTTCGCAAATGAAATGGGGATTGGTGAAGAAGCCAGAGGCTTATTTGAACACCACTCCTAAATACAACATAACATAAAGCTGGACACATTATACAATAAGATCCAAAACATATATATGTAATTGATGGAAACAGATCAACTCAGTTTGTTTAACTCAAGCGTAATGTAGTTGGAGACACCTATAGGATGCTGCAGTATAAATGATATTACTTCGATAGTACAGGATTTTAGGATGTTGTTGTTTGTTTGTTGTCATATGTTTTCATAGTAAAGGTTTTCTTAAAGATGAATGTCATGATTTTACATTGTCTGTTATATGCCGATGAACGATTACATTTATTTTCAAAACGTCAGATACTTTAGGTGATTTTCTTATTTTTGGTGACATGGACAACTGGCTGTCCAGATGATGCGTTTTTATCTGTCAAAACCTGTATTAATATAACGGAAATGTATATATATCTTCTTAATGTAAATTTTGAACTCTTTAGATATATTTACAATGTATCAAAATAAGCAAAGACGTTATTCATTATTTATTCATATGAAAGCGATATACAGATATAAGAAATTTTTTATAAAATCTTAAATACGTCATTAAATTTGTCTACATTACCTTAAATCTTGAAAAAAGAAGACAACGCGTTGTAATCAATGGGTACAGTTCGGAATTACAACCAGTTAAAGCCGGTGTCCCGCAGGGTTCTGTACTTGGACCACTTCTGTTCTTAGTTTATATTAACGATATTGCAGATGATATTAACAGTAACATTCGACTATTTGCTGATGACACGTCACTTTACGTAGTTATAAACGACCCAAACGTAGCCGCTCATTGTCTGAACAATGATTTAGCAGTAATATCTGACTGGGCTAAAATATAGCAAGTTGACTTTAATCCCAACAAGACAGTTTCAATTCAATTTACTCGTAAGCTTACTCAGAATATAAATACTGTTCTATCTATGGCTAACACTAACATAGATGATGTTTCATCGCATAAACATTTAGGATTAACTTTTTAAAAGGACTGTATGTGGCATGGCACAAATTGATAACATGAATGAGAATGTTATCCTTTTGGCATAAATTAGCTTCTTCTTCCTCGAATCACAAGCTCTACGAGATCATGTATTATTTTATTGCACTGAACCTAAGAGATTCCCTAGAGTTCAACCTCTGGTTAACCTCGATAAAATATATTCTCGATAACTGAGGCCTTTCTTATGTTTTTTATAACCCATCTAGTTGCTCGACATCTTGGCTTGTTTCAATGGAAGATTCAATCCTTAAAGATCAATTTACTCAAATATGGAGATCAGAAATAGCTACAAGCTCAAAAGGTTTTTACTACAAGTTATTTAAGAAAAATCCTTCTTTTGAGGAATATCTTTATCTTGATAAATCGATATATATGCCATTATTGAACAAACTTAAGTACTAGAAAGTTTGTTGAATTTGGTTTATATAAAATTCCAAGTAATTGATTGGTTGCTATGGAAACTAAGAATTCTTAGTTGGTTTAAGAATTCTTCAGGCTGAAAAAATTCCTAGAAGTTTGGTTAATCCGGCCCCTGAGTTTGTTCAATCTCATTTTAAGGAATATTAAACTGATATATCCTGTTTGGCATACAGATCGTTTACAAGAAACATAATGAAAACATTTATAAAGAAGCACAGGCTTTTGTAAATTTGTAAATTGGATGATATGGACAAAACACTCCCTTTCTTCGAAAAGCGCACGGATAGTACACTTGACAATTTGGCTATAAATGCATGTGAAATTGCTGATATTATCAAATGTTTGCAGGTTAACAAGGCAAGCGGTCTTGATCGAATAAGTCACAAACTATTGAAGTTTATTGCAGAATCTGTTAGTATACCCCTTTGTTTATTATTCAATAAATCCCTATCTGCAGGTGTATACCCTGATAGATGGAAAGAAGCACATGTGATGCCTCATTATAAGAAAGGAGACAAATCTAGCCGTAGTAATTACCGACCAATTTCTTTAATTAGTTGTTTGGGGAAAATATTTGAAAGAACTGTCTTAAAGTATTTATCTAACTATTTTCTAGACAATCGGTTGTTATTCAAATATCAATCAGGTTTCCAAGTTGGACATTCTACCACTCATCAATTAATAGAGCTATATAACAATATTTGCTACGCGTTAGATAGACGAGAAGATTACTGTATGGTATTTTGCGATGTATCTAAAGCATTCGACAGAGTGTGGCACAGAGGTTTGATTCACAAATTATGATGTTACGGTATAGGTGAGGGACTACTGAAATGGATACGATGTTTTCTAAGCGGGAGAAGACAACAGATTTTTCTAAATGGTTCTTTATCGAATTAACAAACATTATCCGCTGGTGTACCCCATGGGTCAGTTCTTGGTCCGTTCTTGTTCATTGTTTTTGTTAACGATATTGCAGATGAACTAGATTGTGCTGCACGATTATTCACTGACGATACATCAATGGGATTTTCCTCAATCAATCACGGGCTTATGCAGGATACGCTAAACAGAAATCTCAAAACATTATCATGTTGGGCTAAACACTGGCTTGTTACCTACAATCCAAGCAAAACAGAGGCAATTATGTTTAGTCTTTAGAACAAATGTGAAAATCTTAACCTGGAAATTGAAGATCAGTCTGTACGTTTTGAAAAATCCCATAAACATCTTGGAATTATATTCTCATCTGATTGTAAATAGAACAATCATATTAATAGCATTGTGAAGACAACTTCCTCGATGATCTCTTCTATGAGAAAATTAAAGTTTATGTTAAATAGGGATACCCTAAATAAGATTTATATAATATTTATAAGACCACATCTTGAATACGCCTGTGACCTATGGGATGGTTGTTCAGCAGAGTTAACCGATAAAATTGAAAAAGTCCAGTTTGAGGCCGCCCGAAAAGTTACCGGATTACCTAAGTATGCTACGAGAGAATCTCTTACTTATGAAACAGGATGGCAGTCTCTAAAAGAGAGAAGAATATATCGTAAACTATCATTATTTTATAAGATATATAACAATAATGCTCCATCATATCTTTGTGACCTTATGCCACAACATGTTAATACTAGGACTAATTATAACCTTAGAAACGTTCATGATCTTTCCGTGTCGTATTGCCGCACTAACCTCTACAGTCACAGACATACACACTGAGGGTGACAAAAAAAACGAATAAAACGGCATTTCTACTGCAAATGGTTGTACAATTACAACACAACGAGTAAGTGAATACCATGGGGATCGCACTACAACTTTGGAGGGCTCGAATCGGCAAATTTATACCGCCGAGGGGGTGTAGACAGATCGAGACCGTCCTACCCTATACTCCCGACTCACGATGGACGTGCGGGACGGAGCTGTGTTGGAGACTCGTATTGTGTTTCATCGTGTGGGAGACTGTGCTTGTCGCGGGACCCTATCTGGCTAACAACTACAACTACGATGGTATTGCGGACGTACTGTGGAAAGGTATTTCTTTGGATTCCCATGTATATATTGATAGACCCTCAACTTTGTCGCAAACATGCATTATAGATATATGTCCAACGACCTTGACCCCATTGCACTGTGTATTTACAAACTGTAACACCTTACTACTTAGAGCAGGTGATATCGAGCGTAATCCAGGCCCAATCGAACAAATTGATCTCGAGCGGATGTTCGAGAAAATGAAGATCCACATGCAAAAGGAATCTGAAGAGCTTAAATCGTATGTTGGAAATAAGTTTGACTGTATAGATCGGGACCTAAAAACATTGAATAATAACTTTGAAAAGGTAAGCTCAGACATTAAACAACTCTCAAGTTCCGTAAAATCTTTAGAGAAAAAATCAGAGGTATTGGAGCTAAAAACAAATGCGATAAAAGATGACGTTAAAATGCATGTAAGCGATCTGGGTGGTGAATTGAGGAAGATTGAATATAGAGTTGCTGTTTTAGAGAGAACTGTTGAAGATCAATCCAGAGAGCTAGACAAGCAGGAGTCTCGTAGCAGGAAAGAAAATGTACGTTTTTTTGGTATACCGGAGGATGATCGAGAAGATGCAATTGTGAGTAGAGATAAAATATTAAACATACTCAATGAAGCCATACCTTCTAAAACCTGGGATGAACGAGACATTTTAAGTGCGCATCGGGTAGGTCGTCCCTCATCGGATTACAGTAACCGGGCAATCATTGTTAAATTTCTTTACCCTAATGACAAAAACCTTGTGTTTAGAAGACGAGAATGTTTTTCGCGACACGACATTCGGATCGCTGCAGATCTGACTGCACGTCAGCGTGCTTTGGTTAGTGAAGCACGTCGTGAGGGCAAGGTGGCATTTTTCAGTAAAGGTAGACTTGTAGTTCGGGAGTCAACCGGGTCACCACACAGGTCTACGGAAAGATCAACAAGAAAACAAAATGAGCCAAGCCGATTTGTGCCACCAAGGATAGATAGATCTGCGAATGTAGATGTGAATCTGTCGTCCTACGACACAAGCATGATTTTCCAGTTCGGTTCTGGCCAGGGAGGACCACACCAGGGAGCGAGACCTAAGGACTACGCCTCAGCTGTAACCAAGGGGGCTGTCGGTGGTGAGCTGTCATCTGTTGCTAACGACGCTCAGCAAGGGACAGGTAACTCTAGCGTAGCTCCGCCACAGCCAGATGGTGTAAACACAAGCAGTACCTCTCAGTCTGACTCAACACGTGGAAGGCGCAAAGCATACAGACAAACATCCCTCACAAGGAAATAACGGGAAGGCCATGGTCAAACTAACTGCAATGTGTCAACCTCAAATATAAAGATCGGAACTTGGAATGTATCTGGGTTAATGTCGAAATTGAAGTTCGCTGATTTTAGATTATATTTAAGTTCTTTTGATGTCATATTTTTGTTGGAAACATGGATTGGTAATACTGAGTTTGATATTGATCTAAGTGGTTATACTCAATTTAATAATGCTGGGTTGAGAACCTCACAGTTTGGAAGGTACATGGGTGGCATATGTCTGTTAATTAAAAACACAATAATAAACCGTGTAAAACACTTAAAGTGCAAATATGAAAACTACATGTTTCTGAAGATGTCAAAGGATATTTTTTCTATCGACTGCGATATCATCATTGGCGGAATTTACATACCTCCTCGTTCTTCACCTGCTTTTAATATACCCGGTACTATGTATGGAGGGTATGATGAATTAGAGGAAGAGGTATTTGAACTCAGAAATAGATATCAGAATTGTGAATTAGTGTTATGTGGAGATTTTAATGCACGTTTGGGGAATGAAAAGGATTACATTATTTATGATGAAGGAGACGATGCCAAACATGTACCAAATTATCATGAAGACGTATTTGACCTACCCAGATTCTCTGTTGATGAAACACTTAATTATTATGGAAGTAAACTTTTGAATATCTGCATCAGTAATAACATACATGTTGTTAACGGTAGAGCCGGCAACGATAAGTTAACTGGAGGATATACCTTTATATCACATAATGGGAAAAGCGTCATTGACTACTTTATTTTATCTCCATATATATTTGATATTATTGCTGAGTTTAACATCGATGAACGAACAGATTCGGATCATCTTCCATTAGTTTTACATTTGAAATCACAGGACTCCGTCATTGAAGAAAATACATGTGTTAACTTAAATTTGTATAGATATAGATGGTGCGTAACAGCTAAAGATGTTTTCATAAAATCACTTAGTGACAATATCGAAGTCTATGGGGGAAATATTCTGAATGACATTAGAGTAGAAAATATTGACCAAGCAGTGAACTCTCTAAATGAAATAATACTAGAGTCTGCTCATATCATGAAAAAGCGAGTACAGCACAAAACAGTGAAACAACCAATTTGGTTTGATAGGTCATGTCAGAAAGCAAAATGTAAAAAATATAGTAAACTGAGAAAGTTTAGGAGGACAAATAACGAATTTGATTTGATAGAATATTTAGAAACTAAGAAAACTTTTAAATCTATTTGCCAACAGAAACAAAAGGAGAAGGACAAAGCCTCTATGGATAGCTTAATTGAAAGTATTAATGATTCAAACCGGTTTTGGAAAACGTTAAATCACATACTAAACAGTAGAACAAGAAACACAGGACGTAACAACGATATATCCATCGATGCATGGAAGCAACACTTCTGTAGTTTGCTAAATGAAACAAACGATGAAACCCCCACTAACCCAGAGGAGCCGTATGATAGTAGCGAAAATGATATTGATGATATTTCGAATATGATCCTAAATGATGCAATAAGTGAAGTGGAAATACGTAAAGCTATACAAGGCCTGAAAAAGAATAAATCACCAGGCCTAGATAAACTACTAGCCGAATTCTTCATATATGGAGCTGATGTTTTAATTCCGACACTCTGTGAGTTATTCAACAAAATTTTTGACTCCGGATGTATACCAAGCGAATGGTCAAAATCTATCATTATCCCATTGCATAAAGCCGGACCACCAAATGACCCAAACAATTATAGAGGAATATCGCTTCTGAGCATCTTTAGTAAAGTATTTACATCAGTCATATGTAACAGATTAAAAATATGGACAGATATATATGAAAAGATTGTTGAATCTCAAGCTGGCTTTAGACGAGAATACTCTACCATTGATAATGTCTTTATTTTATGTTCGATAATTGAAAAACAATTAAATAAGAAGGGAGGTAAACTTTATGCCGCTTTTATAGATTTTAGGAAAGCATTTGACACAGTAAGGCGCCCAAAATTATGGAATTTGTTTCTTCGTATTGGTATTAAAGGTAAATTGTTACAAATCGTACAGAACCTCTATAATAATGTTTCGGCTTGTGTAAGGAATAATAGCACGTATTCAGAATTCTTTCATTGCCCTATAGGATTAAGACAGGGATGCATTATGAGTCCACTTATATTTTCCCTATATATAAATGAACTAGCAACTAGCATTGAATGTTCAGATTGTTATGGTATTCAAATTATGCCAGACATTGTTCGCATATATTTGCTTCTATTTGCTGATGATATTATATTGTTTTCTAGCGTGTGCAAGGATCTACAAAAACAGTTGAACATCTTATCAACTTTTTCGGTTGAATATGGACTACAAGTAAATATGACTAAATCTAACATAATGGTGTTCAGAAAGGGCGGTATGTTAAGAACCAATGAAAAATGGAACTATAATGCTGAAGAATTAAAAATCACCAATACTTATAAGTATCTAGGTGTGTATTTTACACCCAAGTTGTCATGGAAATATGCTATCCAAAAAAGAGCTACAGAAGGTAAACGGGCATTAAACAGCATTCTTAGAACGTTAAATATGAATTACTTTATAAATAGCAATGTATTTTTTAAATTATTTGAAAGTAAAATATTACCCATCTTAACATACGGGTGTGAAATTTGGGGGTCTAAGCAATTTGACGAAATAGAACGAATACAAGCAATAGCTTGCAAGAGATATTTAAAATTGGCAGCTAAGACGCCTAATTATGCTGTTCTTGGCGAATGTGGTAGATTCCCGTTATTTATAAATACAGTAATAAGGGTCGTAAAGTACTGGCTTAAGATATGTAAGATGCCGGAACATAGATATGTTAAAAAAGCATACAAAATGGCAGTTCTATATGATACAAATGGGAAAACGAATTGGGCCACTAAAGTAAGGAAAATGCTCTGCGTAAATGGATTTATGTATGTTTGGATGAACCAGGGGGTTCAGAATATAGACCTATTCATCAGTGAGTTCAAACAAAGAATAAAAGATGTGTTTTTATCAGATTGGTATACTAATATAAATGCTATCTCTAAGTTACAAAACTATAAAACATTCAAGCACACATTTGAAACAGAATTCTACATTAATAACGTGCATGTGAATAAATTTAGAAGCAGTTTGGCAAATTTCCGATGCGGTACATTACCTCTAGAAATAGAGAGTGGAAGAACCCACAACATACCTCGAAATGAAAGATACTGTAGATTATGCAAATCAGGCGATATAGAGGACGAATATCACTTCTTACTTATATGTAAACCACTTGCACACATTAGGAAAAAATACATCAATATACCAGTTGTGTCTAAACAACATTTTTCAAACTTAATGTCAAGCAGAAATGAAGATGTAATAAAAAACTTATCTATGTATAATATATCATGCCCTGCAGTTGAGAAATACCTTGATAATGTGAACTTTTTTTTCTCATCCAATCATACGCATGTGCTCATGTTGTGTTGACTTTGAAATGTACACTATGTTGTTATAGGCCAGTGGCCTAAATACCAACTGGAAATAAAGAATTTGATTTGAACCTCTACAGTCAATCATTTTTCCCATCATGCTCACAACTGTGGAATAACCTCCCATTATACATTAGGGAAGCTGATTCTATTAATAGTTTTAAATTATATACTTCTCCAAGAAAATTTAAAGCACCAACTTATTTCTCAATTGGTAAAAGAAAACTAAACATAATTCATACACAGTTGCGATATTCCAGTAGCAAATTAAATGATGATTTATATAGAATAGGTCTCTCAGACCACCCTGAATGCAATTGCAAATCTGCTTGTGAAAATTCTCGTCATTATTTCATTGAATGCATAATGTATTATAATATAAGAAATCAAATGTTTCGAAACATAAGATTAATTTGCAACAACAGAGCACAAGTAAATTTAGATTTGTTGTTAAATGGATGTCCAGATCTTTCCTATAATGATAACGTACACATCTTTAAAGAAGTACAAAAGTACATATCTCTTACTGAGAGATTTGATACATGTAACCTGCCTATTTCCCAGTATTATACATTATGTATCTTTTGCTTTTTCTTTACTTTCTATACCTTGTCCATTTGTAAATATACCCATCGTCTATATGCATGTATATCACTGTACATAGTGTAGTCAACGTTTCAATATATTATGTCAACATTGTAAATGGGAGAGGGTTTCATTAAGTTGGTATAACTTGTACCCAATCCCTTCTCGTGAATAAATATGTTTAAATCAAACAGGCTTTTGGAAATACGTTGATCAATAATAAATCTGGAGGCTTTCAAATACTTAACACTTTAGATAAATATCGATTTGACGAACATTATAATACTTTTCATAGTCATGAGCGTTGTCCCTTCAGTCTTTTCGCTTAAAATGGTTTCTGATTATCTCAGAAAAAAAGGTTGTTTAAAAGCCAATATTATATATGGTGAGGTGTGTTGTGTGTGCAGGTTGCTGGATGGCGTTGGGACGAGAGCTGCGGTGATAGGGAGACCGCGCCACCCGGACTCAACACTGGAGCTGCTGCAACATTCGTCATCACCCCGTCAACAGGGCCAACAGTCATATCTACACAATAGGCAACTCACATCTAAAGTCACAAGAGCACAATTTCAACTTCTCCAAATAAAAACTGCTCACCGTTCGAACCAGGAACGAGTCGAACTCTTCTTAGAGTATTTAAGAGAAAGAAAAGCAGGACAAATGAAAGAACAATCAGAAACAGGTTCCGAGACAGAGGATACCTCCAAGACAGTATTAAACTACTCATGTGTCGAACTATCCAGTCCGGCAGCAGAAGGTTCTCGAGAGAAATGGACTCAGAAAACAAGTAAAGGGTTTTACTCCTTAGGACGTTTAAAGGTTGTGTCTGGTGATGACAAGCCATGTGCCATGAGGTATCATCTTGTCCCGACGGTTACACAAACTTTCCCTGATGTCATCAATACAACTAAGGGCACTGTTGTGGAGAAACCATCTGTGGAAGGTCCTCGTGTGTTGACCAGACGCCCGTTGGATAGGCGACTACAGGACTTCTACACCACACTAGACACGCTGAAGAGGGAGCAGAACGAGCGACTGGCGGGACTACCATTGTGGGAGAAGAGACGCCGCTGGTTGCAGCTCACCAAGGGGGGAGGAGAGGCGTATTAGGGCGGTTGGGGAGGGTTAGATGTTGTTGTCTTGTCTAGATTCATTTTGTTTATTCTCCTTTAACCACCAAACATGATATAACAGTATGCTGTTTATATATGCAATTGCACATATAGTTGACATGTCATTTTAAGGCAGGTAATTAAAATTCAGCAATTTTGACTTATAGGGAATTTTATGGTATCGACTAAACGTTTGTTTGAAACAGATCAGTTAATTCCTAGATAGTTAAGGTAGATACAATATAGGAAATTGGGTTTGCCTACATTTAAATAGGCTCAAGTGCTAAACTGCTGTAGATTGATAGTAAAATAGCGAATTTAAATCAAGAATTTAGGTTTATAAACAAAAAAGAAGTTTGACTATCATTAAAGCATATTAATAAAACAAATTCATTAGTACTAAATATTGAGAGATTTATCATTCATTTAAAACCAACCTTTTAACGATTGAACGATCGCACAAAATGAATTTGAAATCAAAATGACAATAAAATGATGGTTGGCATTAGCAAGCAATAACCAATGAAATGTTCTAAACAATTTAATACATTTATTTACCTTAACAACAAAAATGATTTGAGAGTCTTTATCGAATTTAGATTGCCTTTTGAAAACAAGAACTGTGCTTCGACAAATTACCAAATCACATGTTAAACGATTATGTTCAGTGTGATGGCATAATTCTATGAATATATGTACATGTATATAGTTGAATAGTTGGATATCATTTTTAATTTACGGCGCGCTTTGATTGTCCAAATATTGCTCATGTCTTAGTCCTGGAGTGAGGATCAAAGCGTATTGACAATTGTTAATCAACAGACACGGGTATTTGTCTAGCATATTATGAAATGTAATAAATATACAGAACGTCATACGTGTGCATTTGGGTCGTTTGTATTGAACGAGATGACAACGAGTTCGAAGGACATGACATCTTCGAGTCAGCTGCGACAGCTACTAATAAAAAGTGTCCGAAGAATGAAAGTGATTACTTCTCGATTCTGATTGGTTCTCCAGAAAAAAATCAAACGTGATCAATTATGTGCTTTGGTTTCAAATTTAAATTTATTCGTTATCAATCCAGCATAACATGTCTCTTATTTTACTGAACATCTCTTAAAGGTGTAATAGAGTAGAGCCGTGCACGTACAGTCGGCCAATTCCATAC
The DNA here is from genome assembly GCA_916613615.1 of Steromphala cineraria. NCBI lineage: Eukaryota > Metazoa > Mollusca > Gastropoda > Trochida > Trochidae > Steromphala > Steromphala cineraria. The sequence goes on along the minus strand of OU744736.1, from coordinate 37,343,655 downwards.
TGCGCCACTCATTTGTATTTAAAGTGTTTAAATTCATTTGCACCAAAATGAAAAAAAATCTTAAAAACTAAATTACTCATTGAAGTTGTTACAGACAGACGGACAGACAGACAGACAATAATTTATTAGAGTCTCACCACTTCATTTATATACATTACATCTTTAAAATATACATAAAATCATCATCAGTGCGGCTCTAAAAGAGCTATGAGAGACTATGTATACTGTCAACTGTCAATTCAATTTATTTCCGGTACTGAAAGGCCACAGGCCTGTAGTACAATACATTTATATAATAATATTTACACGCACAAGTCCTTTACAAACATATGACAAAATTTAAGTGTAACTTATACTGTGGTTTGAGATATATTCTGATCGAAATAACATGGCATAATACACAAACATGGACAGGTTTTGGATAACTGTATAGTTTTTGTTATTTAACAATTCTTCAAATTTAAAAAGATTTGGATGTACAGAATAATAAGATTTGATATACACCTTTCTCGGGGAATTATAAACAGGGCAAATTAAAACGAAGTGATATTCATCTTCTATTTGGATCAAATTACATAATTTGCAAATTCTATTGTCTCTTAGGATTGATTTGAATCTTCCACTTTCGATGAATAGATCATGCGAAGAACATCTTAGTCTAGTTAATGCTATCCTAAATTTCTTTACATTAACACATGAAAAATAGGTTTCAGATTCAAGAGTACATTTAAACATCTTATAGTACAAACATTTACTGGAAAGTGATATCTTTTCAAGCCACTCTTGTAAATATATATCTTTTAATCGTCTTGTTAATTGAAAAATAAATTTATCATTCGAATCAACATTCTGGTCTAACCACACAAAACCAAAACCTTTTGAAAACAAGAATTTTCTTACAGAAGTAACCCAATTTGTGTATCCAGTCTTATCATATAACATCATCATATTATAACATTTCTTTGGCAATCTATATGGGGGCATCTTCAGTAACTTTTACCAATACTTTATCACTTTGATATTTGAAAACAGCTGTATCGGCTATCTACCACATTCTCCATACACCATTGCATTCGTCGTACTACATTTAACACCTAGAAATCTTTTACATGCTTTCAGATGCACTCTTTCAATGTCGTTGTAATAATTTAAGCCCCAGATTTCAGCTCCATACGTCAATATTGGCTGAATTTTAGCATCAAATATTTTAAAATATGAATTTATATTTATGTTTCCAAGTACACGTAACTGTTTAAAGATACCAATCATTACCTTTTGTGCTTGCAGACAAGCGTATAACAATATATATAGTCAATAATATATTATGGTAGTACATGATTATAGCAATAAAACACAATTCTGCAAATACAGAAAAATTACCCATAAAGCGTTGAACGCCGAAGTATTACATCTATAAAATATTTCCGAAAATGATAACTGGTTAATAAAGAGAGATTCAAATAAAACATTAATTTTGTCTCTTCTTTCATCACCTACATGTAGCGGCAATGTTGCTGAATTTACACACATTTTCTCCTGAGTATATGTTGATTCACTAATGGCTAACTGAATTAGGTTGTTTAACTTGTCTCTGTCAATAGTGAATGGCGCCATGAAAAAAATGATTTTTTTTCACTACTTTTCACTTTTCAGATTTGGAAGATATCATAAAGGTACTCGGAAAAGAATCAACTTTGTTTTCTAATTTAGGTTTGTTACATCAACAGATGTTATATTTTGTGAAAATATACGAATTATAGTGGACGAATCTGTAATAGAAAATGCCCGAATTAAGTTTCAACACTGAGTGGAATTGTTGTTCTTGGATAGATCAAGGTCATGAAAGAGTTCCTTACCTGAAGTACATGAACTAGCACGTTTGAATTTACACTGTGAAAAATTGACCCATTAATAATCTCATAATGGAAACTTTCATAACATATGTCTTATTAAAAATGCTATGATCCAAAGTAAAGGTATCCGATTGTCTGAAATGGTCCCTGATTATAAATCTGACTTACATTTCGTTATGATAATGTTGATGCTCAAGTAAAACGTGTGTGAGATAACAGGGTTGAAAAATATACGAATAACTTGAAGGTAGTTGTTAGAAAAACATAAATATGCAATAATATTACGTAACACATCAGGATAGCCTGAAAATGGATTACAAATGTTTTTTTTTATAATGTCTTAAATCTATGTGTTATAAGAAAGAATACGCTTTCGGTAATTGCAAAAAAACAGATATTCATTAATGAAGCTATTATGTACGATGACTGATAATGCATTTTTTTTATAGAATAACATATCATTATCTCCATTAACATTATCTATTGGAATACTATGTGCGCATAATCGAGATTTATTTGAAATATTATTCCTTGATTTAGGGTCCTGCCGAATCTAACACGCGAACGCTTTAAAAAAACACTTGGGCTCAGTCTGATTAAAATCGACCGTGCTCCGAGGAATAATATATCAAAAATATTGTCTCTATCGGGGTTCGAACCAGTCTGGATATTCTCTCCGACTCGGTCTGAATGCACCCACCTCTATCGCGTGTTGCTATAACCAGTTTAGCGCAGACAAACCCAGTCGAAAGCTATCCAATCACATCCTCGTTTTTAAATAGTGTTTAGCGGCGATTATGTATAACGGTTGGTAAAGTGGAGTTACTTGCCCCTAGCATGATATCGAAAACTTTTGCTGCGCTCCTTGCGATTGGCTAGATGCAGCTTGCATCAGAACATGCGGGTAATAGGGGTGCCTTCAGACTGTGAATGAGAGGAAAGCCGGACCGGATGTGATTCGAACCCCACTAGAGATGATATTTTTCCTTGAATCAAAGTCGATTTTAATTAGACTGCACTGCATTGCGTAGAAGCTACATGTAGCTCTTGTTTCCATTTGCCTATCTACCAAAATTTCTCGAGCAAAAACTTATGCATGGCAAAGCGGTATATGGGTTTAATTCAGGTGTATTTAAAAACCCAAATAGTAAGGACAACGTTATCTAAATAACAAACAACTATGTAGGTTTCTTTAAGAGGCATTTAGAAGTTGGTAAGATGAATGAGAACAAGTTCTATGGATTTACAACTTCTTTATTGCAGGAGTGCGACGTTTCGGTGTAGGTACTAACACCGTTTTCAAGCATCACTTGCGACGTTTCGGTGTAGGTACTAACATCGTTTTCAAGCAAGTGATGCTTGAAAACGGTGTTAGTACCTACACCGAAACGTCGCACTCCTGCAATAAAGAAGTTGTAAATCCATAGAACTTGTTCTCATTCAACTATGTAGGTTATTTGGACTTAAAGGTACATTCCTGCAGTTTATGAGCTTTTTAACTTAACTGACGGTTTCCGACAAAATGAATGTTATGAATTTATTCTATAATAGAATTGAGGCAACTCAACGAAAATTGAAAAAACATCTGTCAACTAATATTCGAGCAAATCACATCGACAAATCGTCTTCTTAATTATGGAAACGTTTCCATAAATATGGCGGGTAACGGAAGTGGGTGACTCGCGTCTAACCTCTTCGATTAAAAAGCCCACAAAAAAAGCAGCGGCCGGCTTGCATCTGATTGACAAGTAAAGGGTCTTTCGTCGAGGCGAAAGAGTACATTTAGTTTACGTTTTGCTTCATTGTCCCTGGTCCCTGACGTATCAAAACTGACAGCGGGCCTCCTTGATGCGAGCGGGCCTCCTTGATGCGAGCGGTGCGAATCTTCAATTGCCGGGTACGTACAGCAGGTGAGACCGAGACGATGCATACTTCATCCCAGATGGGTTTTGACACACAATGTTTTGAACTTTTCAGACTTTGCAGCAGTTTTAGTATAATACATAATATCATGATAATATATTTATGTTCTGCTTGAGATTAATTGTATTACCCCTCAGCAAATCACTCGTCAATTTCCATCCACAGCAGCATCTAATATCTAGGACCTAATCATGGCATTTCCGACTTCAAATGTTAGTTATTAAATCTCAGGCATGCAATTGCAATTGTACCAGATTATGTACATGTATACATTATCCATGTTACTTATTTCGTAAGATATCCTTAATTTTTTCATTTCAGCAGCAGACATTATTTTAGCTAATTTATATCATAAATATTATTATTTTTTCTCAACTGAAATAACCATGTCTTTGTTTTTTGTTTTAGATTTCCGTCTGTCATCACCATTCGTCTTATATATTTATAAAAAGAAATGGAAATGAATTACAAGGTAATTACATACATGTCTATAACATATATACATGTATATTCAAGTTTCATTTGTTATTATGCAAACAATTAATACAATTAATGTATAATGTTCATTACAGTATGAATGCCTTTCCAATACAATATTTTAGGTAAATAACTTGATATTTTATTTTATTTTATAATCTTATTTCTCTATTCATGACATAAGGAATATGTTTCATTGACTATCTTTTTATGATCAATGGGTCTGAATATATAAGGGGGAAAACAATCTCTTAAATATTTACAAAATGATAATATCTAATTACATTCTGTTATCTTGTCAACATGTTTATTCATTGTTCACTTCAAAAAGTTTATCAAGTCTTTCATGGTCATGAACACACTATGATATTATTACAAAGAAGATTGAGTCTGGGAGGGGAATGTGATGAGGATCTTAGTTGGAGGTATGAATCATCTTATCTTCATTATATCTTATAGAACTCTTGTTTTTCCTCTCAAAATAAATTTGTTTATGCCCACAAAAACTTACAACCTGGGATATGTTTGCTATAGGGTTGGTCGTTTTGATCTTCATTTATTTTTCCATTATATAGAAATGACAATATCTGATAACGGAGGCAAACACTAATGCAAAATTGCAAATAGATCATAATATGTAATCATTGAATAAAAAACTTAGGATTTACCTAAACACATAATTGTTGAACAAATTTCAGCACTGATTGAGATATTCAACATGTAACTACAGATGAATATAGATTAAAATAGAAGTTTTTTAGAAAAAAGTCCTCAATGACTGACATCCAGGGCCCTCGGTGTTCGGTGATCTATCTGCATTTTATTGAACTTGAATAAACACAATTATCATCCCAAAAACATAAAGGATTTATTCAATCTGTGTACAATGTGATGGTGATTGTTCCCCACAAATCTCCACAAAACAATGACCATTTTAAAATTTGTTTTAGAGGAGGTTTGGATGACATACATGTGTTTCTGCATAGTTCTTAATAACTTTGTTTGACAATATATATATTCTGCCAAGGGAGATAATTTGAGAACTTTGTTCAAGATATTAGCAAAATATGAAAAATCATAAGACAGATATAGCTATTCTAGGAATTAAAAACTGGTCCTGTTCATTATGAATGTATTCATTTCTTCTAATTACTACAGTTATCTGAATCAACATTACCCAAAATCCCAGATGGAAGGAAATTGTGATTGTTTTGGGCAAATTGTGTATGTTTTGTAACTGAAAGAGTGTTTTGATATTTTAACTCTTTAACCTTGAAACGTGCATATCTTTCAAAGAGGGCATGAACTGAACCAGTCAGTTTTATTTCCTATCAATTAGCTATGATTGTCCAAACTCCCCCCCCCCCCCTTTTTGAAAGTCAGTTACAGATCCAAGTCAATACAAATAATGTTAGCCCCCCCCCCCCCCTTAAATAATCCACCACTTTGTTTGATTACAGTAACATTTTGTTTTGCATTTATGAACAAGGAATCAAGTTGCCTTGGATGAAATTTGATTAAAGTTAAACGGAGGGGAATTTTTTTCCAACTCTTTTGCTATCTGAACACACACACATAAATGTATTTATATTGCTGTCATTGTGATTTTGATTTTGCTGAATCTTATTAGGGATAACAGTATGATAAATACATTAAAATCCTTTCAAATATTTACAATATCTTCCAAGAGACACTCACTCTATTTATTAATGATTGGAAGCACAAATTTCCTGCAGGTTTTAATCAAACTAAAATCTAAATTATGATAATAAATTAACGTTATGAGATATGTTCTCACCCAGCAGTTATAAAACTTATACATTTTCTGACAAAACAATTGTAGTGTCACATCATGTCATCTTATGACCAATGACAATACTTTAAATCAATTTGAAAATTCAATGTTTATTTTGATACAGATTTGATTTAATTGGATCATTAAGTAGCTAGCCTAATATCTCACCATACCAATCATTTGAATTTCTTTTTTATCAAATCTGATAATTGTTCATACATGTATATTTGTGGACAGCGGTCAATATAATGTTTTATGCTTCTTATTGAGGGAACTATTCAGAGTGGAAGCTAATCCAGGATAGTGAGTTAGTGACCAGTGCTGGAGTGTGGGACAGTCTGTGATATTCCTCATGCAGTTCAGTGTTGAATTGTTTTAACTCAGAAGGTTTATGAAGTTAACTAAGGAACAAACCCTCAAGAAACTATCACACCTCTTTTATAGTGATATTGTGAACAATACAATGGAGCCATCACAGTGTTTGAAACAATCTAACAGCAATTTATGCTGTATTTAGAAAATAATATGAGAAGAACTTGTTATGTAATTGGAGAAGTTTATTCAGTGTTTTGACATTTAGTGATTGCTACAGTATAATATCCCTAGCATCATCAAATAGGTATGAATTAAACCTAATGGTACGGATGATGAAAGTTTTATCACCAGAACACAAGCTTAAAATTGATAAGTTTAAATATAGGCCATGTCTATGATGGCTAGTTATTGTATTCAAAGTTAATAGTCAGACAGTTTGCACAAGATTAAATCGAAATTGGACGAAACATTATTTTGTAATGGTGAAATAGTATTGTTTTAAATGTCTTATGTAAGAAAAGGTTTTTACAAGCCCCTGTTTGTATTACTAATATAAACAAATAATTTGTAGTTATTTTCATTACTTTTATATAAAAAAAGAGGTCTACAGATGTTATTGCCAGGGGCAATTCTTCTGAGAACATATTATAATTTTGAGATACAATTGTTAAGTAAAGACAAGTTGTTTAGGGATTTTCACTTAATTGGATTGTAAGTTTGGTTTAATAGCTTAAAATATGGTTTTGATAGTGTCATTTTACTTGACAATTTAAAAAGGAAACTGTGGTAATTGTTCATTTTCAAAGACAACAGTTCCAGGTTAAGAATTTACAAATAAATATAAAATATTTGATTTCATATTGTATACATTCTATAAGTACCTTAATATTTTTCACTTTATGGTCTTGAGAGAACTGAAGATCACCTTCTGATTGAACTTGTTGATTATCTCCCCTTAGTTTTATAAGTGTCATTTTGTTATCAAGAGTTTATTCCTTAAGAGTTTGTATTGATAAACTTCCTTTAATAAAATGAAATAAAATTATCATCAATATATAATATACAGTTTATATTTTATTTTTTCGCTGATGTGTGTTTTACTTCTTTGTGATAGGGAACCTTTATAATTAATTATCTAAAATGAGCAATTTGAATAACAAAATTGCAAAAAATCACCTAAGAGGTGACAAAAGGATCATTCAAGGGATTGAAAATTTCAGGATATTTTGAATTAATTTTTTTTCTCCCAGTTTTGCAAGCAGTATGGGGTTGTGCATGTGCTTGTCAAGTAAGCAGAAAAGGGCTGAAATATCGCGATATTGCAAACAGTAAAGAGTTAATCAGATAAATGCTTTATATGTTTAAAACTTGAAATAAAAATACTTCTACTTGTTTCTTTGGTTTGTTTTATGTGTTTATTTATCCCCAACCATACAATGCTGGTGGATTATATTTTCTAGTTTGTTGTTTATATGTATATATCTGTATTCAGTGGTCTGTTCTGGTCATTCCAACACAGACTCAGTGTCAGCCAAAATCAACACAATTTGCTGTCTTAAGAACTGATAACATGCAGTTTTGAATTTTAGGATTTGCAACTTTCAAAAGAATGATATTTTTTCAATTCTTTGAAATCTTAAAAATTTGCTCCCTGCTCATTACCCTAAGCAATAGGCAAAAGTTAAGATAATCATCAATTTGCTGATGTGTCTTTTGTATTTTCTAATTTTATGAGTGTTGACTGTCTTTGGTTTCTAAGGAAAGCAACTTGCAAGGCCTGATATGTGGAGCAATAATTGTTTTCAAATGTTGGAAAATGTATCTTTTAATGTTTTAAACTCAGCTTGTAGATATTTAACAAATCTAAATCTGTATTTTCACATTTCACACAATCTTCAACACCATATTAACAAACTCATTTTAGACAATATTGTTTCATTTTATTTTTGATAAATCAACAGGAAAATGCATCTCAAAATACAAAATACTGATTTGATTTTCATTTGGCTTGATATTTTCCCTTGCTGTCCTCAATCCCATATTTTCTGCCTGTATCCACCCACAATTTCTTCACTTCTTGAAATTCTTTCTTTATTCTGGAAATCCTTTAAAGAATTTATATTGATAAAATGACAGAACTAGTTATGTAATTGAATTTGCAAAAGTTATCTTGATTAGCAAGAAGACTTTGCAGATCTATTGATTTGACAATTTAGAAATATTGTCTATTGGAGAAGACGTGTATCACACACATTTTTTTATTGAACGTTTTAATAGATAAAAGCAAGCAAGTTTTCAGTTCATAATTGTTATATATGATTGGTGCAACACTTTGGTTGGTCAATACATTAATTAAATGATACTTTTCTAACTTCAAAACTAAATAAGGTTTGGAAGGTTTTTACCACATTTATTTTAGTATTTTATTTATTACTTATTTATATCAGTATTCTATTTATTTATTTAGTTTAGCTTACAGCTTGTTGATTATGAATATGCTAAATGACAGTAATGTGAACAAAACTTAAATGATGAACATTATTAATGTTACATAAATTTAACATCGAAGACTATGGAAAGAAATACTATTGTTATTATCCAAATATTACTGGCAAACTAACGAAATAACATGACATTATGACAAGACAACAAAATAAATCATGTCTATAAGTTTAAAAAATCAATATATATATATAATTCAGTAATGTCAGACCAATAGTTCAAATGTAAATGTACAGAAAGTGCATTTATTTTAGATAGATTGTACTTGATATAGATTTTTAAAAACATTCTCATTGCCACGTTAGCAGCACAATTGATATAATGAGTCTGTGTTAGCCTCTATTGTAGGCATAATCAGTCATTTTTAAATAATCAACCAAAATTAACCAAACTTGGTGTGTGGTTAGAACAAAGTTTCAATAATAACATGCAATTTCAATTTTCAAAATAAAAATTTTCGTTAAAAAGATATTAGATTTCAAAGACACCCAACTTCGAAATAAATAAAATAAAATTATTTTTCATCGATTTTTTTGGGTTAGGGTCTTATAAAAATATTTCTACTCATCCTAAAAATACTGTTGAGTGTTTAATGTCTTCGTTGTTCTCTTGTCTATCAATTATGACTATTCAAAAAAATTAAGTGCCACATTTGGTACAAAATTTGGACCCTCCAAGGGGAGTACCCTAATCACGTTTTTTTAACATGTCTTATTTTTTTCTTGAATATTGTCAATACTTATTTAAGTGTTCCACAAACTATGTTGTCATGGTCACCGTCATTGTCATCCGAGTCTGTCTAGCCCACAATTGTGAAATTAAAGTTAACACAGAATAGTTTACAACCGATTTAAGATGAGACTCAACTTTGCAGATTTAAGGTTTTAAGATAAATGTACATATCGAGCGTTACATGTACCTCAAATTTGATAAACAAAACATGAGTATCATGTATTGCCAAATTTAAGTATCAGTTATTCGAAATAAAGTTTTAAAACTTTAAAAACACATATATATATATAAAATATTGAAGGGTTAAATAAGATATATAAAATGTTAGAAAATTTATTTTTTAAAGAATTTAATTAACTTTATTTAATGTATGTTATTTATGAAACAGAGCAAGTTAAAATTCGCATTTGTACACGTTAAAAAAAAGACTGTTGGGGAAAAAAGTTCCAAAACAGTTTGTTATTGTGTCATATGTTGGTTACATAAATCTTTACTCATCCTTTATTCTATCTGAGTAGTTGTAAATAATAAGTTAAAACTATTAAAGCTTTATTTTAAGTTTTGATCCGTCAATCTACTCAAGAAACATCACATTAGATTCGAGAAAAAGGTGTTCCTTACCATATATTTAGTCGTATAAACGATGATTACAAACACAATCTTAGCTCACGCTTTTACCGTGACAGCCAATGAAAGCGTGCGATTGCATGTGGTAGTTACTGTGATTGAGACGGTATGGTCCGATAGATAGTGCAAATTGTAGCTGAATAATTATTCTACATCATGAATTATTTGTAGACATGTGCGCTTTGCGAAAATACGTTTTTTACATTTCTGAAGTTCTTCTCCTTACAAAGTCAACATTTGACGTCACATAAATGAAAATCTAAAAATAAGTGTCTCTGGATTTGTTATTCTATTTTCTTTTGTAGTATTTCGATTTTTTGTGCAATAAGAGGCAACGGTACGAAAAAACGTAAAACCACCCCCCTGTTTTGACCCCGATTTCTAACCAACTTTTTACGCCTGCGAGAAGAGTTGTCCTGGTTATCTCCCCTGTCTGGTTATCGCTATCTATTGTTGAACAATGTTGTTATTGATAATGCTCTGAAGTTGGGGGCAACGATTGTTTCGGAATGACAACAAATGTATTCAGAAAATCTCCCCTATCCATTGTGACAATTTAGTTGATACTGGTCTTGTTTTGAATCTGATTTACAACGATATATTTTAACACGATCAAGAGTATTTTTCCAAGATGAATAATCAATACAATTATATGACTTCCGAAAATGTTAGTACATAGGTTGACCACAAAGACTGGTTACTTTTAAGAAACGATTGGTGGATATTTTCATTCAAAAATGGAGAAGTGATATTGGAAAAAGTAACAAGATGTCTTTTTATAAATTACTCAAAACTGATCTACAATATGAACCATATCTAGATATAGTTTGTTCAAGACCCTACAAGTCATCCATCTGTAAATTAAGAACATCGAGCCATCGACTACAAATTGACATCGGCAGATATAAAAATACACCAAGGTGCGAAAGATTCTGCGAATACTGTTTAAATGTCCTCAAAGTACATGAAGTCGAGGATGAATATCACTTCCTGTTGCAGTGTCCCTTATATCACAATGAGCGTATCAGGTTTATCAAGCCCTACTACTGGAGACGTCCAAGTGTCTACAAAGTTATTGAATTATTAACATACTCTAATAAAACACATGTTATCAACATCAGCAAGTATATAAGCAATTGTAATATAAAAAGAAAGAACCACTTGTACATTTCTTCCCCATAGCCATGTACCCACACCCTAATTGAATCTGTAACACCGATGAGGGGTCTGAAAGGCCAAAGTCGACAATAAAGAATATCTGTCTGTCTGTCTGTCTACAATACGTCTTGACCCGGTTTGGCATCAGTGTAGAGGTAATGAGATAAAACTGTCAAAATGTAAATAAATATGTTTATCTAAATTCATTTCCTTTGCCAAAGCTTTTATAAACATATTCTGAAACGCTAAAATACACTTTTGCAATTCGCCCTTGATACTTTTTCTGTGCATTATCATATTAAATGTAGTTACTTTTTACAAATGAACTGATCTTTCTTTGAATATAAACTCATCATGTATCAGACAATTCTTCACAATTACTAGATATATTGTTGATCTTGTATGATAGGATATGTTATAAAGTATTGAAATTTTCCTTGATAAGTTTAATAGTAACAGTCTTAAATTAGACAGATTTTAAGAAAAGAAACCGAGAAATGATGTCTAGGCTTTTCGTTTTACATGGTGTACATCACATTTCCTTTTTATACCTGTAGTAACATTCTTTAACTTTATTGTTAAGGAAAGAAAGTCTGATAAAGAGTTTTACCAATTGCTTCAAAAATGATCAATTAGAAAACATTATACTTGGCCATTTTGCTTGTCAACATATATACGCAACATAAATGTGGCTAGCATATTTAAATCAATTGTATCAATCAATCAATCAACTTTATTACCATAAGTTTACAAGTACATGCAAAACATAACGGGCGTAGTTTACATAAATATATCATATTTGAGGCTATGGTTTGAAACAATCCAGTTGTGGTACATTGCAGACATTATGATAGAGAGAAATTTACATAGATTTCGTAATTGTAATACATTGTGAGTTTCAAATAATACTGACATTTTGTGGTAATTAGGGTTGTTAAAAAAATAATTCTTTAAATAAGTACTTCTGTAGCTGTTAAATTTGGTACAATGGAATAGGTAATGAAATTCATCTCCGATTTGGGAGGGACATGATGGACAAAATCTTTCTTTTGAGTTAGTGTTATCCCAGCGGCCTGTTTCAATTGGTAATTTGTGATTGGCGGTTCTAAATTTGACTAAAGTATTACAGAGCTTGGTTCCTAGTTTACGTTGTAAAAAGGATATATTGTAAGATGTTTTCATGCATTCATAAGTAAGTCCTTTAGAAGATAATGATATACAATTGTAAATACATTGAAGGGATTGGTCTGAAATTCTAAGCTTAACAGCATTTTTAAACCAAGAAAATGAGACATTTTTTGAGATTGCCATATATTGGACATACCAATATTATCTAACGTCGTTTTGATACAAGTCAGCCATTTATTCTTATTGTTATATTTAGCGAAGTTTGTCAGTGATATTTGGTACAATGCTGTTAACGTAGAATTACATTTCCCTGATATTATTCTAGACCAGAAACATAGCATTCGCAATTTGATTTTATCAACGAGTGGTGATCTACCAGTTTCACGATATAGCATGTATGTCGGTGTGCTTCGTCTTAAATTCAAAATATATCTAATAAAATCCGTATGTATCCTTTCAAGTGCTTTCACATTTTCAAATCCCCATATTTCACTTCCATACAGTAAAATAGGGCAGATAGTGCAGTCAAATAAGTAACGTTTACATTCTATAGACATGTCAATATTTCTTAAACGCTTGTATAGCAAATGCATAGCTTTATTTGCCTGGGAAATATTAGATTTTCTAGAATTTAGAAAAGAGCGGTTATTACTAAAAATAACACCAAGATATTTGTATTGGTCAACAAGCTCAATGCTTTCTTGGCCGATCATAAAGTTAAAATTTGTCGTGAGCTTTTTACTCCCGAAAATTATTATTTTCGTCTTCTGGACATTTATGGATAACTTGTTTTTAACACAATAGTTGTAGAAACAATTTAACGAGTTTTGCAACTCCTTTGGATCATCTGATAATATAACAGTGTCGTCAGCATATAACAATACAAGTAGACGGACAAATATGTATACATCATCATCATTAAGTGTAACAGTTACTCCTTCAATATTATTTCTAAGAAGTGAGTTTTCTAAATTATTTAAGTACATTGCAAATAAGAGGGGTGATAAGTTTTCTCCTTGTCGTACACCATTTTTACAATAAAAATATTCTGAGCGTTGACCGTTTTGTTCTACACAGGATTTAATACCTTGATACATTGATTTCATCACATTAAATATATTACCATTAATATTGTAGTTAAGTATTTTCTTCCAAAGAATTGATCTGTTTACATTGTCGAAAGCTTAACTAAAGTCGACAAAGGCGCAGAATAGTTTGCGCTTACGTTTTTGGAGTAAATCTGATAGAGTATGGAGAGTATTATATGGTCAATGGTGGAAAATCCTTTCCTGAAACCAGCTTGATTATCAAACAGGATCTGCGTTTTTTCAACAAATGTTGTTAATCTATGATTAATGATAGATGTGAACAACTTACTTATACAACTTAAAAGCGTTATAGGACGGTAATTTGATGGATCGTCTTGGTCACCTTTATTTTTGAAATAGGTTTTATAATATCGAGCAGCCACTTATCAGGGAACACACCGGACTGGAGAACGAGATTAAAAAGTTTCTCGTATATTGGGACAAGTATATATTTTGAAGACTTAATATATTCATTGTAAACATTGTCAGAGCCACAAGCTTTTTCATTTTTAAGATTGTCAATTGCTTTTAGTATCTCTTGTTGTGTGATGGGGACGTTGATTTCTTCTGTGATGTCGTCTACACATACAGGTTCCTCCTCTCCATCGTCCTCGGGACCGTTGTTAATGTCCTTGAAGTAAGCAAAAAGCTTGTCGAGAGTAATATGTCCATCGTTTACTTTGCTTGATAGTGAATTAATAACTTTCCAAAAATCTTTAGGCCGTTCTGACTTCAAATTACTTAATTTGTTTCGGAAATTTTCATTGGATTTTCTTTTGAAATATTTTATTGTTTTTCTGTAATCTTTTGCCGCGTTTTTATGAGCCAAATGTTTATTCTGATTGTAATTTTTTCTTGCCAAATGATATTTTTTTCTAGCCAGCTTGCATTTATATCCAAACCAAACAGATTTTGAATGCATATTTCTTTTTACATTTGTTTTTAAGCCAAATGTTTTAACAGCTGAATCACATAATAATGCAGACTTTTTGTCTGTTAAACAATTGATATCAGAAGTTGTACATGCCTCAGGAGTTAGACAGGCTGCTTCCTGGTTGAGGGCTGCAATAACCTGCCTGTCGAGGTTAGCGAGGAATGAGTGCTCACGGTCAGGCTGCCACCGTCTAGGTCGCTCTGGCTGGTCTGGGGCCTCGGCTGGTAGTGGTTGGTTAAAGGTGAAGCACTTCGACAGAGGACAGTGTGCATCAGAGAACAGTGGGCTGAAATCTTCTACTTAAAAATCATATGCATTTTTTAAAAGGTCAATACTACAAATAAAATAATCAACAACGGCACTGTTTTTTGAAGTACACTTCCCATTTTGTGGTTTTGTACCGAGTCTCCCATATACTATGAGTAAATTATTTGCAATACACCGTTTGATAAGTCTATGTCCAAAGTTATTTGCGGTTTTGTCGTTGTTAATCCTTGTAAGGGGGATACCATTTTCTTCTAGGGAAAGTGCTTGATTCATGTAGTTGTTTAGGTCCTCGTCCATTTCAGTATGGTCAGGGGTATCATACATAATATAGTCAGGTATTGTCTTTGTACGGGCATTAAAATCTCCAAAAATACATATAGAATTAGAAAGATTGCTGAATTCGATAACCTCCTTTTCAAAAGCGTCCATTTCATTATTAGTGGAATATTGGAATTTTCAGGGGGAATATAGACCACAGCAAAATAAGCATCTTGAGTGTGGGAGAGAGTGCTTCTGATTTTAAACCACAGGGCATATTCTGAGTTTGTATCCATTACCTCGATGTGTTGGGAAAGTGTCTCCTTAATATAAAGTGCAATACCTCCAGACTTGCACCCGACTTTAGACATTTTCCTGTTTTTCATAAACACATTATAGCCAGGTATATCTACCTGATCGAAGTTGTCAAGTTTAGTTTCCTGTAGACCAACAAAGTCAAATTGTGAAATTCTTTTTAAAAAGTCTGGACAGAGAAGCTTAGTTCTAAGACCGCACACATTTAATGACATAAATGAAAAATCTTTCTTTTTTTAATGTAGTTCATCTAGCGAAAACTGGATTATTATATTATTGTAAGAGGTAAAACACTTCAAATAAATCAGAATTAATTTAGAACAATACGTCGTGGTGAAATTTTGAAATCTTAATCCTTGTCTTGTTTTTCTTGCAATGTTTTTTTTTGTCTTATTGAAAATATCACTTCTGAAACATAAGCTTATCAATTATACATTTCACAAGATAAAAACCAACAAAGTAATATCAAGAAGTGTCATTGTGATAGCAAGGCATGTTGTTTTGAAAAGATTGTAATATCATTTAAATCTCGAAGTTTCGATGATGAAATCATGTACACATTTTATGATATGTTGATTAATAGTCGACGATCTTTGATTGTTACCATAAAGGATTGATTGCAAGTCGTATCCTTTTACATAGAAATATTTATTTTGTCGAAAATCATTATATAACGGGCACGTAAATGGAAATGAACACAATCCTCAGAATTATAACCACATGAGCAAGGAGAACTAGATATATGTCTATTATACTTATCAAAGTTGAGGTCACTACAACCTAGGCGAAGGCTGCAATGTATTATTTGAGCAAATCTTTGTCCAAAGTTCAAAGTAAAATTTTGTGAAAATGATAGTATTTATTGCTTTTTTAAAGTTGCCGATTGAATCACTTAGTATTTGATCTTCTGTTAAGGAATTCCATTCTCTTGCAGCAGATGGTAAGAAAGATGCCGAATGTCTAACGGTATTACACCGAATGGTTTGTGAAGAGTTTAAGTTTCTAAGATTTTAAGGGTTATTGTCAGAGACGTAATTTGGAACTAAGTCCGAAAGATAAGACGGGAATAATTTATGGAACATTTTGTAGAACAAACACAATTTCTGTCTCTACGCCTTTCACTAAGTGGGGTGAATTTTGTTTCCTGGTATAACTTATTGTGGCTTGTTCCCATTACAGCTCCACATATTGATCTCAATGCATCTAAGTGGAGATTTTCCAAAAGTTTTGCTTCGTGAAAAGTACAGTTGTCCCATATATTTGAACAGTAATAAAAAATAGGAAGAATAAAAGATTTACATTATTTTTCAGGCTCTTTCTATTCAGTCGGTATTTTAGACTTCTTAAACAATTTATCATTGGCCCCATTCTGCCGATTATCTCATTGATATGAGAGGACCACTGACAGTCTGCTTGAAGGACAAGTTCTAAATGTTTATGTGAAGGGACATCGTCAATAATTACATTATTTAACTTTAGGTCTGGCTTATGACTAGGGTGGCGTTTTCTACTAAATTGTACAGACACAGTTTTATTTCGATTAAAATCTACCTGCCATAGCTTAGCCCATTGCGAGATTCTTTGTAAATCGTTATTTAATGTTAAAGCTGCAATGTTTGGATCATCAATGATAATGCGGATTTGTTAAAGATAACACACAGCCTGAACATGACAATGATGAAGATGATGAAAACGACTTACCTCTCTCTTTTGAGGACTTCAAAAGAATTGTTTGATCGATCTTTTGATGAACTTCCAATGTGTGACCAAGATATTACGACATGTGAAAGCTATGATCAATGGAATAAACATGCCGGATCACTGTTGACAGATTTTAATGCTACTGATGAAGCTGCTGATGACACAGAGGATGACGAAATTGAATCACAAGATGACCATGTAGACATTGTGACGTTGTCAGATGCAATCAAACATGTGCAGAGTCTAGAACAATTTGGTCTACACCATTTAAACGAAAAGGTTTTAAGACTGGCCATGGAGTTGAAGGACACTATGAGTGAGATGACTGTAAAACTTACAAAACAATAAAAAATCAGTGACTATTTTAACAAATAATTTTTAAGATCATCATTTAACAAACTTTTAATGACTGCTATATCTTTATTGATTTAAAAAACTACATTGTATTTTTAATTCTGTATGTGAAATATGCTCTCATTTTAGAATAAGATATGATATTAGAATGTTCGTTAGTTGTCTTTGAGTATGACTGCACACCCGAACCTCTATAGAAAGGCCACCTCCTTATAAGGCCACTTTTAGTCGGTCCCTTGGGTGGCCTTTATAGACAAGTTCGACTGTATATAAAGACGTATCATCAGCAAACAGTCTGATATTACAGTCCATATCATCAACAAGCTAGGTCATTGATGTATATTAAGAAAAATAGTGGTCCAAGAACGAGTCCCTGGGGTACTCCGGCCAAAACCATATACGTATTTTAAAAATTGGCGGTGTTACATGAATCATTTTCTTCCTTAAAGTATTATTATCATCAAAGTCAATTTTATCGTTTCATTAAAGTCAATATTTCATCAACATATTTTACAATATCAAAGTCACAAAAGAAATGTTGTCTTAAATTTCATTAAACTTTTCCTATCATTCCTCTAATAGGCAAACACCGTTAGCATTGATATGCTCACAAAAAAAATAAAAAAATCTAGGCTTAAGATGTATGCAGCAAAAGGGAAATATCAAATATATTTGAGTTTATTTCTATGTGTTCTTTCGCAAAAACTTTGAACAACATTTTAACTGAAAATGAACACAATTATAGCAGGTTTTGGCTTTTTTGGTGTAATGAAATATATTTCACTTTGTATATCTGTTCTCTTATCTATGGATTCAATTATGTATTTGTCTTTTCAAAGACAAGCTAATCAATGTAAGCCGTATATTGGAATCTGTTTTTGTAGCAATCAGCCCTCATTAACTTATGGTGTTAATTAGACAATTCCATTTCCTCATTAGCTTATTGCGTCAATTAGACAGATTGACATGTGTATTGACAATAAACACTATCAGGTGAGTAATACTCGAGGCATTGTTTGTCCCTGGTCTCTCTTATCCAGTTATCCTACCGGATCTTAGAGGTTAAGCAAGACCCAATGGAAAGTTTATTTCCTTTTGTTTCTGCATATTCATTTGCACCTAACTTAATCATTTGTTGAATTGAGGCAGAGGCTGCAATGTGCTGCCACATTGTGTTATCACAAATCAGTGATGAATGTATGTGCTTTAATTTTAGAGGATGTCATTTTCGATAAGGTTAGTTTCACATGTTTCTTATGCAGCCGATCTTTTGGCATACTTCGTAAAAGCCGATGTCACATGGTACATATATGATATATGGTTGCCAAGTATTTCAAAAACTCAATTTATAAGATTGCAAATTTTGTAAACTATGTCAAATTCATTCTAATTTTTAAACCCTAATAAGAGGAAGTGGAACAAGTTTTACTGGTATAAAATTTATGTATTCAATAATGCATATAGATTCTGGAATTCACAATTATACCTAATTGAGCTTAGATAAGAAGGGGAGTAATACATTAAATACATTAAAGTACATTTCATTTATCGGCCTCTATTTTGTAAAACATCCCAAAGACGGGACTACAAGATGACTTGTGACATAGTTCTTCATTTTTTCCTTAGAATTGCATTTTACAAATTTATAATCAAGCTACAGCCTACAGTGTAAAAGTCATTCAGTTGTTTTACTGGAACAGATTATAAACATCTAGTACACAGCATGATCTAATACAATTGTAAAAATGTTCTCCTTTAAATATACACAAAGAATTTAATTAAGCACCCCCCCCCCCCCTATTTTGTAAAATGAACTTGAATGCTCTTGGACTATTTGGATTATTTTGATGTATTGACCACTCCAGATATAACAATTGGTTTGTTATTGACTATTTAATTGTACTAAAAATCGCTAATGTGCAAAAGTAATGAAAATATGAGAATAACTGTGAGACTACTGAAATTTGGCCAAATATAACTATTGTCACAGGGGGGAAACTACACTTTAAACTTTGGATGTTATGAATTATAATAACATTTCTGATCCCTAGTTGACATTCATACATTAAAATCCTTTTTATCATGCATAATAAGAGGCTAGCAAGACATTGAATTTTCAGTACTTTTTTCATCAAAAAATTATAAAATGCCTACAATCTTAACAGTGCTTTAGAAGTCATAAACAACCTTTTTACTTTAAAACGGCAGGTTTGTGAGCCAATTGACGTTCTGCAAGTGAATTCAAGTTATCATACTGCAAACCCTCTATTTGTCACAAAATAATCTGATGCAAGTGAAGTTCATGGACGTTATCGGAATTCTTCAGAACCACCAATAATCTATAACCGAATCTGTTGACTTGTGGCATAAACAATGGGCTAAAATGTCCTTTTTCCAAATGTAAACAATCCAAAGTAACGTTATTTTCTAATTGTTGTTATTGACAAATTTGTGCGTTTTTAGTAAACAAAAGTCTCATAAAGCTTCTTAGGTTCAAGATCTTGATTATAAAACGCCACTTAATAAAATTAAATTCTTTGAAGCCACCAAAAACAGGGGTGATAACTGGCCTTCATGGTCGAATATTCACTTCATGGAAACGCTTTTGTACAGTTTGGGAGACTTTTAAACACAAATCATGGATGTTGTGAATAATCTGTATCCTTGTGGCAAGAGAATGAAGAACAATTGAGACCCGGTTGTAGAGATTTTGGACTTTGGTGGCAGCTCTTTGGTGCACAAATCTTTGGCTCTTTTGACCGGAAGTGGCCTGTAGGAACGGCCTTATAATGCGCACTAGGAAAATGATGAATATTCCGATGCCAGACTAGTGTGAATCATGAAACTTCGGTTTCAATTTCATGTTCAACGACGTTTTCATTTCCGATACTTTATCATTGCACAATGATAACCCTTGTTCCATTTAGAATTGAATAACAATGAGTGCCTTTGTTTGGTTTAGGTACCACATGATCTAGCGTTTACTCGTACGTAAATTCTGCCATAGATTTTATCTAAATAACGTTTTTACAAAATAGTCTTCAAATGAGTTTCAAATAAACAAGGGGTATAAAATTTTCGATTTTGTGTATAAAAGCCGTCAACCATCATATAACAAGGGCGTTTTGATAGAAAATATCACATTCATATTGTTTTATTTGTTTTTACACTCGGCCAAAAATATCCAAATCACCTATGCGTTTCTTTTTTTGGGAGAGTATTATTAAATTCACTATATTTAGTTATCTGTTGATTTTCAATTTCCTTTTATGATATTCCTTCAATGCAATGCAAGGGAATCCCTGTTAATGTAAAATTTGTTCTGATTGGCCAATAACTGAACAGAGACCAAATCATCAGTCTTTTCCAATGTAGCTAAAATCCCAAGTAATACAACCTTTACTTTGGTTGGTCAATCTAATAATATCATCCAATCACAACATATGAAAGTCAAGATTATGACTACGATTGAACACATGCTTTGTTATATATATGAAAACGGTTTGTTTTTAAAACTGTATTGGTTATTGTTTGGAAAAATACTTATGGGATGTATGCATCCAATATTCAAAATTGATTAAAATAACAGATAAATGATATTATGCTTATTTTTCTTACATATACTACCGTTACTACTCTGTCTTGTTGACATTTTACTTGTATCTGAGTGCTATTCTATTGACGGAAGTTTGGATGACGTTTGAACTTTGGATTAATTTATTTATTAGGACATTTAACAGATAATCATGAGTTTGAGTTGACATTTTTAGCGTTTTTGACAGCAATAAACAAGATAATAAGTAATATAGTACGTTGACAAAAGGTAAGTAATTATGAAATAATTTAGTCAAGTGCTGTTGAAATATTTGAAGGGCTTGATTTTTATAATTTCTTTTATTGTCTAAAACAAAAAACTAAAAGACAGCATGAGACTACCATCCAAAACAATAACACGATAAAGCTTTGAAAGAATTTACACAAGTGCTGTTGAAATATTTGAAGGGCTTGATTTTTATAATTTCTATTATTGTCTAAAACAAAAAACTAAAATAAGACAGCATGAGACTACCATCCAAAACAATAACACGATTAAGCTTTGTGAAATAATTCAATTTCCCCTGGTGTCTTTGATAAAAAAAATTTAAATGTTATTGTCACATATTGCTTAAAAACCAATACGTCATAATAACCCCGATAGTTTTCTCTTCACATTGGAACATTATTCGTAAGTTCAGGACGAATACTTTTCCGTCAATGATCATATTTACTAATTAAAAAGACCTAGCTGTGGTTTATCATAGTCTTCGGGTGGTTATTAAAAGTCAAGCAAAATTAGCTGCATGTATGAATACTACATTATTCACACAATCAGTATATCAAAATATATATGCTAAACCTGATCATTCAACTTCAGTCGGGCCTCTCCCGATGGCTCTTGTTTACTGGTGTTGTTGTCATTTTCTAACATGCGCTTTGCCGTACATGCTATAAATTATTTTCCATTTGCTTTAATTAAATGTAACAAAAGTATTTTAAACTGGCCAATTTTACCCTAGTTGTTGATAGTTATAAATATAATTAAGAGAAAAATGAAATTGAATGATTTTTAATAAGTTTGATTTAACAGATGTAAGGAATTATTCCCACTTAGTGTACAGTGTAGATGCAGAATTGAATTCATGCAATTTACCTAGATGAATCAGAGATTTCGCTAGTATCGTAGGTCTTATTGTTTCTCATGTATATTTCTTCCTAAATGACTGCAATCTAAATAATGTTTTTTGTTTCTAAAAACTGCACACATATTCTTAGATATTAGATAAATAGTACTCTATATTTCAAATCATTGAAAATGTGAGAACATATATCTGAACAATTGGATTTTTTTTTAATATGCCTCATTCTTTAGTTTATTCATCTATTATGTGTCACGTTTTGAAAATATGAATATTCATTGTAAGAATTAGAGACTTAGATTAGTTGGCCACGATCACGACCAACTTACCATGATAAATAGGGTCGCTAGCCAATAGTAGCCATGATATGACGAATAGATTATCGATATGTTTTCATGAAATATCAATGAATTTGTCAACGATCAACTATTTTGGCATGGTCTTAATCATGGTGAAATTATTCCCTCTATCTCTAAAAATGGCATGAAATGTTCAAAAGTGATATCTAAACGCCCATATACAGCTTAAAGGTCCAAAGATAAATTACACCAATGCGCATCAAGAGGCTTTCCGTGATTGTCAAGCTATCATATTTGGCATTCGCGATACATTCAACTCGACTCTCATATTTATCTTCATATGCTAAATAAATTAAAATTATTATTTTTCTAATGAAAATGGAGCAAAACTCTATACTCTATTGTTTATTTAAAGCAGGCAAATATTCAAGGTTTTATGCAAGCGTCATATGCACACATGATTTTGTATTTTGTAAGTACATAGCCGGTTATCACTAGTGACTATGCATACATTTTATATTTACACTTTTGTGAAGGATGTTTTTCTAATTTCAGATTTATAGAATGGAAAATTCAAAAGATGACTGACTCCTCAGGTAGATTCTCATCTCTCGCTTGAATTCCTGAAAAGATGAGTACATGGTGTCTTTCCTGAAAAGATGAGTACATGGTGCTCAACTCAAGCAAATATGAACATGTATGGATGTAGAGAATTAGAGGAAACCTTTACTCCATCCGATGGCATGTGGACGGACCCAGTTGTGAAATGGAGGAACTCCAACAGATCATCTTGATCAAGTCCAAGGATCTACTGAGACAGAAAGTACATGACCCGTTCTTGGTCAGGGCTTAATGGTTCAACCTCTGCTGTCAGGCATTCTGCTAACTTAGAAGGGGTGGGTCTTTGGAGTTTGATGAAGGACCCAATTGCATCTATCGACAACTGACTCCAGAACTGTGATAGATGCAATTGGGGGATCCCACTCCTTCATGAAGGAGGCGGGGTTTCTGAACCAGTACATCCCTGGCGATCTCGATGATCTCAGGCTTGTTCGGGAGCTCCAAAAAACATGGATGGAGTACAGTGACACCAAGCTGTCGAATTCCCTTGAGCTGAGAGAATCAAGATCATGTAGAGCTTTTTGGATCAATGCCCTCTCATGTTCAGTACTGTAAAGCATGAAATCTTTCAGCAAACACTGCTCATCAACATCTTTGAAGATGAGCGCAATAAGCGACGTGATGGAAATAAGTGACGGTAACGATTTTGTTACCGCCACTGAATGTGATAGTAATAATCCTATTGCTTTAAATTTCCACATTTCCTTACGGACTCTGTGAAGTGGAAGAAATGGTATTTTTACATTTTCACCAACAAAATAATTGTCAAAGGCAGATATCCAAAATGTTGTGAACATCTTTGGCAACCCCCCAAAATCATCCCCACTTTCATTTGTGAATACAACATGTAAACGCCTAGTGGCTAACAAAGGATCATTTGAGTATATGCCAAGAAGTGAATCAATGTTGTCACGACTGACGTGCAGGGGTGTCTCCTCTTCTGGCAGGCTTCGCTCAAGGACCAATAGAGCTGAAAAGTTGGACACGGGAGATAATTGTTTCTCCAAGAGAGAAGTAATTTTTTATGTTCTATAAAATTATTTAACCAAATACTATCCCCTTTTTCTGATATCGTATATCATTAAAATGGTAACCTTTGTTATCCTTAATATTATCACATGAAAGAAATAAGTCATTTATAAATACTTGCCTTCATATAATAGGTTCAGTGCCTGTCTGTGTACCTTTCCACTTTCCTGCAATTATAATATTCATGTTAATCTGTTCATCAATTACAGTATCTTCTTTCCAAATGAAGAAGAGACAAGAAGGAGTTTGGAACTGTTTTAATGAAGAACATGCCATGCGATTTATGTCGAATATCACTTATCAGGTCATAATGACAACCATGCCAATGATTCATAAAGGGGTTGATAAATACGTCACATGTCATTCAAACATACCATCAGAATTGTTATTCGACATAATTAGGTCTTCAAGACAAAGTCTGGAAGACCTATTGTTTTTATCCGTTTTCATCAAGTTTTTATTATTATTATTTGTATTTTTTTTGTGACCGACCTGCAGCCCAAACGGCTGCTCCAAATTCGTCCAAACTTGGCATGCTGATAGCTCTTACTAAGGAAAAGACATAATAAGCTTTTGGACAAAATCGACTAGTACCTAAAAGGTCCAGTTCGAATCCAAAATCGCAAATTTAACATTGATTTTTTTTCAAAATGCACTTAGAGACTTAAATATTTTTTTAAAAGAAGCGCAATGAAAAATGATGAAAAAAAAGGAAATCAGGACATATTCGTAGGTCACGTGGTTTGGGCGCCATCTTGCTTTTAGTGCATTTTCGACCGTTTCCGACCCCACCCGCCTTTGACAATCTTCTCCTCTGAAGATACTTGCAATACAGAGCTGAAATTCATACTGAATGTAGCTGAAGTATTGTAGATTTGAATTTAATGATTTAAAAGACCTAACCTTAATACTTTTAGTGTTGTGACCTTTCAAAGTTGACCAAAATCTCAAAATCGCAAACTTCAAGGGCAGATAACTAAAAAACCAGACCTTAGAACTTAATGATTTTTGCATGAGAGTTAGACATGAGCAAGGTCTTCAAGATAAAAGAATAAAATCGCTCGCGAACAGTCACTTCCGGTCAGGAGGAAGGGTCAAACTTTGCACATTAGAAAGTGATGTTTTGGTCGGTATGGTTTCAACCTCTTTAACAAACATGCATGTGAAGGTCAAACATGCATGTGAAGGTCAAACAGTATGTCAAGGTCAAACAGGAATCTTGAAGACCTAAGTACTGCCGCGGCAGTCCTAGTTATGATTGAAAAGTTTCAATGTTGATGTCAAACAAGATCATATCTCTGACAATATGTAAATAATTTTTAACCCTGGTTATATTACATTAAGTAAGTAATTTTGCAATGAATATATAAATTTATTTAAAAGTAAGTGTTTCAGGGAATAATGTACATGTACCTGTGCAAGTACTGATGCTTTAGACGTGACGGTACTGTCGTCGGGAGATGTCGTCTGAAAAGGTAAATTGTCAGTAAATCAATCAATTGATTACAAAGTGCTGTGTAGTGTATATACTCACTTGTTATCTCGATCTTGTAACACATCAGTTGCCATATTTCCGTTTCAAAATAATCCTTAATACAGCTTTTTCATTGTTGTTTTATCGACATGATCAAATTATTATGAAATATATACAATTAAAATTGTATCAATATGATTAACCTCGTTAGAATTAATTTATCAACGCGATTTGTCAGTAATTTGGTTTTGAAACAATAAAAATGCTCTTACTCCCCATCCTATCTGGTCAAGTTAAGGATATTTTTAAACAACGATTCCTGGTCACGTGATCCAAAACAAGGTCCTGAGTAGATCCAACACTCGATTCCTGTTAACCACTGGTACTGGTGGCGACGAAACAGAGGACGAACAAACAACTCAACACGCGAACCATTCAGAAACATCTCAACAGACACACAGGCAAGGTGACACAGATAAACTTGATTTATTAATGACAGATAAAATACAATTGAAGCAATGTGTCTCTCAGAATCAGGATCTAACAAAAACAAATCTCAAACATAGAGGATTAGTTTAACCAAGAAACGTTACGGAAAAGCAAGATAATAGAAGAAAAGAATAAACAGATACAAGACTTACACCAACGATTGCAAGATTCAGAAGCTAGGCGAACTGATTTGAGAGCAGAACTGAAGCTTACCTCTCAAGACAATAAGTTTCTTAAGGATAAAGTTCACGATTTAGAAGACCAAATAATTCGCCTTAACTTCCAGGTTGACAACAAACTTAAAATGATACACAGTAAAAAAAAGGGAAATATCAGCAAGCAGAAGTCAACTTATGCAAGTGTTCTCAAATCACCGATCCAACAACAGGACTCATCGACCGAACAACAGAGCACCCCGACTTTACCTATTACCATTGATAACACATCAAGTACATCAAAGAATAAACATCAACCGAACTTTAATGCTGATACGGCGGATTTAGAGATTCTACACTCCACGTGTAAACAACCTGGACAAGGAAATAATGTGAAGACAGATAAAGACAGAACACATGTGAACAAACAGACAGTAATGGTGGATCTTTCTGAACAGGATAAGTTGCGGGACTATTACTCAGATAATATCCATGGTCTTGTGTTTGAAGTTGTAGCAGATAAACCTCCTACAGTGCAACAACGTGATCCGATGCAACCAAGTAGACAACCTCAATCCACTCATCGTTCGCGTGACACAGATAAAGCAGAGTCGGCAACAACTTATCCCACAAAGTCACTGGCCAAAACCCACTCTACACTGGAAGGTGTTCCAAGAATAAGAACCAAACGCGTTGATCTCTCATACATAAAACCTTTGATAACGTAATACAGTTGATCCATGATGATGCACATGATCGCCGTGTGCGTGTGACGTACTCACGATTACTACGTCAGCGGTCACACTACGACGGATCTGAAACCTACACTGTTCAGGTTAACCTGGCCTCTGATGACTATTATGATGACATGAACGAGTGCTTCTGGCCAGCTGACATTTCTTGTCGGGACGTCATACCCCGTCAGAGGAAACGAGACAACTATGGACAATATACTGATAATGGATATTCGTACTAAAGTGAGTAAGTCTGTGTTTCTCTGCATTTATATCACCTTTATGACTTTAAGTTTGGTAACATGGAATATCCGTGGTATATCAACTGACTGTCGAGATATCTTCAATGGTTTACCAGATGGAGTAGATATTATACATGTAGCTGTGCAAGAACACTGGCTTAACCCGAACAATGTACATAGACTTAACGATCTAAATGAGTTTTCACTTATTGCAGCAAAATGTAACAGAACTATCTCATCTCGAGGTGCAGGTGGTATTGCATTACTACATAGCAATAACTCTATGTGGCGCTTTCGCAGTATTGTCACCACATCAAACTATTGTGTAGTTGCGCTTGTTTATGCTAATGGATATCCTGATACGTATGTGATATCTTCTCGACCCCCTTCAACTAATGTTCGCACTCTGTCTATGCAAGTGCGGTTGAAGAAATATTTGATATGTACGATATATTCAGTGAAAAAGGTGATACATTTATTCTTGGTGATCTCAATGCTGACATCTGTAAAAACGTATTGTCATCACGTGATGGGCTTCTTCTCAACTATATTACTAATAGGAATCTTGTAAACACAAATAGTGCATTGCGTAACGATGGGCCTGACCACACTTGTCCTAGTGAAAACGGCAATTGTGGAAAACGGCCAATGGTCAATTAGAGAAAACGGCCAAAACGTAAGAGAAAACGGCCAATGCTTCTAGAGATAACGGCCAATGCATTGAGAGAAAACGGCCAATCTCATTTAATTTTTTTTTAAATAATTACGTTGTTGTGTATTTCACCTCTCAGTGTAGATTTTGAAAAGAATATTTAACCAGTTACGAATCACAATCTGATAAATGTTTTCTCCTAAGCACTTTTTAACACCTCTACATTATTAGTTTAGTCAGTTGATCCATTGAGTTTCATTTGGGGGTTTTAGGGTCCAACAGGGCATACGAGTTCATAAATTATAATAATCATAAGATTATTGACAATTACTCTTATCGTTGATTTGTATTTCACAAAAATAGAAAGTTCACTCTTAGCTTGAAATCATTAGTTGTAAATGGTACGAAGCGTATTTTTATCTTTTTAATACATTTTGAACTTCACTACACACGTTGTTTGAGAGGCATTGTAGTTGGAGTATCAAGAAGACAGGGAGTTTTATGGATTATCCACTTCTTTTATTGTAGAATGTAGCGACGTTTCGGTATAGATTATGATACCGTTTCAAGCATTAAACAACGTCGCTACATTCTACAATAAAAGAAGTTGATAATCCATAAAACTCCTTGTCATCTTCACTAAACACATATATGGTGCTTTAAGAAACATGAGCATGAACAAGATAAATGTATGAATTTATATGTTATTTGTACACATAATAACGTCTGTGTTCTAAAGTGGTACAGCACTTTCTGGCTAAACACGAGGTAAAATCACCACATTAAATGATATGGGAAAGTTGTTCTTAAACAGATAGAAAAATAAAAAATGATCATTTAGAAAGATACATGATATATAACTCACATTCTCACGTGAAGAAGAAGAAAAAAGAAGTATAAATGATCCAAGTGTCATACATGTCTCATGATAAATTAAATGCTACATTGTTATTGTCTCGTAAACAAATTTATGGCTTGGTTGTGTTATGTTAACATGCACATTGAATTGTTTAATATGTTCACATAAATTGTATATTGGAACGTATATACACTCAGGGGCAAAAGAAACGATACCAACTTTTCAAAAGAGTACAAAACAAAATCCTGTTGTAAATGAAATGCGGCTACGAGCCCTTGTGATAGGTTATGAAGAAGTACTCACAATTTCAAACATCAAAGTATAATACTTATAATTGTATGACTGTTCAAATACACGAGGGGTCAAAAAACAGCTTTTTCAATGTTATTTTTGGTCATAATCTTTGGAATTGGAATAAAATAATTATGAAATTTAAAAATCTATAAAATCTAAGATGTTATCACTATAAATAACCCCAGTAGAAGTTAATTTGTTCAAGCATTTTGCCTGTCTTTTGGTTTAAAAACAAGAAAAAGGGCCATTTTCACTATCCTATCTCGTCTAGTTAAGGAGATTTTTTAACAGCGTTTATTGAAAGGCTTGTATTTCAAAACCGTTAACAGATATAGCTCTGAAATTAAAAACTTAGTTCAGTTAGCTCTTGAATACATGAATTAACCCTGTTTCAGCCGTTACTATCAATCGTAGATTAACCTATCATGCATTTTAAATGGTATCGTTTCTTTTGCCCCTTGGTGTATGTATGTGTAAATGAATATACATTGAACGCAGATTGAATCATTCTTGTATTTTTTGTACCGGTAAAGATAGAAGGTCGGATAGGAAGTTAATGTGAAAAATGAGTTATGTGCAACAACATAACGCACTGGTCACTCAAGCAAATAATCCAGATTATCCGGACCGGAACGGATTACCAACTGCAGCCTCCTTATCGTACCACAGAGGCAATAACACTTAATTAGGGATTAATTGATCGTATAGAGAACTCTAACTTCAATTGAAACAACGTAGACATTATTTATCTGTTTTTGATTACTGTAATATTGTACTATTGTGGCGTTTCTAAATTCATTAAATCTTTAATGTTCATTTAAACATACATGAAGATGGTTTTATGAAGGTTCACGTTTGTATTTATTTCTATTTCAGTCTTAACTATCAATACGTACATGTACTATGTTTCATTAAATGTAAATACCAGCGTTATCAATCAATCTTTATTTGCACTAAAAAAGGCCACAGGCCTATAGTACATATTATAAACAACACACTTTCGGCAGTAGAGAGTACATACTTTCTACGTGTAAAGGCATGGTACAGAAACATTGAAAGATTTTCGACATGAATTTTCCTAGAACAGCTTAGTAATGATACGGTGGTCAGGAGCCAGAACACTCAACATGTGTCCTGCCTATTGCAAAAAAAAAGACACTCTGCTTTTAAAACACTAACTGACATAAATGGGATTAATTCTATAACAACCTCAAATACTGAAAAATATCAAGGAAAAAACAATGATTATACCTCTGTATGTGATATCCTTAATGAGAATGGAAATGACTGTAAAACATCTAGAAATTTTAAGTGCAATACTGTATATGAAATCAACAATGACAATTCACATGTTAATGTCCAGATCTCCCCAACAATAAGTGTTAATGAAAATGGCAGTAAAACATCTGGTAATTGTTTTCACTATATTGTAAACAGAACTGACAAAAACAATTCTCATGAAACTTACCATACTATAGATAGAAATGAATATGCCCTTTCATATGATTATATTCACCAAACATGATTGATAGAGAAAGTGATACTAAATTAGTTGACATTTTGATGTTGATGAAAATGATAATGATGTCTCACATGACATACATGATAATGATGTCTCACATGATATTATACATGATAATGAAATCTCACATGATATTATATATGATAATGAAGTCTCACATGATATTATATATGATAATGTCTCACATAATATTATACATGATCATGATGTCTCACATGATATTATACATGATAATGATTTCTCCCATTATATAATACATGATAATTATGTCTCACATGATATTATACATGATAATGATTTCTCACATAATATTATACATGATAATGATGTCTCACATGATATTATACATGATAATGATTTCTCCCATGATATTATAAATGATAGTGATGTCCCACATGATATCATACACATTTTCCCAACTGTTGATGTAAGTGTAAGGTCTGCTATAGCAGTTGAAAACTGACCCTCAATGCTGTAGATAAAACTGATATTATATTTTCACATAATACTATCCATGTCTACCCAATGTTAAACACAAGTGCAAATGACACTCCTGAAGGTGTAAACTGTACAGCCAATGCAATTGGGGGAAATGATAATATTTCACATGATGCTATTTTTCCAAACATGAATGTGAATGTAAGTGATACTAATACAAGTGAGGATTCTATTAACTATTGTGTAAATGGAAGTGATAATAATGTCCCTCACCATATTAACTATAGTTCTGCAACTATGAATGTGAATGCATTTGGTAAGTGTAATCATGATATTATGAATGAAAATGTCAATGGTGTTTCACAATCCTTCAATTCCCATGATGATGATGGTGACAGTGATGATGAAGATGAGAACTATGATAATGTTGATGATGTAGTTTTTGATGTTGCTAATAACTTTACTGTAAAAACAATTGATTTTCTTAGTTTAAATGTTTGTGGAATCAGATATAGGTGTAATTATCCAGATTTTCTTCAACTATTAGACCAACACGACATTATAGATTTAGAGGAGACCAAGACAGATCCATTAGATAATATAGTCATTCCTGGCTATCAAGTGTATATGAAACATAGAACAAAGAAGTATAGAAGGTCAGGTGGAATTGGAATATTATTCAAAGATAAGTACAGTAGATACATAACAATTCTAGACAAAGAAAATACTAATAACTATACTCTATGGTTTAATATATCGAAAGAACTCCTAGAAATTGACCAAGACCTATATATGGGTATTGTTTATCTCCCACCAGAAGGATCTAACTATGTTGATAATGATGCATTTTATGATTTAGAGCAGTCCATCTTACACTACCTAACGCAAAGTGATTATGTCAATGTATTTGGAGACTTTAATGCTGGTACAAGTAGCTTATGTGATTTCCATACTATTGATGAACATTTGATAGAAGAATTTAATTTGGACTCTCCAGGAATACAAAATGATCTAATTCCACAGGGAATATTGGACAAACTGGATATACCACAAGTAAGGACTACACGAGATAGAGATAATGCAAACAAGTTTGGTTATAGACTAATTGACATGTGCAAAAGTTTGACCATGTTTATTTGTAACGGTAGAATCGGTCATGATAAAGGAATAGGTAGCCTAACCTGTAAAAACAAGTCAATAATAGACTATGTTATTTCGTCGTCAAAAACATTATCACTTATGAATGATTTTCAAATACTTGATTACTCACCATTCTATTCAGACGTACACTGTCCTATACACTTCAGACTCGGAGCTGTCTCAGCCACACATACATCCTCTGCATGCACTAATGAAGCAAACACTGGTATCCAAAATAATGTACCAAAACCTTATGACAGGAATAAATATAAAGACTTCTGTGAGAATATAGATAAAGACAGATTAAACAAGTGAAGAAGCGAGCAAAACTCACATACCCCCGCTCCCCACTTTGTTCAAAGAATTTCAAATAGTTAAACTGATTAATATTGGTTAAAGTATGATAGTTGAGTATACAGTAAGTCATTGTGTAAGTCTTCTTTCAACTGAAACCCAAATACCGAATTCATTAATAGGTTTTACAATTAAAAGGGTACATGTAGAGATAATGGTTGATCTTTGTTTCAAATTTGAGGTAGTTATCATGAATATTCTACGAGATGCAATGAGGACAAAAATTATTTTTGTTGAGTCACTTTGTAAGTTATGTTTTCCAAAGAAACCACAGAGAAGAAAATCCATATATATCGTTTAACTCTCACAAGGCATATCCAGCAATCACGATTGACATATGTAGCAAATTTGGTGAAGTTGAGATGTATATTTCATGAAATATGTTCAGGACAAAGTAATTTATCATATAATCACTGTTTTAGTCATGTTTCCAAAAATTAAAAAAAATGTGATGGTCTAATCCTCAAATGGCACATCTAGGGATCATGGTTGATAAGTGTATGAAGTTTGGCGAAGCTAGCATGAATAGTTGGGAGATATGCTCCGGACAAAAGACTTGGTCGAAGAGTCACTGTTTAGTCATGTTTCCATGGAAACAGCAAAAAATAAAAATAATTTGTTGGTCTAACCCTTAAAAGGCACAACTAGGGATCATGATTGATAAGTGTATGAAGTTTGGTGAAGCTAGCATGAATAGTTTTGGAGATCTGCTCCGCACAAAACGACTTCCTCAAAGAGTCACTTTTTAGTCACGTTTCAATGGAAACCGCAAAAATGAAATTCAGAAATAGTTCTAGCCCTCAAAAGGAACAACTAGGGATCATGGTTGACATCTGTATGACGTTTGATAAAGCTAGCATGCATAGATTTGGATATATGTCCGCACAAAACGACTTTCTCAAAGAGTCACTTTTTAGTCACGTTTCCATGGAAACCGCAAAAATGAAAATTCAGAAATAGTTCTAGCCCTCAAAAGGCACAACTAGGAATCATGGTTGACATCTGTATGAAGTTTGATGAAGCTAACATGCATAGTTTTGGAGATATGCTCCGCACAAAACGACTTCCTCAAAGAGTCACTTTTTAGTCACGTTTAAATGGAAACCGCAAAAATGAAAATTCAGAAATAGTTCTAGCCCTCAAAAGGCACAACTAGGGATCATGGTTGACATCTGTATGAAGTTTGATTAAGCTAGCATGCATAGTTTTGGAGATCTGCTCCGCAAAAGGTTTTGGGACGGACGGACAGACGGACGGACGGACGGACGGACAGACGGACGGACAGACGGAAAGAATGAACGCTATATACCCCCGCTTACGCTGTAAGGCGGGGGTATAACAAGCTCTTACAACACATCAACACATGTGAAGTAGACGAAAACATGATCAACAGCACAGCAGTTGAAATCGCGCACGTGCTGACACAGTCTGCACGTGATACATTTGAAGTAAGAAAACGTCCCAAAACTAGTACAAATATGACTACACAGCGTCGAAAAAAACAAAACATGGTTTAACACTGAGTGTAAGGAAGCAAGGAGAAAATACTTTAAAGCAAAGAAAAGATATATTAAATTTAGAACCATGACAAATAAAATAAATTTACAAATGTTATCTAAAAATTAAAAAAAATGTATTGATCAATGTATAAGAAAATACGAATCAGAACAGCATTAAATATTTAGGGGGAAAAGAAAGCACGACCCAAAAGAATACTGGAAGGCATTAAACACAGAAAAAAAGTCCATTACTGATAGGACACCTGATATAGAAAGTTTCTTCAATTTCTTTAAAAACCTAAACGAGATACAACCTGAACAAGAAAACACAGCAACTCCCCCATTGACAGACGAATATGAAACAGAAACATTAAATAAAGACATAACAGAAGAAAAGATTCGTCAAGCTATCAAAAGTTTAAAGCGAGGTAAATCCCCTGGTATTGACCTAATTGAAAATGATTACCTTAAAGACTCCGAGGTATATCTACTACCCGTGTTGGTGAATTTTTTTAATCAAATACTAGGCATAGGTATACTTCCTGAGTGCTGGTTAACTGGTATCATAAAAGGGATCTATAAATCTATAAAGGGAAAGGAAATAACACTGATGTCAACTCCTTTCGCCCTATAACATTACTATCCTGTTTTGGTAAATTATTTACAAGTATATTAAATAGTAGACTCAAATTGTTTCTTGGATCTAATAATATATTAACTCCTGCCCAAGCAGGCTTTAGAAAAGACTTTTCGGTAACTGATAACATATTTGTGATCCATACACTCATTGATTTACTGAAAGCGTCAAAAAAGAAACTATATTGTGTATTTGTTGATTTTACGAAAGCATTTGATATCGTCTGGCGAACAGGGCTGTGGTATAAGATGTTAAAGACCGGCATAAACAAAGGTCTTAATTTTCGGAAGTGGCCCAGCCAAAAACTGTAAATTGTCTTTTTACTTAGGTGGAAATGTTATTGACATAGTTGATATGTATCCATATTTAGGACTAAATTTGTACAGAAATGGAAGATTTACAAATTCTATTAAAGTGTTGGTCCAAAGTGCAACAAAAGCTATGTTTGCGTTACTCAAAAAAGCGCGAAACATCAATTTACCTCTAGACTGTTTGTTATCAGCTTTTGATACAATGATTGCCCCGAACTTATTGTATGGTTCTGAAATATGGGGTTTTGAGAATATCTCTTTGATAGAAAAGTTACATATCAGATTCCTAAAGCTAGCGACTAATCTACGAAATTGTACGCCAAACTTTGTGGACTATCTTTAGCATTTAGTAAAACCATGGCTTTACACAACGCCTGGTATCACATCTAGAATTGAGCAAATATTATCCGACCAGCATTTGCAAAACTGGCATAGCTCCGTCAAATAAAGTTCGAAAGGTATATATTATCAAATCTTTAAAACATCCTTATGTTTTGAAAATTATCTGTATTTGCCTCGATCTGTATATTATCCAATTTTGAAATTTAGGACAAGCAATCATAATTTTCCAATAGAAACCGGACGCTGGCAAGATATTCCAAAAAGTGAAAGTTTTTGCAGTTTGTGTAATTCACCAGCCATAAGAGACGAGTTTCACTATATATCTCTTTCGATGTGAAGCTCTTCACCAACATCGTCTTCAGTACATACCACATCAGATCACGAAATTCTCAAATCTTTTAGCAATGAAAAAATTATTAACCACTAAAAATACTAAATACTTGAAACAGCTGTCAATATTTTTAAACCATGCCCTTAAGGCAACCAAGAACTTCAGTTAATGTATGTATACTGTGCATTTATTTCACGAATTTTATGAATAGGTATAAAATGTATAAATTGTTTGAAATGAACATCTCAACATGTATGTCATCTTGATTTATTTAATTGTATGTATACATGTTGACTTATCTATGCTCATGTACCACCGATCGTGGAATTGAGTTAATAAAAACCTTGAAACCTTCATTATATACTCCCCCCGTCACACATGATTGGTCAGCTTGCCTATTGTTGTGTTATGGATAATTGTAGTTATGATGTCTCTGATCATTACCCATGTCTAGTTAATATTTCAAGACAACATGAAAATGTACGCAAATCAGACTACTTTCCAAAATGGCAAAAAGCTAACCAATATGACATTGAGTCGTATAAAGAGGAGAGCAAATGTCTCCTATCAGAAATACATATACCATCTATTGACCTAACTCCTCATCAAATTGAATCCTATACTTCAAAAGTAATAGATGCTTTACATTTGGTAAGCTCCCGGTGTATTCACAATGGTGTTTTTAAAGCACACTTAAAGCCGTACTGGAAAGAAGATGGGTTGAATGATTTGCACTATAAACTAGAAGGGAATGGATAGCTGACGGAAAACCAAGGTCAGATAACTCCTCTTTGTACTCCGAATACAAAACAGCCAAACGGGAATTTAGACGATTACATCGTAAGTCTAAGAGAAAACAGCGTTCCAATACATTTGAAGAATTGGAACGTTGTTCTGATGCAGGTACTTTCTTTAAATCAGTACGCAAAATGAGGCGTAACAATCCTGTTGTTAAAGAACTTGTTGTTGGTGATAAGCGTGCAAATACAGCAATAGATATTTGTGAACTCTGGGGTGAATATTTCGCTCATTTAGCCAAGCCCCACTCATCCTCAGTATTTGACAATAGTTTCAAATTATCAGTTGACAGAAAGGTTAAGAACATATGTCTGGAAAATCCCTCTTGTGAAAAATATGTTTTGTGTAAATGTATTTCACCAGACGAACTAAGCGAACATGTCAATAATCTTCACAAAAATAAATCCCCTGGCCCATACTATCTTCATAATGAACACATTTTCTATAGTAGTGATAGTGTCAAAAGGCTTATAACTGCCCTCTTCAATTCTTTTTGTAGGTTGGCATATGTCCCCAACATATTCAGAAAAGGTGTACTCATTCCAATTTACAAAGGCAAAAAGGCAAAAAGCGACCCTAAGAGCTATAGAGGTATTACTCTAACATCTTGCTTAGGTAAACTATTTGAAAAGGTAATTCTCACTAGATTAGAAAGTTGGGTGCAAGAATATGTACCAACATTTCCAGACAAGCTCCAGTTTGGATTAAGAAAAGAGCATGGCGCAACTAATTCAGTATTCACCTTAAATGAATGTCTATCTTATTACCTTAACAGAGATTCACATGTATATACGGCCTTCATGGATAACGAAAAGGCCTTTGACCGCATATAGCACAATGTTTTTTTTTATAAAACTATATGAAATGGGTATAAAAGGTAAAATGTGGCACCTCTTATACCAACGTTACACATCAAGTTCTGCATGTGTACAATATTGTGGTGTTAAATCAAACGAATATGCTATACAACAAGGTGTTGGGCAAGGCAGAGTTTTATCTTCATGGTTTTTTCTTGTATTTATAAATGATTTAATATGTGAACTTAGAACTTCAAACAATGATATCCGTGTTTATGGTATAGATATCCCCTGTATCTTGTTGGCTGATGAAACCACACTTGCTTCCTCATCTCCAAAAGGTCTACAATCATCACTTGATACTGTGTATAACTACGCCTGTAAGTGGCGTTTTACATACAATGGCTGTAAGAGTACTTGTATTATATTTCGTAAGTCTAAAAAACTACATCATAAACAATCCTTTAAATTTGGGGAGGCGGGTATTGCAATATCTGACAATGTTAAATATGGTGGAATTTTACTTTCATATGACTTGTCCTCAAAATCAAGAGTACAAACTTATTGTCAAAAAGCACGACAATCTGTCAATTCTCTCAATAATCTTGGTTTAAATTCCAAAGATCTACACCCCTTGTCTTTTGTAAAGATATGGAGGAGGATGATACTTCCAACAAGCTTATATGGCTGTGAACTACTTCCTATTTTAAAAGGTAAAGATTATGATCTGGTAGAGAGTACACAAAGATATTTTGCCAAAACCATTCAGGGATTTGCTAAATCTGTTTCATCTGCCTCTGTGCTTGGTAATCTTGGTTTATGGAGTATCGATGGCTATATAAATAAATGCTGATTTAAGGAATAAGCCAAGGATACTTACAAGGCTATGACTGGTGACAGTGTGAATGGTATGCTGATTTAAAGATTAAGCCAATAACACTTAAACGGCTTCGTTGTAGGACAGTGTTTAGTGTTTAAAGTTGATTTAGGGTAAAAGCCAATAGTGGTTTCATGGCTTGAGGAGTTCATCAACTTACCGAATCCGTTTTCTTGCAGCTTCTTCTAATTCCCTCAATGAATGGTATGGTTGGTCTAAAAGTACTACTGTTAGTTTCCATGAGGGACGCTGTGGTCTACCTCGTTTTTTTCTTGGTTGCTCTGTTACCGACAATAGCATTTTATTGTGTTACGTAATTGATCAGTAGTCCAGCATTGACACTAGATGGAACATTGATAATTGACATCGTAAGTATACAGACAAGAATTCTTGCATTTGGATGGTTACTTCTCCGATACATTGAGGTTTTAGGTTGAAAATGTACAAAGTTCATCATTCAGTTTAAAGTCAACAAAGAATTACTCTTAAAAAGGGCTTAAACAAGGATGTCTTTTATCACCGATTTTATTCAACTTCTTCATAAATGATCTGATACTCAAGATAAGTGTAATAGGATGTTTAGTGAATGTTGGAGAAGAGAGAGAGAGGGATTCTTTATTTCCTCCAGTTTCAACCGAAGATCATAACATTTATACAATACAATCATTTACACAAAAACAATGATACAATGATATATACAAATTCACCAATTACGAAGTGATATAAGAATATAAAAACAATTTCAATGCAGAAAATTTATATCAAATACAGTCTCACAGTGTTCACAATGTAAGAGTATTTGAAAGTCATAATCGTTAGTATGGTATTTGCATAAATTGCATTCCTTAGATATTTTCCTCGTGATGAGACTTTAATGCATAATTGTAGAGCATATTTATAGTTTGGATGTAAATAAGCTAGATGCCAAAGAATATGGGAATTAAGTTTGGTGTGAATGCGTCCATAAAGACTCATGTTTGGTTAAAAGAAGTTTTCATTTTCCATAGTTGTTCTTCATAATGATGTACAGTTGTATTTACAATTTTTCGCCATTCAAGCTTCAAAGGAAATACGCCTTCAGATATGACTTTTCGATGTGTACATTTAGATTATATTTAGAGAGAGTTGATAACAGATCATTGCAGATTGAGGATGAGTTTGAATATGTTGTTATTGAAGAACAAAATATGTTTTTTGCAAAGTTATGACAAGAGAGTTTGCATAGACGTCCACAAAATATGAGTTTACATTTATCAATGTATCCACCAAGCGTCCATAGACCTAAATTTGCAATAGTAGAGTCTGTTGATGATCTGTTATCTAGTCCCTGTACTAAACGAGCAAAATATCTTTGAGTACGTTCAAGTGCATCGATTTGCTGACCTCTGACATTTGGTAAGATTTCACAACCATAAAGACTTGTTGTAAGAATCATTCTCAACCAGATCTTGACACATGTAAATTGATGAAGTTGTGAAGCATTTAATCCAACAGATCTGAGTGAGTTTACATTTTGTCTTGCTTTCTGACAGTACCTGTCGATTCGCGCTTTTGTTGATAAATTTTCAGTTAGAAGGATAAAAGATAAAAGATGATATTTGCAAACATTTATCACAGATTAAAGATGAGATTTACAAATACCTGATGTACCATTTAAGAACATCGACGTTATTCCCTGTACAAATAACATTTTAATTCATATATTTATTGTATTCATGGTCTTATTTTATTTGCTTCATAATTTATTTTAACCATCTCCCATAAATCGCTTGGCGAAGGGTCGTGTATGTTGTATTGTATCTTATTTTATGTAATATGTATATTGTTGTAAAACGAGCGAGATGTAAATAGAGGTTATCATGCGAGTGTGTTTTGGGATCGTAAAGATCCTGCATTAGGAATAAACATTGTATTTTGCGAGCCTTGGCGAGCTAAATACATAGTGTTTATTCCTAATGCAGGATATTTACGATCCCAAAACACACGAGCATGATAACTTCTTTATCATACAATGTCATTTTAAAATTTAATTCGAAAAAATGCCTGATGATACTATTTTAATAGTTGACGTTGTTTTAAGATTCGCGCATTGATATATGCAAATGAATAGAGCAATGACTCTGACGGTGAATTGACAAAATATAACTTCTCCTCATATATGCCTTTTATTGCCGTTTGAGTTATTTTGTCACGACTACAAAGTTTTGAAATTTTAAAAATCTATAAAATTCGATGTATTTAAAAATTAGACACATTTTAAATGGTCTTTGGCGGGATCGAACTGACATTCTTTAATCCGACGTCATCGAGAGGACGAGTCAATCTCACCAAGGGGCAAGAGTTGCTTCCTTTCGCCTACGTGACAACGGCAGCTTGCGTTGAAACACCGATTGAACGAACATTGGTGCCCGGAGAGCTTAACTAGATGATACTCTGTGGATTTCCCATTCCAAACTGAACAATATTAAAGTAAAGAACACCGAAGATTGGTAAATGAAGTGTTTGAACATGAGATTTGAACTGCCTTTGGTACCTGTGAGTAAAATTGTTCGGTTGGTTTCATTCAACCCGTGATGACAGTGTTTTGGCACTACTAAGTCATGCAAATGGCTAAATATCCATGCATTGTTGTTTTTATTTCTTAGATCAATGTCTATGCAATATATCATACATATTGTTATGTCTCTCTCCGTTACTAAAGGCATTCAAAGTGTTAACGCTTGTGACGTCATCGGAATTTTCGAAAGAAGTTCCGACCTTGACCTTTGAAATTTGCATCGGTATCCGTATATGACCCTTAGCCACGCCCAACGGATACCGAAAATATCCGTTGGCTTTATTATGCCGAGAACACTATCCATTGTATGATAAATAAAATTATCTGTCTGTCTGTCTGTCTTGATAAGACAATACAAATTCGTCAATGCTGACTGACTCTATTGTGTTCAAACTGCCCCCTGTAATTAGTGCTTTGGGCAATCATTACGTGATTGACAACACATGACTGATTCCTTACTGTCAATCTAAGCACACAACAATGTGTTGATCATATGAATTTATTATTTTGTTCCTGTATAAATACGTGCAACCTTCCATTTGTAATCATACTTGACAAGACCCACATAATGGTCGAAATGAATTCATCGTATTATATACAGAAAAGAATGTTAAGCACCATCAGAATTTAAACTAATATAACAAATACGTTTAACAAGTATACATAACTCACATATATTCCTGAATATAGATATGTATGATGAGACATTAATGAATAAATTCTCTCTCTGTATTAATCGGTATCCAGTGATAATAAGGATGTGTCGACTTGACAAAACTGACAACAATAAATGGACGGCTTTACATTTTACTGACTCCGGCTGTAGACCAAATTTCTACCCATTGTTTTTTTTCAGCACTAATGAAAACGACTATTGCCATAGCTGTTATATCAGTCGATAAAACCGAATGACACTGTCTTAAAATGTAACATTGCGGCACTAAGAGTAGTTTAAACAAGTGTTAAGTCAGTAGCGAGTGTATGACCCTTGTGTATTGATGACTTGATCGATCTTCCTCGACATAGTACGTATCAGTCTTTGTGTGACTTGTTGAGGAATATGCTGTCATTCATGATGCAGTGCTGCATTCAACTATGCCACAGTTTGAACAAGAGGATCTCTTCTATGTATACGGCGACCAAACATATCCCATATATGTTCTATCGGGTTCAAAACGGAACTGCAAGGATGCCACGGTAGCATATCATGACTTCCCGCTGAAGAATCTGTGTTAGCACTCTTACTCTGTGGGATCTAGCATGTAATCATCCATGTAATCTGGTCTTGTACGAAGACGGTGGTGGTCAAAATGTGGAATTACCACAAGGAAAAGGATGTTATCTCGATATTTCTGAGCATTGAGTGTACCTGGAACTGTCACAAGGTCGAGTTTACAGCCGTAGGAGCACACTGATAGGTTGGTAGGACATGTCTTGGTGCGAAACAAGTCTTGATTTAAACATATTTTATTCACATAAGTGAAACGGATTTTGCACAAGTTGTCTAACTTATTAAGCCCTTTCAACAGTATTTACAGTCCACATTTACATTATGTATACAGTTATATTGAAACCATATAATACAAGAGATGCGGAGAAATTAGGGAAAAGGATAAGAGATGTGTAGTTAAAAAACACACTTAAATCTTCCACGGGCACGCTGACTAAAACTCAAACTAAAGAGGTCTACGTGCCCTATATCTCGCCGTTCGAAGGCAATTCCTAACGGAAACCCTGAAGTGGGTAATCAAATTAGCCCTCAGTATTGGAGCACTAGTGAAGATGAGGTTTCTAACTTTCCGAATGAGTGCTCTGTCTTCACGTACGAGGTTACTCTCGGGTGTCAGGATATCCCACGGTCTTCTACGTCAATGATTTGGTGATAACACTGTGGTGATGAAGCAACTGTCTACCAATAGCTCTGCAGGACATTCCGCTATCCCGCATACCAATTATTCGCCAGCTCTCCCCTATTGATAATCTATGCCTTGCCATAATTGAATCTCAAACTTATATGCAATCATTTCTTGGAGATAACAGACGATCTTGTTGCCACCTTAAAAGTTTATTTCTCCATATACACGACCTCATGCTTTAAACTCGTCGCACGATAAAAGTCTTTTTAGTTTACGAGCATTCGTAATTGCCTGCATCAATGCATCGGGGAGTTGTATATGCCATAAAAGATCTTCGATATCATTTTCAACAACTTTGAAAAGATATACTATAATTATTGTTCTGAGTATATTAAGCGCCAACCTCGCCTTCTTTTCCTCAGGAAACTACGATTCTTTCACATTGGCCCACTATTTCGGACCTTTTCTATAAAATTTGCGTACACTCTGTCCTCATGTTCTCTATCCAGTGTTGCTTCGGCTTTCTGTCATTAAGAAATAGAATCAAACTAAACAAGATAATCAAACAGAGAGAAAACATAGCTGATCGTAATTTAAGAAGTTAATTTAAGTGATCCATTAATTGTATGAATGCTTTGAATATTTACCCTCCAG
This sequence comes from Steromphala cineraria, assembly GCA_916613615.1. Taxonomy (NCBI): domain Eukaryota; kingdom Metazoa; phylum Mollusca; class Gastropoda; order Trochida; family Trochidae; genus Steromphala; species Steromphala cineraria. The sequence continues at coordinate 37,300,591 of OU744736.1, read as the reverse complement.
TCGCAGGTTAAATGTCCTGACGTGCAAAAGCAAGCACTATAAAATTTCATTTATGACATTGTAATTTTAATTTTGAAATACCGCTAATGCCCACTATCACAATTTATGTTATTTTGTAAATATTTGTAAACATTTGTAATTATGTGTTGTTTATGTGTTGTCTATGACAATCGTAATTGACGTCACTAGGCATGACCCTGGTCGAAGATTTTCAATTCGCGGCCAAATACGATTTTAAAAGTATTTGTATATTTTCGAGTAAACATAACTTAATCCAGTTTAAATCGACACATAATAAAGTACTCCTAGCATAATGTGTTTTGCAATAAAGTATAGTTTGCCCTGATCTATATATTAAAACGTTAAACCACTCGGTTTCCAGCCTCGTGCTTAAACCAAAACAGTTCAGGGCAATAAAATACTTTATTACAAAACACATGATTATATAGGGATACTTTGTTTCTTAAATAACAATAGCGAGACACTCAAAATGGTAATAATCTGACACTGGACGTGACTGGCTAATTGAACCCTTTCCCCGGTTGCTAAAAATAATTCATGGCAATTTGAGACTTCTCGGGGATTGATTCGCACAGATTATAAACCTCTGGTGACGTCATCCCTTTGTTTAACAGCATGCCATAACCTGGATGTAAGACCCGGACGACATCAAGTTAGGTCTATCTCTGATAGAAAGACCTCATTTGAGGTCTATCTCTGATAGAAAGACCTCATTTGAGGTCTATCTCTGATAGAAAGACCTCATTTGAGGTCTATATGTGATAGAAAGACCTCATTTGAGGTCTTTCTATCACAGATAGACCTCGTAATAGGTCTCCAAATCAGATAGACTTTCCTGATGATGGAATGAACTTAGAATAATTTTTCAGACTTACAAAGCAATTGTCAACAAACAACAATTGATATCGAACATTTTCAAAGTTAAAAACTTTCAAGTTGTGACGGCTGGATTCGAACCTTTGACCATTCGCTCACTAGAACAACGCCTTAGAACGCTCGGCTACAGAGACCGACATGATGATTGGAGTTGAATTACTCTGTTTATAGTCATACCTTCTTTGCCTCGATATAACGCAACCGAGGGTGACATACTCTTAATAAAAACAGGATTTGGGAATCAGAAATTATAAAGTGTAAACTTTGACATTTGACGTTTATAAATAGGAAGTAAGCACTGAGCCTTCGTCTTTTACTTTAAAAATGGCCTAAACGGAGGGATTAAGCTCTTTGGGCGTCCGAATCGCAAACGCGTAAATTTTAATATTTGTGTAAGAAATAAGTCGTCATCTGACTCCATTTTAGACCGATTCGTCTTCTCACGATTCACCTCATTGCTGCAGTCACACCGCGATAACATCTGCTTTTAAGCACAAGTGTCACGAAATGCACGAGCACAATGTCACGTGATCGGCTGCGTCGCCTGATGATGACACTAATATTTACTGTCAACTTTTTGTTTGTAAAGTTAAATGAAAATATTTTTACTTAACACATAACTAAAATTCGTTTTTAAAACGATTGTTATTAATGGTTTCCAAATCCTGTCACAAACCTATGAAGTCATTTGGACCAGTTCATTTTCATAGAGGGGTGTGAGTATGTTTGAACTGCTGTATTTTTGTTTTATTTTTTAAATCTTCCCTCAGTTCATAAGCCGGTTAAGGTACTCAGACTCGGTCTTGGTGCCTGTAGATAGACCGCAGGGGGAGTCGGGTAGGACAGATAGACGGTCTATCTGTCCTACCCGACTCCCCCTGCGGTCTATCTACAGGCACCAAGACCTCGTCTTCGTACCTTAACCTTTACGTAAAGCATTTTACATACATAGTTTTTGTAAAGTGATTTTAGTGAATATGGGCAGTTCAACCCTTTTCAATTGCTGAATTATCTTCCATTCTCTTGTTTCAGATTAATATTCAAGTGACCAAAATTTATAATCAATTTCAAATGTACTTTTACGTTACAAGTATGAAAACGAATAGGGTAGAACTAATATAAAAAATCAAGGCTTTGTAAAAAAAATTACACAAAAGCGTTTGCTATTTTCATTTATTGAGATTTCAAAAAAGCAGATACAATATATTTCGCCGACATAAAGAATACATCAAATTATCGACCCGCATGTCATATATCTAAAATGGCAGATGGTTTATAATTCAAAAGAGCAAACCATTACAGAGATATATTCTTAATTTCTGTTATCCCCTTTACAGGCACTTAAATTGACACAATGATGGGGCTGGCAAACGCTCATACTTCGGATACGTCATTTTGTGTAAAGCATATAAACTGGAACTACCAAAACGATCTGAAAAAAAGTTCATTGTAATGAGTCTTTCAATTCTAGTTAGCCAGCAGAAGATTGTTTGAAACATCAATACAACAACGTTAAAATACCTTTGTTAATGTAAGTAAATTGAGCAAAATGTTTACGTGTGCAGGATATCGAGATACAAATAACACATTTAAGGGTGATTGTCTGTTGAAAGGATGAGAACTGAAGGCGACTAACGCCTCTATCAGTCACAAAAACACGACCAGTACATGCAGGCACACACAACACTGGGTAGATACATCATAGTCATCAACAGAACATTGAATCTTTGACCTGTGATAACGATGATGGCTCATATTTTCTTATGTAAAGTTTTACTTTCTCTCACAATTTATTACTGATTGTAAGGCAACACTTGTTGAACGCATCGTGCCTGAAGAAGCCTAGGACAGGGGAAATAAAAACTGCTTAAAACATTAAGTGACATTAAATCGAGACTCCAATTAATTAAAGATCATCAAATCCACATGGACACTCTTGTTAACTTAAAACATTCCAACTAAAACTGTACAAGTACCGAAACTTTTGAAAGAATTCAAGGTGCGATGTATTAAAGCGCTAGCTGGCACCACACCAATATAGCACCTTGGTGCATCAACCTGCTCCGTTTCTCAGGCACAGCCTCTTTGGAGGATCACCTAGTACTCAGAAAACAACCTGGGATGACCACCTAGATCACTCTGATCCCAGGCATCGCTCCTGTTGGTGATCACCCTAATCTCAGGCAGCACTCCTGTGGATTACCAATCTGGTCTCAGACAGGACCCTGTGGGTTTTCACTCTGACTTAGGCAGCACCCCTGTAGATGATCACTTTGATCTGAGGCAGAATTCCTGTGGGTGATGACCCTGATTTAAGACAGAACCATTGTGGGTGATCACCCTGATCTCAGGCAGCACCCTTGTGGATCATCTGAATATCTATCATTATATTGCCATGTAGTAACGAAATCCACCAAAAGAGGAACAGAATAATTATCATAAAGTTTTTTTTTTCTTAATGATACTAAGAACTGAAAAGAAGACATAAATTAGGGTTGTTCCTAAAAAAAACAGGTATTGAACGGAATTTGGTTAGATTTTAAACTCCCAAAATCATGCACTCTGCCGTCTAAGAATAAGGGAATCTTGCTACCAACAGCGTGGATTAATTATCTACTTGAGTCAAATCTTGGCAATTGTCAATGACTGCACTTTCTGAAAATGTAATTTATATAATGTGGTGATCGATAAACATCATTAAAAGTTGCCACATTTAAGCAGTGTCAAATTGCAGATACACTTTGCTACAAGCATCACCGATTTCATCACAGACAATAAGACAAATGAATTAGGATCCATATGATGATGTTTGAATAACGATATACGCTATACATGATCATGATAAAATCTCGATCCTTTGTCAAATTACAGGTAAAATAAAACTTCTGCTTGTCGTCCAAAAGGAACACATATATATGCTTAAAGGGGCAGTAGCACGTTTTTAGGGGGAATATAAGGTGATGTCAGGAAAATGAAAATAAATGGTTCCAAATGAAAGACAATGTATTTAAACTAAATGGAGCAGTAATAATTCAAATATATAACGTAAGGTTCAGCCATGCGATTCCTTTTTCTTACAAAAATGAATTAAAGGTGTTCACACAAAAATGGCCGCCAATGGATTTTATGTGAATCCTCATACTTTGTCCTCTGACTATCGGTGACTGGCTTGTGTAATGAAATTATTGACACTGTCAAAATAATACATTTAGCATTAACTTACAATTATAAGTGAAATATTTGAAATATAAAATTATCAAAAAACGTGCTACTGCCCCTTTAAGGTGTTTACGATGAACATGCATGCATGATAAGTAAACAATGGCGGCATGTTTGCCACAGGTCACACGTGCGTTCTCATATGGATATAGATATGACTTGGGTGGTATAAAGCTTTCCCGCAAATTGTACATGTATGACACACCACGTGTGGGGGGTGTTTGCTCTGTCGGTGTCTCTCTAGGGCACTTGAGCAAGGAAAGAAACGATCACAGGAAGTACACTTGAACGATTTGTAGCCCGAGTCGCTTCTGCTACGTTTAGCAGAGGTCGGAGCAGACTTTCGAACACGTTTGGGCCCAGAAGCTAGCGAGGCAGTAGCAGCAGCACCAGATTGAGAAGCGACATCAGACCCAGTTCCCTCATGTGGAGTACCAGGCAGGCTGAATGAGTACGGATCTTCATGTTCACAGGCTTCCAACGATGGTGTCTTTGAAGGAATGTCGGTATAAATAGGAATATGACTTTTTTCTTTGCAAGTATCTTTATCCAATTTGAAGGATTTTTCAGGAACTCCGATTACTTCATTACCCTGACAATTCATTAAAAGTTTTGGACATGATACTTCGTCGTTAACAACAAAACCCTCGCTGAGTTCAGATGTGTTCCCTTGTGTATCCTTAACCAACGTTTTGGCTTTTATGTCGTTGTCTATTTGTACATTTGTATCCTCTATCGCGTTCGGCAGTTCTCGTCTTTCAACAAGTGAAGATTCCACACATACAAATGTAGGTGCGTTTTGAAGAATATGTGCACTTTGGAGGAATTGTGCATTTTGCAGGATCGTTGCATTTTGTAATTCTTGTACATTTTGGAATAAGTGTGCATTTTGTAGAATTTGTGCATTTTGTAGAATATGTGCTCCAGATAATGTATTTGCAGAATCTTTAGAACAAATACCTCCTGTCTCTTCTTTTTGAGCATAAAAAATGTTCTGTTTTTTAAGATTCACAAAATAGCGTATGTGAGGTATTTTATTTCTGAGATCAATGTCACTGATGTAAGTTAGTTCAGGACACAGTTTAGAAACATCCGATCCTGTGCTATATAAATCGGCGCTGATTGTTGGGGGCTCATCAGAGCATATTTTGACTTCCGCAGAACATACCTGCTGCGAGGACGGTGCTCGATCATTACTATCAACTGTTTTCGATTGCTCCTGAAATCGGTCAGTGTAAAGCTCAACTCTTGGCACGTCTGTAGGATACTTCTTCGCATCCAACTCTAGGTTTCTGACAACAGTTGACGACAACGCACGCTTAGAAGACATTGCATTTACTGAACCTACTATCTTCGAGGCAAGCATTCTTCGGAGAAGGCATTCTTCACCAATACCAATTTCATTCGAGGAAACATCATCAGACCGAGGTTGCTCACTTTCGTATGTAATTTCTTCTGTGAAAGACTCTTTTCTGATGTCTTCTCGTTCTCTGTCACTCTGTTGCAGCTTGTCAAATTCTGCTGTTGACCTCTCTACGCCTCTGCTCCTAACATCGGATAAGTAGAGTTTGGCATTCTGGCCGTTTGTGCTCTGGAAGGGAGGCCGCTGAATGTGTTCATTTATATCATCATACAGCTCAATAGCTGAGCTTGCTTTCGGAAGTGCAACACCGTTGTCCCCTGTGTCCGGTGGGGCCGAAGTGACAAATGCACGTGAAAGGTCGACAATATCTGCTGTTTCTGTATCTTTTGTCGTGTGATTGTGGGAAGTTTTAGTAAGATTGGTTAGCAAAGAGTAGTCTGTCTGGAGACAGAGTTGTGAGCGACCGGCGGAGTCTGTGACTTGGACGAACTGGAGCTCATTGTGCTCTCGTACGTGTTGTTTCAATGCTGAATCACTTTCCAGATACTTGTCACAGATACTACACGGGAAGGCAACCGGTTTTCCCTGATGAAGCTCTAGGTGTATGTCAAATGTGCTTTTATTCGAAAATCCTTTTTCACAAACACTGCACTGGAAAAACTGTGTCTTCTCGTGACTCTTTTTATGCCTATTTACACTTGACCTATGAGCAAACTTTTTGTTGCAAACTGGACATGAATATGGTTGAGCTGTAGAATGCATTCGGAAGTGATTAGAACTACCGCGTAATGATACTATCTTTTCACAAATTGTGCAATGAAGTTTATTCTTCGTTAATTTGGTGAAATATTTAGATATATTTGATTCCTCGTGACTATTTGCCACTGAGTTATCAGTCTGTATGGTAAGATTTTCACTTGTCATTTTCCTCGCACTTTCATGTTCATTCCTGACTCCAAGTTTCGCCAAGCCTCATTTCAAATGTGATCCTACAAAAGAGAAAACTTTATTAATATTAATTTAAATTTATCCTACCGTATCATCTAAGTATGATACTTAACAAGTGAACGTGTTTTGACCACGAATGACTGGAAAATCAGTAGGGTAATTACATGTTTACATTCCCCTTCATCTGAACTACTTCATGTCAATCTTTATTTGGGTAATTGCATACACTATGCATGTACTAGCGGTTCAATAAACCGAAATGAAATTAATGTTTATGTTGATATTCATATACTCCTAATCCTTAATGAGAATTTATGAATATTGAAAATCTATCATTCGGTTGAAATCATGCTACCAGACTGTCGACATTCATGTATCTGCTACAAGAAACAAGTGAAATAAAAAATATGATAAAGATGTCGAAATATTTGTCAACCAACTGATTGCTTACATGTTGCTTCTACACAAGACTGATAATTGGTTTAATCAATAGGAATGAGATGATTAGGGTACTGGATGTCATGAGTACAACTGTCTATGGGATGAGAGTTAGTGTCAGGTCATTTTAACATTAAGTATGGATGGAGTCATAACTCTTACATACTCCGTCCATATAGATGTTGCCCTTCTGATGAAAGGACCGGCATTTTTCTTCATGTAATAATTCACGATTGGCCGACGAGCTACAGAGTCAATGTCTCAATTATATATTAATTCATTCTGGTTATGTGATGTTGAATTAATACAGTCAATTTCTGTACTAAAGTTATTCAAATAGATGATAATATGATGTAAGGTAATGTTGTCAAACAAAGATGTTTTTGATTTTCCTTAAAGTCAATTTATTTTAAAAAACCGTTGCAACTGTATAAAAGGTTCAAAGGTTGATATTTTAAGATTTAACATACAATAGGCAATATTTGTTCATTTAAAAATTCTCACATTTCAATTGGCAATGTTATATAGGATAGCTTAACATTTACCTTGGAAAACCTTCCTTTATATCTTATACCATAATGAGCGGCATTTCTAGTTACTAACAATTGATTGATTAAATTAATTATACGAGCACTTTCAGATCGTTGGAGATCACATGCTTGCATCTCATCCACCACCTCTTTAATGAGAATAATGAAAAGACCTGAACTCAGAATGCAGCCTTTTCTTAAGTTTAAAGGCGGTCGAGAAGACTAATCCAACGTTAACAATTTACATTTTCCCGAGTACACCTTGTGCGATAAGAGCATAAAAAAGCTTTTAACGTCCAAAAAATCAAAAGCTTTTCGAAAGTCTAAGCTGCATAAAACATAGTTTAAGGTTTTCTCAAATACTTTTCACATACAGTTAGTAAAACAAATAAATTATCAGCTTTCGAGTATTCTGGTCTAAATCCTGCTTGACATTCATGCATATGTTCATTCAAATCAAACCATACACGTATTATAGCTTCAAGGTTAATATATCCTGCACAATGGTGAAAGTATTATGCATTGTGGGTGAGAATTTGCCATAAAATAAATACAATTTCTTCACAAGATTGCCGTTATTTTCATAACTGCCGCCAATTTACATATAAGTGTCAGTCTAAACATGTTTAAACATGTCCAATTGGGTTCAGTGAGGCTGTTAAGTTATAATTGAGGTAACATTTCAGTTAAAGTATGTGCTTGAGTAAATGCTAATGCATGTCTCTGAAAAAAACGATTGCGGCTATAGTAGTTTTAGTTGTTTGTGCTTGTTCGTGACTACCAATTAAATATAGTGTTCAACTTACATGTACGAAGCAGAAAAAAATGACTAATACTTAATAAGACTTACATTGTTGACACACCTAAAACGTGTCGAAGGTGTCAAAAATTTAGGTATAGTTTCATCTGAACTCATAAAAAATGTATATTTCTTGATCTTCTTTGATGATTTATGGCATGTCCAATAAGGATTACGTTTACCTTCTTAACTACCAATCACGTTCCTGCACAACTGGCATTACAGTACACACATGTGTCTTTAACACACACAATACCAAACATAACTTTCTTAAACTTAAACTACAGAGTTGCTCGTCCATAATAGGATGTGGCAGACATGTTCTACATATTCATAATCTTTGGACAAAAGACTTCTTTGAGTGGCATTTTAGAAATTGAAGGTCAAATAAGGACACTATTTATGCATGACAACTTCTTTATTCATAGGGTGCGACCTTTCGATACAGATTCTTGTATCGTTTTCAAGCATGAATTAAAGACAGAGCACATGGGGTATATATATATATACAGTAAGGAATGAGATAAGTTAATTGATAATGAAATGGTATTATTTGGAATACATCTAAGCGATATTGTTCATACATGCCTGTTTTCTTCCTTATTCTTTCCTTTTTCGGTTGGGAAAAGTCTTGTCTCATTTCAATACCTTCGATGTGCTTTACCTCTACTTGACACAATAAGTGCACATGCTTTAAACTATAGCAAGAATCAAATTTACGAAGAATCTTGTTACCACATGAAAAGACATTTATATTCAATCTTAGGTTTTATTAGGTGAAGTATTTATCAATATTTGTCAAAAAATATTCACTTTCCTTAATTAAACATCAACACATTTTCAAGTTTAAACTAACCACAAATGAAAGAGAGAAAAAACAGGAAATTTGTTGAAACAAATATTTCATGTGACGCGAATCCCATAATTGAAAGAACAAATTGCGGATATAACTCGAATATTACAAAAACATTGTGAGGAATTTCATATAAGTAATTATTTTTCGTTATGGTTTTAAACTATCATTGACAAATTGAATATGATACACACTTTCATTTCGTAATAAACCAAAGCTTTACCCAAATGAAACTGACATCAGACACATACATGTACTTTACAAACCATGACTGCTACTTTATCTGCATAGGTATATTGTACGAACAACGGCATTTCCTTGCTTTTCATCGATAAACAACAGATAGATTTAGGTGTTTTAGCAGAGTTCATTCCCTATGGACTTGTGGATTGATAAATTCAGAATATCTAGTTTCGGGTTAGTTAAACCTGTTTTGCATACGCAGGGTTGGGATATTTTCTGGGTAACTCGGGGGAGGTTGAGGGACGCTTATTAATTGTAACAACATAATCTTGAATTGCTGGGAAACACCGTTTTGATTTAATCTCGATTGTATGTTCCAGGTTGCCTAAACATGAGGCGGTTTCAACATGTGTTTTTTTTTTCTAAGCTTATAATTTAGTGAACACACGAACTAAACAGACCTGGCCGATTTGGATAATATGAATCAAACTCCTTATACACCAGGACACTAGTTAATCAACATAAGAAACATAACACCGAGTTCTAAATTCTATTCTACCATAATTGTGATGAATACTAGATTCTGATTGGTTCTCCTGGAAATCAAACGCGATCAATTTTGGATTGAACGTCCAATGATTATGAGGCCGCTTCACCGCGCATTGATACAGCCGACTGGCAATTTCAGAGCTGGTATTCTGCTGTTTACTAAGATTAAAACTTTTAAAAAGTCATTTAACATGTTTTATTTCCGTGTGTTTACGGGGGGTGACCAAATAATTTGAGGTAGATAAAGTATTATATTCAAAATAAGAAGTTAAAGTGGTCAATCAGTGATTAAATCATACAATAAATAGAAAATTTGCTTTCTTGACAAATACCATGTTCATCTCATCTCGTGATGAAGAAATATATTATATAGTAAATATAAACTTTCTTCCTCACGAGATGAGATATAGGGGACGTCTTCGAACTCGTTGTTCCTCCGCGTCCATGACATCTACTCCTTCAATACAAACGACCCAAATGCACACGTATGACGTTCTGTATATTTATATTATGGGCAAATAATTTTCAAAAGTACCACAATCCATCCCCGATTCTATATTAAGAAAATAGGAAATTGTCTTCTGGCTAAATAACATTCGTTTTAATTTGTTCATATGCATTTATTCAACTAGTGTCCAAAAGAAACTACCCATCCATGAATTTTATACCAATTTTTTTGTGGATGTAAATGTTGTCAAAAAACTTATTGGATAATATTTCATACGTGCAAACCCATCTTTTTTCCGAAACGCATGACAAAACAAGTGAAAAAATCGCCCCATTGCTGCAAAACACCTAAAATGACGTTTCCTGCTGTAGCATAAAATGCATGTGCATATCGACGGCATAAATCAGCTCAAACTACACGGTATGACCACAGCAGAAAGAAAACCACAAACAGTATGCTGCATTTAACTCAGGAGGAAAGAGAGAGAGAGCTGTCAGTATGGCGCAAATAGGCCCCAACAACACCATTATTGCCAGAACCTTCGGCTGCACCAGAAAAACTATCACCAGACTGATGGAACGACTCAGGCAAACAGACAATACGTCAGACAGGCCAAGAAGTAGTAGTCCACCCATGATAACACCCGTTGAAGACCGTCACATCCGCACGATACATCAGTGCAATCGGTTTGTCCCGGTGACGTCGGCGGCGTCGACAGCACTCAGACGCGTCATCAGTCGACAGACGGTGTACCAACGACTATGAATCCATGGCATCCGAGCACGTCGTCCTTACCGCAGGGTCCATCTGAATCTTCAAAACCAGCGTCGTAGACTGGCATGGGAAAGGCAAGTCCGACGTTGGCAGCTCCGTAATTGGCGACGTGAGCTTTTTTCCGTGAACGCAGGTTTTGTCCCTACAGAAAAGACGGCAGAGCGAGTGTGTATCGACGCGTTGGTGAACGCACGGCCAAGAATTGGGTTTGGAGGCGGGTCCGTTATGATATGGGGAGGGATCTACGGCAATTTGACAACGAGGCATTGCAATTTAATTGCTCAAAGGTACAGAGACGAGGTGTTGAGATCAGTTGTGCTTCCTTTCGTTCAGCAACAGCCACAGGGAATTGTTTTTCATCATGACAATGGCAAGACTGACAAATGCCTTCCTAGCAAACGCCAATATCGATGTTTTGCCATGGTCAGCATATTCTCCCGTCATGAATCCCATCAAGCACCTATGGGACCACCTGGATCGACAAAACAGGAGCGACCCGCACCCACTATCACGATTAAGCAACTGGAACAAGCTCTGATTCAAGAATGGCAGCAAATCCCACCAGAGGTCATACGCCGCCTTACTTCTTCAATGGGTCGACGTGTTTGCCTGTATTAACGCCCATGGTCGTCATACCCGTTATTAAATAAACATTTCTTGTCATTTTGCAAATGAATTGCCTTTTGCTGAAATTCAGTTTTTGATACCACCTGTCTTTTTTTGACAGTCATACTGTAATTGTGACTTTGTATCAAATGAAACTGTCTGCATATGCTGAGGAACTGAATATTCTATTCAGAACAAAAAAAATTGCACATATATCTGCATTGGTTGTTATCTTATGTTAAAAAAATACACTGGGTACTTTCTTTTGGACATTAGTTTATATTGACGTGAAAAAAATAATTTATTCAAATTAATAATTTAATTATACTGACTGTACTGTAATAAAATAAACATACTCAGTCAGGTACATGTCAGCGTAAATAGAAATGATTATATGCTGTATTAGAAAAATTATTCAAAAAAGTATAATATGCAACTGAAGTTTTAATTTGGGATTTAACTTCTTAGGTTTCATGGATATATGCTCTCTAGATTTCTGAATATTTCATTAGTCAGTTAAGTTGTTTGTTTTCCCAAAACTATAATATCTGTTGTATCAATAATCATTCTCATTTTCAATTTGAAAATTAATGATTTATGTAGTAATTTCCCTTATGATAATAAAAATTTGTTCATCGTGTCAAATAAAAGTTTAGACTTTTGGTTAATTCAGCATGTTATCACACAAAAAATGTTCAAAAGAAAAAAGCTATCAGTAGTTAAGATAGGAATGTGTGTTCTTTGGCAAGAAATATCAGGCTAATTAATTTAATTACAGAATTTCTCAAATGAATTTGACTGATTTTAGTTATTTAGGTAGGGCTTATAATTAAACAACTGCTGATTTGAATTGATACTGCAAGTCATTTGGCCTGTAAAAATACTTCAAGAGTTGCAGTAGGAGACAACATTTCACATATTAGACTAAAACTTAGGTCAAGATATTTGAAATATAATCTTTTGGTTAGAATGTATAATTTAACATTATGATAGTATGTCCATATTTCTGTCTAAGCAGTAAACACATTGATAACAAGTGGCCCTAAACGCACAAATCCTTGTTCTTTTAACATTGCCTTGACCAAACAAGGTACATATGTAAGTGGAAGGTGGAATTAAAGAAAAATTGTAGGACAGTGATATAGCTTGCCTAATAGTGATTGCAGTAATCTGTATATATAATTAAAGAGATATAAATTTGCCTCTTATTTGAAAATCAATTTTGTCGGAAATTGTTGAAAGAGAAAACTGATATTTTAATTAGGTTATTTATCTTTTTGTAGGGTGACAGTAAGCCCTGCTTCCATGTTTGTGATGACATCAGACAGATATCAGCTTCTGTTCTGATTACAGGTTCATGCCTTGGACTAAGAGCTATTCATCAGCTTAAAAAGAATAAACAATACTGCAGTAAATAGTTTACATATTACATTTGATGTATATTAATGGAATAAAATCAATATAATTCAATTTTGCCAAAATTCTTCTTCCATATATTTATTTCCCTAGCTATGTCACAACTTAACCCTGATCCCATTACCTATTAACAATCTATGAATATATCAAAGAACATTTTCATGTACAGGAATGGCACCTTTGAGTCTCTGATTTTCTTGTCCACCTATGAAATGCTTGAAGAGTAAAAATTACCCAAGTTGTGAGAAACAAGTTTTTTTCCATGTGACTTGATTCTTCAGAAATATAAAGAATTCATTTAAAATTATTTTTTTCCAGGAAAGTTTTTTAAATGCATTCGTGATAACTATACAAAACTAAACATCTCAAATTTGTATTAAAGTGAAGTTCTGTTTCCCTTTTCATGTTTTATTATGATTCAGTTTGTCAGGTAATATTCTCTTCAACATCTTACCTCTCACGTTATTTTCAAGACCTACTAGTATGTTTTAAATATGTCATTTCAACATTTACCAAGTCATATAATTTCATAAGAAATGAATAACAATGAAAAATATATAAACATGCATACATGTCTGAAACAAACGCTTTTGACAGTTGTCAAACATGGTCTAGGGGAGACAACTTGTTGTGCTGTGTTCTTGGCCCGTCGGGGGCGTGGCTAACAATCAAGTGATGTTGATGTGGGTCTGTTTATTCATGTTTCAGACTTCTTAGTTATTTGAAATGAGTGATACCGATTCAAATAAACTTGAATAGACTCGAGATACTTAAGAAGCCTAAAGGTACAACTACGCGTTGTTTCCGCAATATTTTTTGCGGAGCTTACTATATGAAGGGCCGTCAGTCAAGTTTGACGGCCGGTCCGGATACATGTACATGTATGACACTGGAAGTTTATATTTGGCGTTTGAAGTAAGACTATTAAATCTAATTAAAATACAATATGTTTTTTTTAAACTTGTACAATATAGTTGTTGTATAAATTTGATTTATTTTAGCAAAATGAGGTGATGATCAGTTTTTTTACATTTAATTTGTGTGAAAAATACTTCGGATTTTATACCTTTTCACTTGGCACATACATCAATTAATGAAATTTTTCTCCTTTAAATGTCTATAATACTAAAAACTTTGTTTATGATTGTTGTGTACGCTATTTTAGCGCAGCTATGATAATCAAAATTCACAACCAATGTAATGGCGAAATTTGCCGTAACACCGTTCCGATTGAATTACCGGATGTTGTATGAAATGGGCGTCATATATTTCACTTAAAACATCTAAAGGAAAACTATATCACATGAATGCCTGAGAATTAATTTTTCCAATCTTTGATTATGGATATATTTGTCCATTAGATGTAATGATCAATTGATACTTTGGTATGTAGTTGCAAATAGTCACTTGTTTTCAGTTTCCATCTCGCCGAAAACAGTTGTCGTTTGACGCCTGATGAATGCAATAGTAATTTCCGTGTTTATGTATCTGAAATTTACATCATATTTAAGAAGAGAAAAATATCTATCGGTGGCTGGAATTTCAGCCAGTATCCATTTGTCATGAAAACAAACGATCGACTTCTATGCATAGTTCATTTTCCGCGCATTGTTTGTCAATGACGTCACAAGAAACAATGTTCAACAAGTTGGTTACAAAAAAATAACTTGTAGTTCCGGATCTAGTAGGTGCATGCAGGAAGTAAACAAACCATTGTGATCACTGACATTTTCTCTCACGAAAAGTGTAAAATAATTTACAGTTTATAAAAATGGAAACTTTTTCCAAGCAATGGAGGGTCGGGATACCAACATGTAGTTTACTGTATTTACCGTAAAAACACGGTCTTTCTTTTTGACAGTCGTCATTCAACTACATATTTACAGACTTTTTATATCTGTCATTAGCAAATAACAATGTGAACAAATGTGTGTAATTTGGGGATTTAATGTCGCCGGACAAAAAAGATACAGCTGAATTACGAAAATGTATCAATTTACGTTGACGTAACGTTATTTTTATGAAGCACTAAGGGGGTTAAACTCGTCATGGTAGAGTGGAGATAAACCTTGTGTGTTTGAAAATCAGAGACATGTTATACTGGATTGATAGCGAGTAAATTCTAAATGACTCGCTATAAATCCAGCATAAAATTTCTCTGATTTTCAAACACACTAGGTTTATCTCCTAAGTCAAATCGATACTAGAATCCACCTTGTGAACAACATGATTTTCTGCCGAAAGGAAAAATGACACAGATGACACAATGTTTGTAATCTTTATCATTTTTAGTCTACGGAGACGTTATTTTTTGGCATATTCAACTTATATTAAGAAACTGACTATAGCTAGTTGAAGAAAAAAACCTTTTAAAGAACCGTTAAGATATTTTCATTATACATAATTTTAACGTTCATTGCACAATTCATTACACGAATTCAACAATCTCACATAGTCGTGACCAAATGATAATCTCATGTAAGTGATTAATACTTATCTTCAATGACAATCTTGAACTAGTCCTATCTTTCGTGGAAGACACATCACACGTCCATTTTATATGATACTTGTTATATAACCTATCAAATGACACTATTGATTTAGTTTAGAATATGTGACCCTATCAACTCACGGCGAGGTTCTTAAACCAGTATCCCGTACTCTGTTCGTCATTGTTTTGATTCAGAAAAAAAATCAAAAATGCTTGTCGAGTTCCGAAAATTGTGTTTCCGTAATTTTCTGCGTGTTGCTCATTTCGTAGAATTGTAGTGTTGAACTAATGCTAAAGAACTTTAAATGAAAATAAGTTCACAATGAAAAAACTGGGCGTGACCAAACGTGATCAAGCAGTAACCATCTAATTAAATATTTGACAGATATGATGAAAACCTGAATGAATAATCATACTTATATAATATTTAATATACTTATATAATTGACATACATGTAACATAGAAAGGGCCTTGTACAGTGTAATTTTTTCACGTTAATTATCCAATTATTTTGGTTACATTACAATATATCGTCACTTTTCCCCTAACACTCTTGGTTATGTAACCATAGTAAAATCAGGGACATATCAATTTCTTGAGGATTTATATGAATAAAATAAATTGTATAAGAAATTTCAAAAGTACGAACGTAATTCCTTTTAAAGGCTGTATCATACAATGAAATAAGTACTACGCCCGAAAGGGACAATATTGTGTTGGTGGCACGAACAGTGGTTTGAATCCGAATGCGAATCTGAATGCGCATTTATATGATTTGTCCTGTCATGTGAAGGCTATGCATGTATATATGAGTTGTCCTGTCATGTGAAGGCTATGCACGTATATATGAGTTGTCCTGTCTTGTGAAGGCTATGCACGTATATATGAGTTGTCCTGTCATGTGAAGGCTATGCACGTATATATGAGTTGTCCTGTCATGTGAAGGCTATGCACGTATATATGAGTTGTCCTGTCATGTGAAGGCTATGCACGTATATATGAGTTGTCCTGTCTTGTGAAGGCTATGCACGTATATATGAGTTGTCCTGTCATGTGAAGGCTATGCACGTATATATGAGTTGTCCTGTCATGTGAAGGCTATGCACGTATATATGAGTTGTCCTGTCATGTGAAGGCTATGCACGTATATATGAGTTGTCCTGTCATGTGAAGGCTATGCACGTATATATGAGTTGTCCTGTCATTTGAAGGCTATGCACGTATATATGAGTTGTCCTGTCATGTGAAGGCTATGCACGTATATATGAGTTGTCCTGTCATATGAAGGCTATGCACGTATATATGAGTTGTCCTGTCATGTGAAGGCTATGCACGTATATATGAGTTGTCCTGCCATGTGAAGGCTATGCACGTATATATGAATTGTCCTGTCTTGTGAAGGCTATGCAGGTATATATGAGTTGTCCTGTCATGTGAAGGCTATGCACGTATATATGAGTTGTCCTGTCATGTGAAGGCTATGCACGCCATCACGAGGAGAGCAGCGGTAAGCTAACAAAGGGAGGTAAGTACATTACTCGCTAGTTTCGTATTATTGTTTACAGAAAAGTTTAGCCCATTTCGGTTTAATGAAGGAATGTAAATAATTCAAAGTCAAATAATCATTTATTTCCCACTAACTTTAATAATGCTCATTATAGAAATAAGACAATAATTATATAATAAAACTTTAAATTACTACTATAAAGTGTGGGGCATGAGTAAAAGATCCTTTCAGAAATGGGTTTGGTTCTTAACACTTCCATGCACCGAAGCCTAACTCATGATCATTTCTAATACGTATGTACAAAAGAGGAAAAATCGTGTTGAATTTTTTCGTGGTGGTTTCTTTGAATTCCTGAATTGTCGAAACACCAATGGCGGTTATATTCCGATGATTCAAAACATATCACATTCCAATCAAAATGACAAATAAACGACAATTATTAGTTTTAAATGCAAATGGAAAGCCACCTTTACATGAGTAGGTAACACTGTCTAACTGCTGCATGAGGTAAGTTTCCAAAATTATCTTTGACAAATTGACGGGCGTCAAAGGTTTTCCTGGTTTACGACCAGAAACTTGACTTGATACCCTAAAGTTGTCTACGGAACCGCAAGAATCTACTTCTCGATAAAATGATACAAATTAAAAATATTTGACTGCAAACATTTACCGAATAGCTCTTTAACTAAAATAGTTAACATAGGGTAATCAGCCCAAATGCATAACTGAAGTAATCTTGAAGTGTTCTTAAACAATTTTAACAAGTACAAATCACAAAATTGTATTCATTTGAAAATATGCTAGAGAAAGATTAATATTATATTCAAGTCATTTAATCGTGTATCAAAATACTTTATACAGACTTACACTTTTAGGTTTTCGTGATATTATAATAGTTTTAATGTCTTTAATTTATTGACACAATCACTCAATGAATTTAGTAAAGTACGTTTGTCCACATGGTGCATTGTATGTCGCCATTATGGTAAATGAGCATGTACATCAATTTCGATTAAGAAATAATCTAGTATACACCAACATTTTTGTCTCCTGTACAGGCGTCCTTCACCTTGCTTACTATGGATGACGCTAGTGCCACATATTGACCGGTAGACTATATCATCATTTCCATTAATGCTTTAAGCCGAATTTATACGAAACAAAACTAATAACAAATTCGATAACGATAGCTATTATGATAGGAAGACATTTTTGAATGATAATTATATGTGTATTTTGATGAGGCAGAATACAGTATGAATATCTACAGGCAAGCAGTCTGCAGGAGGTCGCTATAGCTGTTGTTGAGCCTGGGTTAGCTGTGCAACACTCCATCCAGTTCTTACCTATATGTACCTATGCAAATGTAAGACTAAGTAGACATATTTGAGAGCACACAGTTTTTGCACCGAGGTATACTGTGGACTTACCTGCCTTGCCGATGCCCATCTTTATATGATGTATAAACGTGTCCTTGATCCAATTCTTCCCTCCTTTGGTTCGATATATGACAATGTATAAAAACAGCGAAATATGGCGCATTGAATTGAGCCAGCGCTCTTATCGATTTTTCCGCTTAGTCCGATTCCACCGGCCTCTTTTCATTGTGGCGTCATCTATTTTTAGCTCGTAGAAGAAAAGAGGAAATTATTGATTTTCCCTTTCATTAGCATACTTGAAAGTTTGCCTCGTTTCAAAAGATCACGTGATAAATAAATCTGATGGTGCTATATGGTTGTTAAACATTCATACACTCAATAAATTGAGAGTTAGTTGGTGAGCTAGTTGAAGGTTCGCTCAACAATAATCTACACATTGATGAAGATCCTCTAACAGAGAATGAAGAGATTAAGAAGAAGAAGAAATGGTATCAAGTGTGCGCAAGTTGTAATTGGTGCAGTTTCATCCTAGTCATCTTATTGTGGTGTAATAATGTATTTCCTGTGGAAATTGTACGAACTTGTAAGATGTACTTAACCCTCTTAGTGCCCCGCCTTTGACGCTATGCGCTCACGCAGTGCCGCTAACTTTTGGAGTCAACTCGAGATTTTGGTCAACGTTGTACAAAAAATGTGGCTGAGGTGATATCTATGTTCCGAAATCCATGAAATGTTAAGCGAAGAAAGCTGAGTTTTCTACCCTTTTATCAATGTAATTTTAGGTCATAAATTTCAAAATTAAAATTGAAAATAAAATGATTATAAACAACAGAGAATTTTGTCATGCAAATGTTTAGCGGAAGAACCTTAGCATACCCTTGCTTCATCGATTGTTATTAAATTGCCGTTATCTACAGTAAGTAAAGTAAGTAAATAAATTGTTATTTATCAAGAAAGCAGATGTCAGTGATCACGTTGATGTGTTTACTTCCTACATGCGACCGATTGTTCACGAAATAATACAAATAATCTTTTTGTTATCATTTGTTGAACATTGTTCGCTGTGTCGTCATTGACAAACAAAGTGCAGTAATTGTACTGTGCACGCAGAGTCTTTGCAATATTTTTCTTAGCCCGTGCATATATGACTGAATTTGCACCCAGAGAGAGGTGTGGATTCGGTCTTTAAAATGATATAACTTTCGGAAACATTAGAACGGAAAGTTATGTTGCTATCACAAGATCGAAAATGAACGCATTTTCAAGCAGACAGAATCATGATTTGAGTCCCATTTTAGCAAGTGTATAGACAACTCAAGATGTATTGTTGTACAGTAAACTAAACCAATAAAGGGGTACAGATTATCAAAATAGAATTCATAAACAAAATATTGGAACAGTTTTCAATTTATGATGTAATTTAAACTTCAAAACGATCGTTCCGACAAAATCGGGCAAAATAGCGAGAACGCGTCACGGCAGCATTCCTTTTCCAAATATATATTTTAACATTTGTAGGACTTTTCAATCATAATCACAGTTTTTATTGTGGATAGCGTCTAAACAACATATTCTTGAATAAACCTATAACATATCAAGCAAAATTGTTCATTGGCCGACGTATGTCAAGCTTAGTCTCGATCGAGTATAAATGAACATGGAAAATCTTTTTGTGGTCAGCTCAGGTCAAGATTGAATATTTAAAAATCTAACTCTATTTCTCCTGAATAAAACAATAAAAGTTGCAAAATATAATCACTACCAAGTCGGTGTGATGTCCTCACATGACACGGAAGAGAATGACTTGGATAAAAAAACAAGGTCTGCTCCCCGAACCCGGCCGACTTGATTGACAAACTTTCCCTGATCGCGGCGTTGTGCACTGTGAAATTCGCGGAATAAATATGTCGAGAACGTTTACCTTTTAAAACTTGTATCTGTAATGTTCATCTTTATTATTCAGATATTCGTAACCAGCAAGTTTGACGCTCTCCAAAACAATCGCTTTCAACTTTGACTGATATCATATATATATGGGTGAATGAACTAACTGTGTTTTTGATATTTGGATAACATACAAATTAGCAAATTTGTTTCCACGAATTAAATGTTTATTAAACATTTCATTTGATAAGATTATGT
Source organism: Steromphala cineraria (assembly GCA_916613615.1). Taxonomy (NCBI): domain Eukaryota; kingdom Metazoa; phylum Mollusca; class Gastropoda; order Trochida; family Trochidae; genus Steromphala; species Steromphala cineraria. The sequence goes on along the minus strand of OU744736.1, from coordinate 37,280,048 downwards.
ACTCTCTACAGGGATTTCTAATTAGGCATTCTCTAGACAATAAGTGAAAATTAAAATCATCTTTTCCAAGTATAATTTAAGAAAATAACCAACATAAAATTATCATTACATTTCATAGTTAATAAATCGAAGTTTGGCATAAACTTCAAATTAAGATATTGGGGAAAAAACGTTAAATGTTTATCTTAATTGAAAACATCAAATAACACAATTGGAATGTAAATGAGTTGGGATTGTTTGAGAAAATAAAATATAAAGAAAATATGAGTGTGACTACAGGCATAAATTGGTAATGTAAAATGTATACATACATATATTACAATAGGAAATGTGCCATAGTCATTGAAGGCTGCTTGTTGATCTGTGTCGAAACAATGTTTAAAATAACTTTTCATTTGATAAATTTAAATGATAATTCATCATTTCCTTCCACTTGATAAATTCATAAGTTAATTTCCAGAATTCCATTTTTATTATTCTAAGGTTTAATATTTTTTGTATTTTTAAAATGTATATTACAATGGTATTATAATAAATTGTTTAATTGTTCATCTTGCCTGAAAATTCATGAGCAAGACAGCAAGGCTTACTTACAACTCGTCAGCCTTATTTATCATAATCTAATATTTTTTTGCCACAGTCACTCTCATTTTAGTAAAAGGATTTCCAAAATGCTATTATATATATTATTATATTGATTTTGGTAACGACAAGGGATTTCCCGAACTATTAATAGCGCTAATGGTCGCGAGCAACGTATACGGCAGAACATGACAAGACGTCACGACTCGCGTGTCTCGCGCTGTTCACAAGAAGACAGGTGATTGTTCCACGCCGAATAAAACGTTCAAATTATAGTTAAAACAAACTCTTGTAATCCTTGGGTTATCTATCCCTCAAATAAATCGATTGAAATTCCCCAATAAATTTTTAAATATAAAAGTATTACAATGACATATGCTTGACATTATTTTCTCATAATAATAATTGTGTTATTTTCATAGGAAAACATTCATGGTTAAATGTATTTATCCAGAGTATATATCATTATGGAAATGACTTTTGCAATCCGTTGAATTTTATTCTGTATTTAGCACATATCGAGGAAAACACAAATATCAAAATGGTTATGTGATTTACTCTTTCATTTCACTAAAACCAACAGATGTCCGTACGACATTAGTTCATTGAAATAAGATCTCACGAAAGTGGTATCTACAATGTCACCACCATTCTGTCAACAAAATAGCCGCGCAATGCAATTTGTACTGCATTTTAGATTTAAACGTTTTGCTATCTTGCACTCATCAAATCATGAAAACATAGACTCATACATAAACAAAAATAGAAAATGCAATCTTTCGATGGTGTTTTCAGGTAACGTTACTTATTCGTGCTATTTGAATAAGCTTTCAATATTGGGAGGTCGCGAATGTTTTGAAACTTTTTTGCACCGATCAGATTTGTGTGACACGAAGTGTTGGGATGTTTTGCTTCAGTATGTTGTCCCGCATTTTTCTGAATTACGATAATTCACATGATACATGTACGTAAGACCTGAACATCGTTTATCAACTGTAGATAATGTATCAGTAATTTCATTTCTAGAACAAACGTGGGTGTATCAAAATATCCAAATTAGAATTAGGTGTACTCTGTCCGCTGCCAGTTTGACCGTTCAGTTTGTTGGCAGTGACATAAGCTTGTTTCACAAATACTTCTGGAAAGTGCTGCTGCATATTACTGCTAGTTGATTACCATATTCGTATATGATATCGATTTCAGTACCCATATAGCATGTTTTGTCAAGAATTTACATTTTAAATAGAAATCTAGAAGCAAGTAGTAGTGGACTGTAGTACTTTTCCTAAGCCAAGGAATGATGGCCATTTTTACAAAATCAAAAGTGATAATTAATTATGTCGGTTCATAAATTATCATAATGCATTTTCCATTGTCAATATGTGATTTCCAAACTAGAGATACTGTAGATTTTGGTAGTTTTTTTTATTTTTCCTGTTTCTTTAATTTTGGTCTGTTATGCTGGTGAATATTTCCACATGCATTTGAGAAAATTAACCCCCATCGGCCATGCCCAAGGACCATATGTGTCCGAAATAGGTATTTTGATAAAACCTAATTTCTCTGTTAATATCAGGTTTTGTAGTACAAAAAGTAGTATCAAATTGAATCTAATTTGACAGTGATTCGGAAAATATGGATTTTGGTTATGGAATTGGTTGATATATTTTTACCCATTCATTGAAGAGGATTAACCCCAATCATGGCCCATATGTGTCCTTATTGTATTTTGTTAAAAACTTGATATCTCTGTTAATATCAGGCAAAATAGTGTAAAAGTGGTGTCACATTGATGCTTTTGTTATGGAGATTATTTAAAAATAGGTGTCAACTTTAATTGGTTGATATAATTTTTTATACCCAACTTCCAGTCTCGTTGCTATGGTTTTCTTTGTTCTAACTGTAGGTATATTGACCGATACACCACAACTTCTCTAATACACCTATTCTTTTTTGCACACCCAAATAAAGACAAGTGAAGAGATTTTCAACTTGGGCGAATCAACCAAGTTGTAAAATTTAGAATTTTTGAGAAGTGTTAATGACCAAAGTGGGAATCGAACCAGGGGCCTTAAGGTTGCGACGCAACGCCTCTATCGACTGAGCTACTACGGCTTGATACAGGTAGCGGTACTTTTTGTTGTGCCATGTCTGGATTGTTGTATTTTCCTATATAAGCCATGTATAGGTACTAGTTTGTACCAAATTTTAATGTTATGAAGTCAGTTTATGTTTTTAAAAACGTAAAAAAAGAGTCTTGTTAATATTTTGTTGATCTAGTTAGGTCAAGATAAATATACATAGAGAATGGTGGACAACTCCTTTTCTTTCAAATATAACTCTTCCAGAGTGGGGTATAAGTCAAATATACCCACCCTTCCCTCGGTGCATCACTCAATATACCTCCTGTTTGAATCGTGATCCTCGGCTCCGCTACGCTACGCCTCGGAGACCCACGATTCAAACAGGAGGTATATTGAGCGATGCATCTCAGGAAGTGTGGGTATATCTATTACTTATTTGCATTGTAGAAAATTACCCCCAGTAGCTATGCCCAAGGACCACATGTGGAAGCATGATATTCTGTTAATACTGTGTTCTATATTGCAAAAGTGATACCAAATTGAAGCTTTGTTTATAGAGATTCAACTTGAAACGATGCAGAAGTATTTCAAGTGCCATGACTGCATATTCGGTTATGGCTAGGGACCATATATGTTCCTGCGGCATTATGGGGAGTATGGGGGGAGGGGCACAAATATGGTCGTGGGGCACTTAAAGGATTAAAATTGTTGTTTCTCTTTTGCACTGTATTCCTCATGAACTGGTTCTGAGAATTGATTAGCAACAAGTCAGCTTGGAAATATTCACATTAAAATGAAAGTAAAAAACGCAAAGTCCACTAAATATGCAGAACGTCATATCTATGTATTTGGGTGGTTTGTCTTGAACGAGAAGGTGTCATGGAGGCGGAAAAACAACATTGTCCTCAATTGTTTTAATGCCGTAAATACTAATATGCATTCAAATTTAGTTTAAACTTTCTAAAAAAATAATCTTCTTTAAATATTCTGGCTATTCTGTCATTTGTTTCCATTTTTGTAGAATGGAAATATTTTGAATTTTATATTTTTGTCTTTAGCACAATTGTCAATGTGCGCATTAAGGGGAATGCATCGTGTTTCAGGGCATTTAATTTGCTGTTTGTGTACTCGGACTCTGCCTCTGAGACACTCAGTTTGTCCAATGTATTCCCCTGAACATCATTGACATTTAATTACATATATTACATTTCTTGCCGCACAGTTAAAATTGAAGCGCACATAAAAACGTTCCTTTTTGTTGTGAAATTTTATACTTCATCATCATCATCATGTTGGCATGTCCCGCAATGCTCTGTTGCATTTCTAAGCTTTGAATTCTGGGGATTCACTGTTGTTGTAAATCTAACCCTTGTTAATAGTTGTTTAAAAATTTTACTTTGACGTTTACTTTGGATAAAATTCATATTATCAACAACATTCCGCATTTTTTCATCACATGTTTGAAGGGGTATACTATTTCTTATACCCTGAAATAAATCCGAATTTAGAGGGTAGTGGGTAGATACAAACGCAATGTCCATAGTATCAGTTTCTTTTCGATTCTCCACTTGGATAAGTTCATTTCTATCTATAGATTTAGCTTTATTTATTCTATCTTCAATTAGGAATGTGGGGTATCCTCTTCTCTTTAGCAATATTTTAAGTTCTTGTAGTCTGCAGTTCCGTGTATCTACATTTGAGCAGATCATGCAGATATGTCTGGAGAGATTGTATGGAATACTCCTTTTGTTGTGAGATGAGTGACATGATGAGAAATCCAGATATTGTTTCGTATCTGTCGGCTTGTAAAATATGTTCGTTTCCAAACGACCTTCTCTTAATTTCACAAAAGTGTCCCAGAAAGGAAGTTCACTGTCACTTGTTTCCATTGTAAACACAATATTTTCATTCATATTGTTTAAAGTTTTGTAGAATACATCAAGACTTTCATTTGTAAATGGCCATAACATGAAACAGTCGTCTAAATATCTACGCCAGTTTTCAATAAAGTAATTACATATTTCACTTCCCAGATTTGTTTCTAATTTGTCAATTAAATTCTTTTTAATATATCCTAGTACTAAAGTAGCATATGTGGGTGCCATTTTCGTTCCCATGGCGGTGCCTTTAATTTGCTTGTAGTATTTATCATTGAAGAAAAAAACATTGTTGCTCAAAATAAATTGGACACTTTGAAGTATAAAAGATTTACTTAATCTGTCAGGTAGAAATTCTGGGTATGTATCAAGCCAGTATTCTATAGCCTCAAGTCCTAACTTGTGTGGAATATTGGAGTATAAGCTCTTTACATCAAATGTTACTATCTTGGTATTATCTGGAATATTTTCTGGTAGGAAGCTAAGGAAGTCCATTGTATCTCTAGTGTAACTCTTTACTTTTTTAAGATATGGTTTTAAAAGAATATCAATGAAATTGCTCAAACGATGTGTTCCACAGCTTGGACCGGCGATTATCGGTCTTAAGGTTAGATCGTTTGGGTGTTCACAAACAATGTAATTTCCTGAACTAATTGTACATTGTTGTGCAATACTTTTGCATTTATGAATTTTGGGTAAACCATAAAAATTACTTTCTTTACAAGGGAAGTTGGTAAGATAGTCTTATTCCTTATCAGTAATTTCATCAGTATAACATTTAAGGAACTTAGTCAATTTTGGAAGGATGGAAGTTTGTTCTGTTTCCTCATAGCCTTCTTTATCATTTAACATTTCTAAAGATATATCCACATACTTTTGTACATCCATTAAAACAATTGCGCCGCCTTTGTCTGCTTCCTTGATAATGATATTTTTATCGGAAGCTAGATTTGTAATGGCATTGCGTTCTGCTACAGAAATGTTGGCTTTATGTGCATTTACTGGATTGTTACTAGGAATATGAGAAATAGTATTAATATATTTATCAAGATTGACATTCCTACCTTTACATGGGATCCAGTTACTCTTGTTTTTAACAATAGAAGTATCCTGAACACTTTCCTGATCAAAGAAATATTCTGCATTACGTAAATGGCGACAGAATTCACTTATGTCTTTCCTTAATTCTTCAGTGTTTGTTCTATTTGGCGAGGGCGTAAATTTTAAACCTCTGCTAAGAACTTGAATTTCTGTGGGTGTTAGATCCCGACTCGAGAGGTTCACTATGTTCACATCCTCTTCATGGTTGGGTAATTTCTTATCCCCCTCCGAGTCGAACTCCTTCCCGGTTCTAAAAAATGGTTGTTTTGTGATGATCCGTTTTCGACACGTTTTGGGTTATTAGTTTTGTCATGCATTTGGCCCCTGTTCTGTCGTGTCTCACTGTTTCGATTTTTGTCTGTATTCTGTCTGTCACCAGAGTGCCGAATGTTGTTCTGCGTCCTCACTCTTGTCCACTCTTCCTTGTTTTCTTTCTCTTCTTGAACAATCCTCCCGTTCTTTGTTCTGCTGCCGATGTATGTAGTTCTTCTGTTCACAGCATCCCGGGGTTGATTTTGGTTGTTCTGTCTTGGCACCGCATTTCTATTGGACTTGGTGGTTCTTTTCTTCAACCATGGATTGTCATCAATCATGTTTTTATTAAAGTCCGTTGCGTATTGTTGTAGCCAGGTGAGAGATTTTGACCAGCGTTGGTGGGACTTTTCCTCTTCTCTTAAACACAAGAGGTCCCACTTTTTAAGAAGAACGTCCCTAGTTTTGCCTCGGGAGATTTCGACAAACTTCATCTTTCATAGATTTGTCACATTCTTCGAATTTTTTTTCATGTGATTGTGCTCTCATTTTCATAAGTTCCACCTCTATTTCCATGTCTTGAAAGGCTCTTAGCTCTCTCTTCCTACGCTGTTCTGCTGGTTCGCCAGTTATCACTGGCGTAGATATTTAGACGACTGTTTCATGTTATGGCCATTTACAAATGAAAGTCTTGATGTATTCTACAAAACTTTAAACAATATGAATGAAAATATTGTGTTTACAATGGAAACAAGTGACAGTGAACTTCCTTTCTGGGACACTTTTGTGAAATTAAGAGAAGGTCGTTTGGAAACGGACATATTTTACAAGCCGACAGATACGAAACAATATCTGGATTTCTCATCATGTCACTCATCTCACAACAAAAGGAGTATTCCATACAATCTCTCCAGACGTATCTGCATGATCTGCTCAAATGTAGATACACGGAACTGCAGACTACAAGAACTTAAAATATTGCTAAAGAGAAGAGGATACCCCACATTCCTAATTGAAGATAGAATAAATAAAGCTAAATCTATAGATAGAAATGAACTTATCCAAGTGAAAAATCGAAAAGAAACTGATACTATAGACATTGCGTTTGTATCTACCCATAACCCTCTAAATCCGGATTTATTCAAAGGTATAAGAAATAATATACCCCTATTAACATGTGATGAGAAAATGCGTAATGTTGTTGATAATATGAACTTTATCAAAAGTAAACGTCAAAGCAAAAGTTTGAAAAAACTATTAACAAGGGCTAAATTTACAATAAACAGTGAATCCCAAGAATTCAAAGTTTATAAATGTAACAGAGGGAATTGTGGGACATGCCATCATCTTTTGGAGAACTCAAGCATAAAATTTCACAACAAAAAGGAACGATTTTATGTGCGCTTCAATATTAACTGTGCGGCAAGAAATGTAATATATGTTATAATATGTCAAGGGTGTTCAGGGGAATACATTGGACAGACTGAGTGTCTCAGAGTCAGAGTCCGAGTACACAAGCAGCAGATTAAATGCCCTGAAACACGATGTATTCCCCTTAGTGCGCACATTGACAATTGTGCTAAAGGCAAAGAAATAAAATTCCAAATATTTTCATTCTATAAAATGGAAACAAATGACAGACTGGCCAGAAAATTGAAAGAAGATTACTTCATTAGAATGCTTAAACCAAATTTGAATGCATAATTATATATTCATGTATAAATGTGTTTGATTCTCGCTTGCTTAATGTTATGACGTCATACCTGTGTTACGTCATCACTATTGTGACAATCTAACGTCACAACTGTTTTGTACTCCCTGAAGATTACAATGAAACTAGTAGGAGTCTATTGGTGTTGTGTGTTTTGTAACTTTTGAATATATATATATATATTACGGCCGGAAAGGAAGGGACTTCTTTTTGTGACCATATGTAATGGTTAAGGTAAGAAGACGAGGTCTTGGTGCCTGTAGATAGACCGCAGGGGGAGTCGGGTAGGACAGATAGACCGCGGCCGACTACCGACTCCCCCTGCGGTCTATCTACAGGCACCAAGACCTCGTCTTCGTACCTTAACCGGCTTATGAACTGAGGGAAGATTGCATTTAAAAAAATAAAACAAAAATATAGCAGTTCAAACATACTCACACCCCTCTATGAAAATGAACTGGTCCAAATGACTTCATAGGTTTGTGACAGGATTTGGAAACCATTAATAACAATCGTTTTAAAAACGAATTTTAGTTATGGGTTAAGTAATCAAAAGCTGAAAAAAATTTCCTTTAACATTACAAACAAAAAGTTGACAGTAAATATTAGTGTCATCATCAGGCGACGCAGCCGATCACGTGACATTGTGCCCGTGCATTTCGTGACACTTGTGCTTAATGCTGAACTGTACACGCTTGCACACTAAACTGCTCGACCAATGACAACATGATCAAAGTTATCCGAAACACAACACAATGTCAATAGTGACAAGACCTTTTGCACATAAAACATATTGCTACATTAATAATAATAAAAATAAGTAATGCAGAAACTGTCAATTTTACAAGAGGCAATGAAATAGTGTAATCAATTGGTCATGAAAAAATCATTCTAACTTCAACTGGCTCCGTAGCCTAATGGTATGCATGTTTGGTTACAAATCGAAAGTCCAGAGGTTCGATCCCCGACTTTCGAGTGATATATTTGGAAAACTCTTGTGTTGGAAATTATATGAATTTTATAATGGGAAATGTTTGAGATTTGAAAAGAAATAAGTTTAAAATCTAATGTTGAGGTCTTTAAATCGCAGAGAGGCCTCATACGAGGTCTTTAAATCCTAGATAGACCTCATATGAAGTCTCTAAATCACAGATAGACCTCAAACGAGGTCCGTAAGTTACAGATAGACCTGACTCGATGTAGCCAAGGTCCTACCTCCAGGTAACGGAACGGTGCTGAACAAAGGGATGACGTCACCAGAGGTTTATAAGTCAATATATTGAAGCCTGAGGCGAGAATGAATAATTGGCAAATTCTTGTGCCATGATGAGAATCGAAGAAAATAGGTCTATTTTTTATACACGAACTGAATTTTTGAAACCGGACAACGTATCATTATTACGGATGTCAGGAGTTAGGGAAATCCATAGTTTTATGGTATTGGGTAAAATATATTTTGCATATGACAACGTTCTACACCTCACTGTTCGTACGGATGAAATTTCTAGAAGATAATAGTCATTTGAACTAGGCGAATAAGGTAAGAGGTTACAGAGATATTGCGGTGCGAGATGATTCTTCATTTTATAATAAAGTAGTTATTAAATTATTTCATTAAGGTAACATAAAAAAAGACGGTTCTGATAATTTTGGAAAAAAGGCAGGTAAAAGAAAGTTTTAGTTAATAGTGTTGTAAGGTTATAAACACGTATTCTTGTGAACAGTGCGTGTGTGTTTTCCCACAGAAGTATTACACAACGGGTATTGATCGATTTTAATTTGAAAAATAATAGTTATCATACTATTTAGCATATGGAGATAAAAATGCGAGAAGAGTTGAATGAATCGTGAAAGCCAAATAATGTCAAGAAAATCACGGAACGTCTGTCGATGCGCATTATTGTTATGTATCTGTAGATCGTTATTATCTGTACTTTGTTTTTTATTTCATTTAAGAGAAAGAAAGAAAATCACCATGATAATGACCATACCTTAATAGTTGATCGTTGATAAAATCATTGATATTTCATGAAAACATATTGATAAACCCTATTATCGCGGTAACCCTATTATCGTGGTAACCCTATGCTCGTTGTAACCCTATGATCGTGGTTACCCTATGATCGTGGTAACCATATTATCGTGGTAACCCTATGATCGTGGCTAACTCATTAAAGTCTTAAATTCCTACCATGAATATTTAATATATTTGCAAACACAATAGATGAATTGAATAAATACTGAGGCAACTAACAAATATTGTCAAATGTTTAGTTCTATTTTCTCACGTTTTCAGTGACTTGAAATATTGAACATTATTTTCATTTACTAAATATATTACTGGATGTTCAATTTATTTTAAAAAACCGATCCTGTCTTCACCCAAAATGTCCAATTTTTATTATTTTGTATGTAAATAGTTGGAAAGGAAAATATACTGATGGTTTCACAGGTGTTGAATGGAGAATTAAATTTTCTTCGAAAATAAGACACAAACCCTAAAATTATAATTGTTTACGGCACATTAAAGTACAATCAGGCTAGGTAGTGTTTTTAAGAAATTCGTTTATTTCTCATTTATAAGTGGAACAAATTGAAAACAATGATCTCACATTTCAGGAGCAATGAAACTTACATATACTTGCCCCAAAAAGAAACGCATAAGAGAAATATCAATAGATGTTTACATGTTTTATGAATTGAGATGACACAGTAAATAATGAATGTACAATGCCAAAGATTGCACACGTTAAAACACATAGAAAAAGACTTAACATATGTACAGAAATCATTAGATATGACGAAATCGAACCTCCTGTTCCATCTTGGAATATGTGAATATCTTAAGATATTTTCTGTACGATCTTGGGATATCTATATATATAAAATCACATGTCTATGAATTTCAATACTTACTCTTAAATCAATTGAATAGAGTGTTTTTGATAAAAGTTAGACATGATGAAAACAATTGAAAAACAAACTTTGATGAATAAAATGACATTATTGAGAAAATGTCTTTTTTTTGAAAAAAATGACTTTGATAATGAAAATGACTTAATTTGGGGAAAACCTTTGATAAAGAAATTGACTTTATTTGGAAAAATTAACTCCGAAAAAGAAAACGACTTTATTGGGGAGAAAATGCTTGATGAAGAAAATGACTTTGTTTAGAAAAATAAGTTTTCAAAAATGACTTTATTTGAAACAGTGCCTTTGATGAAGAAATTATGACATGGTTCAAGGGTACGTAAAACGTGCGTATGTGTAAAGATTGATTAAAGATACGACCACTCATGGCAGACATACGCAAGATATTCCAAGTTTGAATGACCATTTATTTGATATCTTTTATTTACAATTTGCATTATTTCGATCATGAAATTCCTTTTAACAAGAGTTTCAGAGTAGTTTAAGTTTTGAGCATTTTGTACTTCTCAAAAGATAAAATATGCAAAATCTAACGTTTCAAGTTATCGTGTTTACAAGGAATTGCAATAACTCATATGACCTTGACATTTGACCTTCAAGGTCACACAATCATTGAACACTTTTTATTGAAGTATAACAATCATGTATTGATTTAAAGTGTTCATAGTTAAAATTAAGCATTTTCGCTAAAGTATGCTAGATTCATGACCTTGCTGTGACCTTGACCTTTGACGGATTGCAGCCAAAACCTTTTCCAAGGATGATATATACCAAGTTAGAGCTTCATAGCATACACACTTTTCAAGTTATCGCGTTTACAAGGAATTCTTAGATTGATTACATACCTCGTGACCTTGACCTTTGACTTTGAAAGTGAAAGTGTCAAAATCGTTCCTCCGAAGTATGAGTAGTAAGTTATGAATAAAAAGTTATAGCTAGTAATACGAGTGCGGCGGCGGTGGAAACTTCACAAAAACTGATAGCAGCCCCGTCCTTAGACGTCCTCTTTGTGCGTCAATGCATGCCTGAGCACGACGACGCATAGATGTTGTCAAACGTCGAATGACGTTGGGGCGATGTTTTGCCATTCGTCAAACAGACATCGTTGCTAATCTTAAAGTGCTACTGGTGCCAGCTATCGTTGTCTGATTTGTCCTCCAAGATGATCCCATACGTGCTCGATGGGATTCATGTCTGGAGAACAAGCTGGCCAGGGAAGAGTCTGAATGTTATTATTAGTCAGGTAGTTCTGTGTTATTGCTGCTGTATGTGGTCTCGCATTATCATGTTGGAAAATCACACCACGTTTTTGCTGCTGTATGAATGGTACCAGGGCAGGTCTTAACACTATATCGATATACCTCTATGTCGTCAGGTTTCCTTGAATAATCACTAGCCTCGTTTTAGTGTCATCACAAATGCTTCCCCATACCATCACACTTCCGCCGCCAAATTGCTGGTAATCACATGGATTCTGACCCTGCTAGATCTGTCTGACGTAGTACCCGTTTGTTTAAAACACTGCATTAGTTTGTAGACTGGAAAACGGCTGTAGTTGAATGTTGAAGCGATTTCGGCACTGCTTGTTCCCTGGTGAGTCATTCCTATGGCCCGTTCTCTTTGAACGGTCAACAACCTAGGCATTATTGTGTGTGTTTTTTGTTGCTGTGTTTTAAACGTGTCTAAGCAAGTACTTTATACGAGTTTGTGCACATGCATTTCGTCGTTCTTGGCGCAAATGCATGTTTTCCATTTTTATCATTGTTATCGTGGTCTGTCGAATTTATTGAATAAAATGTGTTTCGATGATGTGTTTCCTTTCTTGGATCACAGTTTCACGTATATCTGTTCATATTTACTTTAGAAAACAGCCCATTATTAACCAAAACAATTTTTTATTTTTTCAACTTTCTTTTGGACATGAGTATACGTACGATACCATTCGTACGATACCGACAGAAGAATAAAAACGGATGCACAGCTTTATCAGGTACTTATACACATGGACATCTAAATAGCATACCTTGGAATGGGATGCAGCATAATTTTGCAACATGACTTTGTTCATACAGTGTATATATAGTATTCTTTCTATTTCTTTTTTTTAATTTAAGGAAATAAGGTGTAATGCTCGTTTGTTTATTGGTCTTTTTTCATGGCCTGTATGTAAAAAAATTTAAATTTCGATTCGTATTTATATTAAGATTAAAACACTATCACGTCAAATCAATAACGTACATAAAACACAATCATTGACCGAAACTTCTGTCACCGATCCGCGAATGCTGTATCCTCGCATATCGAGCCGCATACTAACGACAGAAGCAGGCTATGGTTAAAACTGGGTGGAAATCTTATTTTTTATTTTGAAGTGGCAGTCAACTAAACTGTTGCAAATCATTACCTGTTCATATAATTAACGTTTTGGTGACTTCAAAAATCTCTATCGGCGTTGTTTACTATTGTAAATCAAACGTTACATTTTATTCATCGGCAATCAACGAAACGACATTGGGCGCTGCCATCTTGAAAACGCCAGCCAATCAGAAACGACCCTGATCACTAGCGAGATCACCATGAATACAATTAGCGTCAGTGCCGACAGCGGTGTTTCGCTTGTAGGAATATGGCAGCGCTGTGGGGCCCATTGTGGCATTGTTATTGTAAAAAGTATTAGATCGTTCTGAATAAAACAATATTTATTTAGCTTATCTTGCATTACGAAAAATTGCATGGCTGAATTATTCCCGAAATGAATGGTCTGTCATCTTACCGGAGATAAGACATGCAAGTTACAAAATATCGTGCTTTGTTGGATTTTTTGCTGATTAAATTATATGTTCAAGAGGTATTTCAACATATGGGTCTAAGTGTTTGTTGTACATTCATTTCAATGGAAGTGATTTCAATAATATTTCATTAAGTTATATGTTTATATCATCAACGTCAGTGCACAATATTATCAAATATATACATGTCTAAGTGTCTATATTACTATAGTTATCGTTTATCGCACAACAAATGATAAAAATATCGTGCTTTTTACGTACATGGTTAAACTGAATACTTATTCCTTTTTGATACTGCTTGCAGAGTATAATAAAGATTTGAAAGACCATGTCTAAAGTCTCCCAAGTTTTACGTTGAAGGGTAGAATGTGTTCACTTTGTTCTTATTTGCAACAATGTTATACCGACTTTGCGGTTTGTATTCATAGCCTAGCAAGGAAATAGGCCTACATATATTATTCGACCTTTTTTCCAGTTAGATTAATAAGAGCACATAAATTACAACATTCACGTTGATGAAATTTAATACCTATCCAGAAAACGGGTTTAATTTCTGCTGTGTTGCACAAATCCGGTTAAGATCGTTTAAATCATGACTTAATCGCATTTTGATATCGTTCATGCCTCATGGATTTTGTTTACAACGTAAAGAATTAACAACTGGATCCGAAACTTATAACCATTGTAACATATGTATAGTGATGCCGTGGGTCTATCCATAATTAAATTCTGAACATAGGTTTTTCGATGAAGGCTGTCTTATCATTTGATATTAAAAAATAATTGAAATATGAACATTGAATGTCACAGCTGTTCAGTCTGATGAAAATCGTCCATCGGACGGTGTTCCGTGAAAATCTTTCTCAATATGTACCGGGATACTGAGATATGACATATTATAACAACGATTTTGAAAAATAAATGAACAATGGTCAATAAAGTTTACTTTTAATTTCTTTCATCTGTCTCAATTGTTTCATAAGAAGCAATCATGATAAATGTCGCGCGGGCTTTGTTGTTCATTACGTCGTCTTTGGACGACAGTACGCAAGGTCACTATGCATAAATTAGCGCCACGCTGTATCTATTTTTAGAACATTTAACGCAATTTGATTGGTCGACGCGTACACCCGCTACTTACAAGATGGCGGCGTTTGTTGATGTTTCAGTCGGCCGGACGCTTGCAGATTTCGCGGGCGGATAAAGAAAAAGAGCAATTGTTATCGAGATTGAAAATAGGTGAAAACAATTCTTGCAATGGATTCCAAGCGATCAAGCATACTTAGAAAAAATTTTCCATATGAGAAAGTAACGCAACATAGCAAAAACAGCGCATACAGTACTAGCTGTATGCGCTTTGCCCCCCTGTTTTAACCATTGTCGCTCTCTACCTGCTATCCAGTGGGGTTGCAGGTAGAGCCTCTCGACCTAACATAATCAATAAACTTTCACTCCTGTACTTGAAATCTGATTCATCTTTTTATTCATGTCATCCCTGTATATATAGCTCCTGTATTCAAAGTAATAATTATAGTTGATACATCTTAGACATCATACACGATCAACTCACACGCTCAAAATATGACAACAATAAACGTATCATCATAAATGTAATGTCCTTAGGAAGATTACTCAAACTTTTCAATTACACCGACAAGGACGAATTCAGAGAGGTTGAATTTATATAAAGACTCCGTTTAGTTCGCACAACATTTGGCTTAAAATAATTGTTTATTGAAGTACCTGTGGCATTCTCTCCCCACAGAGGCAACTCAGTCATACCTGAATTAGCCTCTGTTCTATTACAGCTTATACACGGGATAGAAAGGTAGAATTCTGATTGGAGGCAATCGAAGTTAGTTGTGTAATCAGCGACGCCGTTTCAAAACTGGTCATTCGCAAAACCTCGGCCATCTCCGTGTGGTCCGTCAAAGCTTTCGTTGAAATTTAACATCCAGGGGAAGTAATTCTTCCTATTACAAACCATCGCTTTTTACCTTCTCATTAGTTATTAATAAAACAAATAATAATTTACACATTTATAAAAAAGTTGCCCTCTAATGAATAGCCCTATCAATATCTGATTTTCAAATTGTTTCCCTCTCACACTGTTAATGAAAAATAAACATAAAGACATAATATTTTACATGTCACTATACGACCGTTAAGAACTCCCCAAGTCAACCGGGGGCGTAGCTCAGTGGTCGAGTGTCCGCTCGTCACCCGGAAGACCGGGGTTCGATTCCCGGTCGCGTCATACCAAAAGACGTTAAAAGGTGGGAGTTGTTGCTGTCTTGCTTGACACTCAGCATTGTAAAGGCAGAACAACGCATTAACTGGCGCTGCACGGTGGCTGCCGGGTGCCATGGGCACAAAACAAATTTCCGATGTACTTGTACTTAGGACAATAAAGTGTTATTTTTATTATTATGGATATCCAAAACGTGTTTTCATTGGCTGCAAATAAGGGAGATATTTTAAGTTTCAACTTTTTGCCGCTAGGGCAATCTGCCGGAACCTCATGATCTAGGCGTAATAGAACAGAGGTTAATTCAGGTATGACTGAGTTGCCTCTGTGGGGAGAGAATGTACCTGTGGTGTTTTAGTTGATTTTCCAAAACATTAAAAGCGCTTGTAAATAGTTCTAAGCTCACATCTTACGATGTATGTGAAGCTAGAAATAACGAGAGCCGATGTTCGATCGCGCGGACAGCTTGTTGTTGTTGGGATGGAGTTTAACGTCTTCTTTCACCATTAGGCGATGTCGCCGACGTGCGCGGACAGCGCACAGCAGACCAGCTATAACCATACGCCGTGCTCACATGAGGACTGATTAATGATAAATGATAGAACATTCTATAAAGCTACATGCATCAACGCCTTCATATAAAGAGTGATTAACTCTCAGGTAATTAACAAGGACGCAACCCTTCAATGCATAGCTGCTAACCAACAGCAATGCTACTAAAGGCACACCTAAACCAAATGATGTGTGAACAGTACCTATATGTACTTATTTGTATATACTTTTTAATGTATTTATGTGAGGGGAGACTGTAATAAAACATCTGTCTGTCTGTCTGTACAAGGCTAATTACATGTAGCTAGAGCCGTACATATTTTAAGATTTTTTTATACAATCTTGAAATATTGAAATATTCCAAGATGGTATAGGACAAATTTTAAGATATTTTATCTTCCAAGATTGTATAGTACAATGCCAGCTCGAGCATTAATGACTGCTCTGCAGCGCTTGACCTTGGACTGGATAAAACGTCGAATCTGGCGTTGTGGTATCCTTCCCAAAACATCCTTCATTGCAAAACTCGGCTGTTCAAGTGTTTGTGGTTGAGGCTGTCGACCTTGATAAGGTTGAAATCCGGCGATTTAGATGGCCATGGTAGCACGTTGACGTTCTTCTTGGCAAGATAGTCTGACGTTAATGGCTGGAAGAAGGTGACGGTGGAGGATATCATCTCGGTAGCGTACAGCCGTCACATTTCCTTGTACTTGCACCTGATCTGTTCTGCCATTCCAAGATATGTCTGAGTGTAGCGTTTATTTCTCCGTCGGTAGACACGAATCCTTCAATCATGGTGATACTCTCTTCCAACGTACTAGGGTCCGTGATGCATCATCCTAGACGAGCACGACAGGTGCTGTATATGACCTCATTGTTCGCAATGGGACGCCACTGATGTAGAGCTTAAATACCCGTATTACACGTGCAACTTGCTGACAGATTTTTCTCCATACACGTTTTCCTCTTGAAATTGAAGTTGTGGTATTTTGGCGAACATTACCAGCTATTAGAGTCAGTTTCTGAAATTATCTGCCCTTGGCTCATAAAGTCAAATTGAAGCGCCCGGCGTTACGGTTGAACGGCGGCCAGTGCTGCTGTGCAGCCCCCACAGGGGGTTAATCTCGTTGCATCATATAGGTTAACTAAACAAGCTTCGCTTATCGGGCAGACTGAGCTCCTCTCCTTGGTCAAATTTAGCGCAGCGTAGACAGACAGACAGACAGACAGATTGTTTATTTACGTCTCACCATATGTACATTAAAAGACATAATACATAAAAACTATACAGATAAATTATAATTGAACATATGCCACTCCAAAGGAGTTATGAGAGACGATTAAAATATATTACATGACAATAAAGGAGATATATAGTGTAATTAAAAGGACAATTGGGAGTAAAAGACATGAGTAAACACATGTTGCATTGCAGTAAAAGGCGGTATAAATATCATTAAACAAGCGTATTAAAACTATTTGTATAATATTTGCTGGCGTCTTAAAAGTATTTTAAAGCAGTTTTTGGCACAATTATGTATAAGATCCTCAGAGCTTAAAAGGACTGATAGCTTCTCATTATCCGATAAAAGAGTAAAACGTGGAATAAAACAATTTGCTGCTGATAACAGGTTTTCTCTAATGTCGTTGTAAAGTGGACATTCGAGTAAAACATGGTATTCTGACTCAATCCGGTTAGGGCAATGAAAACATCTTCTATCTGTTTCGTCGATTCCTTCGTAACGGCCGGTTTCGATGCGTATGGGGGCTGTACCTGTCCTAAACAAAGCGAGGGCACGTCTGTGGGACTTTGGTATCGGAGTTAAAAGATAAGCTTCGGTTTTAAATGTTGTCTTATGTTTTCTATAATGTCGTAGCTTGTTTTTCCCCATTCCTCTTTTAGAGTTTTCCCGTTGTAATGCACTTTCCCACGTTGTTATGAAAGCTTGTAAGGACAGTTCTTCACAGTCTTGTACAGTAATAATGTTGTCTAGAAGAGATTCTTTGGTGATCCCAAGTTTATCCATACGACGGTAGAAAGATGAATGCCATGTCTTGAATCCTTTCAAGTGCGTATTACTTCCTAAATTAAAAACATAAGAATTAATCCGCTCTCGTTCCATATTTATCATTCTCCTCCAGTAGCGAATCAAGCATATATCTTGTCGTACTCTCACAGGGGTCCATCCCATATCGCCAATAACTGCTTCATTAGGTGCGTATTTACCTAACCCCATGTAGAACTTCATAGCTCTGTTTTGTATAGCATTGATTGATGTAAAGTCTTCTGTTCCGTAGATAGATATACCATAGGCAATAACTGGCCACACTAGTGCATCGTAAAGCTTTGTAAAAGTCTTAAAACCGACGTCACCAATTGTCTTACACTTGGATATCACCAGACCGAGAGCACGGCCTGCAGCTGCGGCCACGTGACTAGCTGTTGCCTTGTAGTCGAGGTGTTCCGTTATAGTCAGTCCCAGGTAACGGTATTGACTCACAGTGGACAGGATCTTCTCTCCGCACGTGAAGGCGTGTTCAGTAACAGGAGCGCTGGCTTGCCGAAAGTGGACGACCTGGGATTTAGAGTCATTTATATTGATATCATTACTGTCACACCAGGAGTGGAACTCATTCAGCATCGCCTGTAGATCCTCTTCATTTTCAGCTACAAGGACGACATCATCTGCATATAATAAAATACTAATACGTTCATCTCCAATTTTCACGCCTCTTTCTTGATCCTTTATACATGTGACTAGGTCATTTATATACATATTAAATAAAATTGGTGATAAAACACAGCCTTGTTTCAAGCCGCAACCCACATTAAACCAGTCTGTTTTGAGGTGGTTTATCCGAACACAGCAATGCACAGTTTGATAGATCCCTCTCAGAGCGCCAATGATCCGTGAACTGACTCCAAGGATTTCTAATTTATTAAAAAGTAAATCTCGACGTATGTGGTCATAGGCTTTTTGAAAGTCAATAAATGCAGCATACGTAGGCAGTTTTCTTGCTTTCCTTGACTCGATGATGTTAGTAAGGGTAGAAATTTGATCTATGGTAGAACGACCTTTCCTGAATCCATTCTGCTCTCGGCTATAAGATCGTTTTCTTCACACCATCCAGACAAACGATTGTTAATAACAGAACAGTAGAGTTTATAGCTGACTGGAGATATAGCAATTCCTCTATAGTTTGAAGGGTCACGACGATCACTGTTAAAATTCTTCACAATAGGCTGTAAAACAACTTTTGACCAACAATCAGGAATCACACCATATTTAAAACATATATTAAAAGTTTTGTGGAAAAATGAAATACTTGTTTTATTTCTCAAAACTTCGATCGGGATGTCATCTATTCCTGTAGCTTTCCCAGACTTGATTTTAAAAATGGCCAGCTTTATCTCTTCCACAGTGATAGGTTGATTTAGGGGGTCAGTGTTCCAGTCCATAGTAGAATCTTGTGGTTTTCCAAATGTATGATGTGGATTCTTATGCGTATGTACAATCGTGCTCTAAATAGTCTGTCATCCAGACCCTAAAGCGGAACTATTTAATCCATGACCAACCCAGTCTAGAAAAGTATAGCAAGTCTAGATCGCTCAGCTTTAGGTCTTCTGGGCTCCATTTTGTTATAATACATGTATTGTTTAAAAATATTGCCAATATTGAAAACATTCTTCTGAGACTAAATTTTACTCTAAGCTCTTTATAGTTCGTTTATTTGATAATTTACAATTATTCAAGAATAAGATTCAAAGAATTAGGGATATGATTGAACATTTATATGTCTTGGTTGATGCCCTGATACCTGTTCCATACAGTAGCAAATCTCGATAAAGATAGCCAAAAAAAAAAATTCACAGAATGAATTCACAGGTACATTTTTTCGATGTGTTCTTTAAGTTTAACTCTTCTGTGTTGTGCAAAACATTTTGTCAATGTCTTGTCAATCTGGTAAACAATTAATTCAAATGTAATATTGGTGTTTAAAAATGTTCTTTTAAAGGAAAAGAAAATAAGGTCTTACATATTTTATTTGAATTCATAGCATCAAATTTATTAACATTCATGTTTTTTTCGAATACAACCATTGTATTAGGGAATGCCACTTAACAGTACAGCATTTTATTTCTATTTCAATTAAAATCGCGTTTGAACATTTAAGATTGCTGATTATTGTTTATTTTGGTGCTATATGGTGTATTAAAAGTATATCTTTTGCGATAGTAGGCGAACAGAATACACATTTAATATAATTTGAATCTTGATTCAGTTAGTGAGTACATCAGGTAGCTCCTCTGAATGTTCAGTATGCCTTGAGGAAAACTCTGCGACACTTGTCTGTAATTCATGTAATAATTAGCAAAAAAACAAGGAAGTTTTTGGTCATCATGAATTGAATGTAAGTTATTCGGAAGTGACTTCTTGTATTTATCTAAAGTCTCGTTTCATTCAACATATGAATAAGCTTCTCCCGTTTACGAACTTTTGTATTGACGCCTAGTGACTTCAATAACTTCCTGATGTCGGCATCGCTCATTACAAAAAAATAAGATAAAGGAAAGCATAAAAATATTTCATAGAAAAATAAATCTCAGAACGCTTTCAAAACAACGTCGCCCAACATGCCTAATCGGTCTCTACTTCTTTGTTCTCTTGATAGCCACTTGTTTACCTTATATGTGTGGTAATGCATTGCATTTTGATACTTGTGTCAAATTTGACCGATTATTGACTAAGTAGTTATGATATATGCACCAATTGACCTCTTTGAGTGGCCTTTTAGAAGTTGGTATGTTGAAGGAATATAACTCACTTGCAAAATAAAATTGTATAGTTGAAGTCCATATAAATTATCTTCGTTTATGAAACAATTGTTGGATGAAAAACTAAGCTTTACATGCTCATTCAAATGAGCAATATCTTTTTTCCATATAAGAATAAATATATTCTAGCCAAAAATAAAGTAAGTTAGGTTCATTTGCAATATTTGTCATAATGAATAATGATCTATTTATTCCATTATAAGCTGATATTTCATTAAAATTCAAATATCCTCAAATGACAATGTCCGTTATGAAAATTTATGTCTAACATGGTAACACGTATAGCTAAACCATCATTTGTCCACAACCACGGTGCATTAGATACGAGCCTTTAATACAGTCTAGGTCCTAATTCTGCTAGTCTTCATTTGAAATGAAAAGCCTAAAGAAAAATATTATGAATGAAGGTATTTTAATATTTCACTCTTACCACGATTGTTAAATGCAAATTGATATACAAAGTTCCCTTTTTCACATAGTGATATTTGTTTAAGGTAACTGGACATTTAACATAAAACCTATTGTTCTTTGTATTGTCTGTCGAGATACGCAGTGGTATTCAATACTTTATCTCATCGTCAGACTATTGTTACTCATTACATGATATTTTCTCCTGTCCATCTTTGGAACTATGTTTTGTTCTTTGATATAATTTCTATTGGGGACGTTTTTAACAATACAAATGAATTTGATTTAAAAGTGTAGCAGTAAATCTAACAAGTGCATTTTACTGAGTTAGACACTTGCGTTAAAGACACATGGAACACGAATTAATATAAAAAAATAAATTACTTTTGCATTAATTTACTTGCTAACCATATCTGGACGACTGTGGAGAAGTACTGTATGTAGGACGACATATTCACATATTTGATTAAAGTGATATAATAGAACATAGAATAGAGTTGGTTCTGGAAATTTTCAAAAGTGTATCTGCTTCAATCAACTGATGTGTGCGTTTTTGGCAACACTTAAATTGTGTTCCGATTACAGAATGCAATCTATTTAAGATACTCAGTTGCATTGCGAATTGCATGTGTATTCCCTTATTTGGTAAGGGATAGACTTTGTATATGACCTTTTCCCTAAAAAAATTGTCAACTGTCGCTAGTTATAAGATAAAGTTAAGCTGTTAGGTAACATACAGTTGCATTAGCAGTAACATCTAATGAGTAAATGTCGATGTATATCTCGGGCACATATGTCTGTAGGAAGGCTTAATTCATCCCGCCACATATGGGGGCAATCAGGTTTTAAAATCCAAAATCCAAATTCTTATTAATTATTATTTAATTGAAACTCTGTTTAATTCATATATTTTGTTTCAACAAATTGATAGAAACATCAGAGTTGTTTAATGATATATCACAAGTATTCATACATTGCCACAGTTTCTGCAGATTTCTAAATGTGAGCTTACACAATGTGCTCAAAGTGAGATAAGCAGCACAGGGTTATATTACAATACAAACATGATTAAAGAATACCCTCTGTGACGAGCTAAGACCACTCAGGCCGGGACTCGTGATTAGCGAGGCGTGACACAGAATTATTCAGATTTTCGCAATTTTCTATTGATCTGGGAACAATGGGTATTTACGTTAAATTATTTTGATTTCACCTAATTGAAGAAGAATATTTCATCTTTGGAACCCAGACCTTGAATTTTAAATCCTAAAAGCAGAAATATATCATTATGCCCGTGACAGATACTCACTTCGACAAGATTTCATCCAAATATACATGTTTATAAGGGCCGATATGAAAATGAAACAGACATTTGAAAAAACGCTCGGGAACAATCAGAAAAATTGTTTTCTGAAAACTAAAATAACCATATTAAAGAGCATAAATTGATCATTACGAATATAACCTTGAATTTATTTTAACCATATTGGTTATTAAGTTACATGAGTATTAAGAACTGCTTCTACAGTAATCTTCTACAAACGCATAGCTCTGGCGAGTGGGATTCTCACGCATGCGCAAAAGGGGGTGAGTATAATAGCTGGTAATGAATTCTTCAAATGTTGTCTTTGCATGCAATAAGAATTGTAAAGACTCTTATTACAATAAACAATGACATCTATATTGAATTTAAGCATTACTCATCAAAATGTTTTAGTTTGAAAATCGGTTTTGAGTTATGCGTTTCCTTTTTGGGCCAGTATATTATAAGTGCTTTTATTATAAAATGTTGTCAATTTGTTAACATACATGTAGTGTTCAAATTACCTAGTATCAAAAATAACTGCCCGGTAAAACTGTGGCAAGGCGCCTTTCTATTAAAAAATATTTTCATAGCTTTGCAAATGTTGTGTTTATTATTCTTAAATCAACTCAATTTACATTAAATTTGTAAATAAGGAATTTACATTGGTTGTTTTATTCACAGAGAGTAAGTTATTAATTAGATTCTGATTATTCCGATTATACACTTCGTCTAAAACATATCACACGGAAACGCATTTTTCTATCTATGTCAAAAAAAATATTTTCCATAGATAGAAGCGAATTTTACATATATTTGTAGAAGAATATTTGTGCAGTTTTTTAAACAAGAAACAATATTTAGATTGTACTTATTTAGAGGGAAATATACATGTGAAACAGTAAGACCCACGATCATAGGGACCACCTTCATACGATACGAGTCAAAAGTCTTTGTTATATCTTGTAATTGATGTTTAAAGGATTTCCAGGATTGATAAAGAACATACCTAAATGAGATTGACAAACGAACAATGTGTTTGAAAGCGTAGACAACCATATAAGAATCGCTGAAAAGAACCGATCTCAATGTGTGGGGTTTGTAGTCTTTAAAGTAAAATATCTTCAAAGATTGTGTTCGCCTTTTGGAAAAACAACTTGTATCTTGTCATTAAAGCATTGTTCTATCGTCACACCAAATTTGGTTGAATAAATCATAAAGAGTCACTACAACTACAATGTTTGGTTTCCTTTTTCTTGACGCTGCAGTTAATATCAAGTATTAAATCGCCATTTTCAGCGCAAGCTTGTCTTCAGGTCACGTGATTTAAACACCGGGCGGAAAATCCAGTATTATGGAAGAAGACGTTAAACTTCAACCCAACAACAAGAACAGTTACAATGTTTGTTTCCTGGTCTGACCCATGATCCATTGTCCATATCGTAATTAAACAAAATAGACTCTTAGGAGAGAGCTTAAGTTTTGCCTATGTATAGAACGGAACAGAACAGAGTTTATTTCGTATATTTGGCCATGATACCAATTTTACATTTGACGTAGAATGTATGATAATAATATACATAGAAGGGGAGTCGCACAACTTACATATTCTATTTTCTCTTGTAATTCCCTCCCACCGGCCAGTCTCAATCGGTAGAGTGTGGTTAGTTGTTCTAAATTTCAGTATTGGGATAAAACATTTGTCGGAAGAAAGAAATAGCGTTCAAATGTAATGGAATCTTTTATAATTTTATAATAAAGTGATTTTGGACTATCATTTATTAATGAACACCAACTCTGAAAAAAAGTATCTTTTAAGACAGATCCTACCTTTGAGGCTAGCCATTCGGTGTTAAATAATTCCGGGTTCTTGAAACCATTACTTAAATCAAGATGATTCAACGTGTGTTCTACAGCATTTAACCACTTGTCATTAAAATCGTAGAGTTGTTTTTTCACAGAAACAAAGTTGTACAAGGTGTGGGAAAGTTTAAGATTTATGATTTTAGGTACAGCTAGGGAATGCCAAAATTTAATCAGTCGCTTTATAATTTTAATTCTCAGAGGATATCTTCCCAGTTCCCCATACACCATGTAGTTTGGAGTGGATACTTTAAGGTTACAGATCAACTTTAAAAACTTCAAATGAACTTTTTCAGTAAGTTCTAGTGATTCGTGACCCCATATTTCACAACCGTAACAAAGAATAGGAACAATCATAGTATCAAATGCTCGGACTAAGCAGTCAATAGGAAGATTGATATTTCTAGCCCTTTTCAAAAGAGAAAACATAGCCTTACTTCCCGAGTCAACTAAGGTTTTGATGGCGTGGACAAGTCTTCCCGATCTGTGTAATTTTAAACCAAGATACATATAATGATCAACAATTTCGAGAGTTTGGTTCCCAAAGTAAAATTTGTGTTTACATTTAGAAGGTTTTCCACCGCCAAATATAACAATTTTGGTTTTGGATATATTAACATCTAGTTTCCATTGCATACAATATAACCGAAAAGATTCTAAGGATTTCTGGAGCCCCTTTGGACTGTCACTCATGAGTGCTGCATCGTCTGCATAAAGGAGAATAATGAAGTGTAGGATCATATTTACATCAAGACATTCGACATGAACACCCTCACAATTATCATTCAGCAAATGTGACTCAAGATCATTTAAAAACAGTGAAAATAACAGCGGGGAAAGGTTTTCACCTTGCCGAACACCACACTCACTCGAGAAATAATCAGAGTGAAAATTATTTACATACACGCATGATTTGATATTCTTGTACATGTTTTGTATTAAGTTGAAGAAACGGCCATGTACACCTTGCTTCAAAAGTTTATGCCACAAACCAATTCTCCAGACATTATCAAAGGCTTTAGAAAAATCAATAAAAGCACAGTAAAGTTTTTTGTTACACTTTTTCAAGTAAATTCGTCAAAATATTAAGTACAAAGATATTGTCGATTGTAGAAAAGCCTTTGCGAAAACCAGCCCTGAACATTACTGAGAATACTGTTATTGTCTATAAATTTAGTCAACCTTGTGTTAAGTATGGAAGTGAATAGTTTTCCTAAACAGCTCAATATGGTAATGGGCCTATACGATGCAGGATCATCAATATTTCCTTTATTCTTGTTTATAGGTTTGATTATTCCCGTTAACCAAGCTTCTGGTATATGTCCAGTTTTGAGCACTATATTGAACAGGGCCTTACATAAGGGACGGATCCTTTCAATGGAATCGATCAGGTAATCATTTTCTATCAAGTCAATACCAGAAGCCTTATTCCTTTTTAAATTTGTAACAGCAATTGTTATTTCTGGTAGGTTAACATCGTCGTTAAGTACAGATGTATCGTATGTATCAAAGATATGATTATCATCAGTAATGATATCGTCTTGTATATCCTTATTTACTTCTCTGAAATATTTCAAAATATCATCTAAATGTGGGCCAGCAGAATCTTGACTACTAGTCGCAGGTTTCAGAAGTTTCCAGTATTGCTTGACTGAGAGTGGTTCTTTGCTACGCAAAATGCTACTCGCTTGATGATTTCTTTTATTGATATGCTTATTCAGACTTCTTTTATAAGCTTTAGATTGTTTTTTTTTTATAATTCAGCTGATGATAGTGAAACTTAAAGAGCAACTGAATATAAATATTTGGGTACTGTGTTGGATTCAAAACTTTCTTGGAATGAAAATACCTACAAGATTTATAAGCAAGGACAACAACGTTTGAATTTTCTGTGGAAACTGAAGCATTTTAAAATTGATCAAACTATTTTGAGATTGTTTTATAGAACATTTATTCATAGTTTTGTGACCTTTAATTTCTTAAGTTGGTACGGAAGGCTGTCTGTTCATAATAAAAACAAAGTCTCAAAAATTGTCAACACGGCTATAAAAATTATTGGACTTCCTATTGATAGTCTCGGCAGTTATTATAAGCAGCAACTTTCAAAGGAAAGTGACAAAATTCTATGTGATTCAACTCACACTTTGTTTTCGATGTACTGAGATCTTCACTACCGTCTGGACGTAGGCTGCGTATGCCGACTAATTTAAGTATTTGTCAAGTGTCATCCATGAGTGTGAGATGGAAATATGTTTTTATGTTATTGATTATTTTCTTTATTGCCAAAAACAAGTTATAGTGATTATATGTGATGTGAATATTGTATATATCTGTTTTCACCCATGTCTGATCATGACTAGTTCCATTGATGTGCCACTTAGGCATCCTGATATCTGTAAGCTTGATTTTGTATGGTTTTTAGCTTTTGTATGTTGGTTTGACTGGTGTCGCACCACGCTTCTGTTCCATAGTGCAGTTTGGGTTTAATCAGAGATTTATATAGTAAGAGTAACAATTCCTTGCTGCTGCCCCACCTGGTGTGAGAAAGATTCGTAGTATATTGAGATCTTTTTTGCATCTTTGTGAAAGTTCAACAATGTCACATTTCAACTGATTGACAACACAACGCATGATTACCAAAACAAATTTATGTCCCAAAAATATGGAAAATAGTTACAAAAGAGATTTATGTATAATACAAATTATACAGAATACACTGGTATCCCTGCTAATACACCTTATCAAGTATGCATACTTATAAATTGTCTAATAAGGTTACATACAAAAGTCAGAACCTTATAAGTGTATACAATCTCAATTCAAAGATATATATATGGGAAATTATAGCTTATGTTTGTTTTTATACTTTTCTGATAATATAACTCATTTTATGAATGATAAATGAGGTCAATTTAAGACCACTTTTTGATAGGTATTTTCAAAGCACAGTCCTTGAATGTCTATACATGGCAGTCACATCCTCCATACCGTGAGAGAGAAAGTTCATAATAACTTCATACAACCTTCTATGTCGACAGAAGGTCTTGGTCACATGGCCATACATAGTGCAGATCATCAGTCGTCACTCAACACCAGTCATAACACGATGCACCTTGCACGGCAAGACACAATAGGGTAGTGGGCGTCTCCTACATCATACCCAGCACTGAAACAATTTATTTCATCAATGCACTAACTGCATAATAATATTTCTGACATTTAAAAATACACACACATCAGAAAACTTCATCCAAAAGGCATTACCGGTGAGCACATTTCACCCTTCACAAAATCCAAAATTTACAATGTAACATGTTATATAATTGTCCTTACATGTTTACAAAAGCTTTTAGGAACATAATTATAAACTTATTAATTGAGAAATATAACATTAAATAGCACTTACGGCTCAAAATTGCCCCTGAACATTTTCATTCTGCAACCACATGTTGAGTCCAGAAACTTCAGGTTGCGTTTTGGAGTTATAGCCTCCCCACTCTTTTCCCGACTGGGTGTGTTTGGGTGATGTTCCCAGTTTTTTTCAAGTTCTTGACAAACAATATGTTGATTCCATGTTAGATATTCATCAAAGGTTATGCCTAAGAATTTGACATACTTAACTTGGTTTAATGGTTCGTCATTAATGTAAAATCTCAGTGGTCTGCAGTCGGCTCTGGGTGTTGGCCGAAAGAGAATTGATACAGTTTTGCTTGTGGATAATTGAAATCCCCAGTTTTTGGTCCATTTATTTACTTTGATTACGGCTTTTTGTAATATTTTTGCAGCTACATGTTGATGTTTGTGACTGACCCAAAGGGCCCCGTCGTCAGCGAATTGTGAGGTGTTCACTTGTTTCGGTAGTTTGTGGAATAGATAATCTATCATAATATTGTACAAGGTTGGTGATATGATACTTCCTTGCGGGGTTCAATTTTCTAAATGATAGACGAAAAGTTCTGTCTGACATAAATTTATTTATAAAATTTAACATTTCTACTTGTATGCCTTTTTTCATAACTTTTTGTACCATGCCTGTTTTCCAAACCATGTCAAATGTTTTACTAAAGTCTAGGAAGACTGCTGTAGTGAATTTATTATTATGTTGAGCTTGTCTGATAGAGTGTTGTAATCTAACAATATGGTCAGTAGTGCTATAGGATTTTCTATATCCTGATTAATTTTGTGTGATCAATTTGTTGGTTTCTAGGTAGTGTTTTAATCTTTTCGTTGCCATAGCTTCGAGTGTTTTACATACATGTAGATTAGATGTTAAGGAGACTGGTCTATATGAATCGGATTTGGTAGGGTCTTTTCCCTGTTTGTGTAATTGTATAATAAGAGTTTCTTTCCAGTCTGTTGGTAATTTGCAGTCTTTCATATATTTAGCTGCAGTCTGCAAGTGTTCCGGTTACAGTTTAATCCGCTGCAGTCTATAAGTGTTCAGGTTTTAAGTATTCAGCTGCAGTTTGCAAGTGTTCAGGTTTCAGTGTATTCAGTTGCAGTCTTCAAGTGTTCAGGTTTCAGTGTATTCAGCTTCAGTCTGCTAGTGTTCCGGTTTCAATGCATTTAGCTGCAGTCTGCAAGTGTTCCGGTTACATAGTATTTAGCTTCAATCTGCAAGTGTTCAGGTTACAGTGTTTTCAGCTGCAGTCTGCAAGTTTTCCGGTTACATGGTATTTTACCATGAATGTGCTGGATCCTTGATTCTGATTGGTTCTTCAGAAAAATCAACCTTGATCAATTATGGACTGACAATCCTCTGTTTTTGAGGCCGCTTCACTGTACATAAACACATATGACTGGCAACTTAAGAGACGGTGTGATGCTGTTATTTGATTAAACATTTATTAGAAAATAATTAATGATAATTTTATTTCATTTGATGACACGAAATGAGGAAATAGTTTGTGTTTCGATTATTCATAAGATAAGAAGTTTAAATTATCAATCAGCGTAGGCAGACCAATCTTGCCAATGTGACGCAGCGGGTATCCTTCGTATACTGCAACAAGACAATGACGTCATGTAAATGAGCGCTTCTGACGTCATAACCCTTAACAACGTCACACTGAGTTTGTTAGAACACACTTTCTTTATTCTCTAAGAGGAATTTAACAACCCGTTTTAAACCACACGATATAGATATTTCTGTCGGAAAGGAAGAGAGAGAGAGAGAAGTACATTAAATGGACATACAGTGGAAGAGTTACTTTTGCTTACGGCTTGATTTATTCTGAAATTCGCTATGACAAAAAGTTCATAATTGAAATCTTAATGGTAAAATGGAGATAAACCTAGTGTTCTTGAAAATCAGAGACCTGTTATGCTGGATTGATAATAAGTAAATTTTTAATTGAAACCGAACGCGTAGCATACATCTGTTCAGGTTACATAGTATTCAGCTGCAGTCTGCAAGTGTTCCGGTTACATGGTGATCACCTGCAGTCTTCAAGCGGCCAGGTTACATGGTGATCACCTGCAGCTTGCAAGTATCGACGAGGCCCAGGCAAGGAAGAGGAGAGTCAGCCGAGTCAGGCCACCTGCAGATGCGCCACCTATCAGAGAGACATATTTTTAAAACGTTTTCATTAAAGGCTTGAGCACAGTGTCTTTAAAGAGATTTCATACATGTACATTACACAAAAAAGTGTTTGTCACTAACAAGGCAATGTTCCCCGCCGCTTAAACTGAAATCATTCATATGTTTTATATAAATTGTTAAGAAGCATGTTTTCCCTTTTTACGAGTATTACACGAATGTATATATGGCAGAGAGGGACCATTCTAATATTGTGTTAAAATCCTTGACATGAATTCACGAAACTTCGAAAACGCGAACTCAGTATATGGTGAAAGCAAAAGTGCCCAAAAAGTTCAGACAAAAAGCAAAATCAGCGAAAGATATACGTTTAGCCTTTTCTTTTAATTTCGCAACTGGCGAAACTAGCTCGAGGCGATATCGCAAAATCGAATAAGTGGAGCGACGCGAAAACGCGAAATCACTAAACATGGTCAACGCACTTCGCAATTTCGTTTCGCATTGTATCACAATTACGTGGTTATGTAATTTCGTGATTTAGCAACTTCGGAATATGGGGCAATGATTTGAAACTGAATAGTTAAACGTAAGGTGCCTTTTGATTGGTCTAGTGACCTCTACCAATATGTAAGTCAAATGTAATCATATCAAAATGATTGCAATCATTTGTAACAATTAAAGTTTTATACTTTAACATTTTCATTGAAAACATTTGAGTTCGCATATATACATCAACGTTAATTCACTTAAAACATTCTAAACTGTTGCTTCCTTACTTTGAATAACGCTAATTCTATAAACTTGTTTTAAACGAAATCATTACTTCTTTCCTCACATCTGTCGATATATAAAGTGATCTGCTTATCTTGTCCTTCATACAAATCAATCCATATACTAAATCTTAAAATGAAACCTTAATGAATGCATAATAACATATATTCTTTTACATATAAGTATTTTAAAGTGTTAACTCAAGGGTGATGTCAATGTCGTCTTTGAACTTACACCCATTGAATGAAAAAGATATTGATGTTTCTGTAGACACAAAAATCAGCAATATGTCTTTTGTAGTATTGCATAATTATGGATAGCCAATGAAAAACTAATAATTGAAAGCAATACAGGTATGTGATCTACGAATACACAAAAATGATATTTTTAAAATTTGAGTTGTGAACCATATTGTCCTTTAGAACAGATTGATATCGATAGCGGTCTGTAATTAAAACCCGTTAAATATATTTGGATATAAATGATTATTTACTATATTTAATCACAGTACAGAGATAGGGTTGTGGTTTGTGAATATTAGCAAGGGTTGCGGATAAAAACGAAAACTTTATCAACGTTAAGCTATATTTATGAAAACTCAGCCTATTGAAAGTTCCACTAGAGGGAGATATAAGTATTGACTAATACTGAATATAAATGAAACAGGCGTCGGCATATATAACTATATTTGTACAAAATATTTGTAAAAAAAAGAAGCTTTTAGACGATATGAGTTGACTCTCTCTTTCTATGATCTCACAGTCGTTATCTAACGAGAAACCAAATTTACCACTCTTATATGCTTGCACTGACTAATTATATTAACCGCTATGAAGACTAAAACTATTCATTTCTCCAAACGAATATGTTTATGTGATCAACCTGTGGAGTAGTATTTCATTAGTTGTATCATTATTACATTAGATATGTAGGAGGATTGTATTCAAATACTAAAATATATAATTCAATTCAATAAAAGACAAAATGATATTGTTTTCGGTTTTTGTAGACCATCGGCCCATGTACAAGGACAAAAGTTGTATTCAGTGTATGGGAGACGCGTCGCTACGAACTGATAAATATATAAGCAACGGTAGTGTGCCGATAACCTATTAGGGTGACACTTACAGGAGAGTGGAAGATATTGTGATCATAGGTCAAAATGATGAGTTCAATAATTATGAAATAAATATCAACCTCGAATAAATGTACATTCTATAATTATATATTCATTTGTACACTAACGATAGTTCTGTGTGAAGAATATGCAGCGAAAATCATTCAGTGATTTGAATTCATTATATGACTTCGATGTACACGCTGAAAACCTGAGTGAGTGAATGAAAATTATTCTGGATACATGGACGATATGGAATTTAAATGTTTGAAAGTTAAGGAAATTTTACCGTTACAAAGAATTGTCAAAAAATGTGAAGTTTCCTTAATACGTTTAAAATTTATGTTGATCAAATTATTTCTTTTCGAAAGATTACAATGGTTAATCTGAATGGCTCTCTATTTGCAGTAGGCCTACTCAAGACTGCAGTTAACAAGATCATGTAAATTGTGTGCGTTAGGTTGTATAGAAGATGAGTATCACTTCCTTCTGAAATGTCCATTATATTCTCATCTTAGATTAAAATATATCCCACAGTATTGTTGTATTTCAACGAATATGAATAAATTTTATACACTTTTAACATGTACTAAGGAAAATATTTTGTTAAATATTGCTAAGTTCATTGAGGAAGCATTATGTTTAAGAAATGTTAGACATGATATACATCTGTCACAATAAGATTGTTATCTGTACATGGGCCTATGGCCTTTATACCGAATAAAAGAATTGCGTAACAAGATTATTCCACCATAACGTGCAACGCACTGTGTTCATGTTGGTTGAAATCAACTCACCCCGGATACTCACATAATGTAAGACATAGTATACAAATGCAGGCTGAACAGCAAACTGTGCCTTAACGTGAATGTCATGAAGATAAGTTGGCAAAAGTTTGAAAATATTGCATTTGAGAGCTTTTTGATAAAGAACATACATTGGAATGAAAATCTTAAGTTATATGCCGCGTTTGGTGATTTGAAATTGGTGACTTCAAGGTTGTGATTAATAGAAATTTGAACATATCTAAAAAACGTTAAGATATGATAAAACTGTTTTAGTGGCCATGCGCCTAGAGAGAAAACAGAGACAGACAGACTGGAACGAGCCAACTAAAGAAGTTCGATCAGTATTCTACATACAAGGGCAGGGATATCTCTTTCGTTAAATCTGTAGAGTCATATGTCAACTCAGAAAAGGTCACAATATATAATCAGTGGTTCTTCATTAATTCATTATTGGAACACATGTAAGTGATCAAGTGTGCCTTTACTCACTGGAAACGGTATGTAGAAAATGGGAAAGAAAGATTAATTACAATATATCACAAGATTATTTATCAAATTGTTTTGTAACCAATCAAAAATCAACGATTGATAACCCTAAGCGAAATTTTCAATACCAATTACTTCACCGAATAATACCTACGAAACCCTTTCTGTATAAGATTGGGAAAAATGTGATGTTCAATTTTGTTCATTCTGCGAAACGGAAATTGAAACACTTGAACATTTATATTTTGAATGTTCAAAAGTGAAGAATTTAATCATTAACTTTGTTCGATGGTTCGAAAATGAGACGATTTTAAAATTTAAGTTAGTATCTCATCATATCTACTTGGAGACCCCAATGAAAGCATTTCTATTAACCAATTGTACACAATTCTGAAATACATATACAAATGTAAACATGCATTGATAGATTTATATTTTGATTATAACATTGAAAGATATATATTTGGTAAAGATGACCCAGCACTTATCAGGAAGTGGGCTGGTTGTTTCTCTACAAAATCTTTTTCATCCTTTTCCTTTCTCAGACTTGTCTAATTCAACCTTTTCTTTTTCTCCCACTTATTTATGTCACCCTTTATTTTCTCTATCACTTATCTATTTCAACGTGATGTATGTGTGAAGTAGGGTATTTGTTACCAGCAGAATCACCGCTTCTGCATGTGAGAAAAGATATGGGGTGCCAAACGGGACTTTAATCGCTATTTAGTAAGCTTACTAAATGAATTAGTAAGCTTACTAATTCATTTAGTAACCTTACTAAATGTAAACGATTTAGTAAGCTAACTAAAAAAATTCAACCTTTTCTTTTTCTCCCACTTATTTATGTCACCCTTTATTTTCTCTATCACTTATCTATTTCAACGTGATGTATGTGTGAAGTAGGGTATTTGTTACCAGCAGAATCACCGCTTCTGCATGTGAGAAAAGATATAGGGTGCCAAACGGGACTTTAATCGCTATTTAGTAAGCTTACTAAATGAATTAGTAAGCTTACTAATTCATTTAGTAACCTTACTAAATGTAAACGATTTAGTAAGCTAACTAAATTAATTAGTAAGCTTACTAATTCATTTAGTAAGCTTACTAATTCACTTCTTATTTGATGATTTAGTAAGCTTACTAAATCACATCCTGGTTGTTGAAATGTAAATCAATGACTGCTCCCTAGAACAAAAGAAAGTATTGTACATTTTGGATATTAAAACCGTGAAGAAGAAATTTAATTTACCATTTTTGATAGTATTTTTGAATAAGGAAGGATTTTACTTTTTTTGAATGTGATACGAGCGAACTCTTGAAATTGCGAGCATGAACCGGCTGAAGAGTAGGAATAGGATAGTTGTCCTTTTTTCGTTCAGACACTCAAACAACTGTTTTTTATGAAATATCATACCTTCACGATATTCATAAGTCATCTTTGAACCAAAAAACCATACAAATTAACTTTGACATCAAATCCCTTTGCGAAACCATTGACAACCACCGATAGACAATATTGCTATTTTTTTCAAAGGGAGATAACTCGAACTAAACCTAGTGACACGGGCGCCGGCAAATGTAATGTGTTACTGATCTATGCTCTATGATGAGAGAGGCGATCGATCCACGATAACATATATATAAAAATAGATTTAAGAACCATATACGCACAAAATAATTGAATCAAAATTTGTCAAAAGCAACTGCACGTGCCGTTTGTTGTTTTTTGTCAAAATATTCCCGCCATGTTACCACGTGGTGGGGAGAAATCATTATTTACTTAGAACTTAGAAACATAATTTCAAAAGCATTAAGTAAGCTTACTAATTCGGCCGATTTAGTAAGCTTATTAAGTGAATTAGTAAGCTTACTAAATGGACCGAATTAGTAAGCTTATTCAATGAATTAGTAAGCTTACTAAATCGTTTTGAATTAGTAAGCTTACTCATTCATTTAGTAAGCTTACTAAATAGCGATTAAAGTCCCGTTTGGCACCCCATAAAAAGACTAGTAACATAATTTTGATAGATTTTAATGTAATAATTACTCAAAGATAAAAATAAATGACTGAATATGTCTTTGCCTCTGTTCGGACTGTTTGTTGTTGATATAGTAAATCAAGTAAATACCAATTGGGGATTAATGACGAATTTTGAAATCAAATACAAATCATCAAGTAACCTGGCATAATTAAGGCTATAGCGTACATCGAGGATCAAGAATAATAATGTGAATAGTAGGTTTTAATACAGCAATTATAATATTGTCGCTGTCATAATATTATTTACTACAGTGAGTGTTTGAGGCAAAACTGTCTAAAAGTATTTCAACAAACGAACCAATTTCTTCATTGACCGTTGTTCCATTGCAATCTGCGTTTAGAATTAGACATGCAATATTAATTCCAGCATAAAATTTTACCTTGACGATATTCGGTACATGTTTAGGGTCATGACGACAAGAATAACATTAGCTTAAATGAGGTTAAAAGCCGCAACCAATCGTTTAAAAACAGTAGCACGGTTAAAAACAGTCTCAGAATTTTTCAAATATGAATATTTTTAATTATTTTGGTTAAAATTTGAAAATATTTCTTAAAATCATAATTGCTATAGAAACAATAATATTTATACCTAAATGGAATACATAATATGTTAGTTAATAACAGCATGAACAAGTCAATTTTTCAGGTATAAATTCAACTACGCATTCAAATAATTTGAATTCTAAGTGATAAGAACTTGCCATTTCACCACTGTGGTAAAATTATTCTTTGGCTTTTGGTACCGCCAAGAATTTGAATTATATTAGGTCTATGTAAAGTTGTTGATCATTTTGCAACCCACCGGGTATACGACTTACTGCTCGACGAGGTTATTTCCCTTAAAACAGTTGGAAGAGACGCGCCTCCTACACAGTGGTATTACATTCTACATGTCAATGTACAGACATTTTGAGTTTCAACTTTATTGCTCATCCACCTGTAAGAGCCACGTTTATACATAAAGCAAATTTCAATAAAAGAACAATATCGTTAAACGTTATTGATTTAATCAATTAACACTTGTTTTAGCGTATTCAATGTAAGTAAATAAATGTCTCCAAATATTACATATTATTACATTCAAACAGGAAGTGGAGTTTTCAAAGCAACCGCCTCTTTCCATGTAGTGTTACATCTTAATTGTCAATTAAATGTATTAAATCTTAGAAGGTATATATCTCAATAGACATTACAGTATATACATTGACAATGTCATGTGTAATCCATACATCACTACATCCATATCAATTTAAACGGGTACGTTATCGTGTAGCCTCAGTAAACCTACCAACAGAGCATAATTTTAGTATTTAGTTATAATTTTTCATAGGGTTACGATTATTTAACATTCTTAACAGTTTACACCAAAATGTACTACATGTAAGATAATCATTTACATTTAACTCTATAGTTTACACATTAAACTAACGCTGCATTACTTGAAACATGCTTACTCACACCTTAAACAAATTGACAGAAGTTATTATTTTGGCATTAATTTTATCAACGACATGAGTTCCTTGATATCCCATAACTTCTGCCCCGTACAACAAAATTTATTTAAATTCAAAACTTTTTTTAAATACATTGGCGGGACTATTTTTTTTATTTATACTGTAATTGTTTTCTAACTAACACAGCTTTACTGGCATTTGCAACTAGCTCCTTAGTTCAAACACTCAAAGACAACCAACAAACTTTCATTATTACGAAGGTAGCCCCAATTTCTCATATAATAATAAATACCTCTTATTTTCAATATCAACTAGTAACCTCCACGATAATAAACATTATTACCCACGTGGTACTTCGTAAAGGGGCTTCTTAACAATTTTTCATGACACATATGGGTCATAAGCACCTTTTAGTGATTTGATTACCTTGCGGTGAACATAGACATTGTCCGGACTACTTTATTCATTCATAAAAAGAAACGTGTTTTCATTCACAAATTCAAACTTGTCATGATACTAGATGTCATTTAGACCATAACAAATCGACTGGTCCCTGGGTCTTCCAAATAAGAAGCCTTGTGTAAAAAAAGAAGAGAATATAGAGAACAGTTCTTAACATATCAGCCTTAGAAATGCATGTTGGCTTCACTGTGACATAATGTGAAAGTCACCATAACCAAATTGGCCCGGTGTCTTCCTAAAATAGAGTCATAAAAAGAATTCAGTGATTGACTCTTTAGATATCACACTAACAAGCTTAACATGCAGGTAAATTGATGATAAATCAAAAGTTCTACTGTGACCTTGAAAACAATGTGAAGGTCATCAAACTTGACTTTCTCCTGCGTCTTCCCTATAAGATGCTTTGCTTTACTTATGAAGAGAATCTAGTAAACAGTTCTAGAGATATCCTGCCAAGCCGTAAATGCAGATTTCAATGCTTAAATTGTCAAAGCCTCGATGTGACCTTGAAAACTATGTGAAGGTCACCAAAATCGACTGGACCCGGCGCCTTCCCAATAAGATGCTTTGTGTAAATTTTGAAGAGAATCCAGTTAATGGTTCTTGACAAATCCCGTTGACAAGCCTAAAATGCAGGTTTCAATGATGAAATTTTCAAAGCTTCGCAGTGACCTTGAAAATAATGTGAAGGTCACCAAAATCGACTGGGCCTGGCGCCTTCCCAATAAGATGATATGTGTAAGTTATGAAGAGAATCAAGTGAATGGTTCTTGAGATATCCCGCTGACAAGGGTAAAATTTCAAAGTCTCGTTGTGACCTTGAAATGAAGGTCAAGGTCATGAACCTCTATATGGTGATGAAGCTATATACAAACAAGAGTCATCAGAAGATGACATATCCCACCGGTTCCACATGATCGTAAGATGTAATCCTTTGAAAGATAATTGTACATTTTTCAAGCAAGGTTCATAATTATAGTATAAGCTAATATATATGAAACGAAACCTTTCATGAACAGAGTCCAAATAAGAGCCGTTTCCATGGAAATAACAAAAAATAAAATGTTCAGAAATGTGTAAATATCAAAAGGCACCACTTCAGTAGGTGTGCAATACACATGTTAAGTTTAAGAAAGATATGTGGACCGGTTTTTTAGTTCTGTTCCGGAAACGAAACCTTTCATGAACTGAGTCCAAATAAGAGCCGTTTCCATGGAAATAATAAAAAATAAAATGTTCAGAAATGTGAAAATATCAAAAGGCACCACTTCAGTAGGTGGGCAATAAACATGTAAAGTTTCAGAAAGATATGTGGACCGGTTT
Source organism: Steromphala cineraria (assembly GCA_916613615.1). Classification (NCBI taxonomy): domain Eukaryota; kingdom Metazoa; phylum Mollusca; class Gastropoda; order Trochida; family Trochidae; genus Steromphala; species Steromphala cineraria. Next base: position 37,241,526 of record OU744736.1, on the reverse strand, counting down.
TTGAGTTCTGCTCCGGAAACGAAATGATTACGGACGGACGGACGGACAGGTGAAAAACAATATACCTCCGGAATCTCCGATTCGAGGGCATAAAAATATGAAAAATGTGCGAAGCCTCTCGATTTGTATGTTATGAGACAGGTATAAACTATAATCATGACAAATATCATACTTGCATCACAATGTGCACAATTATTTCACTTACCTGCTGGGATATTATGATTTAGTCGCCTTGTAAATAACATCAAGGTCATCTTTATGTATTGACAAATTCCCTAATTGTGGAGTGACACCAAATTTGATGACTTTGATTGAAATGGTTCATGAAATATCGTGTTAACAAAATTCCTGACATATGGGCTTAAGGACAAATGGTGCTTAATGCATAGTTCCCTATTCCACGTTGCGACGGGGGTAAACAAGTACATGTAAAATTCATTGTAAATGAAGTTATAAAAACTATGAATATGATGAAATGAATAAGAGAGAAGTAGATAAGCATGTGCTCGCTCGCACAGTAAGATGATACACAAATCATTGTCAATTGTAGGGAATCAGATAAACAATGATTTGGAAAGATGAAAGAAACATAACTTATTAGACTCTTAACTCGTGCAAAAATTTAAACGAAAAGAATATCATGAAGACATTGACCTTGCTAATCTGGCTTGCAATTTCAACCACAAATTCTACAATAACGATCAAAGCGTTGATTAACAATGAAATATTGAGATATTATGGTTACTGTTCCAAACAGCAAAACATCTTCATGTCGCTGAACTATCAAGTGACATAGTCATTTAACCATTTAACGTACCGGACGGATGTCTGCGGTCAGTCTGGTGGTGGTCTGAGTGGTCGTGACTGTGCTCATCTCCTCGCTCCTTGTCACCAGGAACACCCATACCTGTACACCATCATGTTTGAAACTTCGCTTGACATCAACGAAAAGTTTCACTAAAAACTTGATTGTCAATCATTTCGTATTTAGTAATATATTGATTTATTGATCGTGGCGATTTATACAACTAAAATTAAGGCATTCAATTATTTAATGTATACAAAGGAAAAGGAGAATTGCAAATTACCGGACGTCTTTGTCGCGGCGGATGTAGATGGAAATGCTTGAGGGGCTGCAGTTGTAGTTTGAGTTGGTGCTGAAAGAACGATGTCTTTGTTAATTCCTAATAAAATCAATGTACATTGTTCTCAAAGACTCACCCTAGGTTCATTCAATTATTGGTTACCGATTATCTCAATGATAATGATTTAACTAACTTTCATTGGTCTTGTGATAGTAAAAGAAAATGATTTTTGTGAAATTGCCCTTAACATGGGTAGGGTAATGTTATGCTCTAAATACGATGACATTTCTATCAACAAGAGTCATCAGGTGCTGAGATAACCCACCTGTCAACAATAAATCAGTATATTTGTAATTATACAAAACAAATTTCTTATCTTATATTATATTATATTATATTATATTATATTATATTATATTATATTATATTATATTATATTATATTATATTATATTATATTATATTATATATTATATTATATTATATATTATATTATATTATATTATATTATATTATATTATATTATATTATATTATATTATATTATATTATATTATATTATATTATATTATATTATTTTATCTTATCTTATCTTATCTTATCTTATCTTATCTTATCTATTTAAGATCAATACAGAGTACAAACTCATCTGTCGAAATTATATGTTCTATTTCAATTCAGACCCCCAAAATTAGATATAAAAAAAGATGTTGAAAATCATAAAAGGCACGTTTTCATATGCTGACTGATCCATGTACCAGGTGTTAATGAGCTACATGTAGGTCTAATAGTTATCGGGTGATGCTCCAGAAAAAACTTTCTAAGCTACGTTTCCATGGGAACAGTCAAAAATAAAAATCCGAAGAAGTTGAAAAAACCTAAAGGTACAACTACACATGTTTAATAATCCATTTCCAAAGTTGCAATGAGCATGGTCATATACTTTAGGAATTATACTAAGGACACGAAATGAGTATGAACAGACGGACAGACATCATTTTGACAGGTGATTGATGAGTGCTTAATGATTTATTTTCATTCATTTCGATCATTGGTGAAGTGGAGTGATGAGTGAGGTCAATGGTCAGCATGTTATTTCAATGTCCAAGCTACATACACTACACTATGACATCGATCAAATTAACGTAGAGAATGACCTATAATTGATCCAGACTTGACTATATTTTAATCCACACCTGATGAACTAAGGAAGCAATCTGACATCAGAAGTAAATAAATGCGTTTTTAATCCATGCTGTTGTCCTGGAAAAGAAAGCAATATCTCAAATTGACACTTACATTTGTATGATATATTCATGCCAATACATGAATTTTGAAAGACAATCATAACTATGCGTTACTATATATGACAATGCCACCATGTAATGACTGGCGCATAGTGAGGGTCATTTTGTATCTAGTCAAAGTCGTTTCCATTTGTACCTGGAGAGGGCCACTTCACGTCCCAATATTTTTATCAAATGGTTGGTATACCTAAGCTATTTATGTTGCTGCATTGCACAGGTACAGTACAGATAAATAAGATTTTGTTCATACATGTCAAGTACTCATTTGCATATCTCTTTTTACATATTACATTCTGACAAACTGTTTCCCCCTTTTCAATGATTTGTGATACATATATATCGGTGATAACCGTATGAAAATATTTTGTTTAATAGCCTTATGATGGATCCTTCATCTGGGTTGATCTTCAGACAAAAATGAGTATATATGACATGAACAACAAACAAAGAAAACTTAATTGATTAGACCATCAGCTCATTCAAAATCCACTGTACACAATATTCTCCATTCTCTTATATGTCACTCTCTGTAAAAGATAGCATGTCTTCATCATCTTCAATCAAGCCAGGGTTTTTATATTCGTAAAGTTTCGATAAAACGCAGTGATATACAGTGTATACGTGTATATAGTGTATATTATATGTGTCTTCTACTTGATTCAATATCCCTTGTGTCTTTGGTCCTCATTGCAGATAGATGAGATATTCTTACGATTTTTTGTAAAAATTCAGGTCTATCATTATTTGGTCCATAAAGGTTTATAAGCGTATATATCTTGTCATCAATAAGTAAATCTAAAGCTACATAGTTACTTTCGTCTTGGCCTACAGTGTTATCAATAACTTTTAATTCAAAATTGTTATAAAACAAAATTACTGTGCCTCTTGAATTAAATTAAAATGTGATATGTAGTATTCTTTATACCCCACTGTTGTTTAATTATTTGTTCTTGAACAGATGTATAGACAAACAAAAACAAAATTTCTTTCTTTTTAAAAAATCTAAACACTTGTTTTCTCTTTTGGGTACCATTTAAGCCTCTAAAGTTTAAGGATGATATGTTTATCTTTGCTTAAGAATACATTTGGAATGTTAATGGTAATACTTACATCAAGAGAAATGACATGTTTGTACATGGTTGTATAAACATAGATGGAAATGGTTTTTTTTCGTACAACTGGTCAAATATGGACAATTCAAAAAATTGTACCAGTGTACATTACAGACTCCCATTTGGAGATGGAGAAAAAATAGAAATCTTATTCGGAACTCCGCCTCGAATTTTAAAAACTTCTATCAACGCAGCAATAATAAATATCTTGAAGAAAAAAATAGATAGAAACTCCCTATTCGCTTTTGCCACTTTATCCAAATTAAAGTACTAGTGAGATAATCAATCAGCATATATCAACAAAATGTATAAATCTGTAAAGCAAGAATTAAAGGCCCATTAAAAGGTCTTCGTAGTTAAAACAAAAGTATAAAGTTATATATTTTATATCAAGAGCAGATTTATATTCCACTTTGAAAAATGAAACAGTCATAAGAATGATTATATAGTATTACCTTTCATGAGAAGTTTTCTTAATATTCCATTAACATGAATAGAAAATAGCACCTCCATGTGGAATAACACAACATAAGTGCTGTGACTTATTTGCATTTACTTTGAAATAGTCATAAACAAGGATAAATACTAACTTTCAAAAGAAATGTCCTGATATTTCATAAACATGTCATTGAATAAAATACCATGTGGAATAACACAACATAATTGATGTGACTAATTTGTCACCACAGCCATTTTGTAAGTTTGTAGATAATGTTTGTAGATCGTCTTTCTACTCTATAGTTTCCCACTAAAAATTAAAGGGCATTAGCGAGTTTCGCTATTCAAGCAATAAGGTTTATCAATGTCGCCTGAAACCTTCATCCAACAGTTAAATCATAAATGTTTCTCTATCACATAGTAAGATAGTCCTTTTTCCACAATATTCGTCTGGACACCATATTCCTTATCGAGCTGGTAAGCACGCGTGGCGAATTTCCACGGTATTTCTTAAGTTTCACTGGTAAGTCAGTACGGATACTCACATGTTTGTGAAGCAAGAGCTGTCGATTAGGTTCAAAGGCGTTGAAAACACGTTGTAAGTCATACGAACGATGTCATAATGTAATGTGTAGCTGGGACATTGAAATCACTCATCACCTCATATTATATATAATGTTATGAAAATAATAATGCTGATAAGTTGACATATTTTTGCTATAATGTCTCCACCTACACAACTCTTTACCAGGTACCCATTTCCTGCTGGGTGATTAGAGGCATATTTTGAATAAAGTCTCTTGCCCAAGGTAACACCAGTGTGGGGCAGGGAATCAACCCTTCAAACTCTTAGTTTATTCAGCAATGAGCGGGTAACCCTCTCATCCAGCAGTAGAGTCCGTTATTGCTGAACTATACTGATCGACTGAGCATTGCACAGGACCACGTGCCACTACATTCAATATGGAATACATGGATACATTGTATATTAGCTTTTATCTCGACTTGCACAGCAATGTCGGCTTACCATTGGTCAAAACCGGTCACGTGCCGTAGGTATATTTGGCTACAACTATGTTAAACTGGGCCACGCGCTCCCCTAGTAACAAGCAACGACGGAGTCAAGAGTTATCTCCCTTGCCCTTTGTTCGGCAAACAAAGGCTACGCTACGCTCGATTGCTGTAACGTCATATATGATTGGTGAATTCCCCTACATGCTAAAGTCATCTTTATGTAATAACTTTAAAGGTATAAGTAAAATGTTCTTCAAATAAAAGTTTGGTACCGCTAAAATATATTAGCAAGTCATACGGCATCTCAACGGCATTTTGACCCGCTCACTCGCAGCAAGGTTGGCTTTCGGCGAGCTCAAGATTCCAATCACGCAAACAGAAAGCCGATCTATGAACATCAGTTAAGTGTAAAGTCACCGCTATTTGTTTATTGTACTCTCAACCAACCTGAACATTCTGCTATGATGCCTGTCTTATCTATAACTCCGACACTATCAAACTCGCTCGGCCCTACCCGACAGTCCGCCATGACAGTAACGGGGCTTCTACGGCCGCTTCAAATCGAATGTGGTGCGAATGCACGAGGTCACGTGACCAAACAATCAAAATATAGGAATGCCCGCATTGCTCGGTATTTTTTTCGTTAATCCTTAATTTCTGTCTAGTACCGTGCGCTTCGCTCCGGTACTAGGCCATACTTTTGGTCATTAACACGATGGTTTAAAAATTATATTTGTAAATACCTAAATAAAAGAGTAACACTGATCTGATCCGACGCCATTTTGACCAATCCAATCTTTTAAGCCAGATTTGATATGGAGATTTATCATGTGTCCGAGTTAAATATCAATATATCAGATATTTAACTCGGACACATGAACACATGGTAACTTTCACTCAAGAACTGGAGATAGAAGACATCATATGCATGCATATTTTTTATCAATGTCACGTATTATTGTTTTGGCTACAATAACATTTTCTACAAAAAATATATGTTTCAAAGTTTTTTAATATATATTAAGATTTAGTGTTTTCTGTTTTATATTGCTGAGATAGATATATCTTTTAGCAGAAACAATTATGTGATTAATCAGGGTTTTTTTGGTGTTGAGTACCAAACCAGATTATGAGTTTAGAAAATATCACTGGGGTTGGAAATGAATTATTAAGCCAAACTTGAAGATTATTCGATAAGAATTGTGTCTCTTCACATTCCAAGTAAAATGGCACTCTTATCAACATTCTTACAAAAGCAACATAAGCTATTATCAACTTTTTATTTTATTTACTGCCTGTAAGTGCCAAATATAGACTTTACGATCATGTGACTAAGCGGGTCATGTGACCTGGGATTGCTCGTGCATTGAGTGCACTTGTACCAGTCTGAAAATAAATGTCGGCTCGTCAGGTTATTGATGGGGAACGGTTTTCAACTTTGTAGAATTAAACGTTTCGTGTTTTTCTTTAAGGCCTAAAAGAAATTAACGGAAGGTGTTGACCAAATAACCTTACCAGCCCACACAATTAAGTTAAGAAGAAACGTTGAATTCTACACTGCCTTCATATATCTTGTTAATGTGTTTTTCCAATCAAATATAATTTCAGGAAATAAAAGTAGCCATTTGCTACAAATGTTAGGATATTTAACTGTTGAAATAAGTATGTCATATCAAGTCTAGAGCCTTTTGATCTTTTCGTTAAATTCAACTGGTATTCAGTAACATTTATGCATCTGGAGTAGATGAGTGGGTAAGGGTATAATTTCATAGGTCAGGCAAAATATATAGTAAGTAAATATAATTTAGAAATGTACCTTTGATGCAGTATTTGTCTTTTATAGATCCCATTGATAGTAGGCCGTTTCATCACTTATGGTTTTTTTTGTGGAATAACGTCCAAGCCTTTAATTCATCTTGCCAAAAAAGTATTTTCTATCTTCAAATACGTGTCTGAGTTTGCTCGAAAATTAAAAATAACATCAAAATGTATCTGACAGGGAGATATGTTTAATAGGGGTTTTCAGATACAACCTTAAGCTTGATAAAATCTAAGTATCTATGAATCTATTTCCGTCAATCATTCTCAAACCCCATCCTCATATCCTCATATTTTTCACAACATATCGTTTTATTTTATCCTCATTCCATTTGAATTTTAAAAATATTTTCTCAAGGGCTTTTATTTTATCCTCATTCCATTTGAATTTTAAAAATATTTTCTCGAGGGCAGTAAAAAATTCAACGAGAGGATTAGGCAAAGTTTCAAAGATATGAACTAATTTAGAAATTGCTGAGGTTTTTATCACAGTAATTTTACCAATAAGAGTTGAAGATAAGAGTCTATTAAGAGTCTTTCGGGTGTTTATCACCCATAGGTTTCAAGAGCAGGTGTAAATTTGATACCAAGTACATCACATTCAACCGTTATCCACTCGATATTGAGATCTTTACATATTTTATCAATATATTAAGCATTAGTTCCAATCCATTTTGCTTTTGATTTATCTAAATTAAGTTTCAAACCAGACATTTTGCAGAAAGTTTTAATTGTGTCAATAGCAGCATACAAGCTGTCTTCAGTCCAATCAGAAATAATTCTGTGTCATCAGCATATTGATCAAGCTTATATTCATTATCATTAATAGTAATACCTTTGGTTCTCATCATACAACCAAGAATTTCAGCCACAAGTTGAAAACGATAGGGAGACAAGGGGTCACCTTGTCTATAGCCCCTTTCGTAAGGAAAAACTTTAGACATATGGCCATGTTGAATAACACATGAGGTAGTGTCAAAAGTCAAAATATTTATCCATCTAATTATTGTCATTGTTTGTAAACCTTCTTTAGTGAAATCTCTAGAAACAGAATGAAATGCTTTTATAAAATCAATCAAAATTAAGAGACCAGAACTTTTAAATGGTTTTGGTTGCAAAAATTATGTCACATTGTGGGTCCACTAATGGTTCTGCCCGGTGTGAAACCAGTTTGGTTAAAGTGAATTAATTCATCTAATGTAGTCTTTTATCTATTCGTTATACATGAGCTGATAATTTAAAAAACTGCATTAAGTAATGTGACATGCCTCAAATACTTAAGTATTGTTCTGTCTTTGTTTTGCTTTTGGTTTGTAAACTCTTCACACTCATTATTATTACTTACATTATTCTTATTTGAAAGATCTTTAACAAATTCATAAAAACCAAAATCTTAAATCTTTCCAAAAGAACTGAAAGTAATCTACTTGAAAACCATCATTTCCGGGGCTTTTATTACTTTTCATTTTTATAAACATTTTTGCTGATATCTTCCATACTGATTTCTTTTACGAGATTTTCTCTTAGTGTTTTGTGTAGGGTTGGGGTTTCAATATAATCTAAGCAATCTGTTATTCTATCATTATCATGCGAAGCATATACTTTGTCGTAAAAATGCTTGATTTAGTGTCTGTAATTTAAGTTTTGTCCTTGGTTATTAATTTATTAATATATATTTTGGAAAAGTTAACATAGTAAGGCAGTACGCAGTAAGAAATGCAGTGTTTTTGCCTAAGGCATTAATGCAAGCGCCTGATTAAATGCAGTATCTTTCTGCCTAAGAAGTAACGTTGCTGCCTGTTTCTCCTTATGCCGCTAACATATGTACGAAACTATCATGTAAAGACCGTGCACAAATAAGCACTACTTACACATATGACTGTAGGATATAAAACATCAACTGAAAGGTAAGGTGAGAGGTAAGAAATTGATGTAATTACGCGAGCAGGTGCTCTTTGTGAGTTGCTGCAGGTGCGCTATGGTGTCAAGCATACTCTCCCTCTTCTCCACCGAACACCGCTCTGAACTGATCAGTTGAGAACTGCACATCAATGACGAATCCATGTAGCTAAAATGAGAGAGCAAAGACATTCATAACAGGGGGTAACTTCTAAAATTGATGTGTAAGCTGAATCAAGGTAGCGGATTAACGCAAATTTTGCAAAGCAGTTTATACCTCCATGAACTTAATAAAAAATTTATAAATGAATATACACATACTGGATGTTTTAATGAGTTAACTTTCTCCAAGTCACAACAAACAGAGCCACACTATATACGTGAACAAATAAAAAGCTCAACAACATGAAAACGACAAAATGTCAATCAAAATGTCACAAAACGTTTAGCCCTGCCTACATCTCGTTCACAAGCCAATGCAAATCCACAATGGAATCATACAACGTCGTGGTCTTGACATTCCTAGTGTCAACGTTGGTAACACAAACTTGATAATGTTGGATTCCCGAGCAAACTAGTCGATTAAACTACCGTAGTTCCATACTTGTGACATTTAAAGTCTAGCTATAACGTTATCGGATTAAATAAAATTAACAGACAGTTAATGCTGAAGAGAATCAAAGCTGGAAACTGTGATGTTGAACATACAACATGTAGGGGCCAATCCCCATGTCGCGACTGCACTGCTTGGTGCTGAAACAATGTCTTCTGAGGAAGAGAAAAGGGCGGTTCTATTTTGATCAAGCCATACCATTTATTTATCAAAATATAAATCATTCTGTATTTGCTATCTATATGTTTTTTGTCTTTTAGCGTACTTTCGCGAAGTGGCACGACATGATATGAATCTGTTATTAGAAACATGTAACTTGTTTACAGATAGTTCCATCATCAAATATGATGTGACGTCAGGAATTTAAGTTTATACAGGTATGAACTGAAATTATGTTATCAGCGTATCAGGTACTTGCAAGGCAAATGCCATTTATTTATACAGAATTATTGCCCATTTCCTCCATCTGGTAAGCATTTAGTTGTTGATCAACAAATTAGAGCAAACAGACCAAAATAAATATATGTTGCACTTATAAGCATGTTTTCACAACACATTTAATAGATGTCTGTTGTAAAGTGTATCCAGTTGCCGATATGTGAAATTGAGGAATTGATATCCTGATACAGCAATAAATTAAAGACAAAAATCAATTAACCGTGACAAGCCATTAACCGTGACTACTTTCATTTGGGACAATCGAAAAACTGTGTTACAATTTTCTGTTGCAGAATTTCCTTAATGCCTTCCATGCCTTATAATGCCTCCCGAAAATGCACCCCAGGCTATTTTCGAAATCTTGACCCCTGGTCACTTCAATGTCCTGTCGAAATTCTTACGGTTAACTGATAGGTACGACATATGTGTATCATAACGCAAAATGAATGTTAACTTATGCAGTGAAATTGTTCAGATAACAGTAACTGTTCCTTTTTTTAAATGCTAGACTTCCTCAAAGACATTCAAAATTACATTATATTTGCACTAGAATACACATATAAGTGAAAAGGCCCTTTTATGGCCGTAGCCCAAGTGTATTATTCACAGCAGTTAATTACGCGGTCTTAATGAAAGGCTAATTAAAAGTGTTTATTTGACAATTCAACGAAAAGAAACCCAATTTGTTTGTCTGATGTAAAGTGAAAAAGTCGAGTTAGTCATGCAAAATAAGTAAGTTACTGTTTGTTGAAATGTCATCAAAATAATAAGCAGCAAAATGTGTTTGTAAAACACTCATGCTCCCGGATATCAGTAAATTGTAAATTTATATTTTCCCCAAATTCAAGGTCACAAGGGGGGAAAAATGACCTTATCCGATAGGTCTCATCATGACATATGCACATGTGCAATATCAAAGGTCTATGTCTATCCAATCACATGTTATGGCCAAGGTTAAAGTTTTCGAAAAGTGTATGCTGCGCCATGGTCAAGGTCACGAAGTAAGGCACTATGTCCTCACCTGAAAGGTCTCATTATGACATATGCACATGTGTAATATCAAAGGTCTAATTCTATCCAATCACAAGTTATGGCCAAGGTTAAAGTTTTCGAAAAATGCTTGCTGGGCCAAGGTCACGGTCATGAGGTCAAAACTTATGACCTCATCTAAAAGGTCTTATCATGTGAAATATCAAAGATCTATCTCTATTCAATCAAAATTTATGGCCAATGTTATCATTATCAAAAAGTGCTTGCTACGCCAAGGTAAATGTCACGAGGTCAAAGATTATCACCTCATCTGTAAGGTCTTATTATGATAGACGCACATGTGAAATAACAAAGCTCTACCCCCAAGCAATCAAAAGTAAGTTTTTTGTGACAGACTGACAGACAGGAGGACAGGGCAAAACATTATACATGTACCCATAAAACAGATTTTTGGGATTTTTTAATACGTTTGAGTTCACCCTGTTACTTCAACTCTTTGTTTGCTTTAGAGAGGCCATCACGGGATACCTTGACTAGATTTTGGTATTTGATCACTTTAGAGAGGCCATCACGGGATACCTTGACCAGATTGTGGTATTTGATCACTTTAGAGAGGCCATCACGGGATACCTTGACCAAATTGTGGTATTTGATCACTTAAGAGAGGCCATTTCGGGATACCTTGACCAGATTGTGGTATTTGATCACTTTAAAGAGGCTATCACGGGATACCTTGACCAGATTGTGGTATTTGATCACTTTAGAGAGGCCATTACGGGATACCTTGACTAGATTTTGGTATTTGATCACTTTAGAGAGGCCATCACGGGATACCTTGGCCAGATTGTGGTATTTGATCACTTTAGAGAGGCCATTACGGGATACCTTGACCAGATTGTGGTATTTGATCACTTTAGAGAGGCCATCACGGGATACCTTGACCAGATTGTGGTATTTGATCACTTAAGAGAGGCCATTACGGGATACCTTGACCAGATTGTGGTATTTCATCACTTTAGAGAGGCCATCACGGGATACCTTGACCAGATTGTGGTATTTGATCACTTAAGAGAGGCCATCACGGGATACCTTGACCAGATTGTGGTATTTGATCACTTTAGAGAGGCCATTCCGGGATACCTTGACTAGATTGTGGTATTTGATCACTTTAGAGAGGCCATCACGGGATACCTTGACCAGATTGTGGTATTTGATCACTTTAGAGAGGCCATTACGGGATACCTTGACCAGATTGTGGTATTTGATCACTTAAGAGAGGCCATCACGGGATACCTTGACCAGATTGTGGTATTTGATCACTTGATCACTTTAGAGAGGCCATCACGGGATACCTTGACCAGATTGTGGTATTTGATCACTTTAGAGAGGCCATCACGGGATACCTTGACCAGATTGTGGTATTTGATCACTTTAGAGAGGCCATCACGGGATACCTTGACTAGATTTTGGTATTTGATCACTTTAAAGAGGCTATCACGGGATACCTTGACCAGATTGTGGTATTTGATCACTTTAGAGAGGCCATCACGGGATACCTTGACCAGATTGTGGTATTTGATCACTTTAGAGAGGCCATCACGGGATACCTTGACCAGATTGTGGTATTTGATCACTTTAGAGAGGCCATCACGGGATACCTTGACCAGATTGTGGTATTTGATCACTTTAGAGAGGCCATTACGGGATACCTTGACCAGATTGTGGTCTTTGATCACTTTAGAGAGGCCATTACGGGATACCTTGACCAGATTGTGGTATTTGATCACTTTAGAGAGGCCATTCCGGGATACCTTGACTAGATTGTGGTATTTGATCACTTTAGAGAGGCCATCACGGGATACCTTGACCAGATTGTGGTATTTGATCACTTTAGAGAGGCCCTTACGGGATACCTTGACCAGATTGTGGTATTTGGTCACTTAAGAGAGGCCATTACGGGATACCTTGACCAGATTGTGGTCTTTGATCACTTTAGAGAGGCCATCACGGGATACCTTGACCAGATTGTGGTATTTGATCACTTGATCACTTTAGAGAGGCCATCACGGGATACCTTGACCAGATTGTGGTATTTGATCACTTTAGAGAGGCCATCACGGGATACCTTGACCAGATTGTGGTATTTGATCACTTTAGAGAGGCCATTACGGGATACCTTGACCAGATTGTGGTCTTTGATCACTTTAGAGAGGCCATCACGGGATACCTTGACCAGATTGTGGTCTTTGATCACTTTAGAGAGGCCATTACGGGATACCTTGACCAGATTGTGGTCTTTGATCACTTTAGAGAGGCCATTACGGGATACCTTGACCAGATTGTGGTCTTTGATCACTTTAGAGAGGCCATTACGGGATACCTTGACCAGATTGTGGTCTTTGATCACTTTAGAGAGGCCATTACGGGATACCTTGACCAGATTGTGGTCTTTGATCACTTTACAAAGATTGAATTATTGCGGATATCCAAAAAAGCGAAACACGTTATTTCCGAAACTGCCAGATTATAATTCTATCATATCATATGATTAGTTTTACTGACACTTTGTCTTCATTAGTATCTTGCAGCAGTAAGACAAATTTGGGGTTGCTTATTTTTGTATGTTTACTGCGTGTATGCTAGATATACTATGATGTAAAATAACCCAGAATTTACATATGATACATAACAAATATGAGAAGTAATGACACATCTTTTGAGATGCAAGTGGTTGTAGTGTTACAGTGTATAACAATGGTCGTCATGTGTATAACAATGGTCGTCATGATTGTCGAGTCTGTAGGACCAGTGTTTTGGGTTTAGATTATATAGATTTCCACTCTGCTGTAAGTGAAAGACTGGACTATTGAGTGGATATGAAGCTACTCACTGACACCAATAGGTCCCCTCAACCATCATAGTCGGGCTGATTCTGTTGAGGTCCAGGGCAGCGTGACATTGCATGAAACTCACACAATTCTTTATAGATGGGTTTGTCAGCACTGAATTGAAACAAAAACATCTTCTGGATAAAATCAGTTGTCAAAAGTATATTAAAAGATATCTTTAAGCAAACATTGAACAAATAAAACCTCTTCCAAACAACTACCTATATAGTATTATTTTTAAATCCATATATCAATTTTGAACAATATCTAAATTTCCTTCAATACAATGACTTGTTGAAATTCCGAAATTCTAATAATTTTCTCCCAATCCCTTTAACTGACAGGATATGTACTCTTTGTGATTTAAATGATCATGGCGATGAATATGTACAAAACGAACAGTCTGTCTGCTCGGAAGCTTAAGGAAATTATTTTGTACAATCCTTATATCCTTTTTTAAAGAAATAACATGTTTTACCTTAAGATACTCAGTACTCAGCTCTTTGTTGTATTGTATTGTATTGTATTGTATAGGTATGTGCCTCTTATAATGCTGCAGTTTGCAGATACTCAGTACTCAGCTCTTTGTTGTATTGTATTGTATTGTATTGTATAGGTATGTGCCTCTTATAATGCTGCAGTTTGCAGATACTCAGTACTCAGCTCTTTGTTGTACTGTATTGTATTGTATTGTATAGGTATGTGCCTCTTATAATGCTGCAGTTTGCAGCCTATGTGATAAGGTTCAGTTCAGGGAAGTTCCCAATGCTTGCCATTTTTATCTCACTCACTCGCTAATGGTTGTATATTTACGCAAAAGGGTTTACGATTTCAATTGTCACTTGTCGAAAAATCGCATAACTCTTGGGATCGATAAGATGTATGTTATACTCGTAAATTTCGCTCTCAATGGGGTCCTAATACTGCAATCAGCGACGAGCGCGATGTCCTGCCGATCGAACGGTGAGGATAAATGTCGATCCGTCTTTCGATGTGACTAGCGTTCCTGTGTTATTAGTGACCAATGGTAATCGCTTCTGCGAGAGCACCGATTCCGGTTGCTTTATGTGCCAGAGATATAAAATCCAAAGGAGGCAATCTTCTGAGAGTTCTATGATATCAAAAGAGGATGACCAGAAGTCAACTGCACCCTAGTTTCATGGTCTGCTACATCTGTACACAAGTAGATGTGTCCAGTAACGACGTGCAAATCGTGTCAAGACGGCCGTCACCAATCCTACATGTTTAATTATCCAATACAATGTTGTCTAGTTATTATACCCCGCCACGAAGTGGAAGGGGAAATCTTAATGGTATAAGGCTATGTTTACTCCATTAAACAAGTACTTTTTAAAATTTGAATAATCAAAGCATTTACGTTACATTATAGATGCTTATGATAGTAATGAATGATGTGTGTAACTCTACATATTGATATTCAACAACCTAAACTGTTCACAAAACCTATAGAAAGAATGAAATCTTAAACATTAGAATCACAATTTCTTTTCATTTTAGATTTTCTCATACAAGAAAGCTTTAAAGGGGCAGTAGCACGTTTTTTGATAATTTTATATTCTACTTTTTTCACTGAAGTGAATGTAAATGCTTAATGTATTATTTTGAAAGTGTCCAAAATCTCATTACAAAAGCTTGTCATCCAGATAATCATCAGAGGTCAAAGTCTGAAGATTCACGTAAAATCCATTGGCGGCCATTTTGTGTGAACACCTTTAATTCATTTTGTGTAAGAAAAAGTAATCGCATGGCTAAACTTTACATTATATATTTGAATTATTACGCTTTCATTTAGGTAATATACATTGTCTTTCAATTGGAACCATTAATTTTCATTTTCCTAACATCATCCAGTAATCTTCATGTTGGTGTAATTGGCATTGAAGGTCATTGAATGAAGCAGAACAACGTCGTTAGCAAATATGAGAAGGAATATTGGGACTATTCTATGATTGAGGTTAATACCGCTTGAAGAGTTAGTTTAAATATTTACTTTCCTAATGAAAAAGTAGAACAAGAACCTTACCTTTCTGAAAAAAAATTGATTATTTTGAATACATATGTACATGCCATTAAGTTCACATGCATTTTAGGAAATACATGTAGGTTTACTAATTTTATATGTAAAAACTCGACATATGAAAAATCCACATATACGGAAAAGCACTTGAGTGATGCACCGAGGGTAGTGTTGGTATATCTGTCTTATATGTGCTCCCAAAGTATGCGTTGTGTTGTGTTATTCAGTTGCTGTTTTGTAATAAGCTACCAAGTTCTGTTTTATTATTAGTTATTATATTACTGTTGATATTTTCAAAGGAAGCCGCGCCAATCACATGTGCTGTATCCAAATCAAATGACCAATGAACAGTGTTGTAGCAAAAAATGCATTACGTCACCATGTGGGTATTACAAAATATTTGGCACATTAAACTGTGAAATATGATTTCACTTTAAATGTTATATTAAAAGAGTAATAATATTTCATATTCAAGACGCTGATAAATGTTAACAGGGTCAATCAAAAACAACTTCATATGAAGAAGAGTCTGCATTTGTTCTAGATAAGAGCATTATTTTGCATTCAATAATCGCAAAATCCACTTTTTTTATTACCCACGCGATTTAATTTCGCTAATTTGGCTCGCCTGGCGAATTAAAAGGAATGTTTCTGTAAGTACGCTGGTGACATTTAAATAAGACTTATGTTTACTTATAGGTGGATCATTTATTACAACGTTACAAGTTATAACTAACGATGTCACTAAATGGTTACGTCGAAAACATGTATTTATCACCAGAGCTACTGAAAATGACGCGTGCTATATTTAGAATATGACATATATCGTTGGTTCCAAACTTTAGCTATCATAAAGGATCCGGGATCGAATCTCGTCAGATGATTGGAGAGTATTTTGTTTTTTAGTATCTGTTATACTCCTGTTAATAATTAACCATCATGGCTTCTGAGAGATCAAGCGATGCGCTGATGGCGCCTTGGAGATATCGTTTTGGCAGTACAGTTTGCACAATATCCTGTCATTGTCAACGCTGTCCCACTGTCTTGAAAATCTAGTATAGTTGTGTTCAGAGATTTAAATTTCTTCTCTGAGATGTGAAAAAGAGTGACTTTGGATGATAAATAGAATATCACCCTCGTGTCTTTTGATATAAAATAAACCAACACTCGTTGATAAAAGTAATAAAAAAACTTTCATAAACTCATGTTGATAAAAATTAATTTTGTGAAATTAACTTTGATTGATTGATCAATACTCGTGCTAATATTAGTGCTGGTACCCAGTGTTGTTACTGTTCACTTATCACCCAAATTGGTCGACTAATCACAACCTTCATATGTGGCATCAACCATGCCTTTTTTAAAGGATTTTCTTGTTAGCTACCAAGCGTTGTTCTGAGTCGACTGACCTGATCTGCAGTAGCGGGAGGAGATCATTCCAAGGTCACTGAAGGACACGGCTGTGACCCCGTCCCCAGACAGCATGCATTCAGATACCGCCTCGTCCACGCATGGGAAGTACGACTCTAGAACCCTAGATGTGCGCACAAGACAAGAACGTCGTTATCCTCAATGGAATTTGGTTCACAGCATACATGAGAAAATAGGATACATAGGATAAAAGATATACCCAAAACTTACCTTTTTACTGGTGAAATAAATATTAATCAGTCTCAAAAACTCTTTCTGAATATGCATTGTTTTAACGTAGTAAGAATAAAAAATATTTACTCGTATCACTATCAACGGCTGTACAACAGCGTTTTAAACTGAGATAAAATCAGACAATTTAAGACATAAGATGCAATATAGTAGAGAGATCCCGCCATAACAGTCCCGCTCACACATACTCAAACATAAATACGCTATATCAATTTATCATCCAAAACTGGGTTCCACAGGAGATATCGCTTGTGGAAGATCAAGCGATATCTCCTAGGAGATATCGCTTTGACAGTAGATTTTTAACAATGCCCTGTAATCAGAAAATACATGACATCACAAACGTTTTACATCATCAGTAATGACATCACAATGTTATGACGTCATAAACACGATGACGTCACACAATGCTATGACATCACTGGTTTAGCAGTTTTAGGGCTATCCAGTGTTCAAAGGTGTACATTTTTCATGCTTATGTGATGAAAAATGATTTTGGATGATAAATAGAATCTCACCCTCGTGTCTTCTGATATCAAATATATCAACACTCGTTGATAAAAGTAAAAATCCTCGGCAAGCCTCGGATATTAGTTACTTTTATCAACTTGTGTTGATAAATTTTATATCAGAAGACACTTGGGTGAGATTCTCTATATATTAATACAATACTAATCACAACATCTATTACTGGCAATGTCTTCAAATGCGCTCATTGATATGTATACTCCTCACAACAAATATAAGAAACATATACAATTAGGACCATTGCATCGATGAACATATTTAAGGTTATGTATCTTTTGGTTATTCTACCTACATTGTTTCTTAATGTATGACTACATGTTGTACGTATATCTTTATGAACAAATTACCAGTGAAATGCATTTTTGGATTCATTCGTTTGGAGGATTAAAGTTTAGCATAAGGATTTGTAAGCATCGAAAACTCATCAGATATGCAGAATGTTTTTAGGAATGCCCTACACAATGTTTGGTTGCGTGACCTGTTATCCAATTAGATTTATTTCCATTACCTAGGAGTCCCAAATAAAGACGGATACGGAAGAGGGGAAGCGGGCGGGAATAACGACGGTCACTTGTCTACCGTAAGTAAAAAAAATGACGTTTAATCAAAAACATTCTTTTTACTTAGTTACAAACCTCCGACAAGTGACCTTAGCCTGATACCACTGTAGGTGGCTAGAAGGATTTGTCATGTACAACCGTAACTCTCAAGATTGTTCTTAAGATCGACAACCTAGCGAGCAACCGTTTTAATCGGGAGAATTGTCTGACCTCTCAAGGTAGACGACCCTGAACTAAAACACAACAAAACACATTACAACAAGAGTGAATTTATTTACAAGTGCCCAAATGACGACTCGACGTGTCAGGTGTCATTATCGTGGATGGATGATATATATGAACGAGAAAGCGAGAAAGACTTCTTGGGCATCCTTTTAGGAGAGGGGCCTGCATTGAAGTCTTTGCGACTCTTGGCTGACCGACCCCCATCTCGAAAAGAAATGCCACCGGTCTTAGAGTTGGCAGGCGATTGTGCCGTACCACGCTTCCGTTTCTTAGGGGTGGTTGCAACGGAGGAAACCCTGCTACTTGGTAAGCTCCTGTTGTTAGGTTTCCTGCTGGTGTTGCTGTGCTTTCGCGACCTGCCCGTCAAAGAGCATTGTTGACGCTTTTTGGGCGTTCCTGAGACAGGTGCGCATCTCCACAGGGAGATAAGTGCTCGAGAGGAACCCGTCACGCCTCAGGTTGGGGACTCTCAGCATTATCCTGGCCAGGTTCCCACCGCTTTCGAACCGGTCTCCATCTCCGCCACGCCGCGCCCCGCCGCGCCCGCAGTCATGGCCTGGCGGGAGTGGGCGGCTAAGTTCACTATGCCTAAGATGCTTTGAGCCTCCT
Source organism: Steromphala cineraria (assembly GCA_916613615.1). Classification (NCBI taxonomy): domain Eukaryota; kingdom Metazoa; phylum Mollusca; class Gastropoda; order Trochida; family Trochidae; genus Steromphala; species Steromphala cineraria. The sequence continues at coordinate 37,222,304 of OU744736.1, read as the reverse complement.
TATCCTGGTGGGATAGATGGCCGTTAGATATAGAATGGGCGACTCCTGAGGCTGCCACGCGCTGTCATCCAAGGCGGGGGAGAGAGAGAAATGGGAGATGTGGCGACCGGAAGTCCTGACCTCTGGCGATTGGAAATCACCAAAGGCGCCGCAGAAGAGATGCTCGTGGTCCTTCCCGGCTGCAAGGCTGCTCCGTGGGAAATCAGCCGCAGATGACGTGAAGTTCTCTGCAGACGAACCCCGCGGCGGGTCTGAGAAGGGTCCAAGGGCCAGTGGGTCCTGTAGGGTTGCGTCAGAGAGCAGTGACCCCACGTCCGACGCCAGTTAGGAGGGCTCATCAAATTCCCCGGCGTCCTCAATATCACGAGATCTGATCGAACTTGGGACGCTCCAGAGGTGGCTGCAGGGGAAACCACTACTTGCCGATCACCTGAAGGGACAGGCGAAAGTCCACAGTTAGACAATGGGAGAGCGCCTGGTGCACCTCAACCACAAGTCCGCAATCGCCTGAAGAGTCAGGTGAAAGTCCCAGTCAGACAAGGGGAGAGCACATGGTGCGCCTCGACCACAAGTCAACAAATCCGAAGTCAGGCAAGGGGAGAGTGCCTGGTGCGCCTCGACCATCAATAACCCAGCGCCTGAGGCATAAAACGCAAGTTCCAAGCAAGACAAGAGGAGAGAGCGCCTGGTGCTCCTCACTTCCTGTCCCGCGACAGAAACATCAGTGGGAATGAGTCAATTACATGTTATATGGCTAACAGGCTAAGGTCACTTGTCGGAGGTAAGTAACTTAATTGTGAAAGTTACAGGGTCTCTTATAAATAGGTTTGACTGACATAATGATACTCGTTCAGGACTGAATGTCAAATGTCAATGGCTGAAACATTTCATTTACAGGTCAAGTGCTCTGCTTAGAAATTCATAGTTTTACATTTTGTTAATGTTAACACCACAATAAGTCCACTTTGTATAATTCAAAACCATAAAATCTTCTAATGACTTGTTTTAAACCATGAGAAAAATATTGATTTAAATTATTATATATGGAAGAAGGAAAAGATTTTAAGATGGATTATGTAACACTTACATACAAAGCATACCCGACTCAGCACCACTTAGTGTCAGATTCCCAATAAGATTCCTGTTGCACTGAGACAGCTGCGAACAGGCAAATATCTTCTTGTTTTCTGAAAAGGAAAGGCAGATAGACGGTCACAACCACTTATATTTTTATGTTAGCAATGGAAACATTGTTACTGTCTCTATGAGAGCCGATAACAACAGTTAATACTTTTAAATATTTGGGTGTAATATTTTCTTCAACATTTAAAATGAGAAATTGTGTTAATGACCTTGCTCTAAGAGGTAAACGGACTTCAATGGAATTGATCACCAATCTCAGTAAACTTGGAATACTAGATCCTTGCATGTTTAAACAAAATTGATGCTCGATATTGCTATATGCGGCAGAGGTTTAGGGAATGTATAAATTTGATCAACTTGAGAGAATTCATTTGTTAACATGCAGAAGATTTTAAAATGTCGGTCCACAAACTGCAACCGCTATTGTTTATGGTGAGGGTGAACGGTACCCTCTTTTTATCAATGCTTTGTGTAAAACCTAGAAATATTGGTTAAAGATAATCCGAATGAATGAGGATAGAATTCCTAAGTTTACAATATACGACTATACTATGATAACCATACTATGATAACCGTGGATATAATACATTTGCTTCATATATAAGATTTGTACTTTTTTCACATCGTTTTGGTTATGTCTGGATTTCACAGAGAGTCGGTGATGAAGTTGCTTTTATAAATAATTTCCAATCAGTTGCCGTCAATATGTTTTTTTCAATCATTCATATGTATATTTGAAAATATTTGAAAAGAAAATATTCTGCTGTTTTATTGATTTTAAGAAAGCTTTTGACAGTGTATGGAGGACAGCATTGTGGACTAAATTGTTTGATCAAGGTATAGATGGTAAATGTCTTAGAATTCTAAAATCTATGTATAGTGGTATAAAATCATGTATAAGTATTTTAAACACCGAATCTGCTTTTTTCCCTGCCTGGTTGGAGTAAAACAAGGAGAAAATTTGTCTCCGGTTTTATTTTCCTTGTTTTTGAGTGATTTAGAAACATTCCTAATGTCAAAAGATTTTCCAAGTTTGTTAGTTAACTCTGAAACAATAGATTAGAATGTTAGAATTGTCTCTCAAACTGTTTGTTCTTTTATACGACGATGACACTGTCCTTTTAGCTTCTACACAAGCAAATCTACAAAAAGCCATTAATCATTTTGAATCATATTGCAATATTTGGCAACTGACTATAAAGTACCTTGGTGTTATCGTTGAAAGGAAATGCAGTTTTAAAGTTTATTATATGCCAAGCGGTGAGAGACTGAGTTTTATTATATGACAAGCGGTGAGAGACTGAGTTTTCTCAGTTCTAGAAAAGTGTTCTCGCCACTGAGTGTGATATCACTTTTTCAAGTCAGTGAAAATATAACAAAGAGGATGACGTCATGTGAACAATGGTTTGACGTCACTTCTACAATCAACGCGACGTCATCGCCGTCGCTAAGTTCTGATCAACAATGGTATGACGTCGCCAGAAAACTCCCGAGTCAAGACCTTTCGGACATAAATTACCACATTTCCGACCACAGAGACATATAATAAACAGAATATATTTTGTTTTGAGTGTGATATCACTTATCTCTCATCTCGTGACGGGGCAAAGCCTATATTTTCACTCGTGGCTGCGCCACTCGTGAAAATACTAGCTCTACGCCGTCACTCGATGACAGATAAGTGATATCACACTCAAAACAAAAGATATCCTCTATATTCATTACAAATCTTTGTCAACAGGCTACTAAAGCAATGTATTTTGTATTACGTAAAAGCCAAACCTTTAATTTATCAACCCAGTGTCGGCTGTATCTCTTTGATACAATGGTAAAACCTATCTTACTGTATGGTTGTGAAATATGGGGTTTTGTTGGTTTTAATCAAATTTGTACATATTTGTTTTATGAGAAAACTGTTACCCGTTAAAAAGACTACCCCATTGTATATGCTTTGGTAGAGTTCCTCTCTCTGTTGATGTAAAAACCCGCATGTTGACCTTCTGGTCAAAATTAATTACTGACAAAGCCAGCAAAATATCTTATATTACATATTCAATTGTATATAACCTCTATAATGATGGAACTTACACTTATCGTTGGTTGTCATGTATCCATAATATCCTTAACAGTATTGGACTAAGCTATATATGGTTATCACAGTCTTCTGTTTCATCTTCCTGGCTCAAACAAACTCTTTTAACCGATAATGCTAAACAAATGTGGAGGTCTCAGGATGAAAACTCGAAAAAAGGTTTATATTCTTCTGTTTTGAAACCGCAAATTGAACCTGAAACATACCTATTGTCCCTCCCCCAAAATAAAGCTATCCCATTACTACTGTTTCGAACCTCTTGCCACCATTTACCGATTGAAAAAGGAAGATGGAATAAGATACCTAAGTCTGAAAGAAAATGTAAATTGTGTTTAGATGTGAATATTTTACTTCAGAAAGACCCTTGTATATACCTTTACATTTCTCAAAGAGACCAAATATGCTTAAACTTCAAAATCTGTTCATGTGTAAAAAGGTATCTATATTAAAAAACTTTGCAAATTTCGTAAAATCATAATGCACACTGTAAAATCTTCCGGCTAATCACTTATCCGATTGTATGATGCATTTACTGTCATGTTGTACCTCATATGTCGAGGATATCGGCTTGAGCGTAATAAAGTTCTGTTCTGTTCTGAGAATAGCTCAAGATATTGTTTGTATCGAGAGTTCAAAAGGTTCTTATTTCCTGAAAAATATTTATCATAAATTCCGTCAGATATTGATTAGATTTAGATGTGGAATACTTAGACTAAGCTATAATGAAGATAGGTGGAAAAGCGTAAGTTTAACAGAATCTGTCCATTTTGTAACTTAGGAGTCGAAGATGAATACCACTTTCTTTTTTATTGTCCTGCTATTAGATGGAAATATTTACCATCCATGTATTGTTCGAATCCTAATTCTTTCGAAATCATTGTTAACTACCAATAATGAAAAGCATTTGAGAAAGCTGTGTAAATATTTATACTATGCCTTTGAACAATAAGAACTGAAACGCTTGTTACTTTAGTAGTAAAGATTAAAGATTACGTGTTGGTAGATAATGATCATATAGGTTACCGTTATATTCATCCACTGTAAGCTAAGATGTACATATGGAAGTGTAAATTGTATATACTCTGTATATGGGCCTGTGGCCTATGGGCAAATAAAAGACTTGACTAGACTAGACTATATATGGGCACTCACCTGTCGTGCAGTACTGAGAGTACTGAGCCTGCATCCTGTTGAGGCCCTCTATAGACTGGCCCAGGTATCGACTACAACCACTGGGTATTGTAACAGAACACTCTTTATATTCATCCATTGATCTGCAGATCAAAAATGCTAATGTAACTTTGTCATGTCAATCGAATTCGTTTATATTATTGGTACATAAATGTTCTAAACCCCCCCCCCCCCCCTAAAAAAAGTGCAAAACAAACGATTGTTGCTTGAATGAAACAGGTATCTGTGTGGTAGATGTATTTGTACCGTTTGAAAAATCTGTTCTTGTAAAGAAAGGGTACGTGTTGAAGATGCCAAACTTTGAATTTTGAAAAGCGTTTATATTAGAGCTTCAAAAATCATATGTGAGAATTCTATTTCTAGATCTTTCTTTTGCGTTCAATACATTTCCATTCAGCCACATATCTTATTATTTAATCTTTTATTATGGATAGGGAAATTTCTCACTTTTCGACCTCAGTTTGTAAAGGTTAACTCCGCCCATTCATCGATCACGTATATCAATACTGGAGCGCCCCCCCCCCCCCCAGTTTTATTCACTCTTTACGCAAATGACTGTATAAGCAATTTTCCCAACAATCTTACAGTAAAATTTGTAAATGAACGGGTACTATCCCTCGTTAATCATTGTTTCATTGAAAGCATTTTAAGTTTTTCTTTCCAGTGTTGGTACGGTTCCTTATATTTGGTTAACAAATCACGCTTAGAAAAAGTTGTTCATATCGATGGTATAATTGCCAATTCAAATCTATCTTATCTTCACGAAAAAATAGTTTTGAAATTATCTCTGAAAATTTTGTCCGATCCAGATCACGTATTGCTCTGTGAATATGTTAAACGTCCTTCTGGAAGAAGATGCTTTCTACCATGTTTAAAAACCAATTTGGGTCAAAATACGTTCGCCTTTTGATGCTCCTTAATTTACACGCACAATTGTGGTTGTTCCATGTATGTTCAGCTCTGTAATGATACAACATGATTTCGCTTCGGGGTAATAACACTTTATTATTAAATCATATAATATATAAAAATAATATTAAATAAGTTAGTCATCTCTAACATAACTATTGATATTTGTAAGAAAGGGTTGTAGAATGATATCAATTATGTTGCTCAATCTGTGGGTCGGACAGGCCGGCCCAGCTACTATTGGTCGAAATTTTAGATCAGGGGGTCTCAGAATTTGAATATATTCTGAGTTTTCTATTATTAACTAGAGCAAAATTCAGCACTAACAACACTGAAGCTGAAGTAACTAAATGCCATGACAAGAGGTGCGGCACTTGTCCTGTTATCATTGAAGGCAAAGTTTTTAAATTTGAAACGGGGGAAGACTTTCGAGTTAAACACACAATGAATTGCAAATCTAAAGATGTAATATATGCAATTCGGTGCCCTAAATGCAATCTTGCCTACATAGGACAAATAAGTACTAGTAATTTACAAGCGCGAGTACGGGTACACAAACAACAAATTAATGACCCTAATCTCCGCCATCTCAAGATAAGCAAACACATAGCAGAATGTAGCAATGGTTACTTTAATATTTTCCCTTTCTACAAGGTTTATGCAAAATCAGAAAATAAAACTATGAATCTTGAAACAAAAGAAACATTTTTTATCAACAAATATTCTCCAACACTAAACAGTGGGACCTGAACATTTAGCTCACATAAGGAAGTGATTACCATTGTGATGTATTAGCATGCTTGTTTAATTATAATTACACCTCTCTGACCATCAAGTGATTGATAAGACAACACGGATTCTTCATTGCTGACTGACTCTATTGTATTCAAACTTCACCCGGTACTTAGTGCTTGGGGCAATCATTACGTGATTGACAACACATGACTGATTTCTAAACTGTCAATCTGAGCACACAACTATGTGTGGATTATATGAATTTATTGTTTTGTTCCTGTATAAATATATGTAACCTTCCATTTGTAATCATACTTGACAAGACCCACATAATGTTCGAAATGAATTCATCGTATTAAAGAAGATTGATCCAGTCTGAACCATCTGATGTTTACTCTTTCCCGCATATATATATATATATATATATAGAAGAAAATACATGAAGATGGACGAGGATATGTACAACACCATCCTACAGCGTACACCTGGGCATGTTTCTGATAAACTCATGCAAATCTGGAGAGAGGAAACACTCCGTGACGAACAATCCTGCTTGAGTCAGTGGGAAAAGAAACAACACTTCTTTGATGATTATGAGAAGAACTATGGGTGCGATCTTTTCAAATCTTCTAAGGACCCATCAAAAACAACAACGGCCCCGGTAAATGACAACAACTTTGAAATGTCTAAGATTTCATACGCGGATGCTGTAAAAGAAACCAAGAAATCAAAACAAAAATCGAACAACCAGAAAACTGTCATGTGGAAACAGCCAGACATCAAACACAGAAAGGACAAGTTGCAGCATAAAAATCATGCGCCACGTGGAGCTGCCAAGTATAATCAAGTACACAAGAAACATGTCACCCAGCGCAACAACACTGTGTCTAAAGACACCCAGGAAGTCAAGAACTTCAAGAGACCGAAGAATGCAACTATTAAAAAATCCCTAAATCAAGACACAGTACAGTGTTTGTTGGTAAAGCTGTGAAAAACTATTTTTTAGAAAAAGGCCTTCCTCAAAAACGGGCCCGATGGAAAAATCGAGGGAACAATCAGTAACTCCGGTAGTTATCAATTTATCAGCACATGTTTTAACAGATGAAGAAATACTCTTACTGAAAAAAGGGTTGAAATTTACACCTACTCCAGTGAATGATAGTACATTACTTAAATCTGAGTTACAGGAATTCTCTAGGAAACTCCTCTTAACTGAATTCTTTGCGGCAGAAGATTCTGATGATGATGGTGATGATAGGGATGGAAGTGTCGACCTCAACCTGGCGTCAGAGAGTCTAGTGAAAGACAAGTCGACCTTTACACCTAGACCGGGAAGAGACAAACACCTGGACGAGTTTATTCACTCTATTGAAAGTATACCCACACAGAAGTCGCACGCAGCCGCTAAGAACTTGAAGAAACAAGAATTAACTGGTTTAAAATCTCTACAAAACAACCCGGACATCGTCATTAAAGAAGCTGATAAAGGTGGTGCCATTGTAATTATGGATAAAGAGTTTTATCAAGAAAAAGTTTTGAACTTGCTACAAAACGAGGAATACTATTGTCAGTCATCGGAAAAAGCTGAACTGTCAATTAAACGAAGTGTTGGAAAACTTCTTAAGGAGTACAAGAGTGAGCTTACGGATGAGGAGTTTAAATATCTGTAAAAAAATAACACTAAAACTGCCTATTTCTATGGACTTCCAAAAGTTCACAAAAGTAAAAGTATTCAAAGTGAAATTGACTCCCAAAGCTCAGAAGTTATCAGTGTCCATAATCCACAAGATCTGCCATTCAGACCGATTGTCGGCGGTCCAGAATGTCCGACACAACGACTAAGTAACTTTATAGATATCATCCTCAAACCACTGTGTAAACATGTGAAAAGCTACATACGAGATGATCTAGATTTCCTAAACAACATTCCTGAAAGCACAGATCCCAAAAGTAACTTTGTGAGTTTTGATGTGGTTAATCTTTACAGCAATATTGATCTTTAAGTCGGACTTAAAGCAGTGAAATATTGGATCAGTAACTATAGTGATGATATACAAGGTATGATATACAGCTGTAGATCATTTCGTAACCCCGGTGCAAGCGTGATCGCACCCATAACAAAATATGAATTTTACCCCAATATCATAAGGAATTCTAACTTTTATTTGATAAAGCCTTGAGCATAGTCAAAGCCTTGTTGTAACACACTCAGCTTTATTTTCAATGGTCAGTTGGGTTACATTTTTATAAAATGATTTATTAGAAAGAGGATAAACGTAGATAATGAAATTATTTTGTTTGTTCAGATGAATAGCATCATAATTGCATTTACGTCCCGTCTATGTACTACTTTTCACCATATATAATAAATACAACGTCTTGATTTTGAAATAGTATTTTCTTTGTAACGTTAGTAGGTTTACTTCGCAAATGCATGAATGCGTTGCTAAAATTTTCTCATTTTGTCAATCTTATTTTTCGAAATATATAATATTCAATTTTTCATACAGTCTCAATTTAAGCCTTAATGATATGACAACAACGTTTTAATCCCAGTTCTAAGTACAGTGCTTTTACCAAACACTTTCAAATAGAAGAATGGTTTCTATCTTGTATGATTTGTTGAAAATAGTGTACATCGTTTTCAATTCCGTGACCGCATCTGACACGGTAATCGGAAAAAGTCACAACTATGCCTAGGGAAAAAAGTCACAATATTTTATGATAGTTATGCTTATTGAAATGTTTGGTATTTCAAATAAGTTCTGTGTGTTGAAATTAAGTTGACTGATGATAGGCCACATGATATGACTTATCTTATGATGTCTTTGTTAAAAATATTTATCATTTTATGATTTAATAAATATTGAATATCATAGTTGTCCGCAATTTGTATTTTTTGAAACCGTGTTATGTATCTTTATTTTGGATATCAGGATTTAATGAATTCCATACTTGTATTGCACCATATAAAACTACCAACTGCTTTTGCAGTACTGACAACAGTAAACCTGTTCTGTGTACTCCCTGTGGTGCGAATCATCATGCTTCTGTCTCCTGTATGGTCAATGGTTGGTGTCAGATGTCATATCAAACCAACAGGCGTCGCGAAGGAAATAAACAAGCATCGTTGAATCGAAACGAAGACAAAAGCATCGCGTCGAAAAGGTAGGTGTGAATAATGAAAAACTACTTGGTAAGATAGCGTGAATACATACCAATAATCAAAAAATCTGAAAAGGTAATAGCAAAACATCACTAGTGAACAACACGAGGTCCGTCTTGTACGGACGAAAGGAAAAAGTGAGAGTTTTTGGTTATCACGTGATTGAGTATAACCTTCCCGTATACCTGTCCCCGTATTGACGTGTCACTTCCCGTATCACTACTTGGTTCACAAAGAGATAGCCCCGTCAACACGAGTCTCATTCTTGGTCGGTAAGCAAAGGAACATGCAATTCTAAGGTAAGGTAAGTTTAAAACTTAGAGAGTGAGCAAGATAGAGAGATAGAGAGGGAGCGTCAGAGAAAGCGAGAGAGAGAGAGAGAGAGAGAGATAGAGAGGGAGTGTCAGAGAATGAGCGAGAGAGAGAGAGAAAGATGGAGCGATAATGAGTGAGCGAGAGAGAGAGATAGAGAGGGAGTGTCAGAAAGTGAGAGAGAGATAGAGAGGGAGCGTCAGAGAATGAGCGAGAGAGAGAGAGAAAGATGGAGCGATAATGAGTGAGCGAGAGAGAGAGATAGAGAGGGAGTGTCAGAAAGTGAGCGAGAGAGAGAGAGGGAACATCGGAGTGTGATCGAGAGAGAGAGGGAGCGTCGGAGAGTGAACGAGAGTACTTTGTCCTATTATTATGGATAATTGGCTTGTGTAATGAGATTTCTGACACTGTCAAGATATTAGATTTAACATTAACTTACAATTATTAGTGAAAAATTTAAAATATAAAATTATCAAAAAAACGTGCTACTGCCCCTTTAAAACATGACGTGTTATGAATTCTACCATAAATGTGCTAAATACTCGTTTCTGTTTGGCTACTATGAAAAATCAGAAGGGGTCTAATTTGGTTACACAGTGCTCTGTTTTACGCACATTTTTGTCAAATGTTATCAAACTGTCCACAAGAATCCTGTCAAACCGGCAAAATACACAAAGCTGATAAAAGTTCCGACTTTCTGTTGGCAAGGTCCGTCATTTAGTAACATAGAGTTAGGTCAAAATATTCCCGAAGGTTTAACCAGAGAGAATCATACAACTATGAATCGAAATACGGAAAATACTTACCTCAAATATATTAATAACATCAATCCCATAATAAAGACGTCATTTTTTTTTAAATATACACAGAAAAGAATCTGAAAAATGACAACGGTCGCGATTTTCTAACGTCTACTGAATAGAGTGAGCTCGCTTTGGAGCATTTGGAGATTGTCTGTAATGTCCGAGGCCCATTTGCAAGTAACGTCATTCGAAGTTCCGAAATATGTCAAGGAAATCGTGCACGGCCATCATGTTACGGCCAGCCAAGGCAATGCGAAAGAATATAGTTCAAATTTGATATCGTTGTTTTGGTAGAATGGAGATAAACCAACTATGTTTGGAATTATTTGAGCTCTAAATTATCCATTTAAAGCTTCACGCTACGCGTTCGTCTTTAAATTAAACTTAGAGCTATAATAATTCCCTTATATGCCGCTGATTTCCAAACACAGCTGGTTTATCTAATGAATATAAGTCAAAAGCCTAAAGTTAAGCACACACTACAATGTGATGCTGTGGGAATGTTATGTTACTTTAATTACAACTCAATCATTCCAAATCCCTTCTAAACGATGCATCTGTGACGTATTTCTCCTAAGAAAAAAAGTGCCATGATGGCATTTGAATACATTTGTATATATAAAATTATTAAATAAAGTTGTTATGGTACTGAATTTTCAACACACAAAAACTATTGCTTTTGTGTCGAAACTATAATATATATAGCTTTGGTCAAAACCAACAAACGTTGATGTTCACAGAACAAAACAGGAATACTGATTGGTTTCTTTACTTGTGATTCGGTTAGCTGGCTATATATAAACAACCCTCTGTACCATCAAAGAAATCCTGTAACATTAGCATATTGTCCTTGTTTGAAGTCTTTCTTCTCTATAAGAATGACTCCAACTTAAGTCTTTTAGGTTCATTGGTTTTTTTTCACCTGAGTTCATGAATAGCGATATCTAAAATATTTTTATCGAACGCTTTGTTTTTGCATAAACAAAAATTTTTCATAGATCACCAGAATGGTTATTGGAAAGGTATGTGTGAGACCATTAAAGTACGTTGAATATAATTCCCATTTAAGGCCGAGTAGATATTTTACGTCGAAAATAAACATCCCTTTTCGCACAAGAAAACTCATCTCAAAAGAAACAATTAAAGGTTGATGAAGGCTGCCTTTTCTATCAAAGGCCCGCCGACCAGTATGAAAAAAAGGTACTTACTCGCACAACTTGTGTATGTCCATGCTTTGCATTGCCGGGTTGAATGTATCGTTAAAATGCTGGTAACATTCCTTAAATTTTATAAGACACTCAGTTGCCATTTTTCCACCATCTGAAAATATTAAAAACATATATTGGGTTAAACAAGTCCCATGAGGGCTTAAACACCCATATTGGAAGATGGACACAGGGTAGTATTTTGCTGTTAGTCCACAGGAAGCTAGTTACACGTTTTTCCCGTCTTTTGATTGGTTGTCGTGAACCAAACTAATTTAACGTTATGTCAGGACTATATCATTCATCTTTGAAACTTGTTTTCGACTGACAAGTTGATTTGAAAAGTGTTGTACAAACTGCCTGGGCAGACAATGTCATTAAGCCATTTGACAAAGCAAAACAACATAAATTTTACAAGGCTCGTAAAGACTATAAGAAATGTTTAAAACAAACTGAAACGAAACAATATACAGAAAATTTATTGAACAAACTAGAATCTTTGTCTGTTACGGACTCGCGGGAATATTGGAGGCTTGGCCGTGAGCTCACATGTGGACAAGAGATGGACCAATATACAAAACAACACAATTTCATAAGAGAGAACACTGAAACATACATTGTATACGTAAGTTAATTTGTTGATAAAAACATTGAGCGTAGAGCGAGTGCATCTCTTAACATGAGTATGATGAAAGAATTTCTAAGTTTTCATGTTGTAAAACATTATTATGTAACACATATGACTATTTTCAGGTAAATTTGGGATATATTTCTTTTTTTAATTCAATAAAAGAATGACATTTCGTCATCATCTTTATAAAGTTTACACAATCTTAAAAATCTAGGTATTCCTTCTCATCTTCCTGTATTTTTACGTAATAATAAGGCACCTATTCTAAGCACAGTTATTCTTAGACGTGATTCTTTCGATTTAACTGTTGTAAGATAAGGTTCTATACAAAAAGTGTGGTTAATGGTAGAATATAAATCTAAAGAAGAACCTTCATTTATATCAGCAAATATATATGCCTTGTACACAACAATCATTTATTCTTAATACAAAATTACGTAAAAATTCACTTTTGTTGCCAACACCCTGAGCTTCCCACACATAACCACAACCATGCATAATAATATCTTTTTAACATTAGAAGCCCACGCGTTACGTCCTACTTCTTCTAGCTTACACATCATTATATAACATTGCTTTGGATATCTCATTTCATGATACTCTAATGATTTAAACCTGTATTGATAACTCTTTGAAGGGTGTCCATATATACATAATTTCACCCACACTCAGCAAGCACAGCAACATTTGAACATTTATAACTCACACCAAGAACATATTTACAAAATCGAACATGAAATCTTTCAATAATTTCCCATTTGTTTACTCCCCAAACTTCACAACCATACAATATAAGTGGCTTTAGCTGGAAATCCAAGATTTTAAAAAGCACAGATGGAGAAATATTTTTAAATTTAAAAGAAAATAATTTGACCGCTGCCATTGCTCTATTAGCTCTCATAACTAAATTTTTGTACACTTTAGACCAAGATAATCTGTTTGAAAATGTTAAACCAAGACAATTTTAATATGTTGATACATTTAGTTTAAGACCATCCATATACCACTTTTCATGAGCTCTTAATTTTCCTCCGTTTCTAAATACATATATAATAACATGAACAATTCTAAAAAATCTGAGTCAACAAAAATACCTCTATCACAATCTTGCTCCATAATTGTTTGCATTTGATTTATAAACATGGAAAATAACAAATGACTTAAAATACAACCTTGTCTCACGCCACTGAGACTGTCAAAATAGTCGGAAATAGTGGTTTGTGATAATTTTACGCAGACTGTTTTTATATGAGTACATATCCTTGATAATGTCCAACATGTAACCGTGAATACTATTTGTTGCAACAACATGCCATAAAAGATATCTATTCAATGAATCAAAAGCTTTATTTTTTAAATCAACAAATAAACAATAAAAACGACCCTTGGATTTAGATAAATATTAAGATAATATATTAAAGACTTTGTAACGTAAACATATTGTCAACTGTCGAGTAACCCTTTCGAAATCCACACCGTAATTCTGGATACTGGAAATTCATCAATAAAATGCTTCAATCGACTATAGAGTAGAGAAGTAAAAACTTTTCCACGTATGTCCAAGAGGGAAATGCCTCGGTATACATCATTAATGTTATCCTTTTTGTGCAATGCAAATATAACACTTTTTGACCATTGGTCAGGAAAATTACCAGATTTAAATATACATGTACAATTAAATAGTCTACTAGGGTATATCGTAAATATTTGCGAATAATGTTTAAAGTGACACAGAGTATCTTTCTTAAAATTTTATTTGGTTTTGATAATCTACAAAATATCTAATATGCTGATTGAAGTTCATATATCATCACTGGACTTGCAAATATATCCATTTATGCATAATATCTTTACAATGCTTGACTTTATAGAAAAATCAAGAAAATATCTCAAATACGTTTAATATTCGAAATTATGCATCCAATTAATCTACCTATTAGTTACAATACCTAATAAACACTATCGAATCGAATATATCTTCCTGTCAGCTTATGACAAGGTTTCAAAATTACGTTTGGCAAATTTGCGCGAGCCACTCGAGCCACATTGTCCGGTTTTCGATCAAAATCCCGACTTGAATGGTCGTATTTTCGCTCTAATGTACTGATTGAACTTTAACTTGTTATTTTCAGTAACAGTTAGTGGTTCCCGATGTAATAACGTCGATTTCAAAATTTGACATATGTGATCCTATCAACATACTCTGTGTCTCTTTAACAAATCGAGATTTTATAAATTCTGTAAATTGGAGTGAGGATATGTTTATAATATTTGAAGTAGGGAAAGCTATTAGAAGAATTTGCTCAACAGTTGAGACCCAAGATGATATTGAAAGTAGTTTCTGATAGAAGAAAGAAACTTCGCCTGCTTGGGCACATTGAAGATTCATTTCAAAATAAGGACTATCTATCGTCAATTTAGAACAAGGAGCATCGAATAGTACTAAGTAAATTACGACTAACTGCTCATCAACTAGAGATAGAGAGGGGTCGATACACAAACAACCCAGTTGATAGTCGTATTTGCAAGCAATGCAACCTAACGGAAGTTGAAACAGAGGATCATTTTATAGGGGATTCTCAATATTTATGCATGCATACGACCTATGACCTTCTCAAATCCAAAACGAGGCTAAGGCCGCTTCTTACTTCCTGGTTGCGTAATGGCTACGTGTCGTTAGTGCAACTCTCTGGTTTCTATCGGCTAGAAATGATTGTGCCTGTATGATTGAATCGTATTCCAGCTACACCCGTGACGAAAACCTGTTGTATGACAATAAAATCGACAAAATGGAGGGTAATTATTTCATGTCAATCCATAACGAACCTTTGTTTTGGATAGTTATATCCGTGGCAAATTCAAAATACCGACGAATTTTTCAATTGCAATCAAGATTGTAGTGTTGTTATTGCTATTTCCTCATTGCAAATTTATGATAATCATTCGTAAAAATGTAGTTTATGTTTCTCGTAAGTATCTCGATCTCCACTGCCAATTTTGAACAAACTGCAGTAACTGCCCAGATGTAACTTTACTAACTTATGAGAGGGCATGTTTACAAATGTTTATTGTGATTTACAATGTTGGTTGTGCTGCGAAACCGTCAAAGAGACACATCATACATGTAGATTGAAAAGTAAGAAGCTTCATAAACAGAATATTTTAAAACCAAAACAATTAATCATTATTCAAATACGAAATGCAGAATTTAAATTATTGATATTGTGATGGAGATAAATAAGCCTTCGATTATAATGAAGGGAACTAATTATATGTTATTACTTATTTGTTAAGACTTATGGCAATGTACATCTTTGTTTGGTTAATGCTTCATTTTTGAACTGGGTGATGATAATTGAAACAATATGACATATCAACAGAATTGCTTGAATTTAACACAAATACTAATATTCATGAATTTCAGCATTGTAAAACATTTCCCTTTAGCTAGGGACAAATGATACAATTTTAAATATGTATCTAGGCCTTCAAAATAAATTGACATTTTTAATAATCTCTTTGGTGAAGATTAATGTCATCCAAAAAATAGATTTTACTTAATTTAAACCTAAATTTGACATCAAATAAAAATAATAATTTGTTCTTTTCTAAAATATATTTTTAAACATTTTTTTAGAAATATTTTGTAAAGATTTTCCTCATTTATCTAATAAGTACAAACAGTTGCTTCTTATACATACAACAATTTTTATAATTCATGTAACATGATTTCACAGTGGTTTTTAGATAAGTTCTAGTGATTATCTTTAAACAATTATATATGATTAAAATACTCTCAACATATTACTGGTTCTGTGTCAAGAAAAAGAAACTAATATTATTTATACAGTAAAAGTATCAACATAACTAAACACATAGTTTAAACACAGACCACATTTTAAGATTTTATAATTATCAGTATTAAACATTTAATTTACCATTTAGATCTGTTTGTAGCATTGATTGAAAAATGTTCATAGCCCACCAAATTTATGTGTCAGTTCTAATGCTGAAAACAAGTTTTACATACGAGTATATGTCATTTGAAAAGTTTTTTTTAAGAGAATTATGATCAATACTTTTTTCCTAAAGGTGTGTTTTTTTCAATATACTATTCCAAATAACATGTAAGGATCTCCCTTGTTATACAGTCGCTCTCATATAATAAACATAACATTTATTCCACAATAATTTTTTAAAAATCTTTAAACAATTTTACAATTACAAAACTTTCTAACATAGATAACTGTTATTAGTATAAATTAAATTTTTCTCAATAGAAGAACTGAGTAGAATAAGTTTTATTATATATTTGCATTAATTTTGTAAACATGATTCTATGTGCTGTAGAGATAATTAGATATGCTGAAGTACACTCTATCACTTATTATTCATATCTGCCAAAAAAAAAAATTTCATATAAGAATATTCTTGATATGGGCGTAGCAAAAACATAGAAAACGTTAAAATATAATTATGAAAATTTTCAAAAGTATAATTTTAGTCTGATATGACTCACAAATATATTATATAAGAATTAATTAAGTAGATATGCAGTTTGTTAACATAAGGCCTGCACTCGATGACCTGAAAGTAACTCGAAGACATCGAAGACTAGAGGGGGTTTATTATTGTTTTTCTTTTCCTATTAAAATATGTATATAGATTACAATTGAAATATTCTAGAAGTTAGGGATATGTGTAAAAAAGTAGTTAGTTTATAAAGCGTATAATGAGCAACATCGGACGGTGCACGCAACGTGTAAACAGCCCTGTAAATCAATCAACAAAACTCGCCAAGCTAATAAAATACTATTATTGGTTGTCTTACCTGAAGATATTTAATTACTGCATCGTTTCTGGACTTTTGACATTGTAAATAGCTAATTATGTACCAAAACGAAGCGTTTTTAGGGAAAGCTACCGACAAAGTCAATGCTATTGAATGTTACTTCCGGGTGTAGAAGCGGCCTTAGCCTCGTTTTCGATTACGCGCACTCCGTTTTCCGTGCCTCATAAATATTCATGAGGCAATATTAAGAATCCCCTATATTGTCATGTCCTAAATTCCACAAGCAACGTTCGGACCTCATCTCTTTAACAGGCCTGACGAATGCGGGGTTGTTAAGGAAAGATCTCCTAACTGTCATATTAAACCCCAAGAGTCACCATTCCTCCAAAACCACCAAATTGTTTATGATTTGATGTAAACACATTTTATTTACATACGTGAAACGGATAGGGCACAAGTTGTCCAACTTACCAAGCCCTCTCCACATTTACATTATGTATACAATCAGAATGAAACAATATAATATTAAAGATACAGAGAAGTAAGGAAAAGGATAAGAGAGGTGTAGTTAAAAGTATAACTTAAATTTGTTTGTGTTGCCATAACAAATACATGTACATATTTAAAGTTCATATTACCACAAACATATTTCACTATTTTCTTTGAATTATATTAAAGTCTGATTACAATATTGTATAGTGCGCCAAAGGTTGCTGCACAAATATGTTCAGTTTGGTAATGAAAGCCGTTTTTGAATGCCACTTTTGATGGACCGCTTGGACCTATCTGGCCACAAACCGGGGAATGCTTGACTGCCCGTCACTGGTTACACCCCCTTTTTGTGACGTCATAAGCAGAAGTAGTCTCGCTATATCTATAATCTATCATAACAATACCACAGAAAAAAAAACAATAATAAACGATTTTCAGAAAATGTTTTCCACCCAGTTAGATAAATCATTTTACGATGTAACACTAATAAGCATTTGGTGTAAAAAAGATATCCACATCAATGGTAATTAAACAATTATTTAGGCAGTATTTCAGTTCAAATAATGATACGGTAATCTGTGTAGTCTGTTTATTACGTCACACACGCGCGAGTTTTATGGCCCCTGACCCAGGTGGGGTTTTCACAGCCGATAATTACGCTGTCTCAATGAAAGGCTAATTAAAGGTGTTTATTGGACAAATTAACAAAAATCAAGCCCAGTTTTAATTTTTTTGAAAAATCTTTGAACGAAAATCGAGAAGTGGTAAAGTCGAGGTTAGTTGATGTTTAAACATCACTTCATTTTCACAGATTAATAGATCTGGATTGGTATTAAGAATTAAATTAATGTTTAAGGGCACTCTACCTAAGTTTATATTAACTAAATTAACTAACAATTTGCGACGCAAAACTTAGAATAATGGACAATCAAAAATATAAATATAGTCACAAGCGACGACAAACGGATTCAGCGCTGTATGATGTTAATGTAATTCACAAAGGTAATGATTTCAGTCAAAAGCTTCTGGGTAATAGTCTTTTGTTGATGATTAACGCATTTTGCAAACATACAGTTATCAAATGCATTTAAAACGCATGCAGGGTTGACAATTTTCAACGATCAGTAACTCAATGTAAATAAAAATATCAGAATTTTCGGTTCAATTAAAAAAAAATCTATAGACTTTTGGCTTTTATATGATATATAGAACAATGTGTTATCTTACGTCGTTGATTCGCTACGATGTCTTAAACATACCCACTGAAACACCACTTTTCAAAATGCAAAGTTTTACCTCTGCTCCTGACCGGAAATGACTGTTCGCGAGCGATGTTATTCTTTTATCGTAAAGACCTTGCCAAGGTCTAACTCTCATGAAAAATCATAAACTTCTATGGTCTGGCTTTTGAGTTATCTGCCCTTGAAATTTGCGTTTTTTACATTTTGGTCAACTTTTAAAATTCACAGCAAGAAAAGTATTAACGTTAGGACTTTCTAAAATGCAAATTAAGAACTACAAGGCTTCAGCTACATTGAGTGCAAGTATCTTCAGAGGAGAAGATTGTCAAAGGTGGGTGGGGTCGGAAATTGCCAAAAATGCACTAAAAGCAAGATGTCGGCCAAACCACGTGACCTACAAATTTGTCATGATTTAGTTTTTTGCATTATTTTTTATTGCGCATCTTTAAAAAAAAGTTTAAGGTCTCTAAGTGCATTTTGAAAAAAAAAATTGTCGCGTCTCCTCAACAAGGTCTAAAAGCATGCAAAATTTGGCTTTGATAGCATTAGCCGTTTGGTCTGAATCTTGTTAACAAACACGCCAATAACAATAAGGATTCAGCCTTATGGCTGAATCCTTAATAAAAGACATTTTCATATGAATGTACACAGGCACAGCTGGGATCACCGACTAAACCTATTCTAAATAAATCATAATGTAATTGACTACATGTATTCCTAAGTTTAGCGTGTAAAATATTTGCAACCCTATTGCCTATTGAAAAATATTTTGGTGCTATTTCTGACGTTTTTTGAAGATTTTGTTAAAAATGAGAGATAGAGGGACAGTTTTTTGTTTCCATTGCCGTATTATCGAAGGAATGAACGATTCATAAGATTATTTAATTCTTTAATTCTATTTCTTATTTTAATTCTGCAAATTTTCCGAATTTCTAAGGTTATAGTTCTTTTTTTGTCCTACTTTTTTCAGGCAAGAATTCATGCAAATAATTTGGTGTTATATGATTGATTATCTTAAAACGTAAACATAATTTTCTTTTACATCTACGTTCTTCTAAAGATTCCCACCCAGTTTCATATCATACAATATTCTTCTAGAAGTATAACTTGAAAGTCCTGTGTTTATTCCAGCATCTTCCAATTGTTGCTTTTCCAATTTCTCCTTTTTTTGTACATCCATCCCAAACGTCACACACATATTCAAAATGGGGCCATATATATACCTTATGATCATACTTAACGTGTTTTTATTTAAAAAATACTTTAATTTCCTTAGGGAACTAATAATTCTAGCAATAACCTTTAATATGTTGTCAATATGGCAAGACCATTTGCCAGCAAAAGAGTGAGTGAGTGAGTTATTGTTTAGCTCCGCTTGGGCAATATTGCAGCCATTAGCGGCGAGACCAGCAAAAGTGAATGTAAGTCCAAGATGCTTGTGATTTGTAACTTGTTTAATCAATTTATTGTCAAATAATAATTCCATGTTATTGATTTCCCTTTTTAGTGTGAATATTACAGACTCTTTTTTGTCAGGGTTATTGTTAAGCTAATATTTTGCCCAAGTATCAAGTTTTCGAAGATTTTTGTTCATTTCTGCTTCCAAAATATCACACTCTCTGAATTTTAAAATCAAGTGAGGTGTCATCAGCAAACAGTCTTGTCATACAATCAAGTTCATCAGCAACACCATTCACATAAACAATAAAAAGAAAAGGGCCAAACACGTCTAACGATCGGGGCTTGGATAACGCTCGATCCATTCACAAAACCCTGTTGGCTTCTACTACTTATATAACTCGCCAACCACTTTAACACTTTGCCCTTAATGCCATAGCGTTCTAATTTAAACAATAGACCTTTGTGTCATACTCTTACAAAGGCTTTTGATTCATCACCAAAAAAAAACACAATGATATTCTCTTCTACCAAATGAAGTACATATTTGATGATAGATTTCCAATAATTGATGGATAGTAGAACGAGCTTCCTGAAAACCAGACTGATATTTGTACAAAGTTTATTTTAAAATATATTTATGTATATGTTTAAAAAACAACTCTTTCAGTTTACTAATGCAACTGATTAAAGAAATCTGTCTATAATTCGATGCAGTAGAGGGGTCTCATTTTTAAACACAGGAATAACATTTCTTTTTTCCATTCTGGAGGGAAAACACATGTTGATAGTGATCTATTAAATAACCAATATAATGCTTCACTCACAGGTTCCACGGTTTTCTTCAAAAATCTATGACTAATTTTGTCAGGGCATGAAGCCTTATTAATTTGAAGACACTTTATTACATCTGATATTTCTGTTTTGGTTATCATAATGGAATCTAGGCTGGACACAGTGCGAATACCAAATTGTGGTAAAGCTTTGCTATCATCTTTAAGGTGTGAGATAGACTGAAAATATTTATTTAATTCTTCAGCTTTGTCAATATCTGTGAAAACTAGTTCCTCTTAACTACTATTTACTTTCTTAATGGGCGGAATAATTGTAACTGTGCCAGAATTTAGTGTGATATGTCGGAATATTTTCAAGTAGGATGCTTTGTTGTCTGAATATTATTCAGAGATGAAATTATCCAGATTGGAGTAGAATGACTCTTTTGCATAATATTTCATGTAATTTAAGTTTCATAATGTTAGTAACATAGAATCTCTGACAAGCCTCTTCAGTATCACAATCAGAAAACATTTTAACCCAGTCAGTGTCTGAAATAAATGTATTAAGTCTATCATGTTCACCTTTGTCACCACCCCCGTGTATGCTAATCGCGTGTTAATGTTTACTCAGATGTCAATAAAGGTTTCTCTGTAGTCACTTATATCCGTTGCAAAATCTACAACACCGCTATTACAGAAACCGACATCTTCAATAACTAAAATTGGGTCTATGAGCGTGCTATTGTTCATTGAAAAGGTCTGGAATGACATTTTTCAAATTATTTCTATCCATTATGTCAGTATTATTCAATTTCCTTTTGCTCAATAAAATTTCGTTGATATCACCTAAGACTGCTTCAATGTTTGTCATATCCAATGCGTTTTCAATGCTGAAATCTAACCTTTCCCAGAATTCAACAGAATTGGTCCCTAGGCGATACGCAACACATATCAAAAGTTATCTCTTTTGTAATCTAACATTGACCCATAATCATTTGATCTTGCTCATTCTCCAATTGTTCGGCCGATTACAAGTCATGGTTTATTAAAATAAATCACTACGCCCCCTCCAAATGAATTTCTGCCTTTACGTTCAGGTTCATAGAAACCGTCCCACTTTAAATTACAAATGGATCCATCGGGAGAGTTTCAGTGAAACATACATTATCTCGACTTGCACAGCAATGTCGGCTTACCATTGGTCAAAACCGGTCACGTGCCGTAGGTATATTTAGCTATGTTAAACTGGGCCACGCGCTCCCCTAGTAACAAGCAACGACGGAGTCAAGAGTTATCTCCCTTGCCCTTTGTTCGGAAAACATAGGCTACGCTACGCTCGATTGCTGTAACGTCATGTATGCTTGGTGAATTCCCCTACATGCTAAAGTCATCTTTATCTAATAACTTTAAAGGTATAAGTAAAATGTTCTTCAAATAAAAGTTTGGTACCGCTAAAATACATTAGCAAGTCATACGGCATCTCAACGGCATTTTGACCCGCTCACTCGCAGCAAGGTTGGCTTTCGGCGAGCTCAAGATTCAAATCACGCAAACAGAAAGCCGATCTATGAACACCAGTTAAGTTAAAATTAATTCATCGCTATTTGTTTATTGTACTCTCAAACCAACCTGTACATTCTGCTATGATGCCTGTCTTATCTATAACCGTGCGCTCCGCTTCGGTACTAGACAATACTTTTAGTCATTAACACGATGGTTTAAAACTTATATTTCTAAATACCTAAATAAAAGAGTAACACTGATTTGATCAGACGCCATTTTGGCCAATCTCATCTTTCAAGCCAATTTTAAAGCATTTAGAAAAGGTGCTCGTCGAGATAAATTCGTTACCATGTGTCCGCGAGTTTGATATGGAGATTTATCATGTGTCCGAGTTAAATATCAAACTCGAACTTCGTTCTCGTTTGATATTTAACTCGGACACATGATAAATCTCCTTACACACTAGCTCAACGCTATATCAATCAAATTTTAACGTTGCATCAGTTCTGATATTGCGGGTAAGTGGGATAATTCATATCTTTCTTAGATATAATGCGATGATGAAACATTTACTCTAATTGGAGGGAAAATGTCTATTTCAAGTAGCCGACTTTTGCATGAGCCTCTCGTGCAGCACATGCAATCCGTACGGCATCGTGCAAGGTACAGAAGATTGTATGCCCGTATGATATGAGAACAGCTTACACAAAAATTAATTCGATATACATATAAACATTTGGTGACAATGTTTTTTTCAAAAATAAATTAATAATATATTTAGAATAATTCTGGGTAACGTTTCCTCTCAGGAAAAATATGAAACTTAATCATTTGGTTATGGAAAACATCCTGTATTTTCAACTGGCCTCCGTGTTCTAATGGATATGTCACTGGACTTGAAATCAACAGGTCACAGGTTCGAACCCATGTTTGAAGTGCAACATTTGTAAATGTATTGGAATATTGCAATTTTAGTGACTGTATATAATTTGCAAAGCAAACTTTGAACTTAAATTACTTTCCGAAATACAAAAAACATCGTTTCATTGGGTGTTCATCATGAACACCCGCTTTGTCTGATGAACACCTCGGCACGTGCATTTCACAGACAATACGAGTGGGTATGAAAACTCGAATAAAACAAAGGAGCTAGTGTGTAAGTGTATTTACAAGCAAGTTATAGAACATGAAATGCATGGCCATGAGACGACGTTGAGTAGATATCTACAAAGTAATCTACATAAATTATTTCTTTTGCTTAGAAACCTATCGAGGATTTCGTCTATTGTTTTGGAGGTCTCTTGTTTTCTCGTAATAACCTCCAAGGAGGTTTTACATTTGGAAGTCAGGGCATTATATTCACATGTAAGACCTACTCGGGGGTTGGAAAGGTTTTATATTCATTTGTAAGACCTACTCGGGGGTTGGAAGGTTTCTATATTTCAAAGTCAAAGGGTTTTATATTCATATGTGTAACCTAACCCCTAAGTCCACATTATCTTGAAAAAACTTACAATGCTTCCGATGTGCGGGATTCGAACCCTCAACCCTCTGAACCTTAAGCTAGCCAGTTAGAAGTGAAGGTTATGTTAAACAATCTATTGATTGAAGATCAGATTTCGGTACAAAAAATCGGCCCTAAAGCATTAGGAAATCCAATTGCACTTTAATTCCAATTTTAAATGCATACAAACATTCAAAATGGATATTAACAGTGTTACACCTTTTCATTTGTGATAAATTTAAAGGATCCAAATACGGTGTCAACCACGTGACTTGTCGATTGTCATTTGTAAAACCTTACACCTCGAAGAATGCTTTGCACGTGCATTATGTGCTATGTCAATATCAAAAAGTCGTCTGAACACAATGCTTTTTTTGAAGGAAATTCATTTTAATCTTTTATATTCAGAATTGAAGCGACAGTATAAAGTAATGTAATCCAATAATAAATGTTAAAATTAACCGACGAACATGAATCCTTGATATTTGTTGTTTTTTTCTCAATTTTTATGATCAGTCTGAAAATATGATTACAAATACTACAATATGGACAAATGATTACGGGTTGTTAATAACGGCATCTAAGTTAGTTAAAACACTCGAACTCGGTTATGCTTGGGTTTTCAAAACCTTCGGAAGGAAGGCTCGCGGGAAGTAAGACCTCAAGCTTCGCTTTCGGTCTTACTTTCCGCTCAGCTTTCTTTCCTCAGGTTTTGAAATCCCAAGCATAACCTCGTTCTCGTGTTTAAACCCTAACTTACAGGCTCTCGTCCAAATCATTATTCGAGTTGACTAATCCATACACGAAATGTAAACACACCACAGAAACCACTGACTAACTGAACTCTGACGCGTATGTCACAAGTTCTAGCTCACTTTTGACGACCTTCACAAGTCCATCTCTTTGGTCACAGATACACACGCGTCCATCATATGTCCATGTAGAGTGTATTCGTTTCTGCCTTTTCAAGTCCCTCGCCATGTTAAATAGCTTGCTCCTCAATTGTGTCAGGTCCTCGTTGATGTAAACTCTGTCTCTTGTGTTCTTGAGTGCCCACTTATTTTTTTTACTCTGTTCTTGTCCAAGTAAGTCACACATTTCACAACATAGTTCCTCCTTTTTCCTGGAACTTTCCCCCTAACTCGGTGACACCGATCTATGTCCTCAGTGATAACACTTGGGTGAACCTGTTTGATGACATCCATCACAACTACCTCTGTGTTTTCACCCTCTGACTCTGGTAGTCCTGCTATTTGGATAGAGTTCCTCCTAGTGTAGTGTTCGAGGTCGTCTGTTTTCTACTCCAGTTGGTGTCTAAGGTCTGTGATTTCCTTCTTCAGTGGTAGCCCGATCTCATTTACAAGTCCTTGAATGACTTCCCTCGCTACACTTGTAAAAGACTGCTTGAACTTCTCTTGTACTTGTGGCATCATTAGAGACATGTGTGGGTTAAGTAGTCATTACATCCACCGATGCTTCGTTGATGTAGTTGAACAGTGAAGATGAAAAGAACTGTCCTTCTGTTCAATTTCTTGATCTGCTGGTGTTGCTCCCTTTACCTTTAGGCACAGGTGAAGACGTGGAATCGATGGATGGAGACAGATGGATCGTCTAGTGTCATAGTGTATATTTGCATATCTCTCTTGATTGTAATATATAATTTGTATGTCATGACATTTGTTTATTACGTTTGTACATTGCCCAAGAAGGGTGTTCTCTGTGCAAATAAAATTATCTTATCTTATTGTTTTCCTGTTTTCTTAATCTAAACAAGTTCAATTAATTCCACGTTGCTTCTATTTGCCTGTTTTCACATGGGCCTATGTGATGATGTTAAATGAGTTGGTCAAATTGTCTCGAAGTATAGAAATTATGGATCATCATATGTACCTTTCAGTCGAGTAGAATGCGACGGGTTTCGTTCGATTGAATGACGTCTTAGACACGACAATCACTTCAAATCACTACATAACTTTAAAATGACGACTATAAAGTTTAAACAACTAAACATTAGTTTAATTTTCCAAAACATTTTGCAAGTGATCTTAAGCCAAGCACAGGTAAGTCGGGATAATTGACGACAAATGTGTAAAAAATTGTAGAAAAAGTCCTTTTGATATCCTTTTAAGAGAAACTTTTTTTAAAGAATATAAATAACTTTATATAAAAGATATGAGTTATATAAACGGATGATTCCCGCAGGGCCCTGTTTTAGGACCAGTTTGGTTTTGATCTTCAAAAATGATATTGTTGAAAGCATCGATAGTAACATTATATCATATTGGCTGATGATACTTCTATCTATGTATTAATTGATGATCCTGACGCAGCAGCATATTGTCGTATCAACGACTTAATAAAACAGCAAACTGGGCAAAAACATGAAAAGTGGTTATTTGTTGGGGCATGTTAAATGGTTGTTATGAAGTATGATTATTAGCAGTTTTTGTGAAGTTTCAATCGCCGCCGCCGCCGCACTCGCACTACTAGCTATAACTTTTGTCCACTAAGCTTTCCAGAACTCTTATTCATACCTTACTACTCATACCTCGGGGGAACGATTCTGACACGTTCACTTTCAAGGTCAAAGGTCAAGGTCACGAGATATGTATTCACTCTAAGAATTCCTTGTAAACGCGAAAACTTGAAAAGTTTTTGTGCTATGAAGCTCTAACTTGGTATATATCATCCTTGGAAAAGTAAAAAAATTTGAAAAGGTTTTGGCTACAATCCGTCAAAGGTCAAGGTCACAGCAAGGTCATGACGTAAGTATGTTTTAGCGAAAATGCTTTATTTTAACAATAAACACTTTTAATCAATACATCATTGTTATACTCAATAAAAAGTGTTCAATGATTGTGTGACCTTGAAGGTCAAAGGTCAAGGTCATGAGATATGAGTTATTGAAATTCCTTGTTAACACAATAACTTGAAAAGTTTTTGTGCTATGAAGTTTAGATTTTGTATATATTATCTCTTGAGAAGTACAAAATTTTCAAAAAGTTTTGGGTACGAACTGTCGAAGGTCAAGGTCACAGCAAGGTCATCATATATGGAGAAAATGGATTAATTTAATTTTTAAAACTTTATTTCATTACAATAATGTTATACTCAATGAAATGTGTTCATTGATTGTGTGACCTTGAGTGTAAAAGGTCAAGGTCACGAGAAAATTCCGAATTTGGTGAGGCCTGTAAAAGGCGGAACAGGGTAGGACGAAACCCCAAGTTCCGGGGCTACTCTGCTTTTGCGGTATCCCGCAAACACTAATTTATTTTTTTAGGCATTTTAACTGAAGTTTTATTAAGTAGGCATGTCATCTTATTGGTGTCTTTTTGTGTGTAATTCCATTTTATAAAATGTTAACTGCCATTTCAAAGGTATATAATAAACCTTTTGCGATGTTTGGTTTTATTTCTTAACTTTATTTGTGACGTGTGTTCGTAGCTTTGCTAGGTTAAGTTGTATGCGAACTTCTATTTGTAACGAATAATTGTTTGCCTTGGTATGTGAACTTCTAATTCGACTTGTGGCAGTTTCCTGTTTGTTAAGGAACACTCACGTGCACTGCTTGGTTTGTCGTATTTTGTGTTTGTTTGTGTCGATACCGAATTTGATATTGAATGTGATTGAACGGACGTACCCTCTCCACAGGCTGTCTGATGCTGCTGTCGGAGAACTTGAATGCTGTTGACTGCCTGTACGGTGTAGGGCTGACAAGCAGGGTCACTCGCAATCGTCTGCACACAGTTGGAGTAGTTCACTACAGAGCTGTACACAAAAACCAAGCAGGTTACCATTGTCAATTATCATATTTCCAAAAATACTTTACAGAACAAGTGTAGAAGCATGCAAAGCTCACATAGCCCTGAGCTGCAGATACGTTACTTATTTGTGTATTACACGCAAAGGAAATGTTCAACACGCATGAAAAATACGTGTTTGCGTAATGCAAATCAGTAAATGTCATTACCACCAAAACATAACAAAATTTATCGAATTAAATCAATTATCATTTCACATAAATCCTTTTAACATTTGTGAATGGTTAAAGAATAGTTTGTTTTATTCTTTTCTGACAACTGTAAGAGAAATTGGCCAATGGCATATGTTGTAATGTGTGTTCGCATTCACGACAGAAAGTATAAAAGAACAATTTTATGCGTCCACAGTTAAGTATAACTACTATTTAATGCCAACATGTACTAATGAATTCATTTGTCCAAAAACAAATTCTGAACCAATATTTGTATCCTCTCGATGATATTTTAATGAATTTGTAATCAGATTTTCTAAAAGGGTTATTCTAGTTTCTGTTGCGGTAATGACATATTAAGATTAATGAGTAAGTTTCGTCAAATCAACTGCAAAAGTTTTGCTCAAACATCTTTGATGATGGCAATGATTAAAAGCAAAATTTATTCCATTAAACAAGAAAAACATAACGAAATTAAATAAGAATCTTGTAGAATAACCCAGCCACGCTAAACATCGGTGCGTATGTGTGATTAAATGAGATGCAATTATCTTAAGCAAATCTTTTAGCTGGGATGATTTCAAAGGTGCAACATGATGATAGTACTACTCTCGCAACAGCTAATTAACATGTAAGTCTATGGGAAATTGTCACTAAACGTAATAAACATCTTGGCTGACATTTGTATTTTGGCCTAGATAGCTTGTCTAGGGTAGGAATTATACTCTGAACAAACGCCTTTATGATATATATATAGTCATGGAAACCAAAACAAGCTTGATTGAAATAAAGGTCTTACCCTGAAAAGAAACATCTAGGGGTCAGGATTGACATGTGTATCAAGTTTGGTAAAGCTAGCATTTATAGTTATAGAAAATGACTACTCATAGAGTAACTGTTCGAACTATGTTTCCACGGAAACCATCAAAAGTAATTTTAATATAGGCCTTAACCCCAAAGGGCACATCTAGGGACAATTATTGACCTGTGTATAAACTTCAGAAAGTTCAGAAAGTATGTATAGCTTAGGAGATATTCTCCAGATAAGCCTTTTGACGGACCGACGGAAAGACGGACGGACATAATGAACGATATTTATCAAAGCCTCCTCTACCCGAAATCAGTTCATTGTAAGGCAGGGGGCTAAAATTGTTTTGAAAGATGATCCAAACCTGCACATTAGGGTCATATTGGATTTGTGCATGGATGGGTAGAAGGAGCTGTTGAAACTGGTGTAACATTCCATAGTCTCGTTCATGCACCGCGCCATACTGTCATCACCTGTTGCCGAATCTGAATGAAAGAAACAGTTATATTCTATAAGCAAAATCAGTTATATCTGAAAGGAGAATTTAGAAGAAAAAAAATTCTAAGGTAAAACATACCTATTGATACACATTTTCACTAAACTGATGATGAAAAATCGTGTTTAATGACAATTAAGCGATTTTACAATCGCACCGACCGACCGACCGCTGTGCCCGTATTGCCTATTTCCCGGCTGACTTCGGAAGGCTTAGGCCGTGGCGTCAAAATAGTTAACTGTTCCCTCAGTATACCAGAGAAAGTTATGGGGAGCTATTAGTGACGACTATGAACTGGTTGCGTACTGTGAAAGTTTTGGCTAACATTTTTTTTATAATTTTTTATTTTTCACCATTTTACAAGGTATGTGTCTCCGGGACATACATGTAGCATGTCTATACATACAGTCAACAACAACAACAACAACAACAACACAAAAAGACATATTTGGTCATAATCATGAAACATGCATCAATCTTTAAACAAAACATGGCAAGTCAACCAGAATGTGTAGAAACTGTCGCTTTTTGAGCTTATTATAGCAGAATATCGTGATAAATTACAATTATAGTAGTTTAGCTCCTCTTGCAAAAATTGAAAGGTTGACATTCTTGATGACGATTTATGGTAAAAAATGTAATTTTTAAATAGGATAAGTATCACGTTGATTGGATCGTTATTTTTATGGCCAAAACCGAGTAGAATTCTTTCTTTAGAAAAGCTTAGATTTACTTCCAATTTTTCATTTAGCCAGTTTTCAAGTTTTTTCCAAATAGGAGTAACTTTGCTACAGTCATAGAATAGATGTGTGTTTGTCTTTAAAGAACCAGAACAATAGCTGCATAGATTAGTTTTAGTGTATTCCATCTTATATAGCCTAGTGTTTGTAGGTAGGAAATGGTGAAGGAGCTTGTATTGAAACCATTGCAGATTTGTATCCTTTGAACAGCAAAATGGAATATGATTGTAACGGTGCCAAGAGCTACGATCAATTTCATTTCCAAGTGTCGTATATAGAGAATACTACACGAGGTCTCATTAGATACGAATTATACAAAACGAGTGTCCTTCCGGCGGTATCTGACCGAGCAAAAGCGAGATCAGATACCATAGGAAGGTCACGAGTTTCATATAATT
This sequence comes from Steromphala cineraria, assembly GCA_916613615.1. Lineage (NCBI taxonomy): Eukaryota > Metazoa > Mollusca > Gastropoda > Trochida > Trochidae > Steromphala > Steromphala cineraria. The sequence continues at coordinate 37,191,993 of OU744736.1, read as the reverse complement.
CGTATCTCATGAGACCGAGTGTGGTATTTTATTTATTACACACGTTTAGAATAGACACATTTGTTTATAATCCGAATTTTCGTGTATGGCATCAACGAAACAATTCCGAAAATCCGAAACCGGTTTCAATAACCGAATGCGTAATAATCGACGTTCGTGATGTGACCAGTCTATTTGCCCAGTCGCTCATTTAAACCTGCGGAGAAAGAAAATAGTTTCGAGTTTCGATTAAATCAACAAAGATTAGAAGGTCCAATTCATTGATTATGAGTTTTGATTTACGGTTAATTAATGATTGATACAGAAAGTGCAGAATGTAAACATTCAGAGTCAGAATCAAATCTGTCAACGCTCTCCTCTCGGCCGGCTCGTGTGTCGGTGTGGCTGGGCTAGCAGATACATTGGCTCTGATGAAAACGGATTACTTACCAACGGGTAATGTGATGGAAGATGTTTAATTTGAAACAAACAACATTTCGAACTTTTCTAGGTACTTCAAATGAAACGATAGAATCGATATGTATGATAATTAAAACAACGACGTGCTCGGAGAGTGACGGGGACCCGACATGTCAACGGGAAGGGCAAGGTCACCGCAATGTGTTGCTAAAGCGTGTTTGGGGATTCCCAATTTCCCTGTGGTGTGTTCCTGACTCCGTGACTGCATTTTAAAGTTGTTTATTCTCAGTGTTTGTCACATTTTTGCTTGATCTACCCGCATGTCTGGCAAACCGTGCATGATACGATGTCCGGGTGTTTAACTTTACTGTTGTAATGTAAGTAAAAATATTATTAATGCATTCGCTTAACTATTACTTTTTCATAAAATCTATTTTGCATAGTGATCAAATCGTATGTTTTCTAAGTATCTGTCTATGTATCAACTCTTTTTTTTAAAGTATACATATAAAGCCGTAAATTTGAAGAAATGACATGTTTGTTATTAATTCGAAAAAAGTTCCGTTTTAGTTGACCCTAAATGAGAGGTCATTGGTTAACCAATCAAATCTGTGGAATGCGAGCTCGAGGTCATGTTGATACGACACAGGTCAACGCAATACGACACACGTGTGTCGTACGAGATTAGTATGCCATGATCACTAGAGATTTGTAGAAAGTTTGGCATCCAGTTTTGTTTCTAGTGAGAAAATGTAACATGAATGGTTGTAAAGGGTCTTTACTTTTCGTGAATCTTTCTAATTTAAACCCTTTTTGCTTTAAGAAAGTTTCAATTGAGTTTATCAGTCAAGAATATTCTAGATAGTTAGCGTTTACTTTGTATTTTCGTTCAAAAGAATCGTAAGACATGAATTTGCCCGAGACGTCCAGAAGATCATTTATGAAAACAACACCCTTTGCATGCCAATTCCGGTAGAAAAATAGTTTTTCTGTCGATTAAAATATTTTGGTTAAACCAGATTAGTTGCGGTGGTATATTATGTGGCAAATCTGCTTCCCCTTTCCTTGATAGTAGGTCCCACCAAGCATTAAAAAGATCACAGTAGAACTTGTTACGAACAAGTGGGATGATAACGTTTCTCAAGTTTGGACAGTTGTATTCAAATATAGTATTAGGTCCAATTTGTGGTAAATTCCCTGAAAATAGTGTACAACCTTTCGAGTAGCTATTATAAAAACGCCTTATGACCGAAACTTTTTTATCTTGAATTATTTATTTTATATTTGGTGCATTGAGACCACCATCTTTTACATTACACATCAATTGATCACGTTATCAGGTTTGTTTTCCCATATGAATCGGAAACATTTGGCTTGAAAGTCATTAGTCAATTTGTCAGGTAGAGCTGCGAAAAGATGGTTCAGTTTTGGAAGAATGAGAGATTTTATTTTTAATATGGTAATTCTACCAAGGGGTGTTAGTTTTCGAATAGACAATATTGACATGAGGGTTTCACATTTCCTTAATTTATCTTTATAGTTCAATTCAATCATATTTTCTATATCTACGTTAAACTTAATTCCAAATAGATCAAATTCACTTTGATCCCAGTTTAAATGCCATTTTCGAACGTTTCTTTGAGCCAATCCAAATTATTCTAGTTTTATCAATATTGACTCTGTCCTGAAAAACGAGCAAAAAAGGTTAAAACCTGAAGCACTGCTTGCAAGCTTCGTTCTGATCCATCTAGGGTACATGATGTATCATCCGCAAATTGGTTATGAAGATATTCAACATTGCCTACTTGAATTCCTTTAGTAACAGTATTATTGCGTATCATAATAGTCAGAATTTCAACACAAAGTATGAAAAGGTAGGGCGATAGTGGATCGCCTTGGCGACAACCCCTGTAACTATCAAAGTTTGGTGACCCGAAACCATTTACCAATACACTTGATTTAATATTCTTATAAAAAAAACTCTTATCCACGGTTTGATAGATTCACCAAAATTTAAGAAGGTCAGGGTTTTTTCTATGAAAAGCCAATCGACAGTATCAAAGGCCTTTTCGAAATCTATCAATAGAAGTCCAGGAATTTGGTATGTATCAGTATAATCTATCAAATCATAAATCTGTCTAGTAATATCTCCGATATATCTGCCAGACATGAAGCCCTTTTCGTCTTCGTTTACCAATTGATCCAAAACAGATTTTATTCGTTTTGAGATAGCCATAGAACCTATTTTGTAAAGTACTGATAAAAGTGAGATTGGGCGCCAGTTTTTGATAAATTGTTTTGGTTTGTTTCCTTTTGGAATACATATAATGAGACCTTGTTCTTGTGATACTGATAGTTCTCCATTCCTATATCCATAATTTTAAAGAAGACCTTTTAAAGAACGAACAGCGGAGTCTAGCCTAGAGAAAGATTTATTAAGAAAGTTTCTAAATTCTAAACTCAAGAAGAAAGATGTCGGTTTTTCGCCTTGATCTAGCCGTACAGCTTTTGACCTAAGACTTGACCCTCGCGTTTAAGTTTCATATAATTCTTCAAGTTCTTTTCGAATAGTGTTTATGTCAGTAAGTGTCTTTTCTTTAGTAGTTTCATTTTCACATTTATCAAGTTCAATTTCCTTTTCATTTAATGTATCGGAGATATGTTTTTCTCTGTCAATTCGTTCTTTTTTAAGGAATGAAGAGTATTTAATTGTTTCTCCTCTAACAAGCAAAAAAGTGAGCGTGGCTCACTAATACCCCGACCGTGCATCCCTGACTAACTGAATTATTTTTTACTTTCAATATACTCATTTCTTGCACAGCATTTGACCCCCAAAAAGGAATTGAGAAAAATGACTAATCCAAAAAATGGAACTTCGTAAAAAAAAAACACACACAAAAACCCTTATCAATTTTAGTTTTGATTTGGCACTGCACCGCTCCTAGTAGGGAAGAAGACACATGCAAAATGTGAAGAGAATCAGATGAAAAGTTTTTCCCGTAATACGTTGGACAAATGTGATATTGGAAAATGACTATGTTGAAAATATGGAAATTTGTAAAAAAAATTGAAATATCAATGAAATTTGTTGCAATTTCGCACCGCACCCCTCCTAGTAGGGTAGAAGACGTGCATAATTTGAAATAAATCGGATGAATAGTTTTCTCGTAATAGGTCGGACAAATCTGATATTGGAAAATGACTAAGTTCAAAACATGGACATTTGTAAATATTTCAAATATTAAAGAAATTTGTTGTAACTTCGTAGTGCACCCCTCCTAGTAGGGTAGAAGACATGTGCAAAATTTGAAATAAATCGGATGAATAGTTTTCCCGTAATAGGTCGGACAAATCTGATATTGGAAAATGACTAAGTTCAAAACATGGAAATTTGTAAGAATTCAAATGTTAACGAAATTTGCTGTAACTTCGCAGTGCACACCTTCTAGTAGGGTAGAAGACATGTGTAAAATTTGAAATTAATCGGATAAATAGTTTTCCCGAAATAGCTCGGACAAAAAATGTCCTCGGACGGACGGAAGGACATACACACACACACACACACACACCCACACACACACGGACGGAATCGTTGGTATTACTAGATACCCCGGACCGTTGGTCGGGGGTATAATAATCAGCAAGATTGTCTCAAATAGCAGTTGATCATCTATATTATATTCATCTCTGTCAACTTTATATTGAGCAGTAGTTTCAGATATAATATTTTTTAGTTTACTTACACATTTCTGATCTCTTAACAAGGAATTGTTAAACTTCCAAAATCCCTTTCCCCGTGATAAGTCTGATAGTTTAAAAGTCGAAGATAATAAAGAGTGATCTGTCTTAAAGCCTGGTTCAATTGCTGAGTCTATAATAGACGGTAACGTATTATGGGATATAAGAAAGTAGTCAAGGCGTGCTTGTTTCAGTGGAGTGGGCTGTCGCCATGTGTATCGCCGGTCAAATGAATTCATTTATCGCCATGGGTCATAGAAATCTAAATCATCTTTAAGTTGTGAAATCTGTTCTCTAGCTTTAGGGTTATTCATATGCTTATAATTGTAGGTATCAATGGAGAATTCTTGAATAACATTCCAGTCTCCACATAAGATCACATGATCACTATTTAGAGTTTTGATTTTCTGAACAAGGGATATATAAAAGTCTGGGTCGTCATTGTTTGGGCCATACAAATTTACAATAGCAAGTTTATACTTCTCTAGTGTCATTTCTATTATTATCATATTACCTTCCTCATCTTTTGTTATCTCTAGCAATTGGGTCATTCCATTTCAAATCGACCAAAATCTGGGGATCGCCCCAGTTGACATCATGGATTTTGGAATTTTCAATTTTAATAGATGCTACTGTATCTTCAGAGAAGGGAAATACATAAATGTTGTTCTCTGCTTAGGGTTTAATATGCCTATATAAAAACCTTTATTTTTAGAAATTTTACCCTCGTGATTTTTTCATATGTTAGAGTTCATAACATAAGGAATAAGCTGTAAAAAATTCACGACTGTGTGAGGTGCGCCTTTTTGTACATAGGCATTAGAAAATGGCAGAATTTCCGTTTTTTTTCGAGGGTAGGTGTATTTAAGTTCACTCAAACTCAATACGACTGGTGAAAGTATGTATTATTTAGGTTCTGGACTATTCGATTGATACTTTCATTCTTCATGCAAATTATTATCACTCAAGTCACCACATTTCATTGGTACTGCTTTTTGAAAATGGACCCAACCGAGAAATCACTTAAAATATTACTGAATTTGAAATGAGCGTGACTCAGGGTATTACCTTTATATCTGCAAATTGTAAACGCATGCTGCTTCAGAATTATATCAACAACTTATATAAAAAAAAATAACAATGAGCAGGCAGTATTGTTTTTTTTGCTAACAGTTTTCTGCAAGTGGTATATTTGACAGAATTACGATAGGTGCCCCCATTAAACAACCCTTACGAATATCCGAAACATATTTTGTTTTTGTAATGACCTATATATGTTCTATCTTTGGTGTGAAAATAAAGAAAATCAGTGTCATCAACTGGGAGGCTTTGGTCGAATTGAGCTGAATTTACCCAATTCGAAATCAAGCCATTTAGAACATAGAAGTGCTACACCACGCGAATTACTTCTAAATGAACTAAAAAAAGCGTTGTATTGATTTTTCCATGCCTTGAGCTCTTTTGCGTTTAAAAAAAGTAAACAGTTCCTTTAATTTTTTGTTTGTCATGTAAGCCCCTACAATTCTGTGATACCAGTCTTAGTTTCTCAACCACTATCAATGAAAGTCAAATAGTTTAGCAAAATGGATTGTAGAAAGGTTTTTTTATGGTTTCTTTGTAAAACGTATAAAAACACATCAAAGCTTTTGTTGGATACCGTATGGTAATAGGGATTAACCTTGTAAAAATGTACACGAAAGTAACAACTAGGAAAGGAGTAAAACACAAAACATTTGATGGACGTAGAAAACTACAAAAACCCGCAACCCACGGGTAATTAACATAATAAACTAAAACAAAACGGTACTCACAGTTTGAGATCCAAAAATTATGCACATAAGTCCAAAAATGAAAACACAAAACACAAGCTGAAAAGGTACAACACTAACAGTGTGGCAGGAGTCACCCACGTGTTATAGTCGTGGACAAAGCGTGCGGAAAGCACATGCGGTCGCAGTAATATGTTCGGGCGACTAATTGTCTTAGACTTGTAAGGCAACTGTCAGAACAATGTAAAAAACCATTAAGATTACAAATGCTTTTCAGTGCTCATAAAATGAAGTTAGTTCCGATAATAGTTTCATCACTTACGATCACACATTAGGAGATACTGAATGTTATGAAGAAAATGAAGTTCACCGTTGTAATACACCCAGGGGCAAAAGTAACGACACCAACTCTTCAAAAGAGTACAAAACAAAGTCCTGTTGTAAATGAAATGCAACTACGAGCTCTTGTGATAGGCACATCAGTTGTGAAGAAGTACTCACAATTTCAAACATCAAAGTATAATACTTATAATTGTATGACTGTTCAAATACACAAGGGGTCAACAAACAGCTTTTTCGATGTTATTTTTGGTCATAATCTTTGGAATTGGAATAAAATAATTATGAAATTTAAAAATCTATAAAATCTAAGATGTTATCAATATAAATAACCCTTGTAAAAGTTAATTTGTTCACGCATTTTGCCTGTATTTTGGTTTAAAAACAAGAAAAGGGGCCATTTTCACTATCGTATCTCGTCTAGTTAAGGAGATTTTTTAACAGCGTTATTTGAAAGGCGTGTATTTCAAAAGCGTTAACAGATATAGCTCTGAAATTAAAAACTCAGTTCAGTTAGCCCTTGAATACATGAATTAACCCTGTTTCAGCCGTAACTATCAATCGTAGATTAACCTATCATGCATTTTATATGGTATCGTTTCTTTTGCTCCTGAGTGTAAGTGGTGAAAAACGTAGTTGTGATAATTGAATAAGAAAAACAACATGGAGTCATCTAAAACGGTTAATAGTTGCTCTACTCATACTTCTTCCATGGGGAGAGGGGAATCGATGGATCTCTGGTCTCCAAGACCACCACGGTTCCTACCACTCGAACCCTAGTCCAGAGTTTGGTTGTTTCACGGTTTGTATTTGCCTGACGTCCAAGGATAACCCCTCTCTCTTTCTAGGTAGGTCGGTCTGTACACTATATCCTGTCCCCTTAAACAACTGTCTGGACTCGTACACGCTTTCCCGGTCGCTAATCTGGAGAAGGGTAGCAATTATACTACGGGGAGCAGAGGGGCGGTGTTCCCTTTGATACTCAGATTTTGGCAAGCGGTGTGCAACTTTAAAAAACATGTCGTTGAACAGGAGATTTGTCCTCCTGTCATGAATGTCCTTTAGAACAATTTACCTTTTCAAGGTTTCGTAGGCCTGATTGAAGTCCTGAACTTCCTCACGGAGAGCCTTAATATCGTCCCTGTGAGTTGCCACCACGTGGTCAGTTGCTGCAGTTTTACACTTCATCTCTGTCAAATCACTTTTGATAGAATCCATAGAAGACTGTAACTCAGATTTGACGCCATTAATTAACTCCGCTAACCTTTTTTCTGACACTTGAACAACCTCCTTCATCGTTGAATTTTGGCACGTGTTTCGTTGGTCCGGCATTTTACACGTGTCGTAAAAGTCTAACAAAAAGTTAAGAAATTAGGTTTCTTTTGATACAGAATTTAGTTTCGGTAGATGTTATAACTGTAACGATAATAAAGTCACTTTTTTAAAACATTTTGTAGGAATTACATAAAAAACATATCGTGGGTCGCGGAGCTCAGTTGACTCACGTCCGACCTCGTTCCATGCGTAACCGGAAGTTTGGCTAACATGGTATATTTGGTTGCGTGGGGAGGTTCTAGTTCATCTAACCCAGGAAACAAGTTTTATTTTTTTAATTTTCAGAGTGAAAAATCAGATGTAGCGGGGCGAAATGTGTGGATAATCAGGTGTCAACGAGGAGAAGGGTTAGAAACTTGAAAGCTGTGTTCTACAAAAGCCTTCAGGGCTCAGAATGGATTTCCGATTTTTTTTTCTTTAAAAGTGGTTATTGCCAATCTTAAATTGATAATTACCAAATGTTTTTATTTTTATATTATAATTGGTAATAATATTTTTTTTCTCTTAATTACCACTTTTAAAACTGGTAATAACCACTTTCTTAATGAAAGATGTATTTGAATTGTCTCTTGTAAAAATTGTGGCGTTGCTATTCTCTGCATTATTTCCCCCGTCATTGGATCAGGTCTTCACGACGACTTCCTAGTTACTGCCGCGAGAAAGAAAAACATAGCAAATTACAGACTTCGCGTATTTAAACAGGCAGGGTGGTAATAAGATAAGCATTTTTTTGATTAAAGGGTATACCTAGGGTAACTTTTTATCCGATTTTTGGTGACATTTCGAGTTACAAACGGTTTACTGTGCAAGTCGCAGTCTAACTTCTTGTTGTCCAAAATTGTGCCGGTAATTCTTTTGCAAAATGGATTATCGTTGCTCTTGTAAGTAACAGGTTTCATTTATACAAATAAAGACTGTTCTTTTAAATGTGATGGGTAGCTGAATAAATATATTAGACAAGGGGAAATCGTTCTGTTAGCATCAGGCTTAAGTCCATATTTATACATTTAAAAACACGAAAAAATGACTTCCTCACATTCATATACAAATTATGGATTATAGTTTTACAGACCAAGGCACAAATAAAAGTGTTAAGCAAACGATTAAGCATAACATTTTAAATAAAATATTTGCAGATTGGAAACAAAGGGTCCATTTAACGTTGCACACGCTGTTTTAAGAACCAACAGAGGATTTTTAAAAAATCATGCAATCCATATGCATGTCTCACAGTGTATATCGTGAAACAGCAGACTGACTAAGTATCGGTTTATTTCAAACAATTTGTATATGAACTATCTTAATCTGTTCCAAATTTCATAAGTTTACATCTAGTAAATACGGTTAATCTAAAATTGTCTCATTTTGTTTGTTTGGAGGTATATATTAAAGTCATTATATCATTAACATGTATAGTTAAATACCTATTGTCGCAATATGCTGTATTTATGCCAGCTACAGCTATTGAAGTATGTGCTTTTAGGTTGAATAACACATATTGTTAGTTCCAACTGCATGCATGTCATATGTTCAATTACAACAATTGTTTTATTTCCTTTTAATTATACCCCCGCCTTACAGCGTAAGCGGGCGTATATAGCGCTCATTCTGTCCGTCCGTCACAAAAGTTTGCCCGGAGCATATCTCCCAAACTATTCATGTTAGCTTCACCAAACTTCATACACTTATCAACCATGATCCCTAGATGTGCCTTTTGGGGGTTAGACCAACACATTATTTTTAATTTTGCGTTTCAATGGAAACATGACTAAAACAGTGACTCTATGACCATGCAAGCCCTTTGTCCGGAGCATTTATCTGATTCCGTGTCGTCAAGCTTTAACGCCACGTGTATGGCACCTACAATAGTCTAATTGAATATTTTCCTCCCGAATCCCACATTCGCGAGTTTGTGTATATGTACAACGTTAACATTCAAGGTCACGTGACAAGACGTCACGTACATTGTATATCCGTTGTGGATTTTCATTGGCTGGTGAACTAGTCGTAGGCGGAGGTAAAAAATAATAACCTTTTGATTGACATTTTGTCTCTCTCGTGTTGTTGAGCTTTAAATTCGTACGTTCGCGTAAATAGTGCTGTTCTATTTGTTGCGAATATGTTTATTTGGTGCAAATGAACCTACTAAAACATCCAGCGTAGCGGCTTTATGTCCAGTTTCACAGCGGTTTTTAAGTTTATACCTCCATGAACTTAATACATTTTTGAGTCAGTCTTAAATGTACTTTAGATGTCTAAACTCCAGTACAGAATATACATTAAATGGCTACACTCATGTACAGAATACATGTCAAATTTCTTCACTCATGTACAGAATACACATTATACGTCTACACGCATGTCTTGTTTTTCGTATTTTCAGTATGGAGACTCCTTTCCTTTGGTGAAAGCTTACAATTACGTCACAGGTCACAGTTCAATGCTCGTACTAAGAATGTTTCATAAAGAGGTTATGCAATGTATTTGTTCTAAGAATGATAGATCATTACCTCCAGGAGCATTATCTACGGGAATGCAATGAACATAATTGAGACAATATAGACTTTTTATCAGCATTTTATACCCGGTTTTTAGAATGCCGCCGAACAGTCCTCCCTGTTTCAGGGGCTGCATACGGCACCTTAACTCCCAATGAACCGTGGCCGTGCTAGACTCGTAATTTGTCGGAAGGAATGTATTATTAGCTCTACGAATAGCTGGTGCAGTTGTGAAGTGACAAACCTGGGCAGAGCGAGGCATGGCGGGACTTGATGCTGTTGACGGCATTGATGGCGTGGTTAGCAAACTGCGAGCAATCGGGGGTCCTGATGAGCTGCTCAACGCAACTCGTGTAGTTCTTGATTGACCTGCAAATCAATCATGACCACTTGTATTAACATTCAAATCTTACTTAATTCGAATTCGGAATCGTTATTCGAAATTCATGATTTAAATTTCCGCGGACTTCTAAATAACGAATGACCAGGTGTAACTTCTGTTTAATGTATGATGATTGGTTTCGTGACATTTGAAATTTACAGCAACAATCTAGTTAGTTTGTTAAATGATATGTACACTTGGAAACAACATGACATGTATAAAAAAATCACCGAGAGATACTTACATGCATGCTGAAACTATATTATAAGCAGTCATTGCAGAGGCGAAGGTCTGGTTGAACTGTTCATTGCACACGACGTACTGTGCCCCACAGTTGACTGGGCCTGGTGCACCTGCACCTGCACACGGATTCATTACACGATTAAGTCTCCTGTTGCTGGTTTTCCCAGTTTAACAAAAGCAAAAAAGATGCTACTTATCTATGTTACAATATGATCAATATTTTCAATTCAGGATTATCAATTGGATCATCTATTAAGATCCAAAGAGCACGTTTAAAGATGCAATTACTTATTAATAAATATATAGATATAAATTATACTCAGCGACGCCTGTCTAATTTTTCAATTCAATTCTTTATTTCAGTATGAGGGCCATAGGGCCCATATACATAAAATACATCAAATTAATAAAGTACTTACACGCCCAACTGCATACACATTTATGCAAATTAACCGATATAAACAATTTTGGCTTGTAATGATACATGAAACATAACAAAATATGTTATATGCTAAATCCAAATATATACTATACAAAAAAAGAAACGCATAGGTGAATGTTTTCCGGATAAATGAGTTTTCAAAACGAAATATGTCCATAAAAACTGTGAAACACATTTGGTTGTAGAAACATTTTGATTGTGACAATTTTGAATGTTCGAATCTGTCACTGATTTCAAAATTGTGAATTTGAACGCGTTTTTGACAAATGAAAAAAACATCGCAAAACGGAACCATAAGCTTTGAAAGTTGAAACTATTGGAAACATGCGTGTATTCACATTCTCAACAAAAGGCTTTCACCGATCACGAATTGCAATAGAAGTTTTACCATATGAAGAGTAAATGCAAATTCCACGTTTTGGCACTGCAACTCGAATCATCGCCATTGGCAAAATTCAGACTTGAGAGTCGCAAACATTCCTTGCCAGGGGTCATTACGTCTAAAAGAGCACAGACACTTGTCTTTTAGAACGCTTCCAACAAAAATTATCTGGTTCCACCAATGATTGTCCACGTTTTGGAACACCTTGGGTCATCAAAGAGGGTCAAGATCGCTAAATTTGGTTCCTTCATCCATGTTACTGCATTGTCAATGCTGTCGACACAGCTGACAGGGTGCCTATAGTACACAGAATTTCGCCACAAACAATACGGAATCGTTTGCAACAGATCAGATTGAGAGTCAGGAGACGCAATATGTTATGACGTCATAATCGCTCGCAACGTGTTCTGTGCTGTAACAACGTTCAGGTCTGGAACCTAAGACATGGGAAATGTGTCTTAGCGATGCATCAGGATTTCTTTTGCAAAGATGAGTGAAAAAGAAATGGGTATACAGACGTGTACATGTAACGTGCAATCTAGGAATGATCACAATCTGCAGATTGTGAGCTCACAATCTGCAGATTGTTCGAACAATCTAGGAATATTTTTCATTCTTAGATTGTTTAAACAATCTTCAGATTGTGAGGCCTGCACAATCTGGGAATGATCACAATCTAGGAATGATTTGTGTCAAACTGACTGATTAGCGTAGTCCATTCCCAGATTGTGAGGGGCTATAAGTGGTAACCTATCTTCATTTTATGGAGTATAGAGATCGATTCCTAGATTGTGAGGTGCTCTTAGATGGTCTTGGTGTCCCTCTGGTGGGCCAGTGTGGTCTATTCCTAGATTGTAAAGGTCTTTGTACGCGACTTTGAATCTTAATGAACAACTTTAAGGAACGATTCCCAGATTGTGAGGGGCTTTTAACGCGACTTTGAGTCCTACTGATCGACTTTGAAAGACGATTCTCAGATTGTGAAGGCCTTTTAACCCGACTGTGAGTCCTACTGACCGACTATGAGAGACGATTCCCAGTTTGTGAGGAGCTTTGTACGCGACTTTGACACTTAATGAATAACTGTAAGGGACGATTCCCAGATTGTGAAGGGCTTTTTTCCCGACTTTGAGTCCTACTGATCGACTTTGAGAGACGATTCTCAGATTGTGAAGGGCTTTGTACGCGACTTTGAGACTTAATGAATAACTGTAAGGGACGATTCCCAGATTGTGAAGGGCTTTTAACCCGACTTTGAGTCCTACTGGTCGACTATGAGAGACGATTCCCAGATTGTGAGAGACTTTGAAAGCGACTTTGAGACTTAATGAATAACTGTAAGGTACGATTCCCAGATTGTGAAGGCCTTTTAACCCGACTGTGAGTCCAACTGACCGACTATGAGAGACGATTCTTAGTTTGTGAGGGACTTTGTACGCGACTTTGACACTTAATGAATAACAGTAAGGGACGATTCCCAGATTGTGAAGGGCTTTTAACCCGACTTTGAGTCCTACTGGTCGACTATGAGAGACGATTCCCAGATTGTGAAGGACTTTGAAAGCGACTTTGAGACTTAATGAATAACTGTTAGGGACGATTCCCAGATTGTGAAGGCCTTTTAACACGACTGTGAGTCCAACTGACCAACTATGAGAGACGATTCCCAGTTTGTGAGGGACTTTGTACGCGACTTTGACACTTAATGAATAACTGTAAGGGACGATTCCCAGATTGTGAAAGGCTTTTAACCCGACTTTGAGTCCTACTGGTCGACTATGAGAGACGATTCCCAGATTGTGAGGGACTTTGTACGCGACTTTGAGACTTAATGAATAACTGTAAGGGACGATTCCCAGTTTGTGAGGGGCTATGTGTGGGTCTTTGAGTCTTTATTTACAGTTTTGAGAGACGGTTCCTAGATTGTGAGGGGCTTTGTACGCGACTTTGAGACTTAATGAATACCTGTAAGGGACAATTCCCAGATTGTGAGGGGCTTTTTACGCTTCTTGAATCCCACTGATCGACTTTGAGAAACGATTCTCAGATTGTGAGGAACTTTGTACACGACTTTGACACTTAATGAATAACTGTAAGGGACGATTCCCAGATTGTGAGGGGCTATGTGTGGGTCTTTGAGTCTTTATTTACAGTTTTGAGAGACGGTTCCTAGATTGTGAGGGGCTTTGTACGCGACTTTGAGACTTAATGAATACCTGTAAGGGACAATTCCCAGATTGTGAGGGGCTTTTTACGCTTCTTGAATCCCACTGATCGACTTTGAGAAACGATTCTCAGATTGTGAGGAACTTTGTACGCGACTTTGACACTTAATGAATAACTGTAAGGGACGATTCCCAGATTGTGAAGGGCTTTTTTCGCGACTTTGAGTCCAACTGATCGACTATGAGAGACGATTCCCAGATTACGAGGGACTTTGAAAGCGACTTTGAGACTTAATGAATAACTGTAAGGGACGATTCCCAGATTGTGAAGTCCTTTTAACCCGACTTTGAATCCTACTGATCGACTGTGAGAGACGATTCCCAAATTGTGAAGGGCTTTGTACGCGACTTTGACACTCAATGAATAACTGTAAGGGACGATTCTCAGATTGTGAGGGGCTATGTGTGGGACTTTGAGTCTTTGTACACGACTATATATAATCTTTTATTCCTCCATAAATGAAGAGTACAGAAAAAGAAAATCATCATTGAAAATACTTAAACAGCAATTTTACAAAAGTTCTGAGAAGCTGTTCAGTATCACGAACACATACGATACAAAGTAGATATGAAGAGAGAGCTATCTAAAAATAGCTTTGAACATCATGGTGACGTATTTTACACTCAAGGCAGAGAACTCAATTATGTCCTCGTTGGTCAGGGGAAAGTCAGTCCTACACGATAGCAAGCACTCCATGAGCTCAGTCTGGCTCATGTTATGGAGTTTCACATTGAAGTCAATTGGTCCGACATTGATCAGTCTCATCCACAGTTCATCCCGGGTTTCATTAGTGTATTCACACACAAGTACGGCGTGAGTTAGAGGATCACCATACACTACACCACACCTATGACACAGTCCAGGGTCCCATGTATCTCTCACAGTAGCACAGGCTTTGATGATAAAGTTAGCTTGCCGTCTGAGGGTTGGTTCGATCAGTGACACTGTCCATGCAGGGTGGACTTGGAGCTTGGGGTGTATTCGCTGGAACTTGTAAAGGTCAGGGTCATCTCCTAAACGACTGTTCCATTGTGTCACGTGGTATTCCCTGACTGACTTGTTCACAACTCTCTTCCATTGTGAGCGTTTTGCAAAGATTCCTGATTGTAGAAACGTTTCCAAGTGCCCATAAAGCTTGTATTTCTTGAGCACCCTGACTACATCAGGCACGTATCCAAACGATGACGATGTCACGTTGTGTAAGAAGCACATCAACCGGGATATGAATAGCTTATGTGGTAGATGGCAGTGATCCATATTCAACAGACCCCCCAGGAAACACAACTTTCGCTGATCTATCAGTGCTTCCATAGGCACTACTCCAAGGAGTCCATGGCAGATATCAGTGCGAGTGGTGCGAGGCAGGTCTTGGATGGATTTGATGACATATCTGTAGGACCTCTCTAGCATCAGGAGCTCAACTTTAGAAAGGTTAGTCCACAACTCTGATCCGTAGAGAGCTTTAGGAAGGAAAACACTTTTAACAACTTTCAAGGTTACAATCGGGTTTGTAAACCGTGGATGAAAGCCTTGAGCTGTCAATGATCTCACACTAGATCTCAAGGAAATGGCAGATTGAGTCACATGCTCCATACATGACATGTTGCCCGACAAGACCATTCCAACATGTCGGATTGTTTCTTTCAAGGGGAGGAGTTGGTCATACAGCTTGATTTCAATCTCATGCCGGCGAGATCTTTGCCGATATGGGAAGGTCACAATTTCACTTTTGGAGGACGAGAGTACATATCTCCAGTCATTGCTGTACTCTTCTGAAATCCTCACCATCTGTCTAAGGGCAGATATTCTGGATGACACAAGTGCGACATCATCTGCCTGAGTAGGGGAACAAACATTCAAGTCCATCACGACAGCACCAAGCTTCGACTTAGAGAGTTTCATGAGAAGGGAATTTATGTATAGCAGATACAATCTTCCTGACAGTACTCCACCTTGTCTGATACCCTGCGTCATCGGAATAGGTCGTGAGCTCATTGAGTCAAGGAATACACGACACACCATTCCTGTGTACATGTTGTCAAGTACAGTCCACAAGGAGCCGTTGATTCCACACTCATATAGCTTGTATTTTAGACCATTATGCCAAACTGTGTCAAAGGCTTTCGATGTATCCAAAAACACAACATGGGCGTCTTCTTTTCTCTCGTGATAATGGTGGATAGTCTCCTGCAAGTTGAAGGATGTGTGAAGGGCAGATAGCTGAGGCTGATATGCCATCTGTTGTGGGTTAGGAAAAGTATCACTTTTGCTAAGTCCATCCAGCCGAGACAGGAGCACCATCTCAAACACTTTAGACGACACAGGGGAGAGTGATATCCCTCGGTAAGAGTTTGGATCCTTCTTGGATTTATTACCGCCTTTGAAAAGAGGAACTAAGATGCTTTCATGCCAATCTGTTGGGATATGTCCAGATTGAAGAATGATGTTATAGAGATTTGTCAAGTGAAACATCAATCTTTTACCACCATACTTTAGATGCTCATACACGATCTTGTCAGCACCGCCCGCCTTATTGTTCTTCAGATGTGTACAGCATTCAGTGATTTCTGAATCTGTGAATTTCAGTGGTTGTGCATTGCTTTCAGTCTTGCATGTAACACGGATCTCCCCCACAATGCGCTCTATTTTCTTGCAGAATGAAGAATTGAAGCTATCTCGATCTTTGGCAGCGTAAACATCATTAAAATGGCTGGCCCAAGCATCAAATATAGCGTTTGGATCACTGTGCACAATCCCTTGATACATAATAGGCGAAAGTGTTGACTTGGGTCCACATCTGATTGACCTCACGTGATTCCAGAAGGTCTGAATATCTACCTCATGAGATTGTTCGAATTCTAGGATAGTCTCTGAGAGGTGATTTTCACTTGCTTGTCTTAGATGCTTCCTAAAGTCAGCTTTTGCTACCTTGTATTCTCTGTAGGATTTGGTTGCACTGTCACGAGGTTTACCATCGAGAATCCAGGCATGACGTTTACTAGTCATATCGTTGTGATAGTCATTCACAACCTTATTCCAATATGGTTTCAAAAACGGCCTAAATGATTTCATTGGCAATGTCTCTCTACTGGCCTGTAGAATAGCACATGTTATCGACGAATAGTATTCATCAACATCAGAAATGTCACAATTCTCCTTAGGAGGTTCAATACCCCACAGTAGATGTGATACAGCAAAAGTATAGTCCTTCACCTTATCTTGATTTCTCGCCTTTTCCCAGGAGACAACTTCTCGCTTCTCTCGTGTTAGCTGTGGTAAAGGAGAAGGCAGATACAACGAGCAGATGACGGGATTATGGTCTGATACGTTGAATGGGGCATCATCCAAGATACGAGCGCTTTCAACATCAGAAAGGGTCGTCTCAGGCATCAATATGTGGTCGATCATAGTCCGTGGTCCATGTTGATACGAGCAGAAGGTCCATGTTGGACCTGAACAGAGATCCAGAGTGTTAACTGAAGTAAGGCTTGACCTTTGAATAGTCTCTCTCATTCTTCTCGATCGGGCATCCTCAGTAAATCTGTAATGAGCACTATTCACTTTCGTCTTTGAGTCTTTATTTACAGTTTTGAGAGACGGTTCCTAGATTGTGAGGGGCTTTGTACGCGACTTTGAGACTTAATAAATACCTGTAAGGGACAATTCCCAGATTGTGAGGGGCTTTTTACGCTTCTTGAATCCCACTGATCGACTTTGAGAAACGATTCTCAGATTGTGAGGAACTTTGTACACGACTTTGACACTTAATGAATAACTGTAAGGGACGATTCCCAGATTGTGAGGGGCTATGTGTGGGTCTTTGAGTCTTTATTTACAGTTTTGAGAGACGGTTCCTAGATTGTGAGGGGCTTTGTACGCGACTTTGAGACTTAATGAATACCTGTAAGGGACAATTCCCAGATTGTGAGGGGCTTTTTACGCTTCTTGAATCCCACTGATCGACTTTGAGAAACGATTCTCAGATTGTGAGGAACTTTGTACGCGACTTTGACACTTAATGAATAACTGTAAGGGACGATTCCCAGATTGTGAAGGGCTTTTTTCGCGACTTTGAGTCCAACTGATCGACTATGAGAGACGATTCCCAGATTACGAGGGACTTTGAAAGCGACTTTGAGACTTAATGAATAACTGTAAGGGACGATTCCCAGATTGTGAAGTCCTTTTAACCCGACTTTGAATCCTACTGATCGACTGTGAGAGACGATTCCCAAATTGTGAAGGGCTTTGTACGCGACTTTGACACTCAATGAATAACTGTAAGGGACGATTCTCAGATTGTGAGGGGCTATGTGTGGGACTTTGAGTCTTTGTACACGACTATGATTTCTACTGATCGACTTTGAGAGTTTATAATTACATAGGATGAAGTATAAAAGTACATATGGTTTAGAGTACATGTAACGTTTCATTATAAACGTGCTAAAATAAACATGTCAATAAAAAGAAATTTGATACATTGAATTACATTAAAATGGGAAATTACAGGAAAATAAATTATAGAATAACTCAAAAAAAGTAAAAAGTCACAAACTATATCATATGCTGAACAATGGTATTATACAATATCATACAAGATTAGTTGTGTTTGCTTTGTGCTGACAAAAAGTTAGATGGAGTTAAGTACTGTAGCTTAGTATGATTTTTCTGAGTGAATGAACTCAACCTTTGTCTGTTTATTGTAAATGAAAACACTGGATTCCAACTGAGGCTATATAGATGCATCCATGAAAGTCAATATTAACCATAACATCATGGAAGTAATTCAGACAAACAAGGGTGGGTTAAAGCTGTTGTTAGATGGCTACAGATTGTTACCTAAAATCTAAAATAGGACTTTTTTCCGGAGGACTTTCTTTCCTAGTTGAATTTAGAACTTTTTTTCCGGTACTTTTTTTCCGGACACCAGTATGACCTATGATTGTAAGGTGGTTCTGTTAAATAGTAATTCCCACATAAATGCGTTTTTTTGTTTAGAAGAGTGAGAAGAATCCTCTCTATTTTCAGGTATTTATTTACTGTTGAATTTATATTTTAGATTTATCTTAAGTCATGTAGATTAAAGTATCAAAGGTTACTTATTTACGTTGCTTTTATTTCCTAAAAAATTCTTTTACGTATTTTATTTCATAATTCCATTCAATCAAATACGAACCGCGACATATTCAAAATGGACAAATATATATGTTCTGGTGTAGATGTGTGATCTAATGAAAACATATGCTCTTGCTCTTATTGGTGAGTTATAAAAATGTTGTGACATTTTAACTGTTACTTACTTAAATTGTTATACAACATGCATGTATATGTGACATTTTATTTTGATTTGTAATGCAAAAAGGTGATATAAACAAGCAAGAATACATTCATGATAGAAATATCGTGTGTGTAATTTCCTCAAAAACTTGATATGGTGTTACTGTTAAGATAGCTAATGTTATTATTATGATATTATCGATTGGTGACAATCCATAGAATCGCAGTCTTCTATATGCTTAGTTGAAGCTAAACTTAAAATATTTTTTAAAAATATTTTCACTTTAAACTGATGAAATAGTTTTATCTATCAATAATTATTAATACCGTGTCATGTTATATAATTAGACCAGCCGTCTGACGGTTCTGCAGATGGTTATCACAACAACGTGTCACTGTGTCGCGTCCATGTCTGACTTGAGCTGCAATCTCGCACAATCACAAACTTCCTCCTTCTAATTGAATGTATATTAATTTCAAGTACATTTGTTGGCTGATTTGAGAAGCTGATTTAGCCTCATTGGGGATCGATTAAACGTTAAGAACGTAACGATGCTATGGGTAAGGATTAATCAAGCATTTGCCACAGAGATCACAAGATTACACATACATGTAATTAAAAGATTATGACATTCATATAGAAATGATCAAAATTTTATTCAAAATTTCAAAATAAGTTTCTCATAAATGATATAGTCAAATGTGAAGTCTTTGATCAAATACATGTATTGTTGGCACATGTCACTGCTCTATTGAACTGGTCTTTCTTCATTCCGCCAAATCAAGGTTCTTAAATTAAAATCCTAAAGAATATGAATTTGAAGCATATCTATAATGATAACCAGTAAATGTCAAAGACGGTAAACAGAGTACAGTATTCCCAAGAAACTGCATTGAAAATTGTTTAGTACCAACAATTTATTTGTGCCTTAAAAATTGGCTCTTAAAAGGTAGTTACCTAGGTAAAATATTATAAGCACTGAACAAGTAATACAGACGGGCGTTAATAATAATAATAATAAGGTTTACTGCTAACTATCCTTTCTATCAGACAATATATTTTCGATCATTGATTTCAATATTCTAAAATCTGTCTTTCAAAAGACACATACATAGCCGTTCACAATCCCAGGATTTTACCGTTATGTTTAAATAGTTTTAATATGCACACATTCCTTCACAACCTGGGAATCACCCAATACACCATTTCTTGAACAAAGAAAATAGCTCACAGCCCTTCACAATATTGAAATGGACAACACCTCTCCGTCAGTTGGACATCATGACAAGCTAAGAGCCCTTCACAATCTAGGAATTTACCCCTATATTACATAAATTGAAGATAGAAACCCGCTCATAGTCCTTCACAATCTGGGAATGGACCATACTAACCCGTCAATTGGACACTAAGACCAGCTATGAGCCCTTCACCATCTAAGAATCGTTCTCTATATTACATAAATTGAAGATAGAAACCCGCTCATAGTCCTTCACAATCTGGGAATGGACCATACTAACCCGTCAATTGGACACTAAGACCAGCTATGAGCCCTTCACCATCTAAGAATCGTTCTCTATATTACATAAATTGAAGAAAACCGCTCATAGCCCTTAACAATCTGGGAATGGACCATACTAACCCGTCAATTGGACACTAAGACCAGCTATGAGCCCTTCACAACCTAAGAATCGTTCTCTTTATTACATAAATTGAAGATAGAAAACCACCTTTATCCCATCAAAATCTGGGAATAGACCACACTGCCCCGTCAGAGGGACCCCAAGATCATGTAAGAGCCCCTCACAATCTAGGAATGTACCCCCATACTTCATAGACTGAAGATAGAAAGTCACTAAAAGTCCATCACAATCTGGGATTATACCACTCTGCCCCGTCAGAGGGACCCCAATACCATGTAGGAGCCCCTCACAATCTAGGAATGTACCCCCATACTAAATAGATTAAAGATAGAAAGTCACTTAGAGTCCATCACAATCTGGGACTAGACCACTCTGCCCCGTCAGAGGGTCCCCAAGATCATGTATGAGCCCCTCACTATCTAGGAATGTACCCCCATACTCAATAGATTAAAGATAGAAAGTCACTAAGAGTCCATCACAATCTTTGAATATACCACTCTGCCCCGTTAGAGGGACCCCAAGACCATGTAAGAGCCCCTCACAATCTAGGAATGTACCCCCATACTCAATAGATTAAAGATAGAAAGTCACTAAGAGTTCATCACAATCTGGGAATAGACTGCACTGCCCCGTCAGAGGGACCCAAAGACCATGTAAGAGCCCTTCACAATCTAGGAATGTACCCCCATACTCAATAGATTAAAGATAGAAAGTCACTAAGAGTCCATCACAATCTGGGAATAGACCACACTGCCCCGTCAGAGCGACCCCAAGACCATGTAAGAGCCCCTCACAATCTAGGAATATACCCCAATCCTCAATAGATTAAAGATTAAAAGTCACTAAAAGTCCATCACAATCTGGAATGAGACCACTCTGCCAAGTCAGAGGGACCCCAATACCAAGTAAGAGCCCCTCACAATCTAGGAATGTACCCCAATACTTAATAGATTAAAGATAGAAAGTCACTAAGAGTCCATCACAATCTGGGAATAGACCACTCTGCCCCGTCAGAGGGACCCAAAGAGCATGTAAGAGCACCTCACAATCTAGGAATATACCCCTATACTCCATAGACTGAAGATAGAAAGTCGCTAAGAGTCCATCACAATCTGGGAATAGACCACTCTGCCCCGTTAGAGGGACCCCAAGATCATGTAGGAGCCCCTCACAATCTAGGAATGTACCCCAATACTCCATAGATTGATGATAAAAAGTCACTGAGAGTCCATCACAATCTGGGAATAGACTACACTGCCCCGTCAGAGGGACCCAAAGACCATGTAAGAGCCCTTCACAATCTAGGAATATACCCCAATACAGCATAGACTGAAGATAGAAAGTCGCTAAGAGTCCATCTCAATCTTTGAATAGACCACACTGCCCCGTCAGAGCGACCCAAGACCATGTAAGAGCCCCTCACTATCTAGGAATGTACCCCCATACTCAATAGATTAAAGATAGAAAGTCACTAAGAGTCCATCACAATCTGGGAATAGACCACTCTGCCCCGTCAGAGGGACCCCAAGACCATGTAAGAGCCCCTCACAATCTAGGAATGTACCCCCATACTCAATAGATTAAAGATAGAATGTCACTAAGAGTCCATCACAATCTGGGAATAGACTACACTGCCCCGTCAGAGGGACCCCAAGATCATGTAAGAGCCCCTCACAATCTAGGAATGTACCCCCATACTCCATAGACTGAAGATAGAAAGTCACTAAAAGTCCATCACAATCTGGGACTAGACCACTCTGCCCCGTCAGAGGGACCCCAATACCATGTAGGAGCCCCTCACAATCTAGGAATGTACCCCCATACTAAATAGATTAAAGATAGAAAGTCACTTAGAGTCCATCACAATCTGGGACTAGACCACTCTGCCCCGTCAGAGGATCCCCAAGATCATGTATGAGCCCCTCACTATCTAGGAATGTACCCCCATACTCAATAGATTAAAGATAGAAAGTCACTAAGAGTCCATCATAATCTTTTAATATACCACTCTGCCCCGTTAGAGGGACCCCAAGACCATGTAAGAGCCCCTCACAATCTAGGAATGTACCCCCATACTCAATAGATTAAAGATAGAAAGTCACTAAGAGTTCATCACAATCTGGGAATAGACTGCACTGCCCCGTCAGAGGGACTCAAAGACCATGTAAGAGCCCTTCACAATCTAGGAATGTACCCCCATACTCAATAGATTAAAGATAGAAAGTCACTAAGAGTCCATCACAATCTGGGAATAGACCACACTGCCCCGTCAGAGCGACCCCAAGACCATGTAAGAGCCCCTCACAATCTAGGAATATACCCCCATCCTCAATAGATTAAAGATTAAAAGTCACTAAAAGTCCATCACAATCTGGAATGAGACCACTCTGCCAAGTCAGAGGGAACCCAATACCAAGTAAGAGCCCCTCACAATCTAGGAATGTACCCCAATACTTAATAGATTAAAGATAGAAAGTCACTAAGAGTCCATCACAATCTGGGAATAGACCACTCTGCCCCGTCAGAGGGACCCAAAGAGCATGTAAGAGCACCTCACAATCTAGGAATATACCCCTATACTCCATAGACTGAAGATAGAAAGTCGCTAAGAGTCCATCACAATCTGGGAATAGACCACTCTGCCCCGTTAGAGCGACCCAAGACCATGTAAGAGCCCCTCACTATCTAGGAATGTACCCCCATACTCAATAGATTAAAGATAGAAAGTCACTAAGAGTCCATCACAATCTGGGAATAGACCACTCTGCCCCGTCAGAGGGACCCCAATACCATGTAAGAGCCCCTCACAATCTAGGAATGTACCCCCTTACTCAATAGATTAACGATAGAAAGTCACTAAGAGTCCATCACAATCTGGGAATAGACTACACTACCCCGTCAGAGGGACCCAAAGACCACGTAAGAGCCCTTCACAATCTAGGAATCGTCTCCTATATTCCATTCCATACACAGTTGCTTATAGCCATTCACAATCTGGGAATTGACAACACTACTCCGTTAGTTGGACCAAAAATATTCCTAGATTGTGATCATTCCAAGATTGTGCAGGTCTCACAATCTGCAGATTGTTTAAACAATCTACAGATTGTTTAAACAATCTAGGAATATTGACATATTCCTAGATTGTGAGCTCACAATCTGCAGATTGTTCGAACAATCTGCAGATTGTGATATACCCCAGATGGTTCGTAACATACACATGAAAGATACGCTCCAAACTGCCAAAGTCAAGTCGTTAGATTTTGGAAAGGGTAACCTGATGATGTGGGCGGCCATATGCTACACATTTCTTTCTGGTTTCATTCATTTTCAAGGCAGTCTAATGGGCTTATGTTCGTAACACACTACCATTCAACGACACGTGCTTCCGATAAATGACGTAGCGTCGTAACGTTGTCCACTACATCGAAAGAGCACATACTGTTGGTGTCACAAGATCATTTCTGACATGTTACAACATCAATGGGATCCCCTATCACTTACGTAATCAGGATCTTAACCTGAGTGAACACTTTTGAGATGAACTGGATTGACCTCTCCGGCAGCGTTAACGTTTACGTCAATTGCTTCCAAACCTGGCTCAGTTTATGCAGGACAAGTTGGAGACCATAATCCAATCGTCAAGGTAACGACTTCTACAGTCTATGCCAAGGCGTTTGACAATTGTTAAGCGTTCACGTGGTGGTAAAAACAGACAATGACATTCAAGTGACCTCTGATTAGCTAAAGGAAGTTAAAGTCATATGGCGTGTATGATATCATAAAGAGCGATGATCCTGTTATCTCAGTGAGAAATTTCAGTTTGTTATACGCATTTACTAAAAGACAGTGTCAATTCAAAATTGACTGTAACCACACCTTGAAATATCCAGCTATGCGGTGTTTTTTTGTATAGTTGTAAGTAACATTCTTGTAGTATCGTACATCTCTGTTCATATGAATGCATTATATAGAGACTGAACATCTCTAAACTATGGACATTGTTTGTGGTAAGCAGATTCTTGAAGTTAAACATATTTGGCTGAAAGTTACTTGATAAATATTTGCGACGTAAATCATATTTTGGGCAAATGCAGGTAAAAAAAAAATATTTTTTTAAATTTCTTTTTATCATGGTACAATTCACAGTAGCATATCAGGATTACAACAACGTACAGGAAATTAACAAGAAAACTCATTCATTCACCACAGTCATTCACTTGCATACCTATTTTGGCTGATTCAGACTTTTTCAGTAATCATATTCTTGTATATTGCCCATTTCCTTTCAAATTCATCAAGAATAGATCTTTTACAATATCGAAATTTTTCAATAATATGATAATATTTCAATTCTCTTTTAAAGTGAATTAGAATTGGTAATTTCTTTTGTAGCTTGCATCTATAGATGTGGTACTTGGCGAGTAGGATAATTAGATCAAATGTTTGTTCAGTTTTAAAGAGATGAACATCCAAAGAGGATCAATTCAACATGTAGATTAAAATCACCTGAGTGTGAGCAATTGAGTTGAAACCACTGTGAGAAACCATGCCAAAAACTTCTGGTTATTCTACAATTCCAGAAAAGATGAAGGATGGATTCAGGTTCCCCTCCACAGAATGTACATACATTATCATCAACAATATGCATTTTGAACAAGAAAGTATTAACAGGGTACGATTATGTAAGATTATGTACATGTGGAGGAGTCTGAATTGCATCCATCTTAGTTTAGGATCATGAATAGTTTTAAAAGGTTTGATATATCATTCCAATTTCCAGAAATCAAGTTTCATCTTCCCACTTTTCTATGATTTTTAGTTTTTCATCATTTCCCTTGATTGTGAAGTAGTATTTTTTATAAGATTCTTAATACTCATGTTAAAATCATTTAACATTACATGTGTGGTTTATTGGATGCCTGTAGATTTGAGATATTTTCTAATTGAGTGAATTATTCCATGGAAATCAAGAAAGTTAATTCTGAAGTATTCATGACAGAAATGTTCAAGTGACATAAAGTTACCATCCTCCTTCATCAAAGATTTGATATAAACAACATTATGTTCATGAAACTTTTTACTGAAGAAAGGTTTGCTATCTATAATTATATTTCTGTTATACAACAGTGGTTCCCTAAGGAAGTCTTCATAATTGTCTGGTCTATTATTATAGCTATATTTGGCAAATGCTTTTAGGGTATCTTTCCAAAAGTTTAAGTGGAAATTCACTACCAAAGATTTCTAGATTTAAAACATGTGGAGAGGATTTGATCAACAGGTGTTTCCACTTTCTATCATAATCATGTTGAAGTAATTTTCTAATCCATGTCACTTTCAAGGCATCAATATAATCATAAATATCAATCATTCCCAGGCCATCCTCAGCAAATGCTTTACAGGCGATTGCTCTTTTGATCTTATCAGGTTTATTGTCCCAGAGAAAACAAAATAAAAGGCTATTTAGTTTCTTTAAGAACTCGTCAGGTAGGTTGGGCAAAGTGAGAAAGAGAAAATTTAATTTGGAAATAAGCAGTGATTTTATAATAGCAATTTTTCCAAGTGGGGTAATTGTTCTTTTCATCCATCGTTTTATTATTTCTTCAATTTCATATAACTTGCTTTCAAAGTTAAGCTTGATCATTTTGTCGATATCACCTGAAAATATGATTCCATAAATCCTTTATCATGTATTTTCAACCTTAGTAGCCCTGCTCAAATTTTACTAAGTATTTACGTAATTTGAAGTCGTTGATCCCAGCAAGATATTTTCAGGGTTTAGAAGACTTTTGAATTCCCTATTCAAATCAGAACGGCTGCTATCGTCTAAAACGGATCTCAAGTTTTGTCCAAAAATATCAACCAAGCGGGTTTTTTAAAAAATTATGAAACATTGTCAATTTCCAACAGTTTGTGACAACCAAACACATCTAAAACCATAAGAGAACAGCAAAAAGCTAATTTTAGAAGCCCATGTGTCATAGCCTACGTTATCGAGATTAAATAACATTTCATATGCTTTCTTAGGTATACAGTCACTGTGTATTGTTGTTAATTTAATCCAGTAATTAAGACAGCGGGCCGTTGTATTTACAAAGATAGAAAATCGTCATTCCCCATAAACTTTGTATTTGGTGTCTTAGGTCCAACAAATAGGTATAATTTCAATACTCTCATAGTTTTGATAACCCCACAATTCTGAAGAGTATGAAAATATTGGTTGAATTTTGCTGTCAACATATTTTGAAAAAAATATTAGGTGATTATATATCAATTTTTTTCTTAAATTACTATTCAGTTCTATTAATGCGTTTTTTTCATGTAAAGAAAGATCAAAACTGACTCCCCCAGGCCAACTATGCACGTCAATACAAAACCGAGATATTTATAACTATTTACAATGTTTAAGTTATTGTCTTCAAAGACCATGCATCTGAAGTTTTAAGTTCACCTCCTCTCCTGAAGACAACTATATCCCCGCTAAAATATTCAACTGGTTTTCAAGCCCACATCGAGTATCTGAAGCTGAAGTTACATCATCAACGAATAGTAACATCATAATTACAATCATATCCTGAATTACTGAATAACTGAATTCAATGTTTTCCATTCTGTGAATTTCTAAATACAGCTCACTAAGGAATAAAGAAAAGAGAATTGGGCTCAGCATACATCCTTCCTTGAGTCCAAAAGGGCAGTTAAAGTAATTTGTTAAATGTGAATTACAGTGAACACATGATTAAACAGAAGGATAAATACCTTTTTGAGATGGCAAAATTTTTCCAATTAGACCATTACTTGATAACAATCCCCATAATGTAAACCTGTCTATTAAACCAAAAGCCTTCATAAAATCAATAAAAGCAACATACATTTTTTTCTTCTTCTTACATAAACATTTTTCAATAAGTGCATTCAATGTAAATATATGACCAATAGTAGAGTAACCTTCTCTAAAGCCTGCTTGTGTTTCTGGTATTTGCCCATTGCGTGAAACGACTGTTAAATATGTTTGTTTTTAATTTACATAGAATACTTAACATTGAAATACCCCTATTGGATTGTGAATATCACCTTTTGTATGAAATGGAATGCTAATAGCTTTAATACAAGCATCAGGGAAGCAGCCACACTCAAATAGTTTATTGAATAATACAAGAAGAAATGGCATAATTACTCTTTCAGATGATTTTTCATTTCTGCAAAAATTGTATCGATTTACCAACTTTTTACCTATTTTAGCATTAGCAATCTCAACTTCTTTTATTGACGATTCTAAAATGTGTTTCTCAATATCACTTGATTCAGTACATGAAGGAACAGCACATGAAACATAAGTATCTTGATCTCCATCAGAGGAAACAGATTTGTTATACAGGGATTTGAAGTGATTAAACCACGACTCCTCAGAAATATCGGGTGATAACTTTTTCCCTTTAGAAATATGTCTAAGTTCTCTCCAGAATAATTTAGACCTATTTCGAGAATCATGTAACTTTTAAGCCGTTAAATTGTATGTTATGTTCTTCCACTTTCTACATTTAAAGTAGTATTTCTTAATAAGCATTATTTCTTTCATCTGATTTAGTCCTATGGCAGTCCCTACCAGAACATTTATTTGGTCTTTTTTCAAATCATGGTGGCCTTTTCATACAATCTACAGCATCTAAAATATATTCCTCAAATTTTGTTACAGCAATATTAATATCTATAGCTTGTGATATCTCCTCTGTGAGGGAGTTTAGTACATGCTTCTTTTCTAATATTTTACAGACGAGTTTGGATTCATTACATGGTTTCAATTTATATTTAACTGTCTCATGGTTTTCATATTCAGTGAAAACAAAACATGTTTCTATTTTAAAAACTGAGTACAATTGACATATTTTGCTTTCTATTCTTTTATTTATTTTAAAACTATCAAAATACTTAAACAGATTAGGTGAAGAGATGATAAAGTCAATAAGATAAGATAAGATAAGATAATGTCTTTACTGTCCCAAGGGAAATTTGTTTTACATCATATATACAGTTCTCCAGTTACAAACAAAGCAAACTAAATGTACATGATAATATTATTATGCATAAGATTTGTCTAAATAAACATGAACACATCCGATTTAGTCACACTCACATTCACTTGACTAAAACAGAAATATGACATTAATCAATAAACTGCTCATTGGAGGAACGAACACTGTTTGGAATAAAAGAGTAGCGAAACCTGTTTGTTCTCCCAGTCGGCATGCGCAGTCTGCGTCCTGAAGGTAGCCAAGAATATTCCGAAAAAAGAATATGTGATTGATCACTTAAAATTTGCTGCTCATAAAAATCGCCGATACTTTCAATTGGAAGTCCAATAATTTTTGAAGCTGTTTTAACAATTTTTGAGAGTTTGTTTTTATTCTGAACAGACAGATTTCCGTACCAGCTCAAGAAATTAAAGGTCAAGATACTTTGAATAAATGTTCTGTAAAATAACCTCAATATAGTTTGATCTATTTTAAAATGTCTCAATCTCCACAAAAAATGCAAGCGTTGCTGTCCTTTCTTATAAATTTTGTCAGTATTTTCGTTCCAAGAAAGTTTTGAATCCAAGACAGTACCCAAATATTTGTATTCTGTTACTCTTTCTATTTCACCATCATCTTTAGTCCCAGCATTTAATGTAGACTTCTTTTTCCTAAAATCTATGACCATTTCTTTGGTTTTCTGCACATTCAAAAACAAAAAGTTTGATTTACACCAATCTACAAATTTTGAAATTTCAGTTCTGTAACACAGTTCAGATTCTCTAATCAGGCCCACCAATGCTGCATCATCGGCAAATTTGATTGTCATACATGTTTTCGCATTGGATACGCAATCATTGGTATACAATATAAACAAAATCGGTGAAATAACACAACCTTGTGGAGCGCCAGTGAGTGTACTTACAGTTGAAGACTGCACTTGGTTTACCCTAACAAATTGTTGTCTTTTAACTAGAAATGAGTTGATCCATCTAATGATATTAGAATATACATTCATTTTACAAAGTTTGTCAGTAAGTAGATGAGGCTGAATAGTATTGAAAGCAGATGAAAAATCAACAAACATAATTCTTACATATGTACCATAGCTTTCTAAATGCTGATAAATATTGTGTAGCAGAGTTATTGTTGCATCTTCTACACCACGCCTTGCCCTGTATGCAAATTGTAAAGGATCAATAATATGGCTGACTTCACAAAGCAATAAGTTCTTCATGATGCGTTCCAAACATTTCATTGCAACAGAGGTAAGAGCCACTGGTCTAAAATCGTTATTAACGGTTGGATTTTTCCTTTTGGGCACTGGGATAATTTTAGAGGTTTTCCAAAGAGTGGGAACTTCATGAGAATTTATCGAAATTTGAAATAGCTTTTGGAAGATAACAGCCAGCTGCATTCTACACTCCTTAAGAACAATTCCAAACAAGTTATCAGGCCCACAAGATTTGTGCGGGTTAATCTGAGCAAATGAACTAACTACATCTTCTGTCGTAATTGTTACCATTTCCCTAAGTTGAAGAGATTCCATTACACTTTCCCTTTCATCCGAAAAATTTCCAGTGTCAAATCTGGAGTAGAAAGAGTTTAATTCATTTGCAGAGGATAGATCATCCATGGATTGTAACAACTTTGTTCAGAAATGTATGTGAACTGTCCTCGTTCCTCCCATTTCACACGACCATTAACTATAAACAGACTGAAAACAAAGCATAAGTTCAAAAATAACTTCCCAAATCAAAATTGATCTTACATCTATCGGTAATGGTTCATCTTCAGGAAAATAGTGATCATGTCTATCATCTGGAGCGTCAGGTGGCTGACTACCATCTCCAACCCGAGCGTTGAAATCACCCATGATGTTACATCACAATCAGTCATATCCAGTAACCACTTCTCAAGTTGATCAAAGAGTGTACATGATTGAATGTTCTTATAAAAAGTTGAACCTTCTGCTGGAACATAGGCAGCTATTATTAAACTATCCGTTTCAACATTTTCCATACACTTGTTTAAACGTAAACACATAACATTTGGTAACATCTTAGGTGTTTCATAGCAGTATTTTCATATTGCTTGTGTACAAGCACACAGATGCCTCCTGAAAGTCGTCCATATTTTGATAATTTGTGAGGTTTACAAATAAACAATTGAAATTCAGATAATTCGGGTATAGTAATTAATTCATCAACAAATGTCTCATATATCCAGGCTATGTAAAATTGCCCTAAGAACGATATAAAGTCCAAATCTTGTAATTTACTTTTTAACCCATCTTTATTCCATAATTGGAACGTAAATGGGGGATGCGAGTTTGTTTCAAAGTTTTTACTTTGTTTTGGGTCAATGTTCGGGTTGAGTTGCTTTAACTATAATAGTTAAGGACAAAACTATACTTTATTGCAAAACACATGATGGTTGGGACTACTTTATTTCTTAATTAAAGTGGCAGCATGTTTTTTGAAAATTTTATATTTTCAATTTTTTACTGATAATTGTACGTTAATGCTAAATGTATTATTGTGATAGTGTCAAAATCATATTACACAAACCAATCAGCCATAGTCAGGGAACAAGTTTTAAAGATTCACATAAAGTCCATTGGCGACCATTTTTGTGTGAACACCTTTAATTCATTTTGTGCATGAAAATGACTGTCAAGGCTGAACTTTACATTATATATTTGATTTATTATTGCTTCATTTAGTTTAAATACATTGTCTTTCAATTAGAACCATTTATTTTAATTTCCTGACATCACCTCATTTTCCCCAAAACAACGTGCTACTGCCCCTTTAACATATTGTTGATTGATTTTGCGTTTTTTATAACATAAGCATCACGGACACATTCATGAATATCCCATTAAAATCACATACCTATTTCATGTTCAATTGACATCACGTCGCATCGTAGTATGCAAGTCAGACTCAGCAGGACAGTTTTGCTTTCGGTCGCTGTCTTTTTAATTTTGAACAAGACCAGTCTCTCAAAACGTTGTGATACGGTCGCATGTTTCTTAACATCGGCTGTATGAGTTCAAGTCGTTCAAGACTAGCAAACGACCGTGTTGAAATCGACTTACGATCTAAGCGACTGACCACTTTAGTGTACACTTTGTCTCAACGTGTACGCCATAAAATAGGCACATGTGGTAATTTGTGTTCTCAGTGGAATCTTACAACCAATTTTTGGAAACAAAAACTCAACAGTGTTGAAAATTGTCTTTTCAAAGTCTGTAACTGCTGTGATCAACAGCTATACAGCTGCGTACCTTAAGGTTGTTCACATACCTACGTATTCTTGTGCCAATGTCATATAATTTTTAGTATCTAAAAGGTACGGATAATGTTGACTCTCAGAACATCAGTTAAGATTCAGTTTGCGTTAATATATTCGTATGTCTTACCTAACAGATAACCGTAAAACGTTTGGCAGGACATTGAAGTGACCAGGGGTCAAAGGTTTTCAGCACCAGTGACGAGGCGATCCCGAAATAGGGGTTGAGAATGATCAATTGACGCATGGTGATCCTTTGTCAGTGCCCCTGGAGTTATTTTATTGACGTCCAAACGAAACCAAAATTGCATGATAATTGAGATACACAAGCAAGTGAACAAACTTAAGGTACGCAGCTGTAGGTCGCCGTATACCCAGAATATCCCATACATGCTCAATCGATGGATAATATGGGAATATGCAGGCCTCTGCATCCTCATAACACCTCTAGCTCTCCTTCGTCGCTGTGGTCGTACATTATAATCATGGAGTACCGATTGGTAACAAATAGCTTTAATAGGAGGAACAAACAGGGGTCCACGGACCTCGTCTCTGTACCTCAAACCGTTTAGCTTACTCTGAATCCGGTAAAGAGTCAAGCTAGTTCAAACTAGCTGTAATGTATAATGCCCATAAGTCCTCACGTTACATCTACGAACCCACCTGGTCCGTGTCGAGCATGCGCGGAAATCAACCAATGGAAAAAGAACTGGCTGATCTCTTTGAATCGGGCGTCGTTAGGATTTATATTGCATTTCACACATTATGAGCATAAATATCAATAATTTAATGTGTGACTTATTGGACATAAACATTACAGCTAGTTTTAACTAGATTGACCGATTCTAACAGCTTGTATTAACTAGATTGTCCGATTCAAAGTGATCAGCCAGTTATAT
The DNA here is from genome assembly GCA_916613615.1 of Steromphala cineraria. Taxonomy (NCBI): domain Eukaryota; kingdom Metazoa; phylum Mollusca; class Gastropoda; order Trochida; family Trochidae; genus Steromphala; species Steromphala cineraria. The sequence goes on along the minus strand of OU744736.1, from coordinate 37,159,114 downwards.
TTTCATTGGCTGATTTCCGCGCACCCGTGACACGACCCAGGTGGGTTAGTAGCTAGATGTAACGTGAGGACTTAGGGGGAGTATAAATTACAGCTAGTTTTAACTAGATTGGTAAAGAGTGGATTTGTGATGTAGACTGAAGCCACCCCTCACAATAACAGAGCCTATACCAAACCTGTCACATTCAATAACGGTGACGTCATGAAAGCGGGCCTCCTAAAAACAACCTCGGGTCATCATGGACGTGAACTCGAACTCACCAGATCAAAATTCTCTTGAACAATGGTCACGCATGATTCCAATTTTAGATAAGCCCCATACCCTACTTCCAGTGATGTTCTTTTGACGTTGGTGTAACACCGTAGCTGGACGCCTGTTATGTAATCCTGCCTCTCCGACGTTAACGTTTGATGCAACTGCACCTGGCCTTTAGCATTGGCCTGGATCGGCTATCGCATTTTCCCATTGAGAAATGAAGAATGGCAATATTGCAAATAGCTGGACTCGATCCACATGCTTCTTAATACGTGCATGGTTTCGTTTGTGTGTACTGCTCCAGTCTTACCCTTAGGGGATGATTGATTTCTGTCCGTGTAAAGACTTGTGATTTGTGAACATGTATCCTTTATGACATTAGGCATACAATGTGTAAGCACTACATTTCGTGTACACAAACCAACAACTGCAGTTGTGCCCATATTCTTTTGAATGAGTTTATGAATGGAAAGTGTTTATGAAAGGTCACTCAATCAGATGTCATTATTTAATGATGAACAAAAAACAAAACATTTTTAGTTCATTTATCGTAAGCCGTGTACTCCATCCCTGTTTCAAATAGAACAATATGATTCTGTCTTAATTATTTCCCGGGGGGAATCTTCAAACTTAATTGCAATGATTCCGTTAGAAAAATTTTCAAATGAGAACTTGTCTGTCTAGAAAATCAACTCTACCTTTTTCGTTTTTATTTACTTTTATATTAATGCATTAGTCGGTTGGATATGCCCTTTATAAGAAGTTAGAAAATGACGTTGAACAAGTTAGATCCTATATTGATAAAAAGTGTTGAATTTGAAAGAATATATTAGTGAGTCCCTAATAATGAACAGACAGAGGAATAGAATCATTTAATCTTTGAACTCAAAATACATTTTAATCTGCTTTATTTTATTATTTTAGAGATTATATATTTAAGTGCGTGTTTTTGTGTGTGAAGGTATTCATATTTCATAGCCATTATCAGTTATAAGCTCAGGTTTTGGTTGTGGCGCAAAAGAATATTTAGAGGGATCATACTTACAATGAGGTCAAAACATGTTTAGAATCATGCGACCTGGTAGCATGAACAAATACCTCCATGTTATTTTTTTACCCCATGCCAATAAGTTTTTATAAAATACAAAATTCATTACAAATTTGTTCATATACTTTGACATTGCATAAGTAATTATTAACATTTAAACCTTGATACTGTGGTAACGGTATTTGCATAACGTTTAAAATACTATTTATCCGATTTATTTTAAATTTTGCACATGTCTTCTACCTTACTAGGAGGGGCGCAGTGCAAAGTTTCAGCAAATTTTGTTAACATTTGAATTTTTTATGATTTTTTTACAAATTTCCATGTTTTGAACTTAGTCATTTTCCAATATCAGATTTGTCCGACTTATTACGGCAAAACTATTCATCCGATTAATTTCAAATTTTGCACATGTCTTCTACCCTACTAGGAGGGGTGCAGTGCGAAGTTACAACAAATTTCTTTAATATTTGAATTTTTTACAAATTTCCATGTTTTGAACTTAGTCATTTTCCAATATCAGATTTGTCCGTCGAATCATGAAAATCCCAACCAAAATCAACCATCGGCAAAATGCATTTTTGGGTAAAAAAACTAAAAAAATTAAAAATATATTTTTTCTTGAAGTAAAGACTTTTTAATTGACTTGAATGATAGATCATGCAACGTTAAATGATCCCATAATCATTTGATACGGCAGGTCATGTCTGTTTTGGGGTAAAAACCCTTCGAATATGAAAGAAAATTGGAATTATTTTTTTAAATGAGTATCTGTTACACAAAACAAAGGGCTACTGATAAAAAAGATAGATCATGAATTATAATATAATTTCGTAATCCATTATTGCTGCATGTTGAACACAATGCCTGTTCTGGGGTAAAAAAATAAAGAAAATTAAAAAAAATTGGAATAATTTTGTAAAATTACTCTGTGCTGCAAATACAATTTTGTAGTGAGCTGAACAAAAGATCATGAAAGATTTCATTCTTGTTTCATGTTATTTATACTCATGACTTAACCTCATATTTGTTTTTGGGTGATGAAACATAAAAATAGGGGGGGGGGGGGGGGGGGGGGAATGGATTATTTCAAAGATTGAACATTTGCTGCAAAATGCACTTTTAGTGAATACAGTAATTAAGTATCCAAAACTGTGTTCCACACGAGATATTGCTTGCGAAGAGCAAGCGAATATCGTTTTGAAAGTAGATTTTTAACAATGCTATGATGTCATAAACATAACGAGGTCACAATGTTATGACCTCATAAGCACGATGCTAAGACGTCACTGGAGTTTAGGAGTTTTACGGCTATGCAGTGGCCAAAGACGTAATTTTTACATGCTAATGTAATGAAAATGATTTTGGATGATAAATAGAATCTCACCCTCGTGTCTTCAGTTACCAAATTTATCAACACTCGTTGATAAATGTAAAATTTGTTACTTTTATCAACTTGTGTCGATATTTTTTATATCAGAAGACACTTGGGTGACATTCTCTATAGATCATAAATCAGTATATATTAAAAATGTTCTCTTATGGGGAAATTTGTAAAACTTTAGAAATGTACTAGGGAAATTGGACTCTTTTTTTTTATCGAATATGTGTGATATCAAATCAACAAGACTTTATCTAATGTTTTTATGTCAGTTCTGGTCTTCTCATTTGTGTCAGTATATTTATGGCTACAAAATACAACGAATTTAATGAGCATAAATCGTTTCATATAAGATTTAAAAGGAAACGTTTATATAACGTAACTGTTCCAAAAATAGCATCTACAGCTTGCTGTTTGAATTTGCCAAGTTTACGGTGATTTCTTCGATAATGATAACATTTAAGTATTTACCTGGAAGTTTTTGGACCAACAAATTGATAGGAGCGATATAAAGCACAGTTTGAGTAATTCATTCGTACATGACAGGAAATATTTGTTGTCGACATTTAGAAATAGTCGGAAATGTTCGTTTTTCAAGTTCTGAAGATTAGATATGAATACCTGTCGCCAGCAACCCGAGTTACGGGGCAAAGTCGCTGATTGGCTGAGTCAAAGGATACTCTGACGGCTGTTATAACTGAGCCTGGTATGATCTACATGCGTAGCGTAGTGTAGCAAATATATCATATTTTAATAAGATTGCTGGTCCACTATGCATCAAATCTATTCACCATTTCACTAAACTTAGTATGATGTTAAATATTTTGGTTGAGTTGTGCCTTTTGTTACTTTGATTGTTCTGACCTTTCCATGTTTCCATGGAAACTCTTTGAACTTAGTACATATGGGTAGGGGACCCTTTTCCAGCCTTAATTTAAAAGTATTCAGTATAATTTAATGATACTTAGAATGTGGTTAGACCTAAAGATAGAGTTGTCCTCCTTTTTTTATCATGTATTTCTTTTATATTTACCTTTGCGGAAAGTCTGTGGCTTATAACTGGCAAATAAGGCTGAGGTGATGAGGTTTGATTAAATTATGGATTAAACATTTGAGCAGGAGACATCAAAGTGTTCCACATGCACATACAATATATATCTAGTTTTCTAGTATGTTTGGTCGGAAAACATAAACATGTTTCTGTTAAAGGCACTAATTTGAAAAATAATGACATTTGAAAAAGTAATCAATTGATGTATTTTTTATGTAGAGAATTTTTTTAAGGCCAGATTTATCTAATATCTAAACTTATTTTTAGCATTAATTAATTCTGTTAAGTATTCAAGACTTAAAACATAGTAAGATAACCTTAAGTACTTTATAACACATGGATTATAGAACAATGGCGTTTACATTTTGTATTTTTGTCATTAAATAGTAATTAGTGACTATCAAAGATGTTGAAAATTACACCTAAGAATTATTTTTTTGTTCTGCTGTTATTCATTTTTGAATTCTCAAATCATAAGATTCACATTTTGAGTTTTGAAGGAGATAAAACTTATTATCACTAAGCATTTCTTAAAATGATTTTTTTTATAAATCGACCTAAAGCACAAAAATCTAAATTAATGATAAAAATCCTTTTGTCTGGTATGAAAACTATTTTTGCATTGAAATGATAATTCTGAATGTGTAAAATTTAGATTATATTAACTATAAAATATCCATGACCAAATAATGATCAGCAGAGGCTTTCTTCAAAAAAATAAGTCAGCGAGAAAGCAGTATCAGTAGGATATGCATGCTTAGCTCTTCAGAGGTGTTTTACTTTAGGTCTTCAATTTATTTTCACATTATTTCACATAATATTGAATGTAATTCATCTCCTTGAACAGAAGACATATCAATTACTTTACTAGTTAACATCATAATCTCAAAGAAGAGGCACATTTGAAGTCCAAGTTACAAGTTTACAATGCTAAAATTTAGAAATCTACAACATTAAAAACCGGATTATTTTAAGTTATATTTCATAGACTAATGTTTTTGTCTGAATGACAAAATATATTTCTGTATAAAATATCCAAGGTTTTTACATCAAACTTCATAATGTACCGCTTACAAACCTTGTTGTCAACAACAATGACGGCCATTTTGGCTGTTGCTAGGAAGGGAGATAACTCCGACGATATTAGTCATACAATAGTCTTATATGAAGAGGTTTCACCACAACTTTCAGGTACATTTTCAAATGGCCATAACTTTTTCTGCCGGAGGTTGATTTTGGTTGGTTTTTTTTCTGAAGGCAAGGGACATGTATTCTTTATTTTTTTCAAGTTATTTATTATCGAAAATGTCCGGGTTCACTTAATTTTGGGCAGATTTCTACTGGCCTAGTAGTGGTAGGGCGATTTCCAATGGTGAAAGGGTAGTCAACACTATTTACGGGTTTCAATTTAAAAATAACAATTGCGTCCAAAAGGAAATCCTGAAAGAGCTTTAATTTATATAGAGATAGATATTAATGTGAAACCTAGGAAAACAATGACTGGGAAACAGCCTTCCTAAAGAAGATTATAAATAATGGAAATGAGGAAGTGAATGATAATATAAAGGTATTCTTTGAGATTATAGAATTATTAGAGAGTAAAAATTCTCATTTAATAACTTCTCGTCTCTTTCCTTTTGTTTCTGATTCAGTTCATTTATTTCTACACTGTAATGATCAGTTAAATAGCTGTGACATGGATTTATTTTACCTGATAAATTTATGATTTGGTATCAAAATCGCTTTTTTATGTTTTATACGAAATCATAAACCTTAAATGGAAGATTGTTTAGTATCCTCTATATTATATCAAACTGGCGAGCACATGTTGACTTATATTAGTGTTTACCTTCACGCTAGTCTGATATGTTTGTGCGTGGCGAGCCTGTTACCTACCACATTATTAATATATCTTAAGATTCTAAGGATGGATATATTCTAGAAGTGGAGTTACAATTCCAAAAACACTAACACAAATTAATAACACTTATCCTCTGGCTCTAGAAAGATAAAATTTTAAGCGAGAATGGCTGTCCGATTATCAGAATGAATTATTATATGGGAAAATTTTAACCCAATGTAGAAAAAGAAAGAATGAAATCTCCTTATACATAAACCACCTACAATAGAAACTTTACACCTTGATATCCATAAACTAATTGAATAATATTACACGTTTGTAATGAAACAGTATAATATCAAAACGTAACCTTAGAAAAGAGGATTTGATCACCACTATAATGACATTGTTTGCGTTTTGGAGACTTCTCTAGTAAACATTACAATGCACGTGCAAACGTTGTATAATGATATAAAATGCTTTTGGCATCTCTGGTTTGCATCCATGATAGCAAAGAACTTGCCAACTAAAGATTTGCACACGGACTATTTCTACACCTAGATAAGCCCGAAAACTGCCAGACTGACTGTAATATTCTTGTCCAGCAAAACGTCAAGTCAACGTCTAGCCAACGTCTACCCGCGGCCAAAGAGTTCCCCAGAAATGTCGCCTAGAGATCGTCCCTGAGGACCACGTTGCTTAACAAGTAAGGCAATGATATAAGCCACCTGGGCCATAAATGAGCTTGACAAGATGATTCATGAAGAGTGGAGACGACTACCAGATTACGTCATTTTGCACGTCACATAAACTAGATCACCCGACGTATTATTGCTTGTATGGAAACCTATAGAGGACACTAACGACACTGAAACATTTATCCTAGTAGCAATCAAAGACATCCACCAAATTTACCTACGAAATAATCAGAGACATTGGCATATCCCTTCAATGTTTAAGTGACACAAACTTCTCAGTTTCATAAACGATTGAAATAGGGATGTACAATTGAATAATCACCATGATAACTTAAAACAGACATCAAATGGTTCCCTTTGTCATATTTTATCAAGTGCAGAAGTTGGGTAAAAAAAAGTTTCTTTTGTAGTTTTTTTTTCATTGGCATGAAGTTAACGAAAGTGCACACAGTTCTCCAATTTGATCAGAGTCCTTTGATGAAATCCTAAATTATATTAGACCTGTGGAAGAATGCTATTAGTGACTTCGAAAAGAATCTCTACAAGTTAATGAATAATTCGTTTTACAGCAAAACTATGGACATTTTAAGAAACAGAGTAGATGTAAAATGTTAGGGACAAATGATGAGATTGGGAGGAGGAGTTTCGGTGACTTGTGCACTAACCTTGCTGACAGGAGTTTTGGTAACTGGCCTGTGTGGAGAGGATTGATGACTGCACAATGGCCGCCATAGTCGCGTTACACACTGAGTCGTCCAGATGGCGCAGACAATCAATGTGTCCTAATAACGCCCTGCAACACATTTACATAAATCAAACATAAATGAAGGAGCATTTATTTCCAGATTGAGTTGTTATGGTACATGCTTGGTTGAAATTTGATAAGAAAAAGACATTTCAACTCCCACTGATCAGATGGTCACCATTTTATCATTTGGGGAAGGCTACCGGAAAAGGTATCACATGGTCGGTATTGAGTTCATTCTCGATAATCCAGAGTTGACGTTCCGATAATATCTCCACTTGCCTCTGGGACCGAATAGGACTCGATGCGATTCATAAATAACCTCCCCTTAGTTGAAGTGCCGTATTTCAGTAGCCAATCAGATAGGCTTTTAGTCAGAGTAAGAAATAGGAAAGAATCGTATAGGCAGATAAACGGCGAGTGAGTGGATTGGGTTTAACGTACTATCAAAAACAATTTCAGCTATTAAACATCTTGATGTTGCCATCCAAAAGAGAGAAGATCGAAGAGAGGACAGGATGAGAGAACAGAGATAAAAGGCCTAGTGAGGGCTAGAAAGCAGGTTTCAGAACGACACAAATTTGGTCTGGTTTCTACCTCTCAGGATCGTCGAAGTCCACCAAACACCACCACAACGCAATATGGTATTGAGTCAAGTGGGATGGCATATAATTAAGTCAGATACATTCCAAATATACATGAAGGTACTAAATCTACCTACCAGCGGTTATTTATGCAAAACTTGTGTTGTAAGTTCCTTTTTTGTTTCTCTCTGATCTATCTACTCTCTTAAATTTGGATGGCAGCATCCACGACGTGTTAAATAGCTGGAATTTTGCTGACAGCACGTTAAATCCCAACTCACTCACTTCTTCATAATTAAAATCAAAGGTCATACGATTAAAATGTAACCGTCAGAGGTATTCTTTTGACGGAAAACTGCTACATGTAAGTAAAAAATCGACTTACCCTCATCCGTTTTGAAAGACAAAAACACATAACTTCCCTAAAACAGATGCCTTAGTGTCTTTTCCGGAGAAAGCTTTTCTATGCTAAACCGAGATAATAGAGTCACGAAATCTATCTCTTCGGATGACATTTCTTTTTATCGACGGAGCGGGGGTGTGTCATGAAAGAAGCCATGCGATTGGAGGCAGCGTAGATACATGTACCTCATTGGACGATATGCCACCAAGGGGAGGTAATTTATGAATCGCATTGACCCCTCCTTAGTTCCAGAGGTTAGCGGCATAGGCCCCCGGGTCATTGAGCAATCATCCCTTAAAAAAAAAAAAAAATTGAGATGACCCCCAGATTTGACAGCCTTCGTAGATACATACTATTAACAAGGCAGGAAGCAAATGCGATTTTCGGCAGGTTTGTGCCCAGACGCTCGCATTCGGGCCCTATCGCTACGCTAACGAGACATGTTTTCCAATATTTCTTTGTGTAGACATATACTTGGATGATTCACCTATCGATCCCCATTCACTGAACCTACCAACTCTTTATTGCTATTTCTGCAAGTCGCCCGAAAGTCGACGCGGGCCGCTCAATGTAGCAAATAGAACAAATGGCCGCCAGTGCAGAAGGGGTGTGTCACAACCGAGCGCTCTCATTGGTCGGCGCGCTCTCAACTGCGCGATAGCTCTAAACTGAGTTACTGTGAGATTTCTGGACAAAATGAACGTACTAAATCCAGACGAATTGTGTCAAAAAGGGCACAATGTGCTCATAACTGGGTCAGCAGGCACAGGAAAGTCGACTCTGCTCCACAACATTTCCACGAGATGTCGCCAGAGTGGAAGAAACGTAGCTGTCACAGCCACGACTGGTATGTTTTCTGAAAATTCTTGTTGAGTCGAATGAAACTGAACCCAAATTCCCATTATCGTCACATGAATAGGCCTAGTACTGATACAGTAAACATTGTTGTTGCTTTTTATGGAATATCCATAAATATTTCTGGCTATGGAAATCAAAATCAAAATCAAAATCAAAAAGTAAATGATAAACATTCGAAACAGTGAATTATTTTTATATTTGCAAAAATGAAAACCATGGCATTTATATTATTAATGAGGATTTCATTTTGATCAATGCTGAAAAAATCTTTAATCAATCAAAATAAATGTGTGCATATTATTCTACAAGTGTCATTTAAACCAAAAACGATGTTATGATCTAAATAGTCAACTCTAGTAAAAGTTCTATTTTGAATAATAACACAGTTGGCAATTAATTTAAAGATTTAGGTACAAATAATCAGAAATTCCAAATTATATTATGGTACTTTGTATTAATTTTGGAACTAAAACTTAATATTTACCAGGAAACATTCACCGCAAATCTTTTCTTTGCAAAGGTCATTACACGAAGGTTATGTTTGTTGTGATTCCTACAGTAAATCAATCGCTAATATTCGAAAACCCCGCGGAATCAAGTCCGTGCAGTTGAGAGCGCGCCGACCAATGAGAGCGCTCGGTTGTGACACACCCCTTCTGCACTGGCGGCCATTTGTTCTGTGTTTGCTACGTTGAGCGGCCCGCATCGGCTTTCGGGCGACTTGCAGAAATAGCAATAAAGAGTTGGTAGGTTCAGTGAATGGGGATCGATAGGTGACACATCCAATTGCACAAACCTGCCGAAAATCGCATTTGCTTCCTGCCTTGTTAATATTATGTATCTACGAAGGCTGTCAAATCTGGGGGTCATCTCAATTTTTATTTTTTTTAAAGGGATGATTGCTCAATGACCCGGGTGCCTGTGCCGCTAACGTCTGGAACTAAGGAGGGGTCAATGCGATTCATAAATTACCTCCCCTTGGTGGCATATCGTCCAATGAGGTACATTGGCAAAGTTATGATCTCTAGAAGAATAGTGGGGTCAGAATAAAATGGGAATGTGAAAATGAGAAAGCAGGGATTACAATTTTATACTTTTTATAAATTAACCATTAAACAATTAAAAATACGAAAGTACGGTGTGTTTGTCAGATTTCGTCTAAAAAGTGTCAAAGTATATTTGTCGTAACCAAAACATTTTTTTCCGGGTGGTCTTGATGCACGTGCATGCCTTATGGTCGAAGTGGTCCCTTTTTGCTTAAGATCAGCATATATCGTCCCAATTCACAGTGATTAACCTAAGAGCTAAAATAAAGATGTTTTATCGTCACTTACACCAGAAAATGCTTATCACAACTGCAAACCTGATTTTTAAAACAATTAATTCGAATATGTTGGGTAAAAATGTACATCTTCTGACTGAATGTTTTGTATAGCTATTTATGATAAGTGTGTATTATACGAAAAATCAACATGAATCTCTAACCAGTTGCATTATTATGTTGAAAAAACATATTCATTCACCCTTATTTAGAAATAGAAGTCCCTTTTAAAGCTATTTAATAGAGAAATTACCAGTAAAATATCGATATATTCATTTATCATGAAGGGACCACTTAGTCGTACTAAATTTGCGATTTTTAATCAACTTATCATACATATTTTTCAAGATGATGATGTTCCGTGTACGCTTTTCCTAGTATTTTGACATATAACTACACACAAAAATGTCATTGAATAATTGTTTATATATTGGACTATTGATTGTTAAATCATCACTGTGGTAAACAGAAGGTAAGGAAGAAGGTACCTATCAAGTATCGGTCACTTAGAACGTTGTCACGCTTACAGGGTCAATAACTCAAGCTTGAATAAGTTATAAATAAGTTAAATAAAAGTTATATCTAAGTTAAATATATGCTACGCTGCTACTAAACAACTTGAACGATAAAGGGATATACAGCATAAAAGGTTCACCCGACCATGTGCTCCCTTTTTGTGTCTTTTGAAACCAATGTTTTTTTATAAAATTATAGAGGAAATTGTGTTAATTAGAGACATTTTCAGCAGCCCATATCTCTTAAACGGGGATCGACATGTGGGCCCTTCTCGGGCAGCCTTCCCCATTTTCCTCCCTACTTAAGAAATGAATGCACACTCAGGAATTCATAATTCTAGAGCTTCAGGAAAGCATCACTAACGAACCTTTCTGTCTCCGAAATTCTACAGATACTGTTACCACTCAAAAAAAGCAACAAGTGGTAGATGCTTTGAATTGTACCTACACTGTTCACACTCTTTGGATTTCATATCATCTACAAAATAATCTGCAATTGGATTTAATTATAACAAACAAACTCTATCCATTTACTGAAGCGATTAATCAGTAATTTGTGTCATCTTCATACAATATCTATTAATTTTCTTCGTGTGTAATTGGATAAAGCTTTTTACAGACTAATTTTGACTTATCTTTGGATACAACGTATGAAGAGCAAAGGTGTCTCAAACAATTTGTTTTTGATAAATCAAATTGATGCAACATATCAGCGTAAAACCTGCGATGGCGTCCAATAGATCCTGCAAATGAAATTTTCGTATTGCTTCGTATATAATATTACCCAGGGTAGTATTTTTCCTGTAAGTCCCTACAAGTTACACCTTTTGCTGTCTTTTTAATGGTTGTTGTCAACCAATCAAATTAAAGTTGTGCCGGGACTATTTCATTCATCTTTCAAACATCTCTTCGACTGACAAGTTGTTTTCCCTGATTCTAAATCTAAACAAATTGTCCGAAAGTATAGAAATGATCTATCATCAGTTATATTAATTGTGTATCTCTTGCCAAGGCTCGTAAGTTATTGTTTAAATCATATCTTGAAATGAAATCTGTCAGTCATTCTTTGCTATGCACATGAATACCCTCGTGTCGAAATATCTTGATGTTAGTTTGCATTAATATTGGCTTTTAACGCATCTGAAAACCTGTTTGCACACAATATTTTCTTAATCCTCTAATATAAGCCTTTCCACGGCGAATTTCATGGGCGCAGCCAATTTGTGGCAGCTGCGGGAAATCCGCATTGACGTTGCATACAAGTAAAGACGGTACGGCATAAGCTAACGTCACCTTCTTTACAAACTAATAATTCATTTTTACTATCTCCTTATGTCACATCGGCATTAAACACTTCAGTTAAGATTTTTCAAAGCTTGGCAATGTCTGTAAATTACCAGGTAATTACGAATTATGTTAAAGTCGGCGATAATAAAGTGCAGAAATTAAGGGCTTATGAATGACGTTAGATATCTAATTAATTAACTCAGTCGGCTATGATTTCTTTATTTCAACTGATATTTGTTCCTGTCTGATTGTTTTCTGTTGTTTTTATTCAATTATCTTGATTTACGCAAAAATATTTCAAGGAAACATGATTATATCACAATATTCTATCAAAATTTACTGTAGGCCTATAGCTTTGTATAGGATTGATTGGCCAATTTACTAGGCGTCGAATGTCGTTCAGCAAATTAGGATTTCGATGTTAATGAATTTACCTGAATGTCATACATTTTCTTTGATATATTTTCCAGTAAAATATGTGTAAAACTTTAATATCTTAAGGAAGTAAGTGTTTACTTTTGAATAAAAGTCATTCAAAATTCGAACATTCCAATCATTCCTATTCCTATAAACTTTCTAATTAGCAACCTACAAGGGCAGCCTACAAACACAATTTAAAACTTTTAAGGAAGGCAACGTCACAAGCAATCTAAATAACTTCAAATCAACAGATCTTTATGTTAAGTTATAATATTAGACAATATGGAACTGTCGATATAAATTTATTTAGATGTCATCATGAGAAAATTCTATGCGGCAAAGGTTCTTTTCCGTTTTTAAAGCCTGAAAAAATTTAAATTTTCGAAACATTGCTATTATGAAATTAAAGAAGTTGTTCAGTGCCCCTCAAACAGTTAATTTTAAAGTGATCATAAAATTTATTATGTCAACCAGTTTATTGATTTTTGGAGTACGGATACATTTCTAAAATCACCTAAGCAATAGCATCCTTGGGTCCTCTGATTTACAATATTTCAGTAGGGACTAAAACCTCTGTAGCAAATACCAGAAGATAATATAAAATATTTTATCTGTGATTAGCAAATTATAGGCATATTAGAAACACAGACTCGTCTGCAGTGATCCCCGTATCACCAGCATTCTGTCATGAATTGTGTGACATCATTACACTGTCAACTGTGGGTTTTTGTGTCTTTCTTGAGTATTAACACATAAACTGTAATGACAAAGGTTAGGAGTGAAAATATGCTTTCTATTTTTGTTTGAGGAAGATTTCATAAATTTTTGAGAAATAAAACCATAAAATTGTTTACCTATAAGTTTTTTGTTTTTAATAATAATTTACCTTTTTAACAAACAAGGCACTAGTTGGGTCCTCTATCACACAATGGTGCACACGTTTTTACTATCTTATCGAACTTGTAAAACAAGGGTAGGTGTTAAGAGCCTGTATCATTTTAAGATTATATCTATTCTATTAAATTTTGATTATCTATTGTACTAAAACTCACCTCGGTCAAAAACCGCTTCATAATTGGTAAAATTTATTATGTGATACCTAAGCCAGACGTAAATAAAAATGAAAGATATGGAGATGATAGACCTTTATCTAGACACAGTAGGGAGAAACTAACAGGGACAGTGATTCTCTGACAGGTATTTAGCTGTGCAGGAGGATTCTTTTCATATATTAATATATTAATTTTTCATGACCGCTTGCGATCACTTTATTTTGTTAGAAGTCATATCCGTCAACTGTAAGCACGTAGAACGTCAACGTAAAATTGCAGCCACTTAATGGCGGACGATGCTAGCTCCACCCAAAGAAAAGTAACTGAGAGCAGCATGATGCACTGCTCTGTGGAAAGGTCAATACTCGAAAGTACAAGGATACCATGTTTAAATTTTGATTTTATTCCATTTGAAGGTACATTTCTTTATAAACTTAAAAGCAATGTACACAAAAACATGCTAAAATTTGTGAGAATAGTATCGACACAGTGAAATAACAATGTCTGAAAGTGAGAAAAAACCCAGAGAATCAAGAATTCTTTTCAGTTTATTTCAGTACCACAGTTTTAGCAATACTTGAAGTCATGTGGGATTACACGTAACTATGAAATAAGAAAAAACATTTTAGGAACAATAAGATGTCACTGATATACATGGAGTATCGAACAAATTGATATAAAAAGTTCTGTTTCATAATGTTGAATAGTAATAACAAGTAGTAACGAAAAACAAACCTCGTTTGTAACTCATGATGATGAATGTAGTTGTCCTTAAAGTCTGTACGCCTAGTTGACAGAAAACATAAAAGACCGCCAAAGCTCCAATTAAAGGGGAAGATAATTCACTGATAATTGTATGTTATGCTAAATGTATTTTTGATAGTGTCATAAATCTCCTTACGCAAGCCATCAGCCATAGTAAGAGGACAAAGTATGAAGATGCACGTAACAAACCATTGGCGGCCATTTTGTGTGAACGCCTTTAATTCATTCTGTGTAAGAAAAGGGAATCTCATGGTTAAACTTTACATTATATATTTGTATTACTGCTCCTTTCAGTTAACATACATTGTCTTTCAGTTGGAACCACTAATTTTCATTTTCCTGACATCACCTTATATTCCCCCTAAAAACGTGCTACTGCATGTTGTTTTAAAATTCGCGCATTGATATACATTTTGTATGTTGTATATACGTTGTAATGTTCTTAACAGTGTCTCATAAGCCAACCAAATGGCTGGTTGTTAAACATATATTTTATTTCTTACCCAATGTTTATATTCATGTACATGTTTAACTTGTGACACTCAAATAAACTATTTCTGTCTGTCTGTCTGTCATGTATGCAAAGGGGTCACTTTAGCCCTAGACATGCTTCACGGCTCAGCGCCCAGGCCCCTTGTCGGTATAATGGTGTCGTACCCGCAAGTAGAAATTTGTTAGTACAGTATAATCCTTGAAGCCAGACGGATGAAGATTTTAAAGCTACGAATGCGTTAATAGTTTAAACATAGATATAGTCGCAAGCGACGACAAACGTATTCAGTGCTGTATGGTATTAATGTTATTCTCAAAGGTAATGATTTCAGTCAAAAGTTTGAGCGAAAATGATTACAACAATTGCAAGTCGATTTAAGCAAGAGTTATCAATCCATCATATTTGCAAAACACAAGATTGCAGTATTAGGACCACCTAAAGTCAAGACCTCATTCATGCGTACAATACTATTTAAGATAGCTGTAGCAACGAGTCATCAACCAGATCTTTGGTGGGTTTTTTAATTCAGCTACTGTAATTAATTGAAACACTTATAAATATAATGAAATGTATTCACAATGGGATGTTTGCAAAGTTTATGATATAAACGAAAATAGATTTTTTTCTTAGTTGCTCTCTAAAATTCCATAAATAAATAAAATACATAGATATATGTAACAGATGCAAGAACGTGTCTTGGTCCATATCTTGATATTTGTCGAATTAATAATTGTATATATATCTACTTAATGTTATATAGCGAAATCAAGTTATAGCTACACATATCATTTGCATTTAAAACGAAAGCAAAGTTGACAATTTTCAAAGGTCAGTTACTCAATGTAAATGAATTAACTGAATTTATTGTTAATTCTTAAAAGATTCTATATTCTTTTGGCTTTCCAATGATACATGGAACAATGACTTGTCGTTTGTCACTGATTAGTAACGAAATTTTCAAACATACCTATATCGTATGCATTGAAAACGAAAGCAGAGTTAACAACATTCAAAGGTCCGTAACTCTTAATTGCTCTCTGATATTTAAATAAACAATTAATTTTGTAAGCTGTAGGTATTTCAAAACATTACCATTTCACAGTGGTCGTTAATAAGTAAAACTAAACCCCCCTACAAAGGAAACTTTACACCCAATGGATGTATTTGATTGCTACTGGGATAAATGTCAAAGGGTTTCTTGATATAGGAAACTGTTTCAGTGTCGTGAGTGTCATCTATAGGCTTCTACACAAGCAATAATACGTCGGGTGATCTAGTTCATGTGACGTTAAGTGACGTAATCTGGTAGTCGTCTCCACTCTTCATGAATCATCTTGTCAAGCTCATTTATGGCCCAGGTGGCTTATATCATTGCCTT
Source organism: Steromphala cineraria (assembly GCA_916613615.1). Classification (NCBI taxonomy): domain Eukaryota; kingdom Metazoa; phylum Mollusca; class Gastropoda; order Trochida; family Trochidae; genus Steromphala; species Steromphala cineraria. The sequence continues at coordinate 37,143,020 of OU744736.1, read as the reverse complement.
ACTTGTTAAGCAACGTGAACCTCAGGGACGATCTCTAGGCAACATTTCCGGGGAACTCTTTATCCGCCGCGGGTAGACGTTGGCTAGACGTTGACTTGACGTTTTGCTGGACAAGAATATCATAGTCAGTCTGGCAGTATTGGGTCTTATATTATCTAGGCGTAGAAATGTTACGTGTGCAAAGCATTCCTTGGCAAGTTCTTTGCTATCATGGATGCAAACCAGAGATGCCGAAAGCATTTTATATCATTCTAGAACGTTTGCGCGTGCAATGTAATTTTTATAAAAGAAGTCTCCAAAACGCAAACATGTCATTTTAGTGGGGATCAAATCCTCTTTCCTAGGGTTACGTTTTGATATTAAACTGTTTCATTTATCACAATTAATATTATTCAATTAATTTATGGATATCAAGGTGTAAAGTTTCTTTTGTAGGTGGGTTTACTTAATCATTTAAATATCTGTAGACTAGAGCTAGTATGCCTTGCCTCCTCTTAGGCATCGGCTGTTTGTTGTTGGGTGTTGAATTGAGTGGCTTGGTAACATGTGCTAGGCTGAGGCTGTTTGTTGTTGGGTGTTGAATTGAGTGGCTTGGTAACATGTGCTAGTTGAATTGAGTGGCTTGGTAACATGTGCTAGGCTGAGGCCTTCATTTCGATGTTATAAACACAAAATTGATAAAATGATTTAACAGTAAGTGACGTCAGTCCCATCTACCACACTATCAACAAATGTCTGACACAATCACAATAGGTAATGACTCCGAAGTCTGATACCCTTACTCTAAGTATTAAACTTTAAACATTCTAAAAAATAGCTTTTCAATATTATCCTTTACTTTGTGGTATGTCTGTTACCCGTAGAAGAAAAAAAGAAAGCCCATCATTAGTCAACTAAGATCCCCCTAGCGTCTCTTTCTCGCGAACATTCGGTCGATATGCACAAAACAACGCAAGCGTTATTCGACCGATAGGTGCAGTTCAGTTTTGAAAATTAGACGGATTAGGCTGTAATCTTGTTTAATTACCATTGATATGGATATCTTACACCTACATGTAATGCTGAATACTGTTAGATCGTCAAATGACTTATCTAAATGAGTGGTCAACATTTCCTGAAAATCGTTAATTATTTGTAATTTCATTTCTATATATCAGTTGACACTCTGTGTCTGGTTATGACGTCTCACCACTGGTTTGCCGACAGATAGATCCAAGTTCATCCTCAACATTGATATTCACAAACGGCTATAATTACAAAACTGAACATATTTAAGCAGTAACCTTTGGCCCACTACATAAGATTTTAATCCGACATTCATATTTTCCTAAGTTATATGTAAAATTATTTGTGATTATGAAAAGTTTGAATAGGATGGCAGCACCGTATATGAATGCAATGCCTTCATAGAATTTTTATCACCAAACATTGAAAAATGAAAATTCATATGATCATTTAAGGAAAGTTGATTAATACTTACTGACAGCTTATCTGTACGGAGTTGTTTCCAGCATTTTGTGAAGAGGTTAGCGCTGAATTCAATGTCGCCACGCATTGTTCATAACAGCCCCAGGCCGATGCTATTAGAAATGTCCCAACTGAAAACATTATTTTCATGTGAATGGGTGTATGGTTCTCAAGGCTTGTTAAAGATTAGAAAAAATTATAAATTTGTTCAAAATAATAAATTATTTACATATTTTTTACACACTCAATATCGTACTTCCCTCAGCCTAACTATGCTCCACATCTTACTTTACTCCACTTCTTTATGCTCCACATCTTACTTTACTCCACTTCTTTATGCTCCACATCTTACTTTACTCCACTTATTTATGCTCCACATCTTACTTTACTCCACTTCTTTATGCTCCACATCTTACTTTACTCCACTTCTTTATGCTCCACATCTTACTTTACTCCACTTCTTTATGCTCCACATCTTACTTTACTCCACTTCTTTATGCTCCACATCTTACTTCCCTCCACCCTTCTACACACTCCACATCTTACTTTACTCCACTTCTTTATGCTCCACATCTTACTTTACTCCACTTCTTTATGCTCCACATCTTACTTCCCTCCACCCTTCTACACACTCCACATCTTACTTTACTCCACTTCTTTATGCTCCACATCTTACTTTACTCCACTTCTTTATGCTCCACATCTTACTTCCCTCCACCCTTCTACACACTCCACATCTTACTTTACTCCACTTCTTTATGCTCCACATCTTACTTTACTCCACTTCTTTATGCTCCACATCTTACTTCCCTCCACCCTTCTACACACTCCACATCTTACTTTACTCCACTTCTTTATGCTCCACATCTTACTTTACTCCACTTCTTTATGCTCCACATCTTACTTCCCTCCACCCTTCTACACACTCCACATCTTACTTTACTCCACTTCTTTATGCTCCACATCTTACTTTACTCCACTTCTTTATGCTCCACATCTTACTTCCCTCCACCCTTCTACACACTCCACATCTTACTTTACTCCACTTCTTTATGCTCCACATCTTACTTTACTCCACTTCTTTATGCTCCACATCTTACTTCCCTCCACCCTTCTACACACTCCACATCTTACTTTACTCCACTTCTTTATGCTCCACATCTTACTTTACTCCACTTCTTTATGCTCCACATCTTACTTCCCTCCACCCTTCTACACACTCCACATCTTACTTTACTCCACTTCTTTATGCTCCACATCTTACTTTACTCCACTTCTTTATGCTCCACATCTTACTTCCCTCCACCCTTCTACACACTCCACATCTTACTTTACTCCACTTCTTTATGCTCCACATCTTACTTTACTCCACTTCTTTATGCTCCACATCTCACTTCCCTGTACCCATCTACACATTCCATATCATACTTCAACTCAGCCTTACAACAAACTCCACATCATACTTCCCTCCAACTTTTTACACACTCCACATCTTACTTCCTTCCACTTCTTAATGCTCCACATATTACTACCTCCACTTCTACACTCTCCACATCTTACTTCCCTCCAACTTTTTACACACTCCACATCATACTTCCTTCCACTTCTTCATGCTCCACATATTACTACCTCCACTTCTACACTCTCCATATCTTACTTCCTTCCACTTCTTTATGCTCCACATATTACTACCTCCACTTCTACACTCTTCGCATCTTACTTCCCTCCACTTCTTTATGCTCCACATATCACTACCTCCACTTCTACAAACTCCACATCATACTTCCCTCCACTTCTTTATGCTCCACATATTACTACCTCCACTTCTACACTCTTCACATCTTACTTCCCTCCACTTCTTTATGCTCCACATATTACTACCTCCACTTCTACACTCTCCACATCTTACTTCCTTCCACTTCTTTATTCTCCACATCTTACTACCTCCACTTCTATACTCTCCACATCTTACTTCCCTCCACTTCTTTATGCTCCACATATTACTACCTCCACTTCTACACTCTCCACATCATACTTCCCTCCACTTCTTTATGCTCCACTTATTACTACCTCCACTTCTACACACTCCACATCTTACTTCCTTCCACTTCTTTATGCTCCACATATTACTACCTCCACTTCTACACTCTTCACATCATACTTCCTTCCACTTCTTTATGCTCCACATATCACTACCTCCACTTCTACACACTCCACATCTTACTTCCCTCCACTTCTTTATGCTCCACATATTACTACCTCCACTTCTACACTCTTCACATCATACTTCCTTCCACTTCTTTATGCTCCACATATTACTACCTCCACTTCTACACTCTCCACATCTTACTTCCCTCCACTTCTTTATGCTCCACATATTACTACCTCCACTTCTACACTCTTCACATCATACTTCCCTCCACTTCTTCATGCTCCACATCTTACTACCTCCACTTCTACACTATCCACATCATACTTCCTTCCACTTCTTTATGCTCCACATAGTACTACCTCCACTTCTACACTCTCCACATCATACTTCCCTCCACTTCTTTATGCTCCACATATTACTACCTCCACTTCTACACTCTCCACATCATACTTCCCTCCACTTCTTTATGCTCCACATCTTACTACCTCCACTTCTACACTATCCACATCATACTTCCTTCCACTTCTTTATGCTCCACATAGTACTACCTCCACTTCTACACTCTCCACATCATACTTCCCTCCACTTCTTTATGCTCCACATATTACTACCTCCACTTCTACACTCTCCACATCATACTTCCCTCCACTTCTTTATGCTCCACATCTTACTACCTCCACTTCTACACTATCCACATCATACTTCCTTCCACTTCTTTATGCTCCACATAGTACTACCTCCACTTCTACACTCTCCACATCATACTTCCCTCCACTTCTTTATGCTCCACATATTACTACCTCCACTTCTACACTCTTCACATCTTACTTCCCTCCACTTCTTTATGCTCCACATATTACTACCTCCACTTCTACACTCTTCACATCTTACTTCCCTCCACTTCTTTATGCTCCACAAATTACTACCTCCACTTCTACACTCTTCACATCTTACTTCCCTCCACTTCTTTATGCTCCACATAGTACTACCTCCACTTCTACACTCTCCACATCTTACTTCCCTCCACTTCTATATGCTCCACATATTACTACCTCCACTTCTACACTCTTCACATCTTACTTCCCTCCACTTCTTTATGCTCCACATATTACTACCTCCACGTCTACACTCTTCGCATCTTACTTCCCTCCACTTCTTTATGCTCCACATATTACTACCTTCACTTCTACACTCTTCACATCTTACTTCCCTCCACTTCTTCATGCTCCACATATTACTACCTCCACTTTTACACACTCCACATCATACTTCCCTCCACTTCTTTATGCTCCACATATTAATACCTCCACTTCTACACTCTCCACATCTTACTTCCCTCCACTTCTTTATGCTCCACATATTACTACCTCCACTTCTACACTCTTCACATCATACTTCCCTCCACTTCTTCATGCTCCACATCTTACTACCTCCACTTCTACACTATCCACATCATACTTCCTTCCACTTCTTTATGCTCCACATAGTACTACCTCCACTTCTACACTCTCCACATCATACTTCCCTCCACTTCTTTATGCTCCACATATTACTACCTCCACTTCTACACTCTCCACATCATACTTCCCTCCACTTCTTTATGCTCCAAATCTTACTACCTCCACTTCTACACTCTTCACATCTTACTTCCCTCCACTTCTTTATGCTCCACATATTACTACCTCCACTTCTACACTCTTCACATCTTACTTCCCTCCACTTCTTTATGCTCCACATTTTACTACCTCCACTTCTACACTCTTCACATCTTACTTCCCTCCACTTCTTTATGCTCCACATAGTACTACCTCCACTTCTACACTCTCAACATCTTACTTCCCTCCACTTCTTTATGCTCCACATATTACTACCTCCACTTCTACACTCTTCACATCTTACTTCCCTCCACTTCTTTATGCTCCACATATTACTACCTCCACGTCTACACTCTTCGCATCTTACTTCCCTCCACTTCTTTATGCTCCACATATTACTACCTCCACTTCTACACTCTTCACATCTTACTTCCCTCCACTTCTTTATGCTCCACATATTACTACCTCCACTTCTACACTCTTCACATCTTACTTCCCTCCACTTCTTTATGCTCCACATAGTACTACCTCCACTTCTACACTCTCAACATCTTACTTCCCTCCACTTCTTTATGCTCCACATATTACTACCTCCACTTCTACACTCTTCACATCTTACTTCCCTCCACTTCTTTATGCTCCACATATTACTACCTCCACGTCTACACTCTTCGCATCTTACTTCCCTCCACTTCTTTATGCTCCACATATTACTACCTTCACTTCTACACTCTTCACATCTTACTTCCCTCCACTTCTTCATGCTCCACATATTACTACCTCCACTTTTACACACTCCACATCATACTTCCCTCCACTTCTTTATGCTCCACATATTAATACCTCCACTTCTACACTCTTCACATCATACTTCCCTCCACTTCTTTATGCTCCACATATTACTACCTCCACTTCTACACTCTCCACATCATACTTCCCTCCACTTCTTTATGCTCCACATATCACTACCTCCACTTCTACACTCTCCATATCTTACTTCCCTCCACTTCTTTATGCTCCACATATTACTACCTCCACTTCTACACTCTTCACATCTTACTTCCCTCCACTTCTTTATGCTCCACATATTACTACCTCCACGTCTACACTCTTCGCATCTTACTTCCCTCCACTTCTTTATGCTCCACATATTACTACCTTCACTTCTACACTCTTCACATCTTACTTCCCTCCACTTCTTCATGCTCCACATATTACTACCTCCACTTTTACACACTCCACATCATACTTCCCTCCACTTCTTTATGCTCCACATATTAATACCTCCACTTCTACACTCTTCACATCATACTTCCCTCCACTTCTTTATGCTCCACATATTACTACCTCCACTTTTACACACTCCACATCATACTTCCTTCCACTTCTTCATGCTCCACATATTACTACCTCCACTTCTACACTCTCCATATCTTACTTCCTTCCACTTCTTTATGCTCCACATATTACAACCTTCACTTCTACACTCTCCACATCTTACTTCCCTCCACTTCTTTATGCTCCACATATTACTACCTCCACTTCTACACTCTTCACATCTTACTTCCCTCCACTTCTTTATGCTCCACATATTACTACCTCCACTTCTACACTCTTCGCATCTTACTACCTCCACTTCTTTATGCTCCACATATCACTACCTCCACTTCTACACTCTTCACATCATACTTCCTTCCACTTCTTTATGCTCCACATATTACTACCTCCACTTCTACACTCTCCACATCTTACTTCCCTCCACTTCTTTATGCTCCACATATCACTACCTCCACTTCTACACACTCCACATCTTACTTCCCTCCACTTCTTTATGCTCCACATATTACTACCTCCACTTCTACACACTCCACATCTTACTTCCTTCCACTTCTTTATGCTCCACATATTACTACCTCCACTTCTACACTCTTCACATCATACTTCCTTCCACTTCTTTATGCACCACATATTACTACCTCCACTTCTACACTCTCCACATCTTACTTCCCTCCACTTCTTTATGCTCCATATATCACTACCTCCACTTCTACACTCTTCACATCATACTTCCTTCCACTTCTTTATGCTCCACATATTACTACCTCCACTTCTACACTCTCCACATCTTACTTCCCTCCACTTCTTTATGCTCCACATATTACTACCTCCACTTCTACACACTCCACATCTTACTTCCCTCCACTTCTTTATGCTCCACATATCACTACCTCCACTTCTACACTCTTCACATCATACTTCCTTCCACTTCTTTATGCTCCACATATTACTACCTCCACTTCTACACTCTCCACATCTTACTTCCCTCCACTTCTTTATGCTCCACATATTACTACCTCCACTTCTACACTCTTCACATCATACTTCCTTCCACTTCTTTATGCTCCACATATTACTACCTCCACTTCTACGCTCTCCACATCTTACTTCCCTCCACTTCTTTATGCTCCACATATCACTACCTCCACTTCTACACTCTTCACATCATACTTCCTTCCACTTCTTTATGCTCCACATATTACTACCTCCACTTCTACACTCTCCACATCTTACTTCCCTCCACTTCTTTATGCTCCACATATTACTACCTCCACTTCTACACTCTCCACATCTTACTTCCCTCCACTTCTTTATGCTCCACATATTACTACCTCCACTTCTACACTCTCCACATCTTACTTCCCTCCACTTCTTTATGCTCCACATATTACTACCTCCACTTCTACACTCTCCACATCTTACTTCCCTCCACTTCTTTATGCTCCACATATCACTACCTCCACTTCTACACTCTTCACATCATACTTCCTTCCACTTCTTTATGATCCACATATTACTACCTCCACTTCTACACTCTCCACATCTTACTTCCCTCCACCTCTTTATGCTCCACATATTACTACCTCCACTTCTACACTCTCCACATCTTACTTCCCTCCACTTCTTCATGCTCCACATATTACTACCTCCACTTCTACACTCTCCACATCTTACTTCCCTCCACTTCTTTATGCTCCACATATTACTACCTCCACTTCTACACTCTTCACATCATACTTCCCTCCACTTCTTCATGCTCCACATCTTACTACCTCCACTTCTACACTATCCACATCATACTTCCTTCCACTTCTTTATGCTCCACATAGTACTACCTCCACTTCTACACTCTCCACATCATACTTCCCTCCACTTCTTTATGCTCCACATATTACTACCTCCACTTCTACACTCTCCACATCATACTTCCCTCCACTTCTTTATGCTCCACATAGTACTACCTCCACTTCTACACTCTTCACATCTTACTTCCTTCCACTTCTTTATGCTCCACATAGTACTACCTCCACTTCTACACACTCCACATCTTACTTCCCTCCACTTCTTTATGCTCCACTTATTACTACCTTCACTTCTACACTCTTCACATCTTACTTCCCTCCACTTCTTTATGCTCGACATATTACTACCTCCACTTCTACACACTCCACATCTTAATTCCTTCCACTTCTTTATGCTCCACATATTACAACCTTCACTTCTACACTCTTCACATCATACTTCCCTCCACTTCTTTATGCTCCACATATTACTACCTTCACTTCTACACTCTTCGCATCTTACTTCCTTCCACTTCTTTATGCTCCACATATTACTACCTCCACTTCTACACTCTCCACATCTTACTTCCCTCCACTTCTTTATGCTCCACATATTACTACCTCCACTTCTACACTCTTCGCATCTTACTTCCTTCCACTTCTTCATGCTCCACATATTACAACCTTCACTTCTACACTCTTCACATCATACTTCCCTCCACTTCTTTATGCTCCACATATTACTACCTTCACTTCTACACTCTTCACATTTTACTTCCTTCCACTTCTTCATGCTCCTCATTTTACTTTCCTCCAACCTTCTCAACGCTCCATATCTTACTTTCCTCCACCGATTGAATGTCATTATGACAGCTATAAAATGTAGCGAAGGGAATGATTATTTCTGTAGTCAGTACATTTTTTCAACAAGGTCAGGTTGAAGAGGCAAAGGAGAGGCCAGATGCATGCTTGAAAAACTAATTCAAAGAAAGATTGATTGCAGTTTCGACTGACCCATGGCAAATCCATTCAATAAATCATATGTGACAGTATACAACAGGGGTGAATGTATACAGGGATCTGGTACAAGAGGCTACTCCTTTGAGCTTCGATTGACCCATTGGCAGTAAATAAATTGCTTGATATAGATTTCCAACGTCAACGTTTGAATTGAATGGCGACAGAAAATTTATTCTGATTGTTCACGAAACAACTCGGAAAATCTATTGTTAAACTAACATAAATGGAATCAATTACACAAAAATTACTAACGATGTAGTCGTACTTACCCAATACTGAGACTTGATATTTTCCCATGTTTTCGTGACAGATCAAAATGGTATAGGTACGTCAACATGAAATATGAGAACAATTCTGGAAAAAGGAGGGATGATTTGGTTGAACGGCCCTAGACAATAGGTAATCGTTAATATCTTATTTTCCTTTGAAAGTAAGTTCTCTAAGTTTGTTCATCTTACATAACAGCTCTGAGACCATCTCCCTTTCTTGTTTAACATTACAATATATGACGAATTAGTATAACTGTTGTCAACTCGATATAATATTTTACGGCTGAATGACAACATGGCAATAGAATGTTGAGAGAGGATAGATCAAATATGAAAAAAACTTTAAACCTACTTTATACTGCTGCAAACACTTTAAAAGATAAGCAAAAAGCATAACCTTTGAGCAAGTTTAGCTTTTAAGGTAAAGGTAATACGTACTTTAGCAGACGTCTCTTCTGAAAGTAAAAACAAGGGATTATCAAGGTATTTGGATGAATCTCCCTTGGGTGTTGGCACATTACCGGCGTCACTATAGAGTATCCATTCTAAACTATGATCGCTTTTATATATCTTCGCATAGCTTCAGTGTGACACCTTAACATCAACTGTAAACGATGTAACAAGCGATTTCGGTACTATAAACAAGTGATGACTTGATAAATGTATTGTGATTGATGACAATGTCAAGTTGCCCCAGTACAAAGGTGACATGTAGTGTATTGTAGCTACCTAAGGTGTCGCTCAACTGCGCCGTACGTGCGTGAAGCAGGCCGCTCCCCCGGGTTAAAGAGCAAGAAGTCAAGCCTTTAAATCTTATTTTTTATTTCATCATGCTTCTTTTTTTTTATTTTGTCTCGATTCCTAAAGTTGTATCGCAACCGTCTGTCATATTGGATAGGCATCAATGTTATATATGAAAAACAACAATTCTTCATAAAGCTGACTCGATCGACACACACTACAGACATGGGTTTGACCTTTTTTTAAAGAGAATTCAAACATGGTGGGATACATTTTTAATAAATATTAAACGGGTGTTACACAAACCAAGGCTTTCACTACGAGACTTTGAGGAGCCATGACATTCCAGAGCAGTGTCATTGTTATTAAGGCTTCTGCCCCAAAGGCATGTTTTTATTTTATTTTATTTTATATTTTATTCCACCGTATTTTTCATCACGATGTTGCCAATCCGCTGAAGTTATTATAGAACAAGCTTGGAATGCTGATAGCTTTTCATAAGAAATAGATCCCTTAAGCTTGTAAACGGCCAAATTCGACTCTTTAATGTTATTGGTGTGTTTATTTCCCGTCACAAGGGTCCTACATTTATTTGAAAGGCAAATATGCTGGGTATGTTTAAGAAATGTAACTTATCTTCAAGTAACCATAAATAATTGTTGAATATATCACCAGACTGCAAAACTAGTAAATATTCTTGGAAATATCACATTAAGTTAAGGTATTGCATTTAAACTGAAATACGGATCTTTTAATATTGTCAATTTTATTTTCATTATGGATGTATATGATGATTGAATGTTTGAAAAATTGTAACTCGTCCATAAAAGACCATAAAGAATCGTTGCATTTTACATCACACAACCAAAATCATGATTACCTTTGGAAAAGAATGAAAAAGCAGATATGTCCTCTAAAATTAAAATTGAAAACTTTAAACATTGTTATTTCACTTTCATGTTTGACTTTATATACTGCACACAAATTAGGGATCGTGGAGTTTTTTCTTTGACAATGGCTGGGAGCAAAACGTTATGTGAAGTACGTTGCACAAACGCAACAAGTGGAGTAGGTACTGCATGCCACATGCCTTTTCACGTGCACGAGAACAATATATGATCCATATTACTCAACCAGATGAGTTGCTGCGTTTCACTGTTGAACAACAATGTGACAATTTAATGAGTAGCGATGCCGGTGTAATAGTCTAAAAAGTCTCTACCGCCTAAATCTCTTGAGTTAAATGGGCCTAGACTCAAATGACCCTAGAGTCATATGTATGGAAGGGGATGTGTGCCAAAAATGAATTCATGTACACTCGTAACTCGCAAGATGTAACATGTCGTTCTCAACCATGCAATTCTCGAAAAGACAAGTCCAAGCGTGCAAAACTAACATTTCAATTCTGTAAAACTCAACTTGCTGTTCTCAACTTTACAAAGTTGAAATTCAAGAAATTCAAAAGACAAAACCCGATTTTCTATTTTGAATAAGAGTAATATTCACAATAAGCAATGCTGTAAGTTACGTTTCACATATGGAAAATGGAAACTAAAGAGTTGTAAAATCCGCTTTTTAAAACAGACTTTTGCATTTCGAGTTTTACACGATTGCAATGTACATGATTTCGCATTGACGGGGGATGTGTGCCAAAAATGATATGCTATGCTTGATTCGTTAAAGCAAACATTTGGCCGGCGCGCACTGATTCTGCAACAGGCACGAGAAAGGAACAAGTTTACTTTATGTAAGCGGCTGACCTGGCTAACTGAAACAAATACCTAAATGACAGAATAACTGGCCAATTTACATTTAAAGCATATCTTCATTCCAGATATTACTAGCTTGACCATTGTTGAATTTTATATAAAATGGACATCAAAAATTAAACACAAATATTCAACTTAAATGACAGTAAATGTACGACTGCATTGAATATTCTTATCAACGATAAATTTTAGTGATTATTCGAAATTGAAGCAATAACTATGTATAGTTGGGTGTATATATGTAAAATACCTTTGAACTTTAATGCCATACAAGTAGCAATGAATGCAATACTCTTCCTACCTCACCGATTTTGACATATATTTATTTTGTAAACCACTTTAAGTAAGAGTGAAAATATCCAAAAATGCATACATTTTCTTCATTGCGATATTATATACCAAAATAAATTTAGGATTTAGTTTCGTGAAAGTTTATTCAGTTTTAAGTTACATTCACTTAAATGTACTTAACCTGATTTGGTAACGTTTACAAATTACGTGGTTGTGCTTCTCACTTTCAAATATAAAAGCAAGAGCCAGTCATCATAAAAATCTCATTTTTTATTCATTTGATATTCAACTTGATATATTAAAGTACCACTATAGCACTCTCTCCCCACATAATGAAGTCATGAAATGTTGATACAACCTCTGTTCTAACTAGCCGAAATCCGTGCGTTCTGGCAGTTTCGCCCGGCACAAAATAATTCGCTGATTGCACAAATAATAAATATAACTTTGATTTTCTCCATCAGGCATCTCCCATTTTATCCCACAAAGTCGGCATAATAGAACAGAGGCTGTATTGCTATTTCATGACTTGATCTGCCTCTGTGGGGAGAGAATGCCAAAATAGTGGCATACAAATATTACCCTCACAACAATAAACATATTTTTGGATTACTTTAATCAAAAAGTAAGAAACCGAGCAGAGTTCACATAGCCCCGCTTCGAACTTTGTTCAAAGAATTTCAAACAGTAGAATTGATAAACATTGTTTAATGTTGTATGATAGTTTAGTATACAGTTTTAAAGGTAAGTCATAGTGTAAGTCTCCTTTGAACTGAAACCACAAAACTATCTTCATTAATAGATTTTACCATTAAAAGGGTACATCTAGGAATAGTGGTTGATCTTTGTTTCAAATTTTAGGTAGTGATCATAAAAATTATACGAGATGTGCTGAGGACAAAAATATTTTGAGTCACTTTGTTAGTCATGTTTAAAAGACACAGAAAAGAAAATTCATTATATTGTTTAACTTTCAAAGGGCATATCCAAAATCATGATTGACATGTCTAGAAAATTTGGTGAAGCTGAGATGTATATTTCAAAGAAATTTATCATCGAATAACTTTTTTAGTCATATATCCATGGAAACTGCAAAAATATTTTTTTTAGTCTAACCTCGTTAAGGCACATCTAGGGATCATGGTTGATAAGTGTTTGAAATTTGGTGAAGCTAGCAGGTATAGTTTTTGAGATATGCTACGGACAAATTTTGTGACGGCCAGACAGAAGATGAACGGAAAGAATGAACGCTATATATTATACTCCCGCTTATGCTTAAAACGTACATTGGTCAGTTATTCTGTCATTTGGGTATTTGTTTCAGTTAGGCAGGTCAGCCGCTTACATAAAGTAAATTTGTTCCTTTCTCGTGCCTGTTGCAGAATCAGCGCGCGCCGGTCTAATGTTTGCTTTAACGAATCAAGCATAGCATATCATTTTTGGCACACATCCCCCGTCAATGCGAAATCATGTACATTGCAATCGTGTAAAACTCGAAATGCAAAGGACTGTTTCACAAAGCTGATTTTACAACTCTTTATTTTCCATTTTCCACTTTCCATTTTCCATTTTCCATATGTGAAACGTAACTTACAGCATTGCTTATTGTGAATATTACTCTTATTCAAAATAGAAAATCGGGTTTTGTCTTTTGACATTTCTTGAATTACATTTCAACTTTGTTAAGTTGAGAACAGCAAGTTGAGTTTTACAGAATTGAAATGTTAGTTTTGCACGCTTGGACTTGTCTTTTCGAGAATTGCATGGTTGAGAACGACATGTTACATCTTGCGAGTTACGAGTGTACATGAATTCATTTTTGGCACACATCCCCTTCCATACATATGAGCCCAGGAAACGCCCAGTCTCTATCCAGGCTGAAATGACTCTAGCAAATCAATCTGTGAAATCAAAATCTCACATGATTCCAAGGAAACGCCCAGTCTCAAATGACTCTATCCAGACTCAAATGATTCAACCAAAGTAATCTATGAAATTAAATCGTCTCAATGTTTTTTCATGCACTGTGTGTACATTGAACTAAGAGATTGCTCCGAAATATGATAAAAACGATCCGAATCATGTCAATTCATATTATAAATACATTACATACATACATAAATACATATAATACATTTTTTAACTTGTTTACATGTTGAGGTCATACCAATGTTTAAAGTTTTTTGTTGTTAATGTCATGGTACACACACATTTTCTGTTTATTATTGTTATGGTGTTTATTGTTGTGTTTGTATACAGTAGGTAAGTCAACCGTTATCAGAAAAAAGGTCTAATTCAGTAGACAGACAGACAGACAGACAGATAATTTTATTAATGTCTCACTCGTTACATGATTATAAAATATGAAACGATCAGTCGCTCAGCGACTTACGGGAGACAATAAAACAAAGTATACATGTACTAAAACATAAAAGATAAGATATACATTTGATATATACATATAAATGGAAAACAAAAGACTAAAAATTTCCGGTATAAAAGTTTTAAAATATGCAGTAAGATAATCTATTTACATTATCTATCTAAAATTTCCCTACGTTTATGTAAAATATCACAGCAGGTTCTGGAAACGATAAAAGTTAGGTCACGGGAGCTAAAAATAAAGGCAAGTTTCTCTATAAATCAGGCAATGAACTAAAATAAGGTATGCTTGTATCACAGGCGGTAAGGAGACTTTCTCTTATTGTGGCGTAAATTGGACAGTAAAACAAAACATGGATTTCATCTTCAACTGTATTTGGACAGTTAAAACAGCATCTTTCATTAAGTGGTAGGTTTTCATATCTGCCAGTCTCAACTCTTATTGGTGCCACTCCACAACAATATTTGGCCATAGCACTCCTGTGGTTACGGGAAAGTGGGCATAATACATAATTTTCTGTTTCAAAGTGCTCCTTAAAAGTTCTGTAATTTCGTAACTTATTTTTCCCTTTTTTTCCCTCCGGTTCCAATAGCTTTTCTTTCCATGAATGATGATAATTTTCGAGTAATATTTCTTGGACAGCTTTAAGAAAAGGCTTCTTCTCTAAATATTCAGCATCTTTCAGGTGGTCGAATCCAAGTTTTTCCATACATTTTAAAACTCTAGAATTCCAAATTTTCTTCTTACATAGTCCTGCCCACATAAAATCTCTTTAATTGACTCTTCTATTCGTAGTGTTCACCATTCTTGTCCAGTGTCTAAAAACAGATAACCAGTTCCGTACTGTTGGAGGAGTCCATCCCATCTCGCCGTTAACTGCAGCATTTGGTGTATATTTACCAAGTCCGAAGAAGAAACGTTGTGCCCTGTGATGAATAGCGTTGATACAAGAGTGTTCCGTTGTACCCCATATTGCTGAACTATAGCTGATAACTGAGTACATCATAGTGTCATACAACTTCGTAAATACACTGTAGGGCATTCCTCCAATAATCTTAAATTTGGAAATCAAAAGTCCCAGGGCTCTATTTGCTGATTTAGCTGCACATTTAGCCATTATGTTAAAGTCAAGATGTTCATTAAATAGTACGCCCAGATAATGATACTTGTCATCAATTTCTAAAACTGCATCTCCACATTTAAAGTACTAAATAATAACCCGGTACTGAGGGGTTATTGTTAATACTCTCGCGAGGGCGTAGCCCTAGACAATGTTATTGGTGTGTTTATTAAGGATTCAGTTATCAGGCTGAATCCTTAGTGTTATCGGCGTTGGTTTTTTGGGGGGGTTTTTTTTCCTCTAATTTTTTGCTAACAAGATTCAGCCAAAACGGAAGCCAAATTTCACCGACTGGTAGACCTTGTTGAGAAGACGCGACACCAAGCTTAAATGGCCCAGCAAGGCCCAAAGTTTTGTTTTTTTTCAAAATGCACTTAGATACCTAAAACCTTTTTTAAAAGATGCGCAATAACAAATGCTGCAAACAAACTAGTCACATGAAAGCCAAAAGTCTACAGATTTTTTTTGAAATTAGCAATAAATTCAGATCATTTATTTAAATGACGGATCTTTAAATATTGTCAACTTTCAACATTATTGTCAACAACTTTCGTTTTCAATGCACACGATAAAGGTATGTTTGAAAAATTCGTTACTCATCAGCGACAGAAGACAAATCATTGTTCCATGTATCATTGGAAAGCCAAAAGAATACAAATTTAAACCTTTTAAAAATGAACAATAAATTCAGTTAATTCATTTACATTGACCTTTGAAAATTGTCAACTCTGCTTTCGTTTTGAATGCATATGATATATGTAATTATAACTTGATTTCGCTAAATAACATTAACTGAACATACATGTATATACAAGTATTGATACATTTTACTCTAATTCGAAAAGGTTTTGACGTAAACTGACATACATTTTCTCATTTCAAAGTGTTCCACAGGCAAAATGATTAAATCAAAATATGGACCAAGACCCGTTGTTACATCTGTTATATATATCTATATATGCTCAAATGAGGACTTGCTGAGAAGTGGTTGAAAAACTAATTCAGCTTTATAACTAAAACTGACCAGAGTTGTTCATGCTTATATGCATTACTTTATGTTTAATTCATTTCTGCTAAGTAAAATAACTGAAATAAAAAAATTATTGTTCATTTAAATATGAGAGAGAAATTAAGAAAAAACTTGTTTTCCGTTTATATCATAAACTTGGCAAACATACTATTCTGGATACATTTTACAATATTTTTGACCTTCTTGTACATGTACAAGAATGGACTAAATAGTTAAGTGTTTTAATTAATCACAGTAGCTGAATTAAAAAACGCCAAAGATCTGCTTGAAGCCTCGTTGTTACAGCTTTCTTAAATAGCATTGTACGCATGATGAGGTCTTGCCTTTAAAGGGACAGTGGCACGTTTTTAGGGGGAATAAAAGGTGATATCAGGAAAATGACAATTAATGGTTCCAATTGAAAGACAATGTATTTAAACTAAATTTAGCAGTAATAATTCAAATACATAACGTAAATTGTAGCCATGCGATTCCTTTTTCTTACACAAAATGAATTAAAGGTGTTCACACAAAATGGCCGCCAATGGATTGTATGTGAATCTTCGATTCATACTTTGTCGTCTGACTATGGATGATTGGCTTGTGTAATGAGATTTTTGACAATGTCAAAATAATACATTTAGTATAAACTTTCAATTATCAGTGAAAAATTTAAAATATAAAACTATCAAAAAACGTGCTACTGCCCCTTTAAGTGGTCCTGAAACTAATTCAGCTTGATCGCTAAAACTTACCATTTTTTTAATCCTGTTGTTGACTACTTCATGTTGAATGCATTTGTGTTAAATAATTGAAATACAAAATTAATTGTTTATTTGAATATCAGAGAGCAATTAAGAGTTACGGACCTTTGAATATTGTCAACTCTACTTTCCTTTTGAATGCATACGACATAGGTATGTTTGAAAAATTCGTGACTCATCAGCGACATACCGCAAGTCCTTGTTCCATGTATCATTAGAAAGCCAAAGGAATATAGAATCTTTTTAAAAAATTAACAATCAATTCAGATAATTCATTTACATTAAGTTACGAGACTTTGAATATTGTCAACTGTGCTTTCGTTTCGAATCATTGTAAAAAAGGTATGTTAGAAATTAGGAAATGTTTTATATGTCACCTAACAGCTAAAAGACGGGGAAGAACAGCATCACGTCGGGGTCTGAAGATATTTATTTTAACTGTTTTCAACAAAGTTAAAAAAATCTTTACTCTTTAACTATTTAAGTCATCTAAACAGACTATACAATGTACATCAATGGATGCGCTTGTTAAAGACACACACAATTTGTGTAGTACCTTATAAAAATATTAAGAGTAAATGTGTTAAGTTCATAAGTTACTTGTAGGCATCGTCAGCTGTTCTGTATAACAGGTCGAGAATTGAGCTAAAATATTCATTTCTTGAGCTAAAGTTTGATATTTGCGACAGATGTCGCATCGCTTGTTGTTACTTCACTTTTTAATGGGCATAGACAAATGATATGTTCATATGATGCAATTCACTCCTCTACACGATGATGAAAACGATGTTAAACTATTATCAATGGTTCGAAAGGTATAGAGGCTGCAAAGGGATTACCGTCGGTCATTTTGATGGAAAACATTATATTGGCGACATGCTCATAAACCAATAATATATGCAAATAAGCACAATTTTCTCCTATACACGATGATGAAAACAGTTTTAGAATATCTCTAATGGTACCGGAGATATAGAGGACGCAAGGAGTCCCGTCGGTCGTTTGAAGGAAAAACATATATAAAATTTGCACCGATAGATTTGATCCATTTTAATAACTCTAATTTGCGTGCATTTAACAATTCATATTTTAAAACTGAGATCAAATTGCGAAACGTCACGCCGTTGCCTTAAAATTATCTTTCCAATGATCTTATCAACGTGTTCATATACTTTATATTAAGAAAGCTATTGTTAGCAACAACAGAGTATTTAACAGTGTTAATTGTATCATCAGACAGCATAAAGAATATAGAGCCTGGGATTTTTTTTTTTTAAATCCGATATGTCCTTTAACATTGGAACAAATGTCTATTAATAATGTCAATTGGACTTTCGTTTTGAATGTTTAGGATAGTTGTATGTTTGAGAAAATCGTAACTCATCAATAACAGAGCATTAGGCAATGTTTAATATAAAGCCAGCAGCTAAAAGCATCAGGAACTTATTAAAAGTCCCAATAAATTCAGATTTACATTGAATTGCGGACCTTTTAAAGGGGCAGCAGCACGTTTTTTGACAATATTATTTTTTTAAATTTTTCACTGACAATTGTACGTTAATGCTAGATGTATTACTTTGATAGTGTCAAAAATATCACTACACAAACCAATCATCCATTGTCAGAGAACAAATTTTAAAGATTCACATAAAATCCATTGGCAGCCATTTTTGTGTGAACACCTTTTATTCATTTTGTGTAAGAATGGGGATCGCATGGCTGAAATTTACATTATATCTTTGATTTATTACTGCTTCATTTAGATTAAAATACATTTTATATATATTGTTTTTAGATTGGATCCATTTATTTTTATTTTCCTGACATCAGCTTATATTCCCCCTAAAAAGGTGCTACTGCCCCTTTAATGTTGTCAGTTATACTTATGTAAATGTTTTTAAAATTTTGGTATTTCGTATAAGAAATACATGTAAGCTTTTACTCTCATGATTTAGAATAAAAGAGTATTTCTCTGACATATAAACATCTTTATAATGTAATGATACTAATAAACAGTTTTAAAACACTGAATATTTTTACGTTTAATTGTATTTTGAAAGAGTTAATTTATAATCAGTTTATATCTTAAGTTGGATTTTGTTGTTACAAAATATTTGTTAGATGAACCATATTTGACTTATTGTGTATTGTCTGCATGATAACTGGACAAATCAATTCTTCAGTGTCTACTGTGTTTAACATAAATTTATTGCTTTTGCTTTTTATGTGAGTATAAGCATGAAGAGGATATATAATAATGGAAATAACAAAATAACTGAATTATGGATAGGCTTCGGCTTTCAACAACAAACACTGCTGTTGAGTTTAGTATATTCTTTTCTCGTTGTCATTCATCTAAAACTGAAACAACAGGGAGGCAGCGCTTTGCATGCCTATCATAAAATAGTATAGAATGTTGATATTCATTCATGACAATTTCAAATTAGTCTTTCATACAGTACGCAAGCTACTTTGGTTCTTTTAGGTTTTAAAGAAATAGTGTGTGTATCTGCACTCAAAGATTGTTTGTACTAATTTTGTTTTTAATGATTTTATTGCATAAAATAAACAGATTTTTATTGCATAAAATAAACAGATATGCTGCTTATCTGGAGCACCGCAGCATTAAAACTTGTGTCATGCGAATTAAAAATGTATGTATATTATAACACATTATGCATAAATCATTCAACTTTTGCATTTTATTTCATTCATTTCATTTCTTTCATTTGCAATTGTGAATATGCTTATTGTACTTAGTCACACGGTCCATGGATTTAACCCTTACATAAAAATGCTTAAATTACATGCACTTAATCTGACCGAAATAATTATATTATGCACATTATGTACATGTTTCAAACATATCATCACCATAAAACGCTGAATCCGTTTGTCGTCGCTTGCGAATATATTTTACCTTAAATTCCCCGATGATTTCAACTACATGTAATTGTTTTATAAACAATTAATTTATAAACGTTTTATACACTTTGCCGGTGTCAAGTGCCTTGATCACATAAACATATAGCATACCTACAATGTATTCCTGCTTGAGGTTTTAAAACTAAAAGATTGGATCCGTATTATTATTATTATATGGATATTTATATAGCGCGCATATCCAACCACTCGTGGTTGCTCAAGGCGCTTACATTTTCCCCTGGTCAATGGCATTCTTTCACCGTCCGATCATTTTTCCAATTCAACTCCCTGGGGAGTATTCAACCGGCATCCATATGTGACGCCCAGGTTAGGGACCATTCTATGCCTCACAGGGTACCCATTCACAGCTGGGTGAACTGAGACACACAGTCACAGCAGTTTGTCCAACACTGCTGAACGCTGATAACCGACAGCTCGGCGTATGCACGTGTTCATGTATCCACCATTCAGCCACTGACATGAATTCATGGGATCTTTTAAGTGCGCAGTTTTTGTTGCACTACACACTAGGGCTCCAGGGTGACACTTATAGAGTTCTAACAGAGGTGAACTCTAGGTTTTTACACCTTGGCCTGGATGGGATTCGAACCCCGGACCTCAGCAACGTGAGACCGGCGCTCTTGCCGACTGAGCTATCCCGTACCCCCTATCCGTACACTTAAATATTTATCAAATTTTTTAGTCAAATTGTTGGTGTTACTTCATAACCGATCAAGGTGCTTGTGAGATAACCAACGTACGAAGATGGTGGTTACTGCACATACTTCAACTAAAAGAAGGGCAAAAGGGGTGTAAAAATAAGCACTTATAAAAGAAGTGACTATTGAAAAAAAAGATAATAACCGCCGAAGGGTATAATATATACATAATGTCATTTCTTTCGATAGCATATACCTTGTGAGTATAATAATCAATTCTAAGTCTTTAACATTGTATGACCATATTAGGTCGCCCTACATTATTGAAGTTTCATAGGTTTTCTTGTATTGATGCAACTTGAAAAACAAAGAGTTCCGAAAGTTGACGGGCTATTGATCTTAGGGCTATTGATCTTATGACTATGTCGTAGATAACTTTACTGAAGATATACATATTATCTAATTTTCGGTATTACAGTTTAAAAATGTGCATTGTCGTTTACAAGTGATATCGTTGTTTCTATTGTTCCCTTTTTGTTCGAAACTTTTGTGCTATACCAAATACAGATTATTTGATAAAATAGGAATACTCACATGCAATAATCTAAGGGTAAAATTCAATTTATATATTACACTGCAGATGACAAAATATGGTTCTTATAATGGTAAATATAATTTAAAGCTGCCAACTAGTCAACATATCGACATCATATGATAAATGACGTTGCTTTTGGTTGAACATAATCCATCGTTAAGCCATAGATAGAGAGGATATTTAACTGTCTTCAGACTTAAACAACATCAACAACAATTTTTATTTTTATTATATCAAAACACTACAGCAAACATCAAAACCACTAGTCCAAGTATGCTTAGCGTGAACGCATGAAGACACCCTGGAGTCAAATGTGGCCAGCCCTAAACCATCAAATTGATGCACATGAAGCATGCCTAAAAATCCAATAGCGATATTAGTGCTGTTTATGTCTGGGGTCCTGCAGGGCTAGCGAACCATTTCGTCACAAATTGTACCATCACGCTAAAGTGACTCTACCAACTCAACAAATGCCCTAAACCAATTTAGATAGAGTCCACTTGCGCTGGCCACAAGCACTCCCGAGTCGGACGGGACTATCCCTAAAAGCTAAAGTTAAGGGAAAGTTTGAAAACTTTGCAATGAATAGTTCCTGATTATGGCTGTTTAAACAGTTTTTGTTTGTTTGGGTGTACTTTCAAATAAGTACAACGCATAGGAAATTACACAAAGATTGGTGGCAAAACATGTAGTCTATCATAAAATATATTCATATATATTATGCTGTATTTATTTGTCTTTTAAAATTACTTTTCCGTAGCAAAACTTAAAAACTGTATGACCTAGCTCAACAAAACTTGGTATATGGATCAATCGTTATGTGAAGATGGACTTTTGGGGGGTTTCAACTTCTTTGGATGATTAATTTGGCGGTTTCCATTGACGTGTATCATAAATTATCGTTTCCGTAGTATTACTCAAAAAATGTTTGACCAAGCTTCACACAACATGGTAAATAGATCAGTCATTATGTATAGATGTGCCTTTTGAGGGTTTCACTTACGATTGATTATTTGTTTTACCGTTTCTATGAAAGTTACGTTATTGAAGTTACAAAAATTCATGACACCGGAAACGGGAGATTCTTAAAATTCACTGTAATGGTTTATTTTTTCAAAATATTCCAAATGGCGGGACTGTGCTTGTATCTATTTTCTGACAATTTATTTATTTAATTGTCATTTTCATGGCATGATTAATGCTTTTCAGTCTTTCGATTAACGTCTGAGTTACTGGTGTTAAAATGACTAGAACAACTGAAGTTCCATACAATCTCATAAATTTGTCTTAAAAGCATATACATTGACAAATCCGACAAAATGCCTGTTGGTTGCAGCTCAAACACAAAGTCTTACCTCAGCTAAATCCCCATCCCATCATTTCCGAATCTACTTTACATTCTCTCCATAAGACATGACTTCTTGCTTTATACCTAGGCTTTTCTTTATCAAAAGAATTTGTATATAAACCTGTAATTGCCATAAATACCACCATCGACCCAAAAAGAACTGTTCCACCCATTCCCTATTATAAAATATTCGCCATTTTATCGGATATAAGTTCGCGACAATCGCATTTCTATGGATGGATAACTCATTCATATCACAATAACGACTTTTCGGGATATATTCTTAAACAAGAGTATGAATTTGTTGCAATAAGCTGGTAATCATTATAATCGTAGCAGTGAATTTGTGGACAAATATATTTTCACATAATTGCGTGTGGATCCTTTTCATACAAATATCAAGAAACAATGTTTCATTGATAAACATGCCATCCTAATGATATTGGAACGTGTAATTCATTAAAAAGAATACACGGGGAAGGCATTAAATCGTCGTCATCATTTATATTACAAACAGTTACGGTTAATACTATAATAGTATACAACGTGTTTTATATAGGTAGATGTAACAACAAAATACGTCGACGTATAGTTTTTCTTGCATAAGTAAGTCAATATAACATGATCTTTACACAAAAAAACATGGTCAGGCAATTACATTCTAGGCATCTAGAAATGATTTTAGACAACCAGATCAATATCAAATATCATCTTTATTGGACATTTAAGCTGCATACTCAGGAGCATCGCGGACTTTAAATACTAGTGATTGGCATGTTGGTAACTGTTTCTTTTCAAATGTTTCAAAATAAAGATATTTATAACCAATGGTTCATTGTCTTTTTCTCGGAGGCTAGTAAATATACTTCTTCAAATGGATTTTGATTTGTGTCTTTTCTGTCTATTTTTGTGCATGGTCATAATTCCAAAACAAGTGCTATACTTTTGTAAAGTAAAAAATCACAAACCAGCCTTGACATATTGCAATATTTCATTTTAGGATATGCATTGGCCACATTGAACGTAATGCTGTGTTATTCCTACACAAAGGATGTTAAATGTTCTCAGTTTCCTAACAATAATATTTAATTCCAATCAGAAACCCAATTAATAAGTTACATTTGATGCATTTAGTGTCAGCGAGAATACTGCAATATCTTGAACGTCTTTTTCGATGCATAGATTTCAAAATATTAATCTTTCCGTTGTATTTTCTATTTTATAATTATTTATTCTATTATTTCACTGGGTATATAGAAAACGACCGTTTTCAACCAGAAGTTTATTTTCGAAGAAATCCAGAAAGGATTATATAGTTTATTTCTACTGATTATGATATTACAGTTATGCAAGCAGATGTTTGTGGGGTAGACAATTCTTACAATATCTAACCAGGATGACTATTCAGATTTAAATTAAACCGGCTTCTATTTCTTTAAATGATTAAGGTGTGTATATCAAAACTAAGTTCTATAAGCACTTTAGGCAATTCTAATTATTGAGAATGGTTGAAAACTCCCTATATATCCTAATCACAAAACACAACTTTATCTGAAAATTTGGTATTCAAAGCCAAAAACATGATTTTTGTATTATCACGTCACCATATGTCCCCTTACATGTTTAGGACATGCTAGTGGATACATAATCTAGAGTTTTATTTGAGACTAGCCCGAAATGACTCTATCAGAGTTTCATCGATCAAATTTATCAATTGTTGAGAGTGAGTCATTTTAGGCTAGATAGAGTCATTTAAGGGCGAGGAAAAATCCAGTCTCATTTGACTCTTAGAGTTATTTCAGACTGGGCCCAAAACACCCTAGAGTTACTTCGGGCTAGTCCCAAATGCCTCTAGAGTTATCTGAAACCAGCTTGAAATAACTCTAGAGTGGTATTTTGGCTAGAGTCATATGAGGCTGATACATCGGCCCTAAGACACCATCTACAGGGTCATGAGCAAAACCTGGCTGTTGGAATGACAAATGGAGGAAGAAGGTTCCAAGGAACTGGTACAGTCACTAAAATGTCAAGAACTGGAAAGACCATGATCCACAACACAACACCACGACCGCTACATCGTTATAATGGCCCAGAGACACCATTTTGCACCTGCTCCAGCATTTGCTAAAGAGTTTGATGCTGCCACTGGGACGCACTTTACACACCAGATTGTAAGAAACAGACCCCATCAAGCCAATCTGCTGGCCAACTGAACTGGACAACTGGGTAAACGCCGTTGGGAGATAGTTCTTTTCACAGATGAGTCCAGGTTCTGTATGGACTTTCATGACAGTCGTAGACGAGTTTGGAAAGGGGCCAGACAGCTTTACTGTCAGAAACGTGTCGCTGAACATGATCGGTTGGGTTGTGGATCAGTTATGTTTTAGGATGGGATTGCTCTTGCTGGCCGCACTGTGATGATAGCCATACGACATGTAGCACTGAATGCTATCTGCTATCGTGATGAGATTCTTCTTCCAATTGTCAGGTTATTTGCAGAAGCTTTGGTCCGGCAATGAGCATGTCTGGGACCAGCAACAGCACCAGCTTCCACAGCTTCCTAACAAACCCAAGAATCTTGATGACCTTGAGAATGCACTCAGACAAGAATTGAACAATCTTCAACAACAAGACATCGTGGATCTCATCATAAGCATGCAACGTGTCTGCCGATATCCGCATATTCATAATCACCATCACGATGAAGGTCAATAACCATCTCCTTTGTTTTGGTAATCCATTAGAGCAAATGGTTAAATAAGCACTAAGATGGAATTTCCTAAGTCATATTTGTGAAGGTGTTAAGAAATACCGTTATTTTCGTTTCCGAGAATTGTAGCATGAAATGAAAACTCTATCTTTTGAATTAACACTTATGCAATCGTTTGTGTTTAGGGTAAAAACAGGCGATCGGTGCTCCTGGGAAAATAATAACTGTCCATTTTCATCGTGCTAAAATCCTTGCATCGCGGAATGCACTAAGCGCACAGTTAGGAGATGTTACGTTAGCATTTTTTATCTAAAGGTATATGTTCGTGGCATAAATTCAGTTGTTTTGGGGCTTATTCTACTAAATTGCTTGCTGTATAACCCAATGTTGCCCTGTGTACAAAGCAAGCGAAGTAGTTTTCAACAAGTTCCCACTAACATCAAAAGAGCTAACATAAATCATAAATTATAGTTTCAGTTGACATTGTTTAATTTTGAGATATGTATACTTTTACTATATTACCAAATACTTTTTCCAACTTTAACTCGAGAATTTATTCATATTAAAGAGTCATTCCGTGACTTGTTGGGGTGACGTATGCCACCCTATTTTGAAAAGTGTCATTTCAAACCTCATCAACTTGAACATTGTAATGGCAAAAGAAAGGTATGAGCTCGCGATTATAATCGAAAACCGGACAATGGCAACTTAACAAAAGCAGTAAGAATGTTATTTATGATTTGATAATATTTGATAGGTTATTTAACTACTATTCATGTACATTGCATGTGAGTTTTCGACGTCTGCGAATATCATGTATGCCTTGTTTTAGAAAACAGATATCTATCATATATTGCCTTTAACTGAAACACAATTGAAAGTAAAATAGTTATAACAATGAGGATAATAAAAATAACTAGGATTGCCGCTGTAGGACCAACAACTCTCAAGTCTTAATTTTCGGGGTAAGACAAATGCATTTCCTTCTTACAAAATAATATAAATATAAATGGTTCCTGGAGGGAAGACAAAAGACGAATTGAGGATGGACACCAAGGCACGCTGATATTCGTTGGTGGATCTGAACAGCTGCCGCTTCCTTAATTAAATCTACAATATTGCATAGGATCTCTTAGGCGCAAGATAGAATGAAAGATATCAATTACTTGGATTTCTCCCCTTTAGTCTGTGTGCAGATGATCTCTCTGTTCTAACATCCTGCTTAACAAATGTGATTGTTCTCTATCTTCTAACTCACTGATTCCGATTTCTGTCATACTTCTAGTAACTCTTTGCTCAATTATGTCACTGTTAATATTAACACTCTCACTTATAGCTTTACACTCCATTGTTCAAGGTAGATGACTTATGAGGGTTACTTACAGTTTGAGGTATTTAATTTTTCCAATCGCAAAAGAATCCAATCAGAGCAATCCATTGAATGTAATTCAATAGACACACATAATCCTCAGTTCTTACTTGTTGATCTTACAATCTTCTTACACATCCCTGGTTTTAGAGTTTTTCAACTTTGTAGGATGTGAAAGTTCTCTCTGTCTCGGGGTGGTTTCCAACGCAAACACAGCAATAATCTTCAAGTATTTAATCAGTTATTAATGATGGAAATACAGTCAAAAGTTACAGTAATGATGCCTAAAGGTTCTAATCTGATACACTTTGAAACTAAGTTTGAATTCATTAAGTTTGTACTTAAGTTTGTTACAATTAAGTTTGGTTGAAAAAACATAGATCTTCTTACTTCTTACAACTTCTTACTAACTCTTACTAAACAGTCCTACTCTGGCTAAATCTTACTAAACTCTTACTCTGGCTAAATCTAACTTAACTCTGATACATGCTTTTCAGGCTTCATATCTTAGCTTGGCAGTTCTTTTACTTTACAATTCAGATAAGTGACAGGACAATTAAACAGTTAACCGGAAAAGGCCGAAGTCAATTTACAGAACGATCTGGAATTATCTTAACAATTTGAACTGTATCGCTACAAAAACATTAGAGAGAACTTTATGGGGGTGTCACGGTTCAGTGAGGGGGACAAGGGAGGTCTGGGCTACCAAAACAGTGATAAGCATCGTGGGACTAATCCTTCTAAAACTAACAACAATAATTCCTCAAAATTTGGCTCTTACAAATAGAGTAGGGTCTATGTGAACACCAAAGAGATGTGGTAACTGCAGGCAAGCAGGACACAGCGCACTGTCACGAAAATGTCCCTATAGATTGAAGCAGTTGCAACAACTAAACAAACATCATTTTAAAACAACTGACAACAAAACCAACAAAAGAACTAAAGAGGATTACAACCAATCTGTAGCATTCAACCCCTCAAATCACTCTTCACCAAGACAATCATCAATCAATGAAGAAATTCATTACTCTAGGAAAGTAGTACCAAGACAACACGTACACAACTCTGAAGAGAAACACAAAAGGTTAGAGGAAACACTGAAACAAGTTGAAGAAAAACTCTTTGAAGACATAAGGAATCAGAGCAACAAAACAAAGTTGGCAAAAACAAAAAACAAAACAAATCAGAAAAATAGCTACCACCAATGATGAGGAAAAAGCTCGCATACCCTCACAATTCTAAAAAAAAAACACTACCAAAAAGTCACAACAACAAAGACAACAGGACCTTAGGGAAACACTTAATCGTAGAAACACTAAGGCACAACCAAAATCAAAACACACCAACAGTGTAGTGGATAGGATCATTCTATTCATAACCCAAGCAATTATGGTTTAAACATATTTATTCATGTTAATGATACATGAATTAGGACACGCAAACAAGCCAGAGGCTTATTTAAATGCGTGTCCTCATCAGAATACAAAAATAACTTGCGAATGATAACATCATGTATATAAGCACATTCCGTACATAGGTTACAATAACAAAAATGGTTTTTTAATATGATCACTCATTTAAGAATAATAATTGATCTAACTTAATGTTTACCAAATCTGCCAGTTTGTTCGATGTAGCAATGAATAGATTCTAAAAGTTTAGAATTTTCTCGGATGGTTGCTGTAGGATTTCCAAACATGATAGATTTAATGTCGTACCCACGAGTGTAGAAATACGTATTATTTCTAAGGGCAATAAAATTACTGCAAATAATTATCAAGCAATTATCAACTCAACACCAACATACTCTTACAAATTGAGTCAATCTTAAACAACTGTGGCCTTTCATATGTGTTGTTGTTCCCAAATATTTATGACAGGCAGTGGCTAGTTAGCACACTTGAGACGATCCTTAGTGATCCATTCAACTAGTAATGGCACAGTTCTTTTAGCAACGCTTCCGAAGGCTTCTATTACAACTATAACAAAACATTACTTTCATTTGAGCATTACCATTTTCTTCCAAAATTTATGGCATTTCCTTTACTCAAAGTCATAACAACAAATCATAAATTACCAGTTGAAAACTTTCGCTGGACAAATAGACCAATAGAATATATAACCCGTCACTTATGTAATTCAACATCTGTTGCAGAAGAATTACATAATATGTTTCATTGTAACTCCCTTTAGTCCTTAAGAAAAACACTTTGCCACTATTCACTCTTTCGGATCACTTTTCTCATCGAAAAGAAAAGGGAGAGAAAGAAAATAATATTACAAAGGCGGAATCCTAGGCTACATCTATAAATATCATGGTAATAAAGGTTTCACGAGCACTTTTCTCTTTAAAACATGTATATTGATACAGTTGTATTACGTAGTTTACTATCTTGTCCACTAGTGTATGTATTCTACCATTGTATATAATCTTATTCCATCATTGAATAATATAGAATCTTGAATATTGTTATCTTAATTTTGAATGACCTGGCCGATTTTTCTCTAGTTTCTCTCGGTTTTCTCTAGTATCTTTGATACGAAGAAGAGATTGACACCGGCCGGCAATCGCCCAGATGTTCATAACCACATTCTTTCACAGGAACTGATTCACTGTTGTTTCCTTGGAAGCATTGAAAGCCCTGTTTGCAAATTGGAATAGGATCTTGTTCACGCCTCGTCTGTTTGGATTTGTTTGATGAGTGTAAGGACTTCATATTTCATTATACAATGCGAGATAATCGTCAGATATTGGCGGTTGTAAAGTTCTAAACTCAGCTGTTATTAATGAAGTTAGTGACTTGTCAATTTTCAGCAGCCCAACTAAGGCTTACTTATACTGAAATCATCAATTGGAATGTCTTTAATATTTCTACAAACAACACACCGTGGCTTTCTGTCCTACTTTTCTGAAGATCAAAATTAAGAATATTTAAATTAAATCACGAAGTGAACAGATATTTAACGGTCGTGGACCATATCCAGTACATCAAGTCAATTGTGTGTCCTATTGTGTAAGTCACATGTATAACAGTTCGAATGACATCATTTACACGATGGGCTAATCTTGTAAGCTTTTACTTCACTACAACTACTGGGAACAAAGCTACGACAAAATAGTGTTGATAAAGAAACTCATTATCTTTGAAATTGGCTGACTTCTCACAATTGACATTACAGTTGCGTATCTTAAGTTTGTTCACTTACCTTGTATATTCTAGTGCAAATATCATGTAATTTTGAATGTCATTGAGACATCTTAGCATTGCGAAAACGAAACCAATGAAATTGAAATTTCACTTCATAAGATAAGATTCAGTTTGCTTCAACATATTCGCATGTCAAACCTAACAGACGACCGTAATAAATTTGGCAGGTCATTGAAGTGACCAGGGGTCGAAATTGCGGAAACACTGTTTTCTATTTGTCTCTACAAAACCCTTCATAAGCGATCAACAGTTTTAGATCTTACTCATATTTTACTCATAGGCAATATAACTGTGCTGTATTTTTACATACAAAGTTTACATGGATTATTTTAATCGAATTTTAAGAAAATCCGAGTTTCATAAATATGACCCCATCGGTCTATCCAACCATGCCAGATATCGACATCTAGCACCCTGATGAGACGATCCCGAAATATGGTTTGAAAATGGTTATTTCACACATAGAGAATTGATGATCCTTTGTAAGTGGTCCTGGAATTATTTTATGAACGTCAAAACGAAACCCAAATAACATGATGTTTGCTCTAAGATATACAAGCAAGTGAACAAACGTGAGATACGCAGCTGTATGTGATTGGTCCTTACATGGTCTGAAAGCAATAAATTCCTAGAAATAAATGCTAATGCATTATGAGAAGAGTTTATTAAAAATATCGAAATGCTTCGTCTTCAAGGTGAGTTTTAAATATTTGTCAATTCGTACGAGAGTGATCTGAATTACAACAATTATCTGCCATCATATCGATGTACATTTCAGGCGTTCCCCTTTAAGTTCGCGGTTAAGAGAACGGGTCGAATACGAGATCTTTCATTTGTAAGTCATGTGAAGAAGCTGAACACGACTTGTCATTGTAGCCGAGATCTGTCAGTTATCCAGTGATTTACACTCGACAGGGGTGGAGCTGTGTCGTGCCGTGTCGTACAGCTAGACGCTTCTCCTCCTGTTGGGCACTGCAAACTAGGCTGACACGTGCTCTTTCACTTCACATGTCAACTACTTTGTAGGGATAGCCCACTTTGTGAGATATAACTTGTTGTAGTTTCGTCACATAACTCACGACATTCTACATAAATTTAGTTTAAGGTAAATTTTGAATTCATGTCAAAACATAAAATGTATTGTTAACTATTAAGTAATCTTTTTCCGTGGTTTGTTTTAATAGTTTTATTATATCTTTTACAAAATGGTAGGTCATAAAATTACGAAACTATAATAAACTATATGCAACATTAAATTTAAATACATATAATCTAGCATATATCTCTACATGCAATTAGACGAACTTATTCGAAGTGTTGACCGCTTCATTTTGGACAGTCATGACCCTTGAGTCCACGTTAGGTTAAAACCAGACTCAGTCCTGCACTTGTCGAGTATAAAGCCAGACTCAGTCCTGCACTTGTCGAGTATAAAGCCAGACTCAGTCCTGCACTTGTCGAGTATAAAGTCAGACTCAATCCTGCACTTGTCGAGTATAAAGTCAGACTCAATCCTGCACTTGTCGAGTATAAAGCCAGACTCAGTCCTGCACTTGTCGAGTATAAAGCCAGACTCAGTCCTGCACTTGTCGAGTATAAAGCCAGACTCAGTCCTGCACTTGTCGAGTATAAAGTCAGACTCAATCCTGCACTTGTCGAGTATAAAGCCAGACTCAGTCCTGCACTTGTCGAGTATAAAGTCAGACTCAATCCTGCACTTGTCAAGTATAAAGCCAGACTCAGTCCTGCACTTGTCAAGTATAAAGCCAGACTCAGTCCTGCACTTGTCGAGTATAAAGTCAGACTCAGTCCTGCACTTGTTGAGTATAAAGTCAGACTCAATCCTGCACTTGTCGAGTATAAAGTCAGACTCAGTCCTGCACTTGTCGAGTATAAAGCCAGACTCAGTCCTGCACTTGTCGAGTATAAAGCCAGACTCAGTCCTGCACTTGTCGAGTATAAAGCCAGACTCAGTCCTGCACTTGTCGAGTATAAAGCCAGACTCAGTCCTGCACTTGTTGAGTATAAAGTCAGACTCAATCCTGCACTTGTCGAGTATAAAGTCAGACTCAGTCCTGCACTTGTCGAGTATAAAGCCAGACTCAGTCCTGCACTTGTCGAGTATAAAGCCAGACTCAGTCCTGCACTTGTCGAGTATAAAGCCAGACTCAGTCCTGCACTTGTCGAGTATAAAGTCAGACTCAATCCTGCACTTGTCGAGTATAAAGTCAGACTCAGTCCTGCACTTGTCAAGTATAAAGCCAGACTCAGTCCTGCACTTGTCGAGTATAAAGTCAGACTCAATCCTGCACTTGTCGAGTATAAAGTCAGACTCAGTCCTGCACTTGTCGAGTATAAAGCCAGACTCAGTCCTGCACTTGTCGAGTATAAAGTCAGATTCAATCCTGCACTTGTCGAGTATAAAGCCAGACTCAGTCCTGCACTTGTTGAGTATAAAGTCAGACTCAGTCCTGCACTTGTCGAGTATAAAGCCAGACTCAGTCCTGCACTTGTCGAGTATAAAGTCAGACTCAGTCCTGCACTTGTCGAGTATAAAGCCAGACTCAGTCCTGCACTTGTTGAGTATAAAGTCAGACTCAGTCCTGCACTTGTCGAGTATAAAGCCAGACTCAGTCCTGCACTTGTCGAGTATAAAGCCAGACTCAGTCCTGCACTTGTCGAGTATAAAGTCAGACTCAGTCCTGCACTTGTCGAGTATAAAGCCAGACTCAGTCCTGCACTTGTCGAGTATAAAGTCAGATTCAATCCTGCACTTGTCGAGTATAAAGCCAGACTCAGTCCTGCACTTGTCGAGTATAAAGTCAGACTCAGTCCTGCACTTGTCGAGTATAAAGCCAGACTCAGTCCTGCACTTGTCGAGTATAAAGTCAGATTCAATCCTGCACTTGTCGAGTATAAAGTCAGACTCAGTCCTGCACTTGTCGAGTATAAAGTCAGATTCAATCCTGCACTTGTCGAGTATAAAGCCAGACTCAGTCCTGCACTTGTTGAGTATAAAGTCAGACTCAGTCCTGCACTTGTTGAGTATAAAGTCAGACTCAGTCCTGCACTTGTTGAGTATAAAGTCAGACTCAGTCCTGCACTTGTCGAGTATAAAGTCAGACTCAGTCCTGCACTTGTCGAGTATAATCCGGACAGTGAGCTTTGCACAGGTCCAAGTACTTTTGAAATTTCAAATTCTTCTATTCGGAGTGAACTTTTGTTTTTTCCAAAAATCTGTACATGATCATAATTGAATTGAGGTTGTACTTTAATAAATACTTTGACAGTCTGGTTGGAAGCACTTGACACTTGAAGACCATAGTTTTACCATGCATTCTAATATGACTAGTGATCTTCAGAATAAATTCGAATATGGAGGAAACATTCATTCATTCATTCATTCATTATTGAAATCGACAGTACACAAAAGGTTAAGATCACTTTTATATAAAAAGAAGTAAGTGATAATCTCCAAACTTAAGGTTGATACCAATCGAATATTTTCATGTGGACAATTATCGAATTTAAAACATTTATACATTTTCAACCTGTCTTCTTCGTTGTATAACGGGGTGAAAGTTGAGGGGGATCGATCATGAACGCAATCTAATGGACATGCATGTTTCTTACTTCTTTATTCGGATATGTTATCCATGTAGCTGTCCTTATTCTTTATTCCACCCATAGACACTGGGAATAGTAGAACAAATGTTGCGCAGCTGACTTCATACTTTATTCAATAATGTTTTGCAGCTGACTTCATACTTTATTCTACCTACATGTATGGACACTGAGACTAGTAGAGAAACTGACATGTTGTACAGCTGTCTTCATACTTTATTCTACCTGTAGACACTGAGACTAGTAGAGAAACCTGGATAGTGTACAGCTGTCTTCATACTTTATTCTACCTGTAGACACTGAGACTAGTAGAGAAACCTGGATATAAGCTGTCTTCATACTTTATTCTACCTGTAGACACTGAGACTAGTAGAGAAACCTGGATATTGTACAGCTGTCTTCATAATTTATTCTACCTATGGACACTGAGACTAGTAGAGAAACTGACATGTTGTGCAGCTGACTTCATACCTTCATACCTTCACCTAAGACACTGGCAGTAGCAGAGAAACATCGACATGGAGGTTATACCTCAGCATGTATATGTTTAACCAACACTTTTTAGTGTTTCAGTAGTTCCATAGTTTTCGTGAAATTCAACAGGGTTTATTTCTGTTTAAGTATTTGGTCTAACCGACCATGTCCATTGTACATGTACATCTGAAATTACTTGTACTATGTTAAGCAGCATTGATTACTTAAAATTAGTCATAAGTTTACTTATTGTGTGTATAGGTTTCTTTTCTTTTCAAATACTGGTTTGCGTAATCGCAAGGACCTTGTTTGTTATGAAAGAAATCTAAATTTATCTTTGCCCTTGTAAGTTAGCTGCATATAACTTGACCAAACAATCTTGGTTTAAATTTAGTTGGTCATATTGAGCTAAATTTAGTAAATTGTCGTGATCATGAGACAAGCGGCTCAAAGTTATGAAATGTATTTGTATTTCAGAGAAAATATGAATTCTTCATGTTTTTAGTTTGAAAGTACTTAGATGTCTATAGAGGAGCCGTGTGGTATTGAGGGAATATGTTTTGTTTTATGTTGTAGATTTTGTAAAAAAATTGCAAACTTTTCAAGATTATTGACAGATCACTTAATCAGCCAAATTACACAAGGCTGTTCTCCGCTCACATAAGACATCCCAGTAATCAAAACTTTTGTTATCCTGCTGTTTTCCATTCGTCCTAAAAGTTTTACAATGTATACACACAGTGTTATAATATATATACTTACAGAGGCTACTTTGTGGTAGTACAAGCTATATCCACGATCTGTTTCAAGTCGAGGCTCTTTTGTGGTCACGTGTTGCAAGTAACCTCACTATCATCACATGATGACATACATTCGGGAGATATTTAGCATTACCTATCACTCACTTGGGGATTATTTCAGGAGGCAACATGACAGTTCAACAAAAGATTTATGATCTCTCTTTTTTGGAAGACATGATGTTGTTGTCATTTTGACGAAACTAAATACCAAATGTTCCTTGAAAACATAAAAGTAATAATAACCCTGTCCTTGTAAATGCTAACAAAAAAGACCCCATTTACCATTTTCTTGTTGTAGATTGATCGAATGATCGATTGATCCCTGATTCAATCATAACGACAGTTGGACAGTGAAAGATTTAAACTGCAACATTGTACTAACCCTCAGTCGCGTTGACTTTAAGCATATGTGTAGGAGAAAACTGGCCAATAGTTTTGCACATGTCGCGTGTTAGAAGCCGTTGCATTCTCGTACATCAAACAAAGTTTAAGTAAACGATTTCCTGCTGCTCGCGAAAAAGTAAATACACACCAATGTCATATCACTTTCATTCATAAACATGGTCAAAACTATGTAGCTTTTACAAAGTTTACATTTAAAATATTTCAATTTATTTGATTAGAGGAAATTTCAGTATTTTTCGAGGTGTATCTTTACTATTTACTGCAAGAAATAGAACAATATCAATCAATTCGTTTACATCAAAATTAAGATAGGAAAATCCTTATGGGAAAACAAAATCTTACGGATATCTAGTGACCCACACTTAGTGTGACATCTACTTTGGAATTATCATTTTCAAGATCAAGAAGTAAAATTTTATATATTTTTTTAAATGTTTTTATTTTCAAAAAATACATCATGGTTCACATCAATTCATAACATTTCAGCCATCCAAAAGGACAATCTACAAGGCATCAATACAGATACATATTATGAACAATATAGTTAAAGGTATATGTGTTCATGAAAACATGTCATTTTTCAATTGTTACTCTATTTTTTTACATAGGTTTGAAAATATTATACAAGCTTTGTAATATAGATATATATACTTTTTGCTTATTTCAGTGAAACAGAATTATACCTAAGAAATAGTTAAGTTTGAGAAAAGTATATGGAAAGAAGACCAGAATGAGTAAAATTGTGCCTGCTTTGCAGTTGAAAAAAGCCAGGTATTGTGTGGCTTTATAATAATTCAAAATTTCTCTTTCGTTAAAGTTGAAATTTGGCTGTATCTTTTTGATACTATTTTGTATACAAAGTGTATTTCATTAACAAAATGACAACGTTAAGTGGATTATTATTTTTACCTTTAAAAAAAACAAAAAAATGAAGTTTTCATATGAAAGATCAATATTTCCTTCCGATAATACCTGAAGCCATCCTGACAATTCCTTCCATACTGTCACAACATAAGGACATTCCCATAACAAATGGGTAATCGTTTCTGAAGTTGACTTACAATATGAGCATGAGGGAGAGTCAATGTATTTCCTTATATAAACTTATGTTTGGTCATTAAAATATTATGAGCAATTTTGAAATGAAACCATCTTAACTGCACTTTCTGTGCACCTGTTTGCCATTAAATAAATAGTTGACCAATCTTCCTTGTCATATTGTTTATTTAGAATGTTTTTCCATTTTGTTTGACTGGTGGGTCTAATTTGATATTCTGATAGTAATATATTGTAAAAATGCTTACTCTTCTGATTTTGTCCACAAATACAAGATATGTTAAAATGTAGTATTGGATAAGAAATGTGGTAGGAGGTTTTACCAAAGCCTACAACATCTTGAGATTTGCAAAAAGCTAGTATTGTCCTTTTCATGCCTTCAAAGTATAAAAAAATTATTTTGTTGAAACCATACATCTTGTCAATGTCAGCTTTTTGTAAGAAAATGCCATTTTGGTCTACAATATCATACACAAAATTAATGCCTTTTTTTCCATGTCACTATTATATGCAAATTTCTCATCTAACTTAATATTGTTATTAAACCATAGTCACTGGGTTAAATTATCTGAGAAAGTTTTCACATTTGTGTAGCATCTCTTTAGATAGTCGGACCAAGCCTTTAATGCATCGCTCCTAAATTGATTTGAAACATGAGGCAGAATATTATTACTAATGTGAGGTATTGATGAAAAAAGATTATTCAGTTTTGGTAAAAGCAAAGATTTCAAAATGACATTTCTACCCATTGGTGTCAAATATCTTGAAGACCATAAATTCATTTCCTTGTATATATTTTCAAGTTTTTCTTTATAATTAAGGTCCACAATATCATTTAAATCAACATTAAAATCTATTCCTAGTAATCTAAATTTTGACTTGGTCCAATCTAAATTCCTTACACATCTTGAGCCTAGATCTTTTTTTAACCTATCCATATCAGCCTAGTTTTTTCTGCATTAACTTTTAACCCCGAAAATCGTACGAAAAAAGCTAAAGTATTTAGAACTGCATAGAGACTAGCTTCTGTTCCATCTAAGGTTATTGTAGTGTCATCTGCAAATTGGGCTAGGAGGCTTTCAATATTACCAATATTTATTCCCTTTACTCCCTAATACTTCTGCGCATAAAATAAAAATATTATTAGTTACACGGCGTTTTGACAGGGTGTACGGGACTGTAAGACCCTTGTACATTCTGTATTTTCCTGAGGCGGAGCCGAAGGAAATGCAGAATGTACAAGGGTCTTACAGTCCCGTACACCCTGTCAACACACCCTGTCAAAACGCCATGTAACGAATTTATTACCCTTAAGATCTTTTATTTCAACACAGTTTACTCATTTTCGACCAAAATAAGTCATAACTAGACTGCGGTCCAAGCTCAGCACAGTGTGAACATCAAGAGTCGCGGTACGGAGCTAGCGGCAGTTATATAAAGGGAGATAACTCTGTGACTAAAAATATCCGAATTAAAAGTGTTGTTAAATGAAATAATTAAAGAGAAACATGTGTTCATATTGAATGAATGTAATAACACAATGGAAATTAACAATGATAGAACATTAGAATCTCTCAATTGATGTTGGTCATTGTAAATTTTGATTCTGAAATTCTCAGTCGAGCGGCCGTTTTACTTCCGCATTCCACCTGAGGTCAAGGTCATCCGTATGACCCGTTTGGTATATCACGTGACAAATTTGACGGGGTGTACACTTCGTACACCCTGCCAAATCCGACTACACGGGTACGTATGCTTTGGCTATTGACCAATCAGAATTCGAGAAATTTATCTTAAGGGTAATAAAGGGTGATATTGGGTCTCCTTGGCGACAGCCTCTTGTTATCTTAAAAAGATCTGTTGCAAATACATTTACTTGTACGGTAGATTCGTTATCATATTGTAACACCTGTATCCATTTTTTTAAACTTGGTCCAAAACAAAATAAATCATTTTGCATAAAATGTCTATCAACCAAATCGAAAGCTTTTTCAAAATCAATGAGTAGAAGTAAACCTGGAATTATGTATGATTCTGTATAGTCCATAATATCATATATTTGCCTTGTAACTTCACCGATATATCTTCCAGGAACAAAACTTTTTTGATCTTCAGTGATAATATATGAAAGTTTCGTCTTAAAGTCCCTTGGTCAGACTTGCATATCCAGTTAAGCCTTCCGAAAAATTGTGGTACGAGAGCACATAGTCGTGTAGAAACATCTTTCGAGAAAAATTTGATACCAAAATCCGACTGGCTACAGACAAATTTCAAACATCTGCATTATTTTAATTACTTGCTGTCATATCACCAATTTCACAGAAATCATGTCACGGTAAGTTGCTATTACTGCTGAGGCTAATTTGTAAGAAGAATTTAGTAGTGAAATTGGTCTCC
Organism: Steromphala cineraria; assembly: GCA_916613615.1. Lineage (NCBI taxonomy): Eukaryota > Metazoa > Mollusca > Gastropoda > Trochida > Trochidae > Steromphala > Steromphala cineraria. Next base: position 37,103,750 of record OU744736.1, on the reverse strand, counting down.
AGTTTTTTTAAATTTTTACTTTTATTTCCTTTTGGTAGACATGTAATGAGACCTTGTTTTTGAGTTACAGATAAAGAGCCATTTTCATATGCTTAATTTAGCGAATTAATAAGAAATATATTCAGGTCATTCCAGAAAAATTTAAGAAATTCACTTGAAAAACCATCTGGTCCGTGACTTTTATCATTTTTCATTTTCTTTAGAGCCGAAAGAGTTTCTTCATAAGTTAATTTTCCTTCCAAGGATGAAGCTGCCGCCCTAGACAATTTTAGTATTTCTGCATCAGTAAATAAATTCTCTAGTTTGATTTGTTTAATTTTCACTTGTATATAGTTTTGTAAAATAATTCAGTTTCTTCAAGTATTTCAGTGTTCTATCCATTTATCTTTGGATCTAAAATACAAACCTTTTGTCTTTTGTCTAGCTATATCCTCTATATCATACTTCACTTCACTCATTTCTTAACCTTTCCTTCCTTTTCACTATGTTCTAATTCAAAGTCAAGTTGGGTTTCCAAATCGGTAAGTTTCTTTTCCAGATCTATTCAAAGTTATTTTCTTCTTTGTCGATGAATAGTAAATTGTCATCCCAAGTAATAACATTTCCCACAATAATTGATCATTAGTATATTTGATTTCATCATTTTCCCATCTTAGCTGTATATTGCTCTAAGGTATTTTTTATTTTGGATTTCACTCGTTCTACATATTTTTCATCATAAAGTAAAGAATTGTTGAACATCCAGAAACCCGTAAGACCTTAAGAAACCCTTATCTCCTAAAGATATTGTTAAGGAAATTATTGAATGATCTATATATATCTGTATATATCTAATATATCTGTATCAAGAAAGAAATCTAACCTTGATTGCTTTAGTGGGGTTGGTTGTCTCCACGTGAAACGTTTTTCATATGGGTTTGATTCTATCATCGACTACACTTACTCTGTCTCAAATACTCTTTTGCAAACCAATCTGCAAGTCAACTCAACTTGCGACGAGATCGAGAACCTGTACAAAGTTACTGTTGAAACTCTTCTCCGGTCCAGCAACTTGTATATCCAGAAAACGCACTTCAAGAAATTCCTTAAACCCTACTGGAAGGGCGCCGTAAAAGCAAATCACAAGAAAATGATGAAGGGTAGAAGTGACTGGATTAATGCAGGTAAACCTCGAGGAATGGAATTTGAGAGCTTCAGACTATACAAAGGAGCAAAGGATGAATTCAGAAATACTTTAAGAAATGAAGCGACCAATTATGAAAGGGACTACTTTAAAGATATTGACACGGCTGGGAAATCAATCAAAAATGCTTCTGGTCAATGTTAAGTAAAGGGAAGAAGAACAAACACATATCATGCCTTGAAGTAGATGATACAAGCCTACGAGAACCTTATAACATATGCAATGCAATGGCCGACCACATGAAAAAAGTATATAAGGATCAAGGAGAATGTCACTTTAACAACCAATTCAAAGATAAAATAGAAGCAGAAATACAAGAATTGAGAAAGAGACTGCAGAGGACTGACCACAACATAGAAGATATAGAGACAACGGAGGAAGAAATAAAATCTCTCTGTATGAGGCTGAAGTCCAACAAAGCTGCTGGAATGGACGGAATATCCCAAGAGCACCTGAAATACGGAGGAAACCATCTGTGTCGATGTCTTGCAGTCCTATTCAACGCCATCCTAAAGACTGGATATATCCCAAATGATTGGTCAAAGGGAATAATTATACTAATTTTTAAAGGTGGAGTCAAAGAAGTCAAAGGTCCTTGCAGATTCTTATCGAGGGGTAACCCTGCTACCTGTTATCTTTAAACTCTTTGAGTCAGTTCTGTGCAAGAGGATTCCTGAGTTCACATAATCAAACACATTCCCAAGCAATCAACAATATGAGTTTCAGAGAGGCCTATCGTCCTGCCACACAAGCTTTGTCATCCAGGAAACTGTTCACCACTATCTTGAAAGATCTGATGCAGTAAATATGTGCTTCCTCGATAGCTCAAAGGCATTTGACACTGTATGGCATTCAGGACTGTTATATAAGCTCCATCACCTTGGCATTCACAGTGCCGTATGGACAGTTATTGACAGCATGTATAGGTCAATGATGCGTTGTGTAGCTACAAACAACGAGAAATCCCACTGGTTCAAGTTATACAGAGGTGTGAGGCAGGGCAGTGTCATGTCAGCCAAGCTGTACCTACTCTACATAGGCGAGCTACTCAGACGCCTGGACAAGAGCAAGAAAGGAGCTATGGTTATGGACCTGCACATCACATCACCAACACAAGCAGATGACATCGCCTTGTTAAGCCCAGTCAAAGCCAACCTGCAACAGATGGTGAACATATGCCAATAATACAGCTCTCTCTGGAGATTCACCTTCTCCCCAACTAAATCCCAGTTCATGCGGTTTGGTAAGAAGGACAAATCATCACCTGAGATAACACTCTACCACAGAGATGTGCCTGAAGTTACGGACGTAAAGCATGTTGGTATTATTCTGGATGCGCACTTTAACTCATGGGACAGAACTCTTGACAGCTGCTCCAAACTCAAATTCTCAGTTCTGGCAATTATCAAGTCAGGGTGTCACCCCAAAGGCCTAAATCCTCTTACTTCATCAAAACTGATACGCTCAATTTGCATTCCCAAAGCTATGTTCGGATGTGAACTGTGGAACACCATCTCACGTCCTGAGATCCTAGCTCTTGAACGAGACCAGCGTTTTGCACTAAAGATGATCCAAGGGTTACCAAGGCACACAATAACAGATATATGTAGGGCACTCCTAGGATGGTCATCTCTAGAATCTTACATTGTTGAGAAGAAACTGCTGTTCTTTGCCTAACTCTGCAACAACAAGAATCATCTTCTACAACGGCAACTGATGAGAACAAGAATCCACCGGTACAGACAGCAGTGCACAGCAGCCAGTGCAGGGTTTTACCAGACCTATGCAGAATCCTCAACAAGTACTCCCTTGTAGAATATCTTGACATTTACATCAGAAGTGCCACCCTTATGAAGCAATCTACGTGGAAGAGACTCGTGAAAAAAGCAGTTGCTGAATACGAAATCGAGAGATGTTAAACCAGAATCAAATCTGACCCAGACCTCCAGCACTTCCGGGATATTCACTCCACACTGCGCCCACATACAGCGTTGGTGATAGAGAGAGATAACCCCACCCTGAAGACAGCAGCAGTAGCCCTGGTACAGAAGTGTGCTTCATGGAGACCTGGGAGAGACACTGGTATGTGTAGTAAATGTGACTGTGTGAGCGATGACCTACTGACTCACGTCGTGTGCCAATGTAAGAAGACATGCAGTATGCGGGACGATTTATGGTGTGAGATCAGCTGTGTTGGGCCAATTGAACTCAGTGTTAGGCTCCACGAAAAACAGGATGTAGACATTATAACCTGCCTGCTTTCCTGTTCACCCCCAGTCCCAACAGACCAAGAGACGTGTCTACAATTCGCAAAGACTGTGATAAAGCATCTCCATCATATTATAACTATCTCCAATCAAACTAACTTATATATTTAATCACTTCAAACACTGTGTCCTTTTACTTTGAAAATTGTATAACTAAATTCTGTCATAAATCAAATTGCATTGTATACACTCTCCTATGGAGGAATAAAAGCATATATATATTCAAAGTTATTTTCTTCTTTGTCGATGAATAGTAAATTGTCATCCCTCTTATTTCATCATTTTCCCATCTTAGCTGTATATTGCTCTAAAGTATTTTTTATTGTGGATTTCACCCGTTCTACATATTTTTCATCATAAAGTAAAGAATTGTTGAACATCCAGAAACCCTTACCTCTAGGGGCATCTCCTAAAGATATTGTTAAGGAAATTATTGAATGATCAGAATTAACGCTTGGGGATATATCTGTTTGTACAACCGAGTTTAAGACATTATGGGAAACAAGAAAGAATTCTAACCTTGATTGCTTTAGTGTGGTTGGTTGTCTCCACGTGAAACGTTTTTCATATGGGTTTGATTCTCTCCATGGGTCTTAGATCTAATAAATCTATTATATTAAGTAATTCTTGTCTTGCTTTTGGGTTGTTTATATGCCTGTTCTTATAAGTATGCAATAACCTTTTACTTTCTTGTCTTTCAAGCATATCTTTGATGTTTGAAATAAAATCAGGACTTCTTGGTGTGGTCAATAAACATTAATAATTGTATAGTCTACTTCATTTATTACAACATTTAATAAAATATAATTTCCATCATTTTTGTCAATTTCCTGGTGAATAACATTGAATTCAAAATTGTTGTTAAAAAGAATAGCAGTTCCTCTAGCACTGCTCTTGAAGTGATTTAAATAGCATTGCTTATAACCCCACTGTTGCTTTATCAATTGTTCTTGCTCACTAGTGAAGTGCACATCCTGAAGGCAGAATATGTTTGCCCTTTTTTGCTTTAAAAATCTAAAAACTAGTTTTCTTTTGAAAAAGTTATTTAATCCTCTGCAGTTAAGAGATAAAATTTTAAGTCTTTCCTTATGATTTTTACATATAGATATTTCAAAACAATATGGGGTCTTAAATTATATAGCTTTATTTTTACTTTAGTAGTATTTTCGGGACTTTTTTTGGAAATAAAGATTAAAACACGTACATATGTGTACTTTTACGGCTTCTTTGGTGGCTTGATGTTAATTTTGGCACCCATTAGTTATCAATAAACAAAAATTGGTTTGGCCTCTAAGTCAAATTCAGATCATGTTTGAAAAAGAAAAAAAAAAAAAAGAAATCTAAAATAAAAAAATCTTAACTAGATACATTTCTGGTCTGTTTTACATTAAAGTGTACACTGATACATCGCCAGTTAAGGTACAACAATATTAGAACTAAGCACATTGCACATTGTTGTCACGTTCATAAACAAAAACAATCAGTCGATCTCTACAGGAAAAATGCACTCATTATACATAGATTTTAATATTGTCATCCAACGATGTAAGAGTTGTAAGCTTTACGTGCTTAGTTAGTGTCACCGGAGAGTATTAGGCCATTTCTATAATACTCGATGAAGAATAAACAAAAACATGTCCACACGATCTGTAGATTCCAATACAGGAAGTAGTAATAAAAAATGAGCTCCTGACACAGATGCTTTTCAGAAATCCTCACTGGCACTGTAAGGAGTTCAAAAGTAAATATTATTGTTCTCATAACGTTCACATTATCTCTTGAAAAACATTTATCAATAAGAGATTTTCTTATCTTTCCTTACTTGATTTCCTCATCAAGCTCTATCTTTTTCCATTCCTTCTGCGGATTTCCTGTATTGAAGAACGATGTCAATTCCCCTTTCGAAGATCCTCGTGTGGTATTTGTAGTCTTCTAATCTTGTACGCCTTTGACGCCAGTTTCCCCCTGTATTTCTTAAGGATGACGGGCAGGTTTGTTCGAACGGATATCTTCATTTCCCTCAGTTTCTTCTTTTCTCTGTATGATGTGTTGAGAACCTTTTGCTTATCTATCTGCCGTACAAATTTTACGATAATTGGTTTTGGTTGGTTTCTGGTTCTGTCAGACGTGCTTAGTCAGGGCAGTCGATGAATGTTATCAAATACAATGTCCGAAGGCAATTTCAAGTGTTCAAAGAGATTATTTAACCGCATCTTCCGCGTCCTCGTTGTCCGGTACTCCATAGACGAGCAAGTAGTTTTTTCTTTAGTACATTTCCAAGGTCAGCAGTTTTCTGTCGTTTTCTTTTCTGGCCTCACTTAATTCTGCTCATCAATTTCTGACTTGTTTTTTTCGTATTTATTCGCTATTCCATTCGGCTGTCTTTATAACATCGTTGATTTTTTGGCTGAGAGCTGTAATTTCTTCGATAGTTTTCGTTGTAATGTTGTCAGCTTGAAATTTGAGGCTTTTGTCAATGTATGCTTTCATGTCGTCCTGATCCGTCACGACCTGCATGGTGGTAGCGGATTCTTCAACATTTATTTCGTTGTTGTGTTTTGTTATAGAATTCTTTTATTGTTTATTGTTCCTTTGTTACCTCCAGAGGTTTTCTTGACTTGCTGTCTTGTATTTTGAGCCATTTCACATAGATTGTGTTGGGTTATTTGGAGCTCCGTCACACACGTCTTATCCCACGTAGCCGGAAGTAAAATATACTTAACGATACTTAAAGACATGCATATGTAACATTGTAGCACTTACTTAGCGATGGACTGAAATGCTACATGACAACTTTCGAGGTTTGTGAAAAAGGGATAGAAATTTGACATTGACTCGACTTCTGAAAACGACAAAGTAATGGCTTAAATACGACTTTATAGATACACGACTTAATTAGGCCGACCAACAGAATAAAACGCACTGAAGCGTGTCTGCCTCGTGACGTGTTAGAAGGGACGTGATTCCCCAATTGTATGCCCTCGTTTTTTTTATTCAAGCTGAAAATGCTCAAGAACAAAATGACTTTGAACTGTTAAGACAACTGAAAGATGATATAGAAAGTCACTTACAAACACATCTTTCTATCTCTAAAACATTTGAAGATTATCTCAAAAGATGCGACACACAAGAAAGTTCACTAGAACTCTCTTCTCATCTAATGATCACCAATACTCTTACTGATAGAGTAAGTGGTGGTTTGAGCAGCTTTACATTTGTAAAGACTGAATGTGTTAAAGCTGATGTACATTTTTCTCAAAACCTTGAGGAAGGTTCAGTTCGTTCTAGCAGAAGTAGACGTTCCCGTCGTTCAAGATGTAGTTCTACAAGCTCAACTGTCATTCTGGGGCGGGGGGGGGGGGATGCTTTGCCTTACCTATACGGGCCAAATGACATTTCATGCAACAAAAATGGAGAGAAATTGAACGCCACCACTGGGTACAACTTCAAGATGCGTTTCTGTCACAGTTGTGTTTTCATGATGTTAACAAAAGACCCTTACTTGTAATAAAACTGAAGTTTTTTAGCACTTCCATCAAATGAATTTTGAAAAAATGCCTTCAACTTAAACTTCATTTTTCATCAGGATAAAAAATACTTATTACATGTAGTGATTGATAAGATGTGTTTGTTAAACACTGATTCCCCGGTAAAATAAGTAAATCGTAAATGTATATTTTTGTGTCAATATGTACATGTACCTGATACTGTCATGTCACGTAATGATATTGGAAAGTAGAGTTACTTCCCTTTGACCAATGTGCTAATCATTATTGTAGTTTTAGCGGTCATTTCAGTATAGTTGTTATCTCCCTTTGTTTACCTCGTGTTAGCGTGTCGGACATGAACGCTTTAGCAACAAGCGTTGCATCTTATCATTTTCACACATTTCTATGCATGTATGCCTCCACCAAGACGTACGTTTACATTCAATATGATAAAGGAGTCATTCCTCATAATATTAACATAATTATCTAATTATGTCGTGTTTATTTTATTTGGCATGTCTTATAAATGTGCATCGGTAAAGCCATGACTGGGATAATGTTACTTTCTAAAACCACGCTTCTCTGTAAGTTTGTGAGGCTCTTAACTAGTGGGTGTAACATTTATATTTTATTTTGTAGTGAATTTATCACTGTTTATGAACCGGCATGTTATTTTCAAAGAATTTTGATATCACAAAATATGTCAATAATGTAAATTAATTAGGCCAAATGTATTAATGAGTGTAACTTTGCCAATAGTGTAATTTTACTCATTCAATGTCAAGAAACCGCATACCCACCAAACCTTTTTATTATTTTACAGTTTTACCGCATCAGTGATTGTCTTTGATGTAACTAAAGATCTATGATATTGTACGTGCGCTTTAGTGCAATCCCTGATGTAAGGGCATGTAACTCTAATCTATGGTGTAGTAAAGCATGGTTCGGAGCAAACAGTTGTTGCGTTATTACAGCATGCGGAATATGGCCTATGAGCAAGCAGAGAAGCAATCAACATTGGCGACGAGGTGAAAACCGACGTGTTTATTTCTTTTTATATGAAACACATGAACACAAAGAACATTTCTCTTAAATTTGGACAAATTTAATGACATACATACTATCCGCATAGTTTTCAAACATGGCGGAAGGTCAAGCAGAGCAACCCTTTGAAGTAATAGTGCACACTGACTCTAGAAATTTGAAAGCACAACCTTTCATTCCATCTTCTGACCAAATATCAACGGGGAAATCATGGGAAGACTGGTTAGAATCAATTGAGAGGGAGTTCAGGTTTTTCAAAATAACTAATCCCACAGATATGAAAGATGCCCTGATAATATTCGGAGGTAAAGAGATTTCAAGACTTTCTAAGAGTTTACCAGACCAACCAGGTGGTGGCAATGAGTTTCAGAAGCTTAAAACAAATTTGAACAACCATTTCACACCCAAACGTAACAAACATCATGCCAGGTACTTGTTTCTAAGAATGAGGCCTTCAACTAATGAACCTACATGCATGTATGCCTCTTGACTTCGTGAGAAAGCCCAGGTTTGTGAGTTTGGTGAAAATTGTGATGAGAGAATCTTGGAACACATTATTCAAACTATTGATAATAAGACTCTGATACAGAAAACTATAAGCAAGTCATGGACATTATCACAGTTTCTTACTGAATCATCACAGTTAGAGGATGTCGCTCTTCAGGTTAACCAAATGAGGGATGAACAAGACACTCCATCATCAGTTCATCAGGTAACCAGGAGAACAAGAGGTAAAACAAAACAGCATTTCCAGACACACAGAAATAAACAGTTTCCTCAATGTAATTATTGTGGTCAGAAAATGACAATTTATTTACCCTACGCGTACCACTTGCAGATGAAATCCTGACGTGATCAGAAGTAACGAGGGACACTTGGTGTCGATAACTACATATCACTTGAAACCCAGGCCCATACACCTGGTATGTGTATACCTTCATTGCATTGTAATTTTTTATGATTTATGTAATATGTTGTGATGTATGAACAGGCTAGATTAAGATAAGATGTAATATATTGTATTCATTATGATATGTAATTTCTTTGAGAGGCATTTTAGAAGTTGGAATGACAATAGTGCTGAGGAATATATGGATGACAACTTCTTTGTTCATTGTATGCAACATTTCGACACAGATTCTTCAATGACACAAGAATCTGTGTCGAATCCTCGCATACAATGAACATAGAAGTTGTCATCCATATATTCCACAGCATTATGATATGTAATAATAAGCACTTGCTTGCACTCTAATGAGTTGCTTTTACACATGGTAAACGTAGATGTAAACATATGATCATGCTAATGCACGTGATGCACAATTGATTTTAAGCTACATGATAGTGTATTAAGTAATGCATTGACAATGATAGTGTTTGAAGTGTTTAACATTAGCATAGCATATGTGTCATGGACTTTGTAACTTATTATGCTTTTATATTGTTTCAGGGTTACTTATGTATAAACACATATCCGTACCTTTGTAATAAAGGTTGAATACTCGTGTATTCTGGTGTCGTCACTCACACCCCGGCAGTGTCCACTGGTTCATCCCACAACCCCTTGACAACTTACTGCTACAGGATCTCAATACATGTATGCTAAAGATTGGCCCATTTTGCAAACAAAACTTTGAGAGCTAGGATTGATAAAAATAAATAAAAAAATAGAGCCATTGGCTCTGTAGCTCATCAGGCTTCATCATCAACTATGATGTAGAGTGTGGCCAATGTGATTCCCCCTTTGTAGAGGCCACAGGGTCACCAATCATAAAATTAAGTATATAGCAGTGTATAAAATAGATTGGAAATCTAGCCTGTCCTGAAAATTCATTGGTCAATTCCTTTGAGAAATTTAAGAAAATAATTGAAAAGTTACCAGTCCTGACCAAAATGTTACCTGTCCTGACCAAAAAGTAACCAGTCCTGGCAAAAAGTAGCCAGTTCAAGGACTGGCTGACGGGCAATATTTTAAACACTGTATATAGGCGACAAGTTTCAGTTTTCTAGGCCTTATACTTCAGGAGAAGATGAAAATAGATTTGAAGGACGTTCTTGTTGCCTTTATTATTATTATAAAGCTACAACTCATCATCCTCACTAGTCAAGGAGTCTGTACACAAGGTTTCAGCTTTCTAGGCCTTATGCTTCTGGAGAAGAAGATGAAAATAGGTTTTTAGGGTGTGGCCTCTGTGGCCTTTATTAGGGGTCACAGGGCCACCAAAGCTACAATTTATAATCTTCGCTAGTCAAGGAGTCTGTACACAAAGTTTCAGCTTTCTAGGCCTCATGGTTCTGGAGAAGAAGATGAAAATAGGTTTTAGGGCGTGGCATATGTGGTCCTTATTAGCGGTCACAGGGCACCCAAAGCTAAAATTTATAATCTTCACTAGCCAAGGAGTCTGTACACAAAGTTTCAGCTTTCTAGGCCTTATGGTTCTGGAGAAGAAGTCGAAATTCCACAAAGTTTACGGACGGACGGACGCCGGACACCATGCCATGCCATAAGCCCATCAGGCCCATCAGGCCTTACAATTAAGCTAATGTCTGTTAACAGGACCAGATAAATCAAGAAAATTCACATGCAGGACTTGTGAAATACATGCTTAAGGTCATGCTAAAGGTCAACAACCAATAGTGCATGTATAGGGGATTCTTAATATTGCCTCATGAATATTTATGAGGCACGGAAAAGGGAGCGCGCATAATCGAAAACGAGGCTAAGGTAACATTCAATAGCATTGACATGTCGGTAGCTTTCCCTAAAAGCGCTTCGTTTTGGAAAATAATGAGGTATTTACAATGCCAAAAGTTCAGAAACGATGCAGTAATTAAATATCTTCAGGTAACACAGCCGATAATAGTATTTTACTCGCTGGGCGAGTTTTCTTGATTGATTCACAGGGCTGTTTACACATTTTGTGCACCGTCAGTTTGATTCCGATGTTGCTAATTAATTTTATACGCTTTACAAACTAACTAAACTTTACACATATCCCTTATTTCAAGAATATTTCAATTATAATCTATATACATATTTCATTTGGGTAAGAAAAACAATAATAAGGTCTCCTCTAGTCTTCGATGTCTTCGAGTTACTTTCAGTTCATCGAGTGCAGGCCTTATGTAAACAAACTGCATCTACTTAATTAATTCTTATACAATAAATTTATGAGTCATATCAGACTAAAATAATACGTTTGAAAATTTTCATAATTAATATCTTAACGTTTTCTATGTTTCTGATAACGCCCACATCAAGAATATTCTTATCTTAAAAATATTATTATTGCAGATAAATATTTAATATTTTACATAAATAATAAGTGATACTGAGTACTCCTGCATATCTACAGTACATAAAATCATTTTTAGAAAATTAATGTACATATAGAACTTATTCTTCTCAGTTCTTCTATTGAGAAAAGTTGAATTTAAAATAATCTCAGTGAGATATTTTTGTAGTTGCAAATTTAAGTTTGTAAAAATTTATATAAATTTTTTTTTAAATAAATGTTATGTTTATCATATGAGAGCAACAGTATAATGAGGGAGATCCTTACAAATTATTAGGAATATTATATTGAAAAAAACCCCACACAATTGCAGCAGCCTTTAAATAAGAAAAAAATATTGATAATAATTCTGATGGCATAAAGCTTGTTTTCAGCATTAACTGACAAATAAATGTTGTGGCCTAGGAACATATTTCAATCAACGCTACAAACAAATCTAAATGGTAAATTTAGAATAATGATAATTAAAAAATGTTAAATTTGGCCTGTGTTTTCAAACTATTTGTTTAGTTTTGTTTATACTTATATTGTTAAATTATTTTCTTTTTCTTGACACAGAACTAGCCATATGTTCAGAGTATATTAATCATATATATATTTTTAAATAGAGCTTTTTAAATCTCTGTTCTGGGGTTGTAGAAATATTCAAGAAAATCACTAGAATTGATCTAAGACCACTGTTAAATCATGTTACATGAATTATAAAAATTGTAGTATATATATTAGAAGCAACTGCATGTACTTTATTAGATAAATGAGGGATATCTTTACATTTGGAAAAAGGATATTAAAAAATAAATTTTACAAAAGGAACAATTATTTAGGTTTAACAAAGTGCAATCAATTATTTTTGTGACATAAATCTTCACCAAAGAGATTATAGAAACTGTCAATTTATTTTGAAGGTCTGAATACTTACTTCAAATTGTATCATTTATACCTAGCTAAAGGGCTGTTTTTTATAATGCTGAAATTCATGAATAACATTTTTATGTTCAAGCAATTTTGTTAGTATTTCATATTGTTTCAATTATTTATCTTCAGTGCCTAGAATAAATCACACAATTCAAGTAAAGCATTAACCAAACAAAGATCTACATTGCCATAAGTCCTACCAGAACTCCTTTTAAACTAATCAAATATTCATTGAAATATTATTGAATATCATATCAATTCTAACAAAAGAATATGTTTACAGTTAAATAATAAGATATAACAATTTCCTTCATTTTAATGAAATTGCAATTTTCAAATGCTCCATATCAAAGCAAAATAACATTCTTAATTTTTAATATGATTATTAATATATACATGCATTTCCCTCCCAGACCAAGTTTGTCTACTGTTTATTTGTAACTTGTATGGCCTTACATATTGGTAAAACTTAATAGAGTATTGAAGCATCTATATGTAATTCAATGTGCCAACAATTCAAATTATTTCCCCACAATAATAATATTTATTGTCTCAAGACCATGTATGTGTGCTGATATCTATTAACATATCAATGCAAGGCTTATTTATTATCATCACAATATCAATAATTCTCCATTTCATATTTGAATCATGATGAATAGTTTTTGTTTTAAAATATTCTGTTTAACAAGCTTCTTACTTTTCAATATAATTATGATGTGTCTTTTTGACGGTTTTGCAGCACAGCCAACATTGTAAATCACAATAAATATTTGTAAACATCCCCAAGGCTCTCATAAGTTGGGCAGTTACGGCAGTTTGTTCAAAATGTTGGCAGTGGAGATCGAGATAATAAACAAAAATAGAGCCATTGGCTCTGTAGCTCATCAGGCTTCATCATCAATTATGCTGTAGAGTGTGGTCAATGTGATTCCCCCTTTGTAGAGGCCACAGGGTAACCATTCATAAAATTCAGTATATAGGCGACAAGTTTCAGTTTTCTAGGCCTTTACTTCTGATGAAGAAGATGAAAATAGATTTGAAGGACGTTCCTGTTGCGTTTATTAGGGGCAACAGGGTCACCAAAGCTACACAAAGTTTCAGCTTTCTAGGCCTTATACTTCTGGAGAAGAAGATGAAAATAGGTTTTTAGGGCGTGGCCAGTGGCCCTTATTAGGGGTCACAGGGCCACCAAAGCTACAATTTATAATCTTCACTAGTCAAGGAGTCTGTACACAAAGTTTCAGCTTTCTAGTCCTTATACTTCTGGAGAAAAAGATGAAAATAGGTTTTAAGGGCTTGGCCCTTATTAGGGGCCACAGGGCCACTAAAGCTACAATATTTTAACCTCACTAGTCAAGGAGTCTGTACACCAAGTTTAAGCTTTCTAGGCCTTTTGGTTCTGGAGAAGAAGATGAAAATAGGTTTTAAGGGCTTGGCCCCTGTGGCCCTTATTAGGGGCCACATGGCCACTAAAGCAACAATTTATAATCCTCACTAGTCAAGGAGTCTGTACACAAGGTTTCAGCTTTCTAGGCCTTATGCTTCTGGAGAAGAAGATGAAAATAGGTTTTTAGGGCGTGGCCCCTATGGCCCTTATAAGGGGCCACAGGGCCACCAAAGCTACAATTTTTAATCCTCACTAGTCAAGGAGTCTGTACACCAAGTTTAAGCTTTCTAGGCCTTATAGTTCTGGAGAAGAAGTCGAAATTCCACAAAGTTTACGGACGGACGGGCCGACGGACGGACGCCGGACACCATGCCATGCCATAAGCCCATCGGGCCTTACAAGCCAGATGAGCTAAAAATTACATTTTGTTGAATGTTTATCATAAATTTGCAATGAGGTATATAGCAATAAAAAAAACTATGATCTTGTTTGCAAAATTTGCAAAACTCGTCGGTTTTTTGAATTTGCCATGAATTTAACTATCCAAAACGAAGGTTCGTTATGGATTTACATGGAATGATTACCTCCATTGGGGCGATTTTATTGTCATACAACAGGTTTACGTCACTGGTGTAGCTGGAAAACGCTTCTATCATACAGGCACAATCATTTCTAGCCGATAGAAATCAGAGGATCGCACCAACAACACGTAGCCATTACGCGAACCAGGAAGTAAGAAGCGGCCTTAGCCTCGTTTTGGATTTGAGAAGGTCATAGGTCGTATGCATGCATAAATATTGAGAATCCCCTATATGTTTCCGCTAATGCTACAACCTATCCCCTGATATCCTCCTATATTCTTCTGTTGTATCGCTATATATAGCAAGCCAATCAAATGATGCCCTTTCAGCGATAGCGGCAAACTAGTTTCTTGGTTTCGTTCCGCGTGCTCACCAAGGATTCAATAGGAGTGCTATTAGATAATAAATTTGATTCTCATTGCATTCTCCCGCTAAGCTCCAAATCACGCGCTCTTAGATTTCCACGTGCGACATCACTAGACAACAGTCAGTGTATGGAGTTCGAAATAGTTTGACTGAAGGCTATAAATAGCGCTGAGCAACCACCCGTCAGCGATACGACAGAAGACTATAGGAGGATATCAGTGGATAGGTTGTAGCATTAGCGGAAACATATACGCTGATGTTGCAGGATGTAGTTTAAATTACGATACCAATTAGTTTTAAAATGTTTAAAAAGTGTGAAAATGACTTTTTATGGTGTGGACTTAGTGTAACCTCCCTTGTCCGATAATCGTCAGAATGAACGGGACGAATGAGACAAAGCTTATATTATAGCAAGCATGATAGGAAATATTTTATCGAATATTTACGGCAAACAATCTTTAACATTATTATTTTAATAACTGTAATTCCCTTGGTTGCAGTATTTGTTTGTATCAATGAAATTAAAGCTCTTACAATATTAAGCAAAAATGTATTAATGAGCTTCAATCAATAATTAATTGTTACCGGTACCAAATTTTAAGGTACCGACACCATCAAAATCCCAGTGAACTATTTCATATCGTCGTGGTGAACTATTTAATGTCAAGCCGTTACTAACTGAGTGAACGGTTTAATGTGATGTTTCTATGAAGTTTGTAGCGAGAATTGCTCTTTTGATAAGTGTATCAACATACTTGAGGTCGAAATAAGGTCAAGTTGACTTTATTCACCTTTTTGTTAAATCGTAGGCCTACAAAAGAAAATCGAACAAATGTCTAAGATGTAAACGTATACGCTGCTGCGCTCAGAAAAAACCCACAAGAAAATGTGTACAAAATGTAATACATCAAACATACACCTCTGTAATGATTGCAGCCAGGATTTAAGAACCGCCCAGTACCAAAAGAGTTACTTGAGTTGCCAGGGGTCATGTATGCCAAACTTTACAAGTAGAGTCATCAGAACGAGAAGTATCGATAATGCAGGAGTTATCTTCAAAACGGACAACTTGTCTCAGTTCTAAACTCTGTGATAGGATAACCAAAACTGTCGATTTTCTTCAGGGTATCAATACCTTGATGGAGTTTTAAAGTGAGATTTATGCTATTACATTTTAAAGAGTTATGGCCCATGTAAGAATATGTTTGCATGTACCTATAATGAAAAACTAACTTGGCGGGTGTTGTAATGACTATGTCTCCTTGTTTATCATAACCCTGTTTTTCTCTCTTTACCTTTATTATACAAATTTAATTTCAATTTGGAAAGGTTAGTTCTTAAACCAATTCGAATTCTGTTTCATAAATTCACTGTTTACTTGTGACATGACGAAGAGCATATGGTTATTTTAAGATTACTCTAATGTGAAACAATCGTTTCAAAATAAATGCGATCATTTCACTTTTATGATATTCATTCCACATTCCATTACCACTGTCGTGTACCCTGTATGGAGGGGACTTTTCAAAATGGTGGACGGGACAGGTCAACAGAGGTAGGTCACTGGTGTCTGCTTTCATCGCTCCCTTCTCCTAATCGTTGAGGTTTAGGTGGTCACCTTTAACTGTGGTAATCAGGAATAGAATTTTAAATACATTCCTGCATTTTGAAAAGTCCCCTCCATACCGGGTACACGACAGTGATTACCATTTCATCTGATTCCACTTGGGTGCTTGTCCTTTCGCAAAAGCAAGTAAATGAAGCGAGATGAACTGTGACACAAGAATACATTGATAACATGCACACTTATATTCAATAGCTATCCCAAGTTTGTTTTAATCATAAATGTCATTGGAACTTTTTTGAAATTCTTTTAAACATATTTAGGTTGATCTTTTGTCTCACTAAAATGTATTTTTAGATATAATTTTCCTGTCTCCGTAAATTTCACTGCAGCGTAATATTATCCAACTGAAGTCACAAAATGTTCAGAGCAATAAGAGCAACATACGGTCCATATTCTAAACACCGCATCCGAGGAATAAAATATCAGAAAAGTTGAGTAAATGCTGCAAACGTGATTAGATGACGAGAACAAATAGTTCACTGCCTAAAAATGAAATAGTTCACTGGGACTTTGATGATGTCCGTTTTAAAGGACGACAGCTCGAAAACAGGACAACGTTTTGCATTCAAATTTGGCACAAAGAGAGTTTGATAATTGTTCTACAGTTTGATGTGTTTAGTTTTTCATTTGGTCAACAATGATACCTTAAATGTTGGTAAACTGGCGAGTCTGAGTGGACTTTTCGCTGCTACCAGACATTGTTTTAGAGGCTCATGGGCTGGTATCTAAACAGAATTTGGCGATATTTGGTGGTATTACGCATAAATGTCTTCTATTTTACAGCCTGAATTTTGGTGACAATCTGGCTTCTAAATATGAAGATATTGACAATTTTCCTACACCTGAAATATAGAACGTGCTCCTCTCTCGTGTGGCAAATAGTTCACTTCCGGACATGAAATATTCCCTGCCGTTCACCGCTACTACGGGGTGGAGTTGAACCCTTATAAGAACAGACTGGCAAAATGTGCACAGTTTTTATTGTGCATCTTATCAGAAACAGAAATATGTGGAATTAACTGCTGACAAATTTATAATTAATCTGGAAGGTAGGTTTTCAAGCTTAATAACAATCTGTTCAACATCAGCCATGATTGGGAAAAAACGATATCAAAAAGGTCAAAACATCTAAAGTTAGCCTCTTGTCATCCTGGTTTCTCTCCGTGTCCCTGGAAATGGTTGGTCGCAACGACCTAGAGTACCTCTGGCTAGTCTGCCTTTAACGTTGACATTGATCAACGCAAAGGTTAATGGCCTTAATGTTGTACATGTGCGGCCAGCCTCTACTATAACCAAGGCTTAGTAAGCAGAGGTTCTCAGGACCAACACTAGGTATCCTGGCTAATAAAGTCAGACTTGAGATGGACTACCATTATACCTAGTGTTTAACCAAACCATAAACAGCTGGTGGCAAGATATTTAAACTGCTGAACAAATTAGTAGCCTATACAGTAACAACTAGGTAAGACTATGTTTGGGCTTCAAAGCCGTTCACTAACAGCTTCAACCTTCCCTTTGAAGCCTTTCTTATTCTCACAGGTCTGTAACACCTTAGTCTAACTTAGTACAGAACTATTGCTTCTGTACAAAAGGTTTGTAATGACTTGGTTAGACCTGCTATGGAACCCTAGCTTCAATACCAGTGGTCCATAAAAGCTGGTTCTGAACCGCTATGGAACCAGAGCTTGAACTGGCTGGACCTTACTGGTTGGACTAGACCTGTCGTGGAACCGTGGCCAGCTACAAAATCACGGCTCCCATTCAAAAACAGCCAGATTGACCAGTTACAAAACCACAGCTCCCGTACAATAGGTCTGTAGCAGATAGGTTTGACCCGTTAAAACCCATGGCTTCCTTACTGGGGAACCGTAAAGACTGGGTTAGTCCCGTCAAGGCTCCCGTACAAAAAGTCTGTAACGGCCAGGTTTGACCCGCTACAAACCCACGGCTCCCATGCATAAAGTCTGTAACGATTAGGTTTGACCCACTACAAACCCAGAACTTCCCTACAAAGGGTCTGTAGCGGCTAGGATTGACCTGTTACGAACTCATGGTTTCCATACTGGGGAACCTAGAGACTGGCTTTGTCCTGTTACGGAAACATGGCTTCAATACATAGAGTCCATACAGCTGGGTTTGAACTGCTAGAAAATCATGGCTTCTGCACACGAAGTCCATGATGGAGGGTCTGAACTGCGAGGGAACCTTTGCCATCATGCATCGGTC
This sequence comes from Steromphala cineraria, assembly GCA_916613615.1. Lineage (NCBI taxonomy): Eukaryota > Metazoa > Mollusca > Gastropoda > Trochida > Trochidae > Steromphala > Steromphala cineraria. The sequence continues at coordinate 37,085,367 of OU744736.1, read as the reverse complement.
CATAACAGTCTGCTCTGGCCTGTGATGGATCCATTGCTACTGTTTACAGCTACCGTTTACGGCTGCCGTCACGGCTGCCGGTCACCGCTACCGGCCAAGACTTGATACCCAGGCCTGATCCATGGCCTGTTATCAGGGTATTGCCGTCTGCCTTCCCAGCTGTTCCGCAATGCGAGCCAGACTGAGGTAGGACCTTAGCAAAGAATAAAAAACAACTGACCTCAGAAAGGTAGAAACTGCCATAATTAGCAGTTAAATATGACATATAACCACTGTCAAACCCAGAAAAAAAGTAAATACTGTCAAAATAAGCTGGTAAAATTAACTGTAACCACTTACAGGTCATGTACAGGAAAATACTTCCAATATTACCCATAGATAAAAGTATCTTATCCCCACTGGTAAGCTGTGTAAGGTAACCCTGCTATAAGACATGTTGATTGAGTATATATACTGGCAGATCCTGACAGGTGATACTGTGATTACAGAGTAAAAACACTAACTATTGAGCCATTTAAAAAAGTTATAAAAGCTAGCACTAGTTTGGAGAAATAGTACAGTTTGGAGAATAAGACTACAAGTACATGACCCCTACTAGGCTAACAGCAACTAATAGATATGCAGCCAATAGATGCACCAGATATTACTTTAAACTTGTGGTAGAATAAGAAACAAGGCTTGATAATTACCAACTAAACCCAAAAAATAGAGCCAGTGGCTCTGTAGCTCATCAGGTATCATATAAAGTTTGCTTTAGGGTGTGGCAAATGTGGTTCATTTTGGATCAGAGGGTCACCAAATGTACAATTTGGAATTCTTCTTATCTAACTTAGGAGTTTTCACACAAAGTTTTACCTTTCTGGAGAAGAAGATGAAAATAGGTTTTAAGGGCATGGCCCCTGTGGCCCTTATTAGGGGCTACAGGGCCACCAAAGCTACAATTTATAATAATCACTAGCCAAGGAGTCTGTAATCCAAGTTTCAGCTTTCTAGGCCTTATGGTTCTGGAGAAGAACTTCCACAAAGTTTACGGATGGATGGATGGACGCCGGACACCATGCCATTCCATAAGCCCATCGAGCCTCACAGACCAGATGAGTTAATATAAGAATAATCAACGAGTTGCGAGGAATTACGGATTATCTGTCCTGAGTTAATTATTGTGATAAACTCCGAGCTTCAGCGAGGAGTTTGACACAATAATTCACGAGGGACAGATAATCCGTAATTCCGAGCATCGAGTTGGTTATTCTTTTTCTTACCCAAGATAACTTTGATGCGTAAAAAGGGTGGAAAAAGGGAAACATGAAAAAACTACGCTCGACCGGTTAAGTACAAATTGTACTCATACGCCATTCATAATTTTGCTCACTACTTCAGGATGGGCGGTTCTAAGTAGTTCGCAACTCACAATCTAATTTGAAATAGTTTTTTATATTGATGTCGCATTATATCAAAACAATTATTGTCTCATATCATTAAAAAACGTTTTTATTGGCTGCGCACAACCGGAAAGAAAAAATAAGACGTCGCTAGCTTTCGTCTACGTTTGACAAACCTAGTGAGGAATGTATGACGTCATAAAGCTATGACGTAACGATTGTACGGCCGGCGCCTCTCCCACCTAGCGCCGCCTTGAAGATTTAAACTTGTATTTACAGCAAAGAAAACATCAGACGGTATTTATTTCTCATTAAAAATGTTGTAGTAGTGTGTGACTTTCGCAATTTAAGTATAAGACTTTTCATCTATATCTCTCAACTACAAGATCCAAGCGAATCATGAATGAATGCAAAATAGTTCCGTCAACCAATCAAAATGCGAGTTATTTTTAGAAAAACTGTAATTCCCTTGACCATTATGCAAACTTTAATACCCGGCATATCCTTGCCCGCTTGGGTAAGAAAAACTGGACTGAACTGGATGGCAAGTCTACAGTACCTAAGTATGAGCAATTGTACACAAGGGAAAAAAAATCTTGTCCATTTATAGCCATTAAGAATAAAAAAAGACTAGAGCTAAAAAAAACTACATAATAAACCTGGACAAAAGCAATCACAAAGTGAAAAAAATATGTCAAAAGTAAACAGCCAAAAAAAAAACCCAAAGGACCCACTTTGATTCCACTAACCAGAAAGCCTTGAAAAATGTCCTTGAGGTGATTGTAGACAAAGTTGAAAATCTCCTGCTTGCAGACACATGCTTCTTTTGGAATACAGGAAGAACAAGAAGACATGGTCATCAACATCCCCCGCCAAATAAGTTTTCATCAAAGCTCCCAATATTTTCCTAAATGGGCTGGAACTCTGTAATAAGTAATTGCATTTACCTCATTTTTGAACTCCATCAAGTTATTGATACCCTAAAGACACAGTGCAAATGCTGTTATTCTATCTTAAATAGTTTTTGAGAAAAGTTGTCCCCTTTGAGGACATCTTCGAACAGAGTCCAAAGCACGAAACACAGGCAATAACTCTGTAAAAAAAATTTTGCGGTTCTGATTTTCGAACTCCATCAAGGTATTGATACAATGAAGACGAACTGCAAGTTTGGTTAACCTATTTTAAATAGTTTCTGAGAAAAGTTGTCCCCTTTGACAACTCCCTCAAACAAAGTCCAAAATCTCGAAAGAAGGGCAATAACTCTGTAAAAAATAATTTTGCGGTTCTGATTTTCGAACTCCATCAAGGTATTGATACAATGAAGACACACAGCAAGTTTGGTGAACCTATTTTAAATAGTTTCTGAGAAAAGTTGTCCCCTTTGACAACTCCCTCAAACAAAGTCCAAAATCTCGAAACAAGGGCAATAACTCTGTAAAAAATAATTTTGCGGTTCTGATTTTCGAACTCCATCGAGGTATTGACCCAAACCTATATCCCCCTTCCACGGGGGATAATAATGAGTTCAGTCACTAAGGGGCTTATAGGGGAGGTAACTCTAGCTACCACTCAGGACTTGGACTGTATTTTAGTCTTTTTTATTTATTAAAATCTCCTACCTGTAGACAGTTTTAGATGGAGGAAGAAGGGAAATATCATCCCAGAGGGAAGATTTAATAATAATAATAATAATAATAACTAGGGTTGCCCAGGCAACTCTGACGGTCTTCAGACCGCTGTTCAATTCGTAAGGTGCATGTCAATGTATCACAATGCTGGAATGTCATTATGCATCGTCTGGAGCAATCTGCATGTCTCTGGGAGTCCATTTCCGGTAAAAATGTGCAAGGTCGTACAGTAAATTCTTTTTTGTTTTTGGTCAAATTTGAATGGTCACAGTGACCAAAGTATTAGGGTTAGAACTTTGTTTTGAGTATCCTGTAGAGAACTATCCTTCTGCTACATAATGTGTAAATTTCAGCTCTCTAGTGCAAGTATCATCAGAGGAGAAGATTTTCAAAGGCAGTACGGGTCAGAAATGGTAAAAAATGCACTAAAAGCAAGATGGCGGCCAAGTCATGTGACCTAAATATTTTTCTTGATGGACTTTTTTCTTCAGCACTTCAAAGCGCATCTTCACGTGAAATTTCAAGTCTCTAAGTGCAATCTACATGTCTCTGGAAGTCCATTTCCGGTAAAAATGTGCAATGTCGTACAGTAAATTCAAAATGGCGCCTAAACCACATGACCTACGAAGTCGTCATAATTGCCTTTTTTCTTCCTCTGGTCAATGCGCATCTTCATGTGAAATTTCAAGTCTCTAAGTGCATTTTGAAAATTTTGCCCATGTTAAAATTTTCCGAATCCGAAATTTCAATTTTTGAAGCCCTGTAAAAACCGGAAATGACTGTTCGCGATCGATTTTATTCTTGATTCTTGTAGACCTTATTCATGTCTAGCTCTCATGCAAAAATGATGAAATTCCACGGATAGGTTTTTGAGCTATGAGCCCTTGAAGTTAGCGATTTTTCGTTTTCGGTCAACTTTGAAAGGTCACAGTGATCTAAGTATAAGAGTTTGGACTTTTATTTTAGTATCCTATAGAAAACTAAGCTTTAGCTCCGTTATGTCTTAATTTCAGCTCTCTAGTGCACGTATCTTCAGAGGAGAAGATTTTCAAAGGTGGTAGGGGTTCGAAATGGTCAAAAATGCACTAAAAACAAGATGGCCGCCAAGTCACGTGACTGAGAGATTTGTCATGATTGACTTTTTTGTACAGCAGGTCAATGCGCATCTTCATGTGAAATTTCAAGTCTGTAAGTCCGTTTTGAAATTTTTTCCCATGTTAAATTTTCAAATTTGTAATGGTTGTAGACCGGAAACGGAAGTAGATAGGTCGGATTTTTTTTCATCTGTATCAATTTCAGGTCAGGGGCTATCAGTGCTGTAAGTTTCATGCAACTGGCTTTAGTAGTTTTTGCGCTAGAGCTTCCACAAAATTGTGTAAATAATAATAATAATAATCAGGATAATAACAATAGGTCTTTGACTTTCGTCTGAAGACCTAATAATAATAATAATAATACTTTATTGCCTTTTCAGGAATTTGTTTTACATCAACACAGAGCTTGAACAGGAGAACAATCATATGAAATATTTATGTACATGCATTTAATTCTTTTCACATTTATTTAATAGACATATTGTGTTTGGAACAAAAGATGTACGGGCTCTCTTAGTTTTCAAAACTGGAATTTTGTAGCGGCGGCCTGAAGGGAGAAGGTGATATTCTGAATGAAGGTAATGTGTCGGGTCAGATATGATTTTGACAGCTTCATTTACAATTTGCCGCTCATATTTATCAGTTAAACACTCGAACTTGACACCATCAATCTTACTCGCAACGTTCACAATTTTGTTAACTTTAGATTTAAGATGAGAGAGACACGTACCAACAATGGAATGAAAATGTTAATATGCTTTGAATAAAAGCTGTATAAAAGGTTGACATGACAGAGGGGTTAACATCGAAAGATCTGAGTTTTCGCATTAGATGAAGACGTTTACGCCAATAATTACTTTTAATCATTAACCCAATCAATCAAACCTTATTCTTGGAATTAGGAACGAGGGTACGATTTCTTATTAAGATATTCTGTATCAGTCATTTATACACATTGACTTAAGTACAGAGGGTAACTGCCGTATGATATATGTTATGTTAAGTGCCTATTATATATGACTGTGGAGGATATGTCAATGGTCAATCTTTTGTCCCGCCTTGAGTATAAGAAGATGACTTGAGCTTAACAAGCTAATTCATAGGCCTTAGGTAGTTGGCTGGCACATATCCTCGCTGTCCATCTGCATCAACCAGCCACCATTCAGAGTTGCCCTCCAGATCAGTCTTGGCCATAACTGTGATCACCTGGCCCTCAAACATGCTCACCTCACTCCTCGTTCTCGCTGAGAATGCATACTCTGCATAGTAGAACTGAAAAGGAAAATCTTGCATATTAAATTGTTCTCAAGACTGAAGCCTACCGGTATAACAACAAATTATATTTGAAAATTACAGAGTTAGTATCCATTGTACAAAGAAGATATTCTCAAAATTTGATGTTCCAAACAGAGGACTTAAACAACAAGAAACCTCATTATTTTTTCCATGTTAATTGGTTTATTTGTACCAAAAATACTGTCAGCTTTAAAAAACACCAAAAACCGTTTTTCATCGGTCCTCTAATAACAAAGATATCGCCCTTGAAAGTGCGCAAATTTCAGGCTGCTCAATTTGACAGTCACAAAACGGTTTCAACGATATAACCTTTACTGCGCATGCCCGGAGTGTTTTATGACTTCATATACAGAACGGAAGTGGGCATATTCAATGTAAATACAACAGACAATGGTGGTAAATAGACAGATTAAACAGGTTTTAGCAGCTCAGCTGTCCGGCAATAAAACATGAGAGTAGTAATTAACAGTTATGACACATCGTTACGGATTGTGTAATTACGGGGAGTCGCGCTTGGGTTATTACACGCTCTTTGACAATGATGTTACAAGAATTAGAGAGAGGATGTAGTTTGTCTGCCCATCCCTGTGACGCCCAGGTGTCAAAGCACTATAGTTATTCATTGGTCAACAATAGGTCAAACTAGATCCAATCAAAAATTGAATTTTCAGAATTTATCATTTACAATGTATGAGCCTTGAAATTAACACATTGAGCACTGACATAGTAGATGGAGTATTTGGCATTGACTACAGTAATTTTGACAAGGTATGTTTTGTTTACATGATATCTAATAGAAGATTTGTAAACTAAACTTGTTCATTAACATTTATAAGTATACATTTTATCATGTCAGACAGTTGTTTTGCATTAGAAGTTAAGAATTAAAAAAAAGAACAATCTCAAAAGTACATGATGTATCGAATTGTGTTAGGTTGCGAACAGGATAATCGGCTACAATTTCATGACATGATGCCTCAACGACACTCATTGTTTTTCAATTATTCGTAGTGTGAGAAAGCAAACCTCATTTGCATAATTTAAAATCACTTAATTTCTTAAAAATATTATTCATTTGAAGATTCAACGTGCCTTCAATTTTATATGGCAACATACAAAATGTAAACGTAGGGCTACTAAAGCCAGTACACCATTATATCGTAATATCTAAGAGATTTTAAGATTTGACATGATTTGACATATTGAGATTTTGCCGTGCTGAAATATCCATACGTTTATACCATCTTACTATAACATGAGCAGGAGTCTAAGTTTCTATGTCTTATATTTTCCAAAAAAAATGTATGTTATGTGTACAATCTGTCCATGTGTACGTTACGTCACTATTATAATTATTATAATAAAGTTTTTTTTGCTAGGGAGCGGCATTTATATAAGCATTATTTGCTTGTTTGTCAATCCTGTTTCTTTGTTTTAGATGAATATGTTAAACCCCATTTTCTTTTATAATGATAAGTTTTCTTTAGAGTAGAATGGGCCATCTAATCATTTGCGAAACAAAGAACCAAGACATACCATGCAGTTTGATGATGAGTTGACTTCAGATCTCTTAGTAAAAGCCATGATTAAGCTATCACCAGATTTAACAAATCAACAAAAATTAGTAAATATCTTTATTATACGTCTCACTATCTAACTGTCATACTGTCAAGTTCTGTTCCTTGTTTGTGTATTAATTATACGCCAAGTAAGTAAGTGTGCGCTTGACTTATTACTGTAACAATAGCAATAGCCTGACCAGTAAGGGCGATGTGATGTGGCAGGTTGTGATTGGCTGAAAGAAGTTCTCACGACTTAAAATATGAGGTTTGTTTTCAAAGCCATTAAATGACTGTTTTTCGCATGTTTTTGAACAAGCAAAGTATCGATGTTGTCTAATCATATCCTTTTGAATTCATTTCTGCATTGTGTACCCCCTCGGGGTTATCTGTTGTTTAAAGCGCTACTCCCTGATAATTTAGACTAATTTATCCAAGCCAAACAGTACATTTATGATCATGTTTTCATAATATATATTTCATAATATGAATTTACATAACGTCGTTATAATTTTAAACTAATCACAAAGGTGATTAATTGCGATTTGAAAAATAATAATAAGCTTCCTGCCTCGATCGTGTTGTTCCATAGATTTTATCGGATGTGACGTCAACTGTGGAACACAAAAGTGACGTAGCCGCCATTACAAATAAAGGTAAACAACACCAAGCTTTATTTTAGTGATCATGTTCTTGTCAATATGGGCCGATCACTAAGTTTTAGTTTGTTGGCATTTGTGATTCGTTTTCGCTGCATGCTTTTTTGATAAACGGCATCATGAGCATTGCTTGATTGTTGTTTATATGAAATATCAAATTAGCCCATCAAACACATTCCGTGATAGTAGGTGACTTCAATGCCAAACACACTTTATGGGGAAGTTCCAAAACAAACTCATCTGGCTGTAAAGTTCTGGACTGGACAAATGAGCATAATTTCATCATCTTAAATGGAACAGAACACACGTTCCAAAGTCATTCTTCAAGAGACACAGACTCCATGGATCTCATGATCATTAGTCCTGACTTGAAAGCCAGAGAGACAGATTGGAGGGTTCTGGACGATACACTGAAGAGTGATCATTTTCCAATACTTACAAGCCTGGAACGTCCAGGTTCTACCTCTACAGGTACATTCCAGCCCAGATGGAACATCAAGAAAGCCAATAGGGAATTATTCTCATCAGCGCTGAACCACAAAGCGGTTGACAACTTACTCCGCTTCCAAAAGAGTGACATGAGCCTTGAGGACAAAGTCATCGCTGTATCTTCCAGCATCATAGAAGCTGCAGAGGAAAGCTATCCAATCACAAGACAGCACAAGCACCCCCCAACCCCATGGTGGAATTCTGAAATTGCCAAAGAAAAGAGAACAAAAAGACAATACAGAAGAAAATTCAAGCGCTCTCGGACCATCAAAGACATGATTAATTACAAGAGACAGCAAGCCAAAGTCACCAAAATAATTGTACAAACAAAACGAGCTGGTTTCAGAGAATTTGTATCATCTCTCAACCGGAACACACCGTCCAATGTGATCTGGAAGATAATTAAGGCTATTAATGGCTCCAACAACAGACAACATGCAGCCATAGAACATGAAGGCGAAATAATAACTGAGAGTGATGATCAAGCAGCTCTCTTTGCTGCCCACTATGCCAAGAAATGTAACGATGCTCATGAAACAACTGCCTCGGAATTCAATGGTGTTGAAGAGTTAGCTCAGAATTCCTTGGATCTTCTCTGTGAAATGGATGATGAGTGTGACCCGCCTTTCACAACTTCGGAACTCAACCTAGCCCTAGCTGAACTTAAAAACTCGGCCACAGGTGATGATAGAATTCACAATCAGATGCTTACAGACCTACCCCCACCTGGGAAAAAGATGATTCTCAACCTTTTCAATGAGATTTGGAGAGAGGGAAACTACCCAAATGAATGGAAGATTAGCAAAATCATCCCTCTTCTGAAGCCAACTAAAGACAAATCAAAAATAAAATCATATCGTCCAGTAGCACTGACATCATGCTTAGGCAAACTCTTTGAAAGACTCATCAACAAGAGACTAAACTGGAAAATCCATAGTGATAAGATATTTCATCACTCTCAGTGTGGTTTCCGTGCAAAGACAGGAACAATTGACGCGCTCATGAAGATCACTGAGCAATGTCATTTAGGCCTACATAATAAGGAATACACTGTTGTTGTACTTATTGACCTTGAAGGTGCATTTGACAAGGTATGGTAGGAAGGTTTGATCACCAAAGCAGCAACAATAGGTATCTCAGGACGCATGCTCAAGATCATCAGAAGCTTCCTAGATGAGAGATACATCAAAGTCAAGGTTGCAAATTCAACATCAGAAAAGTTCAGTATCAGTGCTGGTACACCTCAAGGCGCCATTCTCAGTCCAACCATCTTTAACATCCTCATGTATGACCTTCCTCTGATTGTACCAGATCCATGTTTACAGGTAACCTACGCAGACGACGGTTCAATCCTGATCACTCACCATGATCTTGACTACATTGTGAGCTCTCTCAACAAGTGTATGGAAGCCATTGACAAATGGGCACAAGAGTGGCATCTTAAAGTATCAAGGGAAAAGACAGAATACACAGTGATTACAAGAAGACGTAAACATCTACTTCCCCTAGACAATCGGGGCATCAAACTTGGAGGACAAGAAATAAAGTATAACAAGCATCCTAAAATCCTTGGTCTCACATTAGACCCCTCACTAACATGGACAAAGCACATTGACCTCCTCGTTGAGGCCTGTACTAAGAGGTTGAACATCATGAAAACCATTGCCTCGCAGTACTGGGGAGCAGACTTCTCGACCTTGAGAACATTCTATCTGGCTTACCTCTGAAGCAAGATGTGCTATGCCATGGAGATTTGGTCCTCATGCAGCGCAAGTAACATCAACAAAATAGAAAGAATCCAAAATGCTGCTCTACGGATGATTTGTGGTGCCCTGAAGACAACGCCAATATCAGCGCTAGAGATAGAAACAGATATCATCCCTCTGAATCTATATATTGAGTCAGCTATCCTAAGCAAACGCATCAAACAGCACTTCCTACCGAAAGATTCACCAGGTATCATCAAAGATATTCCAGCTCCCAACAGCTTCTTTCAGAGATCAAAGCTACTACTGAAGGAACGGAACATTGTCCTACCCAGCAAAAAGAAAGCTGACTTCCAACGTACAGCCATCATGAATGACCAACCACCATGGATGTGGTCCCCTCCTTCAATAGAGATGAATCTTCCAGACAATGCAACTAAAAGTGAAATTCCAGAGCGGTTGCACCAACTCTCTCTAGAACTCATTCATGAGAAATATCATGACTACTCTAAGATATACACAGATGGTTCTCTTGATCTTTCTGCTGAGCGAGCAGGAGCAGGAATATTTTTTCATCACACTGGTGAAGAAACCATTATTCCACTTCCTCCCAGCTCCATCTTGGAAGCAGAGCTAGTCGCCATTGAAAGAGCTCTTCAAGTTATATCAACAGCAGATGATCTTGATGCCAAATATGTTATCCTCACTGACTCAAAGTCATCACTGCAGACCCTTTCATCCTACAAACCAACTGAGTACTTCCACCTCTGCAGCAGGATTAATCAATTGCTGTCGGCATACAAAGATATGGTAATCCTTCAATGGATTCCTAGCCATGTCGGCACATCAGGGAACGAAAAGGCAGATGTATTGGCCAAGATGGCGGCAAGCTGTGGACCGGTCAACAAACAAGTAGCAACAATTCCCTCATTAATGGGTGCAGTGAAATCATCCACCAAACATTTATGGGTAGACAAGTGGAACAAAGGGTCAACAGGACGACAATATCATCAAATCCAGACCAAACCAAGCAATGTTCGGTATGCAAACGTAAACCGGAGAGATCAAGTCCTTCTCAGTCGGATAAAGTTGCATCACTATCCTTGCCAAAGCTTTCTACACAAATTCAATCTAGCCACCAATGCAACTTGCCTACTGTGTGTTTCTGGGGAGGAAACAATCCTCCATATCATCTTTGACTGCCAAGCTCTTCAACATGCAAGGGCGTTTGACACAAGTGCCACCTTGACTGAACTGCTCACATCAGAACAATTCATGGAATAGCATTGTGGATCTATTCCGAGAGAGGGAAAAGAGGATACGTGCCAGAGCTAACTAGCTGATACACGATCTAACTCAATAATAATAATATCAAATTTACATTTTGTTGTTACTGTTAGTGTCAAATTTCTAAATCATGATCTGGCGCAACTCTCTAAAATAAACTTTGAATCCCTAATTGAAGAAAGTTATTTTTCAATTAATTTTCATAACTAGGCACCGTATATCAATGTTTATTGGAAGAGAATGTTCTTTCTTTCAAGAATATCTTTATGTGAAACATAAAAATGGAAATATTTATTTGGCAAAAAATGGGAAATATTTGTTTTAATTATCCAGTGATTTATTTCCTGAGACACTAATGATTTATAAAGATAAATAACTGTGAAAAATCACTCTTATGTTTCTTCTCATCACTGGACAGAAAGTTTGGCAATTCAAGTTTAGCTAAGCCAAGTCATGAAGAGTTTTGACATGTTCATTAACACTTTCTTTCAATTCTTTCAACAACCAAGACAGTATGATAATGATAACAACAGAATGTCCAATTTCTACTAAAGACAAAGCACTATTCTGATCAGAAATTGATAGTGAAATCATTCCCGAAACATTGCACTGTCCAAACCACGCCATTTTGTTTGCTAAGCGATGCCTAAAATAAATTCGCCTAACAAACCAATCAGATCGCCCTAGAGGCATTTGGTGCGTAGTAACGTTCACCCCAGAGGTTTCTGCGGTCGTTTTGCGAATTTAAATAGATATAAAAGTTATTTGAAGGGTGACATGTGTTGGCAATAAGCCAAGTTTTGCAGAGAAATGTATAACTGAGAGGTTCTTGTGTATGTGTATGAGATGTCACCAATTTGAAGCGATAATTTTGACGTAACTCGCAAGCGAGTCGAGATCGGCAAGATGGATGCGTTTATTCATTTACTCTATTACATAGAGGGGACGGGTCTTTATTACCTACGTTTTACCTACATTTTATTTACGATATCGGGTTCCTGTGCTTTTTAATGTATATTTGATAGACTTATGCATTTATCTTCATGCCCTAAAGCATTTCCATTTAAAATACTCACAGTTCTTAGCTTATATATCATATTTTACCGCCTACAAACTTTTGTTGACAACAACAATGTCAGCCATTTTGTGTTTGCTATAAAGGGAGATAACTCTGACGCTATTAGCCATACAACTGATGTTGTATGTTAAAAGTACCAGTGCATCCATGGAGCAGATTTTAAAATAAAAATACCGAGGGTACAGAAGCTCAGACTTAAAATGAATATTGTGGTAATATGGTTGAATTGTGTAACCATCTTTTATATAATTGATTATGGCTGCTATCATGTTTTTAGGAGAGTGTAGCAATTTGTGTATTTGGCTTTGTTTATTTGGAGATGCATAGTGTGCTGAGCATGTAAACCTGAACTCTGGCTAAGCCCTTATGTGTTGTATTTAAAGACTTGACAGGAGAGAACATGCATTGTTGTGAAAAATATATATAATTTCACAAAACATAGTTAGCTTATGTCCTAAATTGATTTTGTGTCAAGAAGAACTTCTGTTAGATATAGAAATGGTTACAAATATGAGTAAAACACAGGAACTGGAACCTGATGCAAAATAACTCTTTCCACATCAACTTATCATGTAGATTGCTAAACAAAGCTTATTGTTGACAAGTTTTGTGTAAGTTGTTATTCTTAGAAAGAACATATCACTGTCATGAGAATACAAGTCTAATTTCCATAACTCTTATTGCATACACATGGCTATATAGCATATACTCTACCATATCAATTGGGTCAGGTTGATTATGCAACAGACTAGCAGCTGACACTGTGATGCTAGCAGCCTGTATTGGGATGTGTATTAGAGTAGCATAGTGGACTCAACAGAAATATCTGAACTCTGGTTGACCCCTTATGTGTGGTATTTAAAGGGATATAAGGGAGATACCATTGTTTAAAATTTAACATGATGTTTAATGTGCTTGGGTTTTTGCAGCTAGTTGCCATAAAGATTTTAAACAAATTAATAAATTATGTTTGTCTTTCATCTTCATATTTTTAGAAACACTTAAAAATATAGAACAACTTGCATGACAATCTTAAATATTCCATTTTCAAGATAATATTATGATTAGTAAGTTCAAATTAAAGAATTTATTCGAAACACTTAAAAATATAGAACAACTTGCATGACAATCTTGAATTCCATATTCTAAGATAATATTATGATAAGTAAGTTCAAATTAGAGAATTTATATGGTATTTAAAGGAATAAAAGAGAGATACCATTGTTTAAAATTTAACATGATGTTTAATGTGATTGGGTTTTTGCAGCTAGTTGCCATAAATATTTTAAACAAATTAATAAATTATGTTTGTCTTTCATCTAAATTTTTTTAGAAACACTTAACAATATAGAACAAGTTGCATGACTATCTTAAATATTCAATATTCAAGATAATATTATGAATCAATATGATTAGTAAGTTCAAATTAGAGAATTTATATGGTGCGAGTGATCACTTGATGAAAGCTAAAAATTTAATAATAATGATGTGTCATCTGCAGCTGAAAAGTCAATATGGCTGCAATGGCGGCCATATTGGATTCTCAAAACTGAAACGTCTACCATTCTGTGCGGAATCACCATAGGTATAACATACTACAATTTCAGAATGATATCTAAATTGGTTTAGGAAGAGTAGTCTTCTTCATGAAATCTAATTGAAAATTCAATATGGCTGCCATGGCGGCCATATTGGAGTCTCAAAACTGAAACGTCTACCTTTCTGTGCGGAATCACTATAAGTATAACATACAACAATTTATAAATGATATCTAGATTGGCTTAGGAGAAGTAGTCTTTTTTGTAAAATCTAATTGAAAATTCAATATGGCTGCCATGGCGGCCATCTTGGATTCTCAAAACTGAAACGTCTACCTTTCTGTGAGGAATCACCATGGGTATAACATACTATAATTTCAGAATGATATCTGAATTCGTTTAGGAGGAATAGTCTTTTTCCTGAAAGTTTACGGACGGACAGACGGACGGACGGACGACGGACGAAGCGCTATGACATAAGCTCACATTTACTTTGTAAAGGTGAGCTAAAAATCACAACTTTTTCTGCCCAAGGTTGATTTTGGATGGTTTTTTTCACAGCATAACAGGAAGTCATGGATCATTTTAGGAAACAAATTTGCTTGATATACTAAATGTCCGGGTCAAGTAAATTTCACGTTGATTTCAACTGGACTATAAATAAGAATAACACTAAACAGAAAATGAAAATTTTAAAAATGGGAATACCTGCTGTGTGCACATTCTCAGAAAATGAGATATCAGAATGCATCAACATCTAAAATATTTATTGTTTTTATTTCTTTGATTGTCATGGAAGGGAACATCACAATCAAAACATTGTGCTGAGAAAATTTTAATTTAATTTTTGTAAAATGTCAATATTAATGTAAATTTCTATGATAATATTAAAGATGATATTCATTAAATAAACAGATCTGAATAATTTTTGTTTTATAATTCTTAGCTTAAAGCAGAATAGCACTTTATATTTTCAAAGACAAAAAGTGAATAATTATTCTTAAATATTATGTACATTTATGATAAAATGAATTTCTATTTGTTTATCTATTAGTTAAACGGCCCGTTCGAGCGGGTTTTCACCGCTAAGCTTAGGCTGCTAACGAAGGTATATTTTGACACTGCGCGTCATTTGTTTAGCAGATCTATAAATAGAATGAGAAATGTCCCTTCCCATAATGCAATGCGTGCAGGGATAATTCTTGGTGGGACCTATGTTTTCAGTGATCATCAAAATTCGACAATGGCCCTTCCACAGTCACTACGTTAATGTCATGGAATTTACATGGTTATATGTGTATATAGGGTCATTTCATCCTTAGAAAAATCTTTGTCGTGTGAACAACAGTAACATCAGTTGCATTTAGGCCTCTTGCAGTGCCATGTCAACTCATGATTGTAGAGCAAATTTTAAAAATATGTTTATCCAGTTAAAAATCCGTACATTTTGTAGATTTCAGGTTATTTCATTTTGAAACAATGTCTCTTAAATAAATCCACTTGACATTTCTCTCTTGTCTACTCGCATGCGAATTTCCATCGTATTTTCGTGGTCGCCCTCGACTTGGCAGTTCGCACAACTCATACACGACTCATAGTAAAACATTATTTCTTCAAAAATATATCTTAGTCACTTAAATCACATGAAGTTTTTATGTTCGGAAAAGTGCAATACGGACTGTGTATAATTCGGAGTGCGACAGCGCTGACGATTTTTTTATATTCGAAAGCCGATGTGAATCAACTATTCTTCTCAGTGTCACATTGATTGAGTGTCATATGTAGATTTCAATAAACCATCTGTCTGTCTGTCAATTTTCTTATGCAAACATTAATAACAAATTTCCTACAATTTAAACATCCAAGTAACTACAACACCGAGCAAACAATCAGCTGACAATAATTCTAGTGGCCGCCATGATCAAGGCTTCGAGTTCGATCGGCTTTCCTTCGCCATTTTGAATTGTTAGCATTGCGAGAAAACAAATGTACTGTGTCATGCTAATTCATTGAGTAAATCAAGAAAAAATAATTGATTGATAGAAGAGGGACATGTTTACACGTGATGCATAATAAAAGTTATCAGTAAAGACAGTGTTTTGTTGCAGTAAATGCCAGTAATGCATCTCACGCCCGTAGCTCCGATGATTGGCTTCATTTCACGATGTTCTTTTTGGGGGTGATACACTTTATTCTTTATCAAATTGTTAAATCATGAACAACTTGAATGATAACCTCATGAACATATTTGAAATTAAGTGTGAAATAATCATGTAAAAATCGTATTTATTAGTTAACAGGAATGTCCTCCATGACTTTCGTTTCCACAAAACAAAACAAAAACCGCTCGATGTGCTTGTCAATGGCTTTATTTCTTTTCGCAGTTTTTTTGTTTTGAAGAGCGGATTAATACAAATTACCAAATTTGACATAGTTATTAACATAAAAAAATAGAAAACAAAATCGAATATATAAAATTTGACGTGTCGTGTGCAAAAGGGAATTCCCTCTCGAATATTTGTGGAACAGAAAATACCCCCTCGAACTGGCCGTTTAAAGACTTCTCATATTGTAACAGGATCGATGAGTAATGTATCTTTTTAATGCAATTGTAAAATTATTGGAGGATATTCTGGACGATTTCACGATCACCAGTTGTGACATTACAATGCATTCATTACAAACCGGACCTTGGTATCGATCGTGCAGTATTTTGCAAATTCAAACGACAAAAAAACAAAAAAAAACAAAAAAAAACAGAAAGAACGAAATTTCAATAATAATACAGTAGAAACCATTTATGTAAAAAAATCTTTTCCTGGATGTAATTGTACTGAAAGCCCCATGTTTTGCTGTACAATGTCAATATTATAAGGCATTCACTTCCAGGTTGAAAGAAATCAAACTTTATCGTCAATGTTGTGATTTTTTCCTTTTTACTGTTTCTTCGGGAAGTTACGTACATTGATCTTGCAAGATTTAACATGGATTTGTTGACTGGTATGACCGCTACAATCCTCAGTGTTTAGTCCGTCTGTCAGTGCTTATAATAGGAAACTGCCAGTTGACGTCACACATTCCAGCGGCAACAATCAAGATATTTCCGGTCTTTTGCGTAAAACAAAATGGCCGACATGTCAAAAAGCGATGTAAATAGTAAAGTTTTTTGCCTTTTTTTTTTACGATTTTCTAGACATATACTTTATTTTTATGACAAAGAGGTGTATGGAATTCATCGCTTACAAATTCTCAATGTCATTTCCACGTCTTTCACATTTATTAAGTAAGCATTGTGTAGATATATGAACAAAGTTGGAGCTAATTCACCCAGGAGTTGCGCTTTAAGGATTGACACCCTGACACGCCCACATTTGAGCGAGGATCATTACTAAATCTTCATAATCTTGAAATAACAAAGATGTTGAACTTGTCATATCTAGTAGTTTGGGTTTTGATAATCTCTCTAAAGTCTAACCCTCAAAAGGCACATCAAGGGATGATGGTTGATAAGTGTGTGAAGTTTGGTGAAGCCAGCATGAATAGTTTAGGAGATATGCTCCGGACAAAGGACTTAGTCATATAGTCACTGTTTTAGTCATGTTTCCATGGAAACCGCAAAAAATAAAAAAAATGTGATTGTCTAACCCTCAAAAGGCACATCTAGGGATCATGGTTGATAAGTGTATGAAGTTTGGTGAAGATAGCATGTATAGTTTCGGAGATATGCTCCGGACAAATTTTTGTGACAGACGGCAGACAGACAGACAGACGGACGGACAGAATGAGCGCTATATACCATTATAAAAAGTGCTTTAAATCAAGATGCTGGCCAAACCATGTGACCTAGGTATTTGCCATGATTTACTTTTTGCAGTATTTGTTATTGCGCACATTTAAAACAAAGTTTAAGGTCTCTAAGTGCATTTTGAAAACGATAAAAATCTTTTGACAATCCTGGACCATTCATTTAAAGGCCGAATTAGCACAAAAAAAATTGGCTTCTCCTCAACAAGTTCTACCGACATGTCTAATTCGGCTTTGATACCATTAGCTGTTTTGGCTGAATCTTGTTAACAAGAATTGTGGAAAAATAAAAAGGACCATAAAACAAAACACCCCAATAACAACAAGCAGACAGAGTCAGCTATATCCCCCGCCAAAGGGAAAGGGTAGTGAGTTGTGCTCCTGAAACGAAATCCTATGTTACGTTTCCATAGAAACGGGTAAAAATAAAAATGCAAAGAAGTTGAAAACCCCAAAAGGCACATCTCCACATGATGCCCGTTGCACATACCAAGTTTCGTCAATCTAGGTCTCACCTTTTTGGGGTTGTGCTCCGGAAACAAAATCCTATGTTACGTTTCCATAGAAGGTAAAAATAAAAATGCAAAGAAGTTGAAAACCCCAAAAGGCACATCTCCGCATGATGCCCGTTGCACATCCCAAGTTTCGTCGAGCTAGGTCTCACCGTTTTGGAGTTGTGCTCCGGAAACGAAATCCTATGTTACGTTTCCATGGAAACCGGTAAAAATAAAAATGCAAAGAAGTTGAAAACCCCAAAAGGCACATCTCCACATGATGCCCGTTGCACATACCAAGTTTCGTCGAGCTAGGTCTCACCTTTTGAGGGGTTGTGCTCCGGAAACACAATCCTATGTTATGTTTCCATAGAAACGGGTAAAAATAAAAATAGAGCCATTGGCTCTGTAGCTCATCAGGCATCATATCAAGTTTGCTTTATACAGGCAAGATGAGCTAAAAATAGAGCCATTGGCTCTGTAGCTCATCAGGCATCATATCAAGTTTGCTTTATACAGGCAAGATGAGCTAAAAATGAAACTGATGTTACCTATTGCAATAAAACCTATACAAAAATTACAAAACAAATGAATTATTATTCAACACTTTCTAGATCGCCAAAATCAGACAGTGAAAGAAGTCCACACTAAAATATCCAAGGAGAAATAAATTTGCCATAGACTGTCATCTAATGGAGAAAAATAGGTTTTTAAGATTGTGACCCCTGTGACCCTATTTGGGGTCATGGGGTCACAAAACCTACAGTTTAGAATCCCAATTGGCCAGGGAGTCTACATGCAGTCTTTCAGCTCAATAGACCTTTAGGAGCTAAAGATGATGATGAAAATAAGTTTTTAAGGTTGTGACCCCTGTGACCCTATTTGGGGTCATGGGGTCACGAAATCTACAATTTAGAATCCCCATTGGCCAAGGAGTCTGCACATATAATTTCAGCTCTCTAGACCTTTTGGAACTGGAGAAGAAGCTGAGAATTGGTTTTTAAGGTTGTGACCCCTGTGACCCTATTTGGGGTCATGGGGTCGCGAAATCTACAATTTAGAATCCCCATTGTCCAAGGAGTCTGCACATATCACTTTCAACTCTCTAGTCCTTTTAGAACTGGAGAAGAAGATGAAAATAGGTTTTTAAGGTTGTGACCCCTGTGACCCTATTTGGGGTCATGGGGTCACGAAATCTACAATTTAGAATCCCCATTGGCCAAGGAGTCTGCACATATCGTTTTTAACTCTCTAGTCCTTTTAGAACTGGAGAAGAAGATGAAAATAGGTTTTTAAGGTTGTGACCCCTGTGACCCTATTTGGGGTCACAGGGTCACCAAAGTTACAAATTAGAATCTCCATTGTCCAAGGAGTCTGCACATATAATTTTTAACTCTCTACTCCTTTTGGAACTGGAGAAGAAGATGAAAATAGGTATTTAAGGTTGTGACCCCTGTGACCCTATTTGGGATCACAGGGTCACCAAAGTTACAAATTAGAATCCCCATTGGCCAAGGAGTCTGCACATATCATTTTTAACTCTCTCGTCCTTTTAGAACTGGAGAAGAAGATGAAAATAGGTTTTTAAAGTTGTGACCCCTGTGACCCTATTTGGGGTCACAGGGTCACCAAAGTTACAAATTTGAATCTCCATTGTCCAAGGAGTCTGCACATATAATTTTTAACTCTCTACTCCTTTTGGAACTGGACAAGAAGATGAAAATAGGTATTTAAGGTTGTGACCCCTGTGACCCTATTTGGGATCACAGGGTCACCAAAGTTACAAATTAGAATCCCCATTGGCCAAGGAGTCTGCACATATCATTTTTAACTCTCTAGTCCTTCTGGAACTGGAGAAGAAGATGAAAATAGGTTTTTAAAGTTGTGACCCCTGTGACCCTATTTGGGGTCACAGGGTCACCAAAGTTACAAATTAGAATCTCCATGTGCTAAGGTACTTGTACACAAAATTTCAGCTCTCTAATGTGTATGGTTCATGAGGAGAAGTCGAAAGTGTCAAAAGTTTACGGACGGACGACGGACGGACGACGGACGACGGACGGACGACGGACGGACGCCGGACGACAGGCCATGCCATAAGCCCATCTGGACTTTCAGTCCTGATGAGCTAAAAATGGAACTGATGTTACCTATTGCAAGAAAACCTATACAAATATTACAAAACAAATGTATTATTATTCAACACTTTTTAGATCGCCAAAATAAGACACTGAAAGAAGTCCACACTAAAATATACAAGGAGAAATAAATTTGCCATAGACTGTCATCTAATGGAGAAAAATAGGTTTTTAAGATTGTGACCCCTGTGACCCTATTTTGGGTCATGGGGTCACAAAAACCTACAGTTTAGAATCCCAATTGGCCAAGGAGTCTACATGCAGTCTTTCAGCTCAATAGACCTTTAGGAGCTAAAGATGATGAAAATAGGTTTTTAAGGTTGTGACCCCTGTGACCCTATTTGGGGTCATGGGGTCACGAAATCTACAATTTAGAATCCCCATTGGCCAAGGAGTCTGCACATATAATTTCAGCTCTCTAGACCTTTTAGAACTGGAGAAGAAGATGAAAATAGGTTTTTAAGGTTGTGACCCCTGTGACCCTATTTGGGGTCACAGGTTCACCAAAGTTACAAATTAGAATCCCCGTCATCCAAGGAGTCTGCACATATCACTATCAACTCTCTAGTCCTTTTAGAACTGGAGAAGAAGATGAAATAGGTTTTTAAGGTTGTGACCCCTGTGACCCTATTTGGGGTCACAGGGTCACCAAAGTTACAAATTAGAATCTCCATTGTCCAAGGAGTCTGCACATATCATTTTTAACTCTCTACTCCTTTTGGAACTGGAGAAGAAGATGAAAATAGGTATTTAAGGTTGTGACCTCTGTGACCCTATTTGGGGTCACAGGGTCACCAAAGTTACAAATTAGAATCTCCATTGTCCAAGGAGTCTGCACATATAATTTTTAACTCTCTACTCCTTTTGGAACTGGAGAAGAAGATGAAAATAGGTATTTAAGGTTGTGACCTCTGTGACCCTATTTGGGGTCACAGGGTCACCAAAGTTACAAATTGGAATCCCCATTGGCCAAGGAGTCTGCACATATAATTTTTAACTCTCTAGTCCTTCTGGAACTGGAGAAGAAGATGAAAATAGGTTTTTAAAGTTGTGACCCCTGTGACCCTATTTGGGGTCACAGGGTCACCAAAGTTACAAATTAGAATCTCCATTGTCCAAGGAGTCTGCACATATAATTTTAAACTCTCTACTCCTTTTGGAACTGGAGAAGAAGATGAAAATAGGTATTTAAGGTTGTGACCCCTGTGACCCTATTTGGGGTCACAGGGTCACCAAAGTTACAAATTGGAATCCCCATTGGCCAAGGAGTCTGCACATATCATTTTTAACTCTCTAGGCCTTCTGGAACTGGAGAAGAAGATGAAAATAGGTTTTTAAAGTTGTGACCCCTGTGACCCTATTTGGGGTCACAGGGTCACCAAAGTTACAAATTGGAATCCCCATTGGCCAAGGAGTCTGCACATATCATTTTTAACTCTCTAGTCCTTCTGGAACTGGAGAAGAAGATGAAAATAGGTTTTTAAAGTTGTGACCCCTGTGACCCTATTTGGGATCACAGGGTCACCAAAGTTACAAATTAGAATCTCCATATGCTAAGGTACTTGTACACAAAATTTCAGCTCTGTAATGTGTATGGTTCATGAGTCATTAAGTTTACGGACGGACGACGGACGGACGACGGACGGACGACGGACGACGGACGACGGACGGACGCCGGACGACGGGCCATGCCATAAGCCCATCTGGACTTTCAGTCCTGATGAGCTAAAAATGCAAAGAAGTTGAAAACCCCAAAAGGCACATCTCTGCATGATGCCGTTGCATTTCCCAAGTTTCGTCGAGCTAGGTCTCACCGTTATGGAGTTGTGCTCCGGAAACGAAATCCTATGTTACGTTTCCATGGAAACGGGTAAAAATAAAAATGCAAAGAAGTTGAAAACCCCAAAAGGCACATCTCCGCATGATGCCCGTTGCACATACCAAGTTTCGTCGAGCTAGGTCTCACCGTTTTGGAGTTGTGCTCCGGAAACATTATCGGGACGGACGGACAGACGGACGGACGGAGACCATTTCAATATCCCCCGCCAACTACGTTGGATTTATGGCTGAATCGTCAAAAAAATAAAAAATCCTTATGGTTGATAATACTTTATTGCTTCATACAAAAGTTGGTTTCCTTGTTACGAACAGCTGTGGCATAGATATAAAGAATAATCATCCAAAAGTGGCTACCTCAGTAGATATTGCCTGTCTAAGATCAAATGATGAACAGCATACAAATATTTCCAGAAAAAAATAAGGTGATGTGATTTTGGGGTTAAACGCCGCTTTCAAGAGTATACAGAAATGAACTAGAAATATATGCATTTGATGCACTGTGATGTCCCCCACTAACATTTAATCCGAAAGTGACCCTACCCCAATTATGTACAAATTTCAAATTGTTTCCATGGAAACCAGAAAAATAACAATTCAGAATAACCAAAGTAGCAAAAGGCACCACTCCTCCAGTAGTTCTAACCACATATCAAGTCATATGAAGAATACTTTTTTAGATATGGCCCGGAAACAGTCCTTACCACAATATGCACTAAGTACAAACTGTTTCCATGGAAACCAGGAAAATTATATAGTTCAGAATGACCAAAATAGCAAATGGCACCACTCCACCACTAGATCTAACCAACTACCAAGTTCTGTTAAAAAATATTGAACGGTTTTGGAGATATGGCCCGGAAATGAAAGCTTCCCCCAATATGCACTAAGTTCAAATTGTTTCCATGGAAACCAGAAAAAATACAAAATTCAGAATAACCAAAATAGCAAAAGGCACCACTCCAGTACTAGATCTAACCACATATCAAGTATCGTTAAAATATATTGAACGGTTTTGGAGATATGGTCCGGAACGAAAGCATTACGGAATTATGGAATTACGGAATTTCGGAATTTCGGACGGAACTGAAAACATTATGTCTCCCACAAAGCTTTAGGGACATAATAACAAAGTACACACATACACAGCACATCTATACTCTTGATAAAAACCTGTAACAAAGGGACATTATTTGAATACTTCCCTTGTTTTGTGAGGCAGGAAGGTAAGTGTTTCCACTGTGTTCAAGGATAAGATGATAAACATTAAGCCTACCTGATGACCTGCTGCCTGTTGGCTCTCACATAAATTCAGTCCATTTGAGGGTGCAGGGAGTAACTCATTCTCTTCTAGGGATAAACTGCTCTCACTGCCCATGGGTGAGGAGGACTTGTTTGGGTCCGGTATTTTCCAACCAACTAATATCTGTCTTGGTACAAATCCCTTTTGAACTGAAAATATATAAAGAATGCAAAATTAGAATAATTTAAAACAAGCAGCTGACATAGTCGAGCTATATCCCCCGCAAATTGCATAATATGTATAGGTTTTCCTTTTCATACTTCTGATTAATTTTTGCCGCTCAAAATAACACAATTTTTCCAGGATATGAAGGAAACTGTTCTAATAAAAAAATAAATGATACCAACTTTATGTTCATTGGCATAATTCGAGCAAACTGACAAAATTAAAATCAAACAAATAAATTTAAGTATTTGGATCTCCAAGATCAATTTGATCATATGTATTAACAAACATATTTTCAAAAGTGTTCTTCATGACACACATTCATATGATTATGTATCTACACATCCAATTTGATCAATATTTGATGATTAGTTTGAAAGTTGTAATCGGACAGGACTTGTAACAGTTTTCCAACAGAGTCCTCATTTTATGTTGAAAAAGGCCAAATTTTATTAAAATATTTTCAAAATTGTTCTTCATGACACACCTTTATATGATTATGTATCTACACATCCCATTTGATCAATATTTGATGATTAGTTTAGAAGTTGTGAGCCGGACAGGACTTGTAACAGATTTCTTACAAATTTACCACTTTTTCTCCAAAATCCTAAAATTTTATGTAGATTTTCAGAAAATTGTTCCTCATGACACACTATCACATGTTTCTTCATTTCCATGACGAATTTGAATTGAAATGGTTGATTAGTTACAAAGTTATGAGCCGGACACAAAGTGTAACGGACGGACAGGGGATAAAAATAGAGCCATGGGCTCTGTAGCTCATCAGACTATTTAATGGAAATAGTTTTTAAGGTTTTGACCACTGTGACCACATTTGGGGTCATGGGGTAACCAAATCTACAATATAAAATCTTCATTTACCAACGAGTCTACTCACATCTTTTCAGCTCTCTAGACCTTTTGGAACTTGAGAAGAAGATGAAAATAGGTTTTTTAAGTTTTGACCCCTGTGACCCCATTTGGGGTCAAGGGGTCACCAAAACTAAAATTTAGAATCCTCATTGGCCAAGGAGTCTACTCCCAACTTTTCAGCTCTCTAGACCTTTTTGATCTGGAGGAGAAGATAAAAATAGGGTTTTAAGGTTTTGACCCCTGTGACCCCATTTGGGGTCATGGAGTCACGAAATCTACAATTTAGAATCCCCATTGGCCAAGGGGTCTACTCACAACTTATCAGCTCTCTAGACCTTTTGGAACTTGAGAAGAAGATGAAAAAAGGTTTTTTAAAGTTTTGACCCCTGTGACCCCATTTGGGGTCAAGTGGTCACCAAACCTACAATTTAGAATCCTCATTGGCCAAGGAGTCTTCACACAACTATTAAGCTCTCTAGACCTTTTGGAACTGGAGAAGAAGAAGATAATAGGTTTTTAAGGTTTTGACACCTGTGACCCCATTTGGGGTCATGGGGTCACGAAATCTACAATTTAGAATCCCCATTGGCCAAGGAGTCTGCACATCAAATTGTAGCTCTCGAGTCATTGGTTCTGGAGAAGAAGTCGAAAAAGTGAAAAGTTTACGGCCGGACGCCATGCCATGCCATAAGCCCATCGGGTCTTTCAGACCTGATGAGCTAAAAACAGGAATATAGCTATATTTACTGATTCACTTAGCTCACTGCAAGCTTTACAAAGCAAAACGGAAAACAATAGTCATGAACTTCTACATCAAATTTATCAAGGGTACAACTATCTAATTAAGGATAACAATGATGTTAAATTTATATGGGTCCCATCCAATATTGGCCTAACTGGCAATGAACGAGCCGACGAAGAAGCAAAAGCAGGTCTAACCCACAGTAATAAAGTTAAAATGCCATTTACTAAAAAGGAAATTAAAAGCATGGTTAAATCAATAACCACGGACGAATACAACAATAAGTTTAAAGACAGCTGGGGACATACTCAGTACTATCAAGTAGAACCTAAAAAGTGAAAAAAGTTTAAAACTTCCATAGCTTTAGAAGGGTTGATGGAGCCATAACTAGACTAAGGCTGAATAATGTTTGTAACAGGGTTTATCTCCACAAAATAGGCAAAGCACCAAATAATCTATGTACACAATGTAATGTTGAAGAATGTTGGTAATGTGATAAATACCAAAAACACAGTTGACAACTCCTAGAAAATGTAAGCCCTAACATCCCACAAGAACTGTTAGCCAATACCAAAAATTACCTGTGCCTTTCAGTATTCCTTCTACAAACTAAATAATATAAAACATTATAAGTAAGTATAACTACCTAGCCTTACACCCAAATTACTAACTATTACCTACCCACCTCAAATCCTCAATTCAAGGGTCACCCAACCCTAACAACCACCCCACGGGTAAAACTCCCAGAAGGACCCTACGCAAGCGAGACTGATCTCTTAAACTTCCTTCTCCTGGTAAGTGTGGTCATGGTGACCTGCGACCAGAACTGGGGGTGAGATGGGTTCACGAGATACATTACCTCAGGACCTCCCGCGCAAGCCTATACAAACAGGCACGTAGGCTCCCAACGGGAGATTTCCACCTACCACCTAAAATGATATTTATGACACCCATGCTTGGGTTAAAATGGCTAAAATTCTTCATTAAAAGTATACGGTGTGGCTACCCCCGTTGATTAGTTACAAAGTTATGAGCCGGACACAAAGTGTAACGGACGGACAGGGGATAAAAATAGAGCCATGGGCTCTGTAGCTCATCAGACTATTTAATGGAAATAGTTTTTAAGGTTTTGACCACTGTGACCACATTTGGGGTCATGGGGTAACCAAATCTACAATATAAAATCTTCATTTACCAACGAGTCTACTCACATCTTTTCAGCTCTCTAGACCTTTTGGAACTTGAGAAGAAGATGAAAATAGGTTTTTAAAGTTTTGACCCCTGTGACCCCATTTGGGGTCAAGGGGTCACCAAAACTAAAATTTAGAATCCTCATTGGCCAAGGAGTCTACTCCCAACTTTTCAGCTCTCTAGACCTTTTTGATCTGGAGGAGAAGATAAAAATAGGGTTTTAAGGTTTTGACCCCTGTGACCCCATTTGGGGTCATGGAGTCACGAAATCTACAATTTAGAATCCCCATTGGCCAAGGGGTCTACTCACAACTTATCAGCTCTCTAGACCTTTTGGAACTTGAGAAGAAGATGAAAAAAGGTTTTTAAAGTTTTGACCCCTGTGACCCCATTTGGGGTCAAGTGGTCACCAAACCTACAATTTAGAATCCTCATTGGCCAAGGAGTCTTCACACAACTATTAAGCTCTCTAGACCTTTTGGAACTGGAGAAGAAGAAGATAATAGGTTTTTAAGGTTTTGACCCCTGTGACCCCATTTGGGGTCATGGGGTCACGAAATCTACAATTTAGAATCCCCATTGGCCAAGGAGTCTGCACATCAAATTGTAGCTCTCGAGTCATTGGTTCTGGAGAAGAAGTCGAAAAAGTGAAAAGTTTACGGCCGGACGGCCGGACGCCATGCCATGCCATAAGCCCATCGGGTCTTTCAGACCTGATGAGCTAAAAACAGGAATATAGCTATATTTACTGATTCACTTAGCTCACTGCAAGCTTTACAAAGCAAAACGGAAAACAATAGTCATGAACTTCTACATCAAATTTATCAAGGGTACAACTATCTAATTAAGGATAACAATGATGTTAAATTTATATGGGTCCCATCCAATATTGGCCTAACTGGCAATGAACGAGCCGACGAAGAAGCAAAAGCAGGTCTAACCCACAGTAATAAAGTTAAAATGCCATTTACTAAAAAGGAAATTAAAAGCATGGTTAAATCAATAACCACGGACGAATACAACAATAAGTTTAAAGACAGCTGGGGACATACTCAGTACTATCAAGTAGAACCTAAAAAGTGAAAAAAGTTTAAAACTTCCATAGCTTTAGAAGGGTTGATGGAGCCATAACTAGACTAAGGCTGAATAATGTTTGTAACAGGGTTTATCTCCACAAAATAGGCAAAGCACCAAATAATCTATGTACACAATGTAATGTTGAAGAATGTTGGTAATGTGATAAATACCAAAAACACAGTTGACAACTCCTAGAAAATGTAAGCCCTAACATCCCACAAGAACTGTTAGCCAATACCAAAAATTACCTGTGCCTTTCAGTATTCCTTCTACAAACTAAATAATATAAAACATTATAAGTAAGTATAACTACCTAGCCTTACACCCAAATTACTAACTATTACCTACCCACCTCAAATCCTCAATTCAAGGGTCACCCAACCCTAACAACCACCCCACGGGTAAAACTCCCAGAAGGACCCTACGCAAGCGAGACTGATCTCTTAAACTTCCTTCTCCTGGTAAGTGTGGTCATGGTGACCTGCGACCAGAACTGGGGGTGAGATGGGTTCACGAGATACATTACCTCAGGACCTCCCGCGCAAGCCTATACAAACAGGCACGTAGGCTCCCAACGGGAGATTTCCACCTACCACCTAAAATGATATTTATGACACCCATGCTTGGGTTAAAATGGCTAAAATTCTTCATTAAAAGTATACGGTGTGGCTACCCCCGGCGCTTTACTAAATAATAACTGGTAATTTTCTCAGTACCAAACCTCAAAACCCTCACTGCCTGGTTCTAAACCGGGTTCAGTGGGGAGGACAGGAATTCTACCTTAAGTGTATGGTGTGACTACCCCCTGAACTTTGCATAGGTACAATCCCAATCCGACCACCTTCAAGAAAGAAAAAAGATAACAACGATGGAAACAACGAACTAAGTATATCAAACCAAAAAGTATTACTCCATTCATTCACTTATCAATAAATTTAAATATAAAACATCACTAATTACAATTAATTATAAATACAAATACAATTCAATTATGGTGAAAGATGACGTTAAACTCCAACTCAACAACAACAAATGTATCATTATTCGTCATGAATACCAAACGTAAACGCCACACTTACGAAGCCTCATTCAAGCTGAAAGTAATTGGACATGCGGAGAAGACCAACAACTGTGCGGCCGCCAGGGAATTCTCAGTCACGGAGAAACTAGTTCGAGATTGGAGGAAGAACAAGGACGTTCTTCTCATGATGCCGAAGACCAAGAAGGCAAGACGTTGGACGACGACAGCCTTCTTCGAGTTGGAGAAGATACTAGAAGACTGGGTGATGTCACAGCGACAGACCGGACTCATCGTCACCCAGAGGATGATCAGACAGCACAGACTTCAGCTCTACAAGAAGAAGAAGTCTGAGCTGAGCCTACCTGCCATCTTCAAGGCCTTTCTTGTCTTGGTGCATCAGCTTTCTGAAACACCATAACCTCGCCCTGAGACAGAGGACTCACATCGCACAGAAGCTGCCCCAAGAAGTTGAGACGAAGGTGGATATGTTCCACGCCTTCGTACTGAAGGATAGGAAAGCCATAGAGTACGAACTGTCGCAGATCAGCAATATGGATGTGACCCCCCTGAGCTTTGACATGCCTGGCAACAGAACAATCGACGTGAAGGGGACCTCTTCAGTCACAATCAAGACCACTGGAGCGGAGAAGAGCAACTTTACCATCATCCTGGCCTTTACAGCTGGTGGTGGGAAACTCAAGCCAATGCTGATCTTAAAGAGCAAGAAGATGCCTAAGGAGAAGTTCTCTTCTGGTATGGGACATGTTCCGGGCCCATATCTGTGAGGGGGTGAAGAAGAAGCTGAAGGAAACTAAGACCAGACAGGCAGTCATCCCTGGAGGCTGTAATCCCTTCTCCAACCCCGAGACGTGTCCTTCAACAAGCCTTTCAAGACACACGTGGGGAAGAGCTCGACAGAATGGATGTTGAACGGAGAACATACATTCACCAAGGGCAATGCTATGAGGAGACCGCCGTATTTCAAACGCGATGGACGGACCTCAAGACGAGGAGTTGTATGCAGACTTCATACAGGGCAGACACTCCGAGCAGGCAGACCATGACGAAGGCGATGACACCCAGACAGCATGTGCACTGGTTTTGACAGGAATTTTGGGGGCTGAAAAAGGGGGTCGCCTTATGCACTAGGTTACATTGAAATATACGGTACTATAAAAGTTTATCTTTTCTCAAACAATTATAAGGGTTTACTAACCTCCATCATCAACAAACCACTTCTCCTTGTTGCCCATTGGGTCCTGGTCCTTGATAACTGCCACCATGACGCCGACTGCCAGAGACAGTTCCATCAGATCAGCGGCAGCATACGGGCAACTCACCAGGAACAGCTTGTCAGCACTGTACATCTGCTGCAGGTACACTCGCTGACTGTCACTTTGCAAACTGCCCAAATCATCAACCTTCAACAAAACAAGGCATATTTTACTAATTCTAAAGGGATTCAACGTTTTATGGTGAAGAAATGTATGAAAATGTAATTGGCATGTCAATAGTTTGTGTGTAAATAAGTGCACATAATACAAATCTCTGGAGGGTTAAGTCGATGGAATATTCAAAATTATGATGACAGATTACACAACCACAAGTAGAATTATCCAATTGCAAATGAGTATCAATAGTTAGATAATATGCATTACGTGTTATGGTAAATAAGCCTTTCAAATTCAGATAACATCAGCAATAATATCTTAACAACTTACTACATAGTTGATTTGTTGAATTTGTTTTATGTTTTGCATTATCATTAACCCTTAACATGCGGGGCTGTTACGACGTAAGATGTAATAAATGCGGTAAGATGTAATAACTGCGGTATAATGTAATAAAAATGAGGTAAAATGTAATAAACACAAGTGCGGTAAATTGTAATAGGGGGTGCTGTAAGATGTTCAGACTAAACGTGCGGTAAATTGTCATACGATGTGCGGTAAATTGTAATAACATTAGTTATATCGATGTACAATGCAATAAATCATAGAAGACGATTATGAGTAGGATTCACTTAAGATGATAGAATAATTATTTCGTTGATTTCTATACAACATCCTTTGTTTGAGTACAATTCTTTTGTCTATTTAAATACATTTTAACAAAAATCATTGGTTTAAGCAGTTTTAACTTTAATCTCTAATTTAGGACAAAATACAAACAAGTTAAAGGTTCCTAATGACGTTCTACAGGAGTTATGTCTCCAAATCAAAGAAAACTGTATTTTCAACCCAAAATAGTCCAATAAGTATTTAAAACGTGCATGATCATGATCTTTTGGTCAATATATGACCATGTCAATTCAGTTGCTTATTAGGTATGATAAAACATTTAATCTGTGAACATCAAGATGGTAACAACACTTTTGGTTTTTATCTTCAACACTTTATCAGCTTAAATAAAGTTTTGTTAAAGAGCACTGGTTAAATCAGTACCCTGAATACATACTTCGTAATCTTTTGTTAAGATAAACAAGACACTTTTCCTTTTATGAAACTAGTCAAAGATTCAATGTTTAACATGTTGAGAGGGATTGATATGAAACCCTATCCTGTGTATAGTGCTTACGTATGTGCATGAATATATACATGAGTATTCTCCTGTATATTTATACAAAAGAAGCATTACCAAAAGTATATATACTCATTTTAAAAGTTATTTTTTCAATGAATTGTGATCATTTGAAAGTCAAAGGTTTCTCAAGACGTAATTTTAGTCTTAAATTAATCTTTTAAACCATATACATGAACTGGATTTCTTAATGAATGATTGCCATACTTTTCTGTTTTCTTATATGAATAACTGACATGAGTATGCAATGTTGGTGCCTTCTTGCATACGGGCATATATTTTGTAACTTTACACAGACGTTTGTGCATGCTTGCCCCGAAATGTCTTTTGGTGCAAAACAAATCGAATTTTCCCAAACATGTGTTGTATACAGACTAATCAATAATCATATCACATTGCATAACACTATATTTCTACAACGATTAATGCTTAAGCGTTTAAATTTGGTTTGTCTTCACCTACCATGTATATACTCCACCTGTCTAGTCTTAAATATTTCGTTTAGCAATGCATATACAAATTGGTCACTCACAATTCAAGGAAATTATTCGAAGAATAATCGACCCGCACGGTAGCATATCATGATAGTACATCCGCTTTTAAAAGATGGTTCTTGCACTAAATTGAGATTAAATCATGTTTACCTATTTTTAAATATAAAAACGTCCAACTTTTGTGTATACATGTATTATGTATGAAATGTCTCTAAGGATTATGTATATGATCATTAATGGTAAAAAATACTGAATACAAATGGCATGAGAAAATGCGCACGTATATCAGCTAGTACTAAGTACGAGAGAGGCCAAACACCATTCAATGACCTAATTAAAGAAATGAGTCTCATCACCTCTTCTGTTTTGTTGATTGTTACTTTTGAATTTCAATTAATTTGATATTAATCAAAAATAGAGCCATGGGCTCTATAGCTCATCACACCTTTGGATGGAAATAGTTCTTTAAGGTTTTGGGGTCAAGGGGTAACCAAATGTAAAATTTAGAATCTTAATTGGCCATACACACAACTTTTCAGCTCTCTAGACCTTTTGGAACTGGAGAACAAGATTAAAATAGAGCCATGGGCTCTGTAGCTCATCAGGCTTTACATTTGATTTCGCTATAGGCTGTGGCCAATGTGGTGCCCCCTTAGTAGGGGCCATGGGGCCACCAAAGCTACAATTTATAATCCTCACTAGATAAGTAGTTTGTACACAAAGTTCCAGCTTTCTAGGCCTTCTGCTTCTGGAGAAGATGAAAATAGGTTTTTAGGGCATGGTCCCTTAGGCCCTTATTAGGGGCCACAGGGCCACCAAAGCTACAATTTATAATCCTCACTACTCAAGGAGTCTGTACACAAAGTTTTAGCTTTCTAGGCCTTATGATTCTGGAGAAAAAGATAAAAAATTCAGCTCTCTTGGGCTTCTGCTTCTGGAGAAGAAAATGAAAATAAGTTTTAAGGGTGTGGCCCCTGTGGCCCTAAATTGGGGTCACAGGGTCACCAAAGTTACAAATCAGAATCCCCACATGCCAAGGTACCTGTACACACAATTTCAGCTCTCTAGTCTAGAGTCATTGGTTCTGGAGAAGAAGACGAACATAGGTCACCAAATTAATTGGGGTCACAGGGTCACAAAAGTTACAATTTAGAATCCCCATATGCCAAGGTGCCTGTACAAAAAATTTCAGCTCTCTAGAGTCATTGGTTCTGGAGAAGAAGACGAACATAGGTTTTAAGGGCGTGGCCCCTATGGCCCTTAATTGGGGTCACAAAAGTTACAAATTAGAATCCCCACATGCAAAGGTATAATTTCCAAAACATAAATCACAAAACATCTCCTCTATAGCCATACGCATTCTCATGGGTAGCAGATTATTCGAAATTTATACCACATCCTTTCTTATCACTTTGAAAAAATGCAAAACTATGTTCTCATTGAATTGCTGAGGCTATATTAGTATTAAACATACATGAATACACTATTATTGTATGTGATGAATACCGCATGCTGTATAGCATTGATTCAATGCATTTACATCTACGGATTCTGATGTTACTTCATATCATGTCTGTATAGAATACACTGGATATACATAGAAACGTTCTGAAGGATAATGAGTTTTTACTTGAAAGCAATACCAAGAATTTTTTAATATTAAGATATCTGAAATAATTTTTACAGTATTTCCCTAAACTGTGAGTAAACAACACATAGATGTAAAAATGGTATTCATCTTTTACTAAATCTAAGTGACAAGGATAGCATTTGAGGAACGTCCGAAACGTGAAATTATTAAAATCTAAATATTTTAGATATTTAACCCTTACGATGCGGGGCGCGTGATATTTACGGGCCAAATATAAAATGGCACGTAAGCCCTCTTGGCGAAATCCGTAACTTTCAGGATAAGGCTATATATTGACTGCAAGCAGTCTTGGCTGCTCCCGGATATAAAATATCAAACCTTTTCTCAAAAAATGATTGAGGGTACCCACCTTGCGGCATTCATATCTCACAAACCAATAGAGATAATTCTATAATTTTTACATCATCGTGTAGAAGAGAGAATTGTCTTCATTTCCATGTATCATATGTATATCCGCGCACAAACATAAAGAAGCGGCAAAGCGTTGCGACAAGTGCCGCAAAAAATTTGTTTACCTCAAAATGATTGAGGGTACCCACCTTGCGGCATTTATATCTCACGAACCATTAGAGATAATTTTGTAATTTATACATCATCGTGTAGAAGAAAGAATTGTCTTTATTTCCATGTATCATATGTATATCCGCGCACAAAAATAAAGAAGCGGTTAATCAGGATATAACGGTGGCTGGCACCGGACAAAACAATTCCGCCACGTGGGCTTGTAGAGCAAAAATATATAGCCGCATCGTAAGGGTTAAATACCTACCTAACTTAGTATATGCCACTCACCTTTCTCACGAGAGACAGAGGTTTACCGCGAAATTCATCTTGCTTACCGGATGGGCTGCCCCCAGCCCACTGCGCATGAGCGGGAAACCGGAATCCTGGGTAAAATTCGTATCATACTTTCTGGAAACGAAGTCTTGTAAGAGACGTCCAATGAAGTCCGAAGGGGAGGCCGGGCAGGAGTAATTCCTACTAAGTTAGGTAGGTATTTAAATATCTAAAATATTTAGATTTTAATAAATTTTTAACCTACCTAACTTAGTATATGCCACTGATCCGACAGTAGGGAGGAGGGAGAACGAGTCATCAAGGCAGAAAAGCATCCATCAAACATCCTCCCGAAGTGGGAACGACCGAAGCGAACTGCACAGAGAAGCAAGCGGTGAACCCCACGAAGTCGCCAACAACGAAACAACTCAACAGGTGCAGGGTGAGAAGTAACGAAGTAGATGAGTTTTCAGCTTACCCTAAAGAGACGTTGGGGCAGCTAGCTGTTGGGCTACCACCAACGGTCCAAAGGTCTGCAGGCCTTGCACGTCTTCCACAGCGAGGTCTCGGAGGTAGTGGGATGCGAAGACCGTCGTAGAGCGCCAGAAACATCCTTCCATGATGGCTGGAACTGAGCAGTTGCGATGTAAAGCCATGGTGGATGCAAGTGCCCGGATCTCGTGCGGGTTGCTGGCGACAGGGTGAGGCAAGCCGGCTGCGTCATATGCTGCTAGGATGACGGTCCGGAGCCACAGCGAGAGGGTGTTTCTGGTGACTTCTCCCTTGGCAGATGGTGAAAAGGGGATGAAGAGTCTCTTCCTGGTGCCTCTCTTGGGCGCAGAGCGGTCGATGTACTCCCGAAGGGCACGTACAGGACATAAAGCGAGTTCTTCCGCATCAGAGGACGACACGATCTTGGAGAGGGGAGGGATGGTGAACGTCCTGCCCGGTTGTCCGGGGAGCTGGTTCTTGGCAACAAAGTTCCACAAGAGGCCGAGGTGAACTGAACCCTTCCTAGACTGCTCGAACCGCACTCTGGTGACGTCCAGTGCGTGCAGCTCACTCACTCTAGCGGCCGTAGCAAAGGACAGGAGGAAGGCTGTTTTCCTGGAGAGGTCTTGAAAAGAGGCTTCTGACAAGGGTTCGAAGGGAGCTCCTCGCAGATATCTGAGGACGACGTTGAGGTCCCAAGCCGGAGGTCTGAACTTGAGTTTCTGGTCCTCCAGCTTGAACGACTTGAGGAGAGCGACCAGCTCGGGAACCTTGGAGAACTTCCTGTCTGATTTAACGGCGAGGACAGAGTTGAGCGCCGACAGGTACGTAGATATAGTTCCACCCTTCAGGTGACGTTTCTGGCGGAGGTGAAGGAGGAAGTTGGCCACAAACTGGGGGTCCACGGACAAAGGATCCCGGCCTGCGTCTTTGCAGAAGTTCTCGAATGACAGCCACTTGTCATCGTACAGCGACCTCGTGGATTGCCTATGGGCTCTGGAGATGGCGCTGGCTACTCGTCCTGAGTAACCCTTGGCCCGGAGTGATCTCTGAAGATGGTCCATACGTGCAGAGCGTACCTCTCGGGGTCTGGGTGAAGCTGCCGACTGAGAGGGTGACGAAGCAGGTTTGGCCACTTTGGAAGGGGGAGCGGATCTTTTTCGGCGAGAAGAAGAAGATCGGGGAACCAGCCTCTCGCCGGCCAGTAGGGCGCGACCAAAGTCAGTCTGAGGTGAAGTGTGTCCCTGATCTTGGTGACGACTTTGGTCAGGAGAATCGGAGGTGGAAAAGCGTATGCGTCCAGATTCTCCCACGACAAGGACATGGCGTCGACGGCCCAAGCTGCTGGATCGGGGAGAGGCGAGACGTACACCGGAAGCTGATGGTTCTGCTTCGTGGCAAACAGGTCGAGGAGAGGACGGTGGACCTGAGCGGCGATGAGGGCGAAGGCTTCCGGGTTCAACATCCACTCTGTTGGTGACGGCTTGTCTGGTCTGGACAGGGCGTCCGCGAGGACGTTCCTGCAGCCTGGAATGTGTCGAGCTCTGACGAAGATCTGATTCTCGTCCAGAAGATGGAAGAGCTCGAAGGCCTGTTCTAGGAGCTGAGGAGAGCCTGTCGTTCCTTGGTTCCTGATAGTCCAAACGACCGTGGAGTTGTCTGAGGCCAGGAGAAGGCGGCTGCCTCGTAGAACTTGAAGCCAATGCGTCACTGCTAAGATTACTGCCTGCATCTCCAGATTGTTTGAGTGCCAGGTGGTCTGAGGATGCGTCCAAATGCCTGACGCAGTCTGATCCCCGAGATGAGCTCCCCAGCCCTGGAGCGAAGCGTCCACGAATAGTTCCTGGTTGTGTTGAAACTCTAGCAAAGAGACGCCTTCGCAGACGTTCGATGGCTGTGTCCACCAACGGAGGTACTGGCTGAGGTGCGCAGGCAGGGAGATCCTTACTGACGTGTTGTCCGACCGGATGTAAGGGCTGAGAAACACCTGGAGAGGGCGGATCATGAGACGACCTCTGAGCGTGAGGGCCTGGGCGGACGTGAGGAGTCCCAGAAGAGATTGCCAATCTCTGAGTCGGAGAGGGGACACCAAGGCTCGGTGGACGAAGGACTGGATCTTGGTCCACCTGTCTGGAGGAACGAGTAGGAGGCCCAGGTCTGTCCGGAAGCGCCCTCCTATGAAGGTCAAGTCTTGGGAGGGGACAAGCTGAGACTTCTCCCAGTTGACTAGCCATCCCAGCTGGCGGAGGAGGTCGAGGGCCAACGCCGCCTGTCTACGTAGAACGAGTGGTTGAGGATTGGACATGAGACAGTCGTCGATGTAGGGGTCGAAATGCATCCCTCTGAGATGGAGATAGCGGCAGATGGGAGCTGTGATCCTCGTGAATAACCACGGAGCCGAAGAAATTCCAAACGGCAGGACCCGCCACTGGTAATGTAGGCCCTGGAAGATGAACCGCAGGAACCTCCTGTGAGGCGGGTAGATCGGCACGTGGAGATAGGCGTCCTGTAAGTCGAGGCTGACCATCCAATCGCCTGGAGACAGCTGGGCTCGGAGAGCGTCTAGGGAGGTCATGCGAAAGTGGGATGGTGGCTCCATGTAAAGCTCGTTGAATGTCGCCATGTTGTGGATCATTCGAAACTTGGTGGAATTTTTCTTCGGGACCAGGAAGATTGGTGAGTAAAACCCTGGGGCGTGATCGGGTTGTAGCACCAACTCCAGAGCGTTCTTGTCGGTAAGCGTCTTGATGTTCTCTGCTAGAAGAGCGCTCTGGGCTTCTGAGTAATCCCGTGCCAAGAGAGTCGCGGTCACGGGGGGAGGGCAGGTCAATGGCAACTTGTAACCTGTCCTCAGGGTGTTGGTGACGTAAGGATCTTCTAGTATTGTCCAGTTGCGCCAGAAGATCCCTAATCTCCCGCCTACGGGTGTGGGGTGCACCGGCACGACTGGGGGCGGGAGGACCCAGCCGCGTGGGGCGCAGGCATCACTGTCTGGCGTAGGGTCGCTTGCCACCCCTGCCTCCGCGTGGCTTGGGGGCGTCCCTTCCTCTGGAGGAGTTGGCAGATCGCTGGTACTGCGAGGAGGGACCCGACCTGGAGGGCTGCGTCCTGACACGCTGGCGCTTGTAAGGGCGTTGGCTGTTGTTGTTCTGCCTTCGGAACGAAATGTTGGACACGTGCTGTAAGGTCCGGAAGGCAACCTCCGTCTGAGTGACTGCGGCCTGCTCCTTGTAGACTTCCGGGATCTTGTCCGCAAAGAGCGTCGATGCCGTGGGGGGAGCCTGTAGGAGGGACTTCTTGAATTCGGAGTCCCACGCACACTGGTCCAGGAAGCCTGAGCGTCGAAGGTGAATGAGGGAGCCGAGGCCAGCTCTAACGTTGTCGAGGACAAGCACCATGTTGCGCCGCTGCCAGTCCATCAGGGTATGGAGGTGATCTAGACGGGAAGGGTTGTCGACGTCTAAGTCGGCCTTGATCGCGTCAGTCGAGGTGAGGAGGATCGACAGCGGCCTCAGAGTCCTTCTGAGGGCGGCCTCCACCGAAGAGATCTTAGTATCGGAAACCTTGTACGTATGGTTGAGGTTTGGGGCCAGGCGTCCTATGGCGTCGTCCAGGGCGGCGGCCTTGTCGAAACGGCTGAGCGAGTGTACGGGCGTAGCTGCAGGTAGCTTCGAGGACTTCAGGGAGGAGGACAGCGAGAGCTTCTGAAAATCGTCCTGAAGAGCGGCTATACCCTCCAGCACATCAGGGTGAGGGGGGAGCTTGAGGTCAGGGTCCTCACGCACACAAGTGAGAGGGTCCGAGCCACCAGGGGAGGAGCCCTCTGGGAGTCTGTCAGCAATCCAGCTCGAGACCATCTTCAAAGGCAAAAAGGTGGGGCCCTCTGCCTCGTCGTCATCGTAGTCTGGGACGAAGTGACGTTCATCATCAGAGATAACGGGAGAGTGGCGCCTCTTCCTTGAAGATCTGGGCGTCTTCGGTGGCGTCCGGGAGCCGGAGCGGCGTGAGCGCCGGGAGGTGGACCTGTCCACTGACGGAGAGCGAGAGCGGGAAGGCGTCCTGGAGCGCCGCGAGCGTCGTTGGCGCCGAGGAGGGGAGGGGCTCCTGGAGCGACGAGGTGAGCGGGATGTCCTGACGTCCCTAGGAGGGGAGTCCCTGGAGCGCTGGCGCCGGTCTGAGCGCTGCTTGGGGTCCAGGCGCTGGCGTTGGTCTCGATCTCCCGATCGTTGGCGCTGATCCTGACGCTGGTCACGATCCCTGGAGTGCTGGCGCTGGTCCTGGCGCTGGTCCGAGCGTTGGTCGTGACGCTGGCGAGTGTCAGGGCGCTGGTCCTGGCGCTGGTCCAGGCGAGAGTCCGGGCGCTGGTCCTGGCGCTGGCGTTGGTCCTGGTCCTGCGACAGAGGTTGACGGGCCATCAACTTATCAAACATGCTGGACATGATGAGCTCCAGTTCCGGGCGAGAGAGGGCCGAGGACGTGCTGGGCGTCGGAGGCGGCGTCTGCCGAGCAGGAGGAGGAGGAGGAGGAGGAGGAGGAGGCGGCGTGGGTGAGCGACGAGGCTCCTCCTGGCGTGGAGAGTCCAGAGAGCCGGCCGGCTCGACAGGAGGGAGGTCGGTGGTGGGGTCAGACATGCTCCTACGTCGACGCTGGGTAAGTCTCTTCCTGCGAGCGGAGGTGAAGACCTTGAAGTCGATGGGGGAGAGGTCAGAACACTCTGCACAGCGGTCGTCCACAAGGCAGATCCTGGGAAGACAATCTGGGCAGCGGAGGTGTGGGTCCTTGGCCGACTTGGAGGAGCGACACAAGACACAGTAGACTCTTGGCATAAATACTGTAACACATAAGTCAGAGACATGCCAATCATGGAGACACACACAAGGGGAATGCATACAAAAGTTTGAAATTAAGAATTTAAAAATTTGTTTAAGAGCGTGCCCCTTTAAGGGCAAGCGAAAACGGGAAAATTTATGTCCCGGAAAGGTTGCCGTAGAAAATTAAATAAGATGTAATGAAATAATTTTGAAGGAAAAAATTATTATTACAAGTTTATTTAATAGGAATGAATGCAAAAATGAAATGCATTAGATGGAATATGTAATATGAAATTAATATATAGGGATAAGTGATTATGATATATATTAATTTGTGATTGAAAAAAATTTTATGAAATTTTTTGTGAAAAAGATATAGAAAATAAAATATAATGCGATATATTATTATTTTTATATGAAATGGGATATAGGCTGCTGGAAGTAATGCATAGAAACACTTAGGAAGTGATTAGAAATGCAAAACGAGTTTTTAGAAGGAAAAAACAGGCAGCCATAGTCTTTGGACCAAAGCAAGGTAGATGTGACGTAAGCAGGAAATGCGGACGTGCAGAAAAGCAGGTCAACAGAACCAGCCCACGTAGATGGAAAAACAAGAAGGAAAAGAAGGAAGGGGGGTACGAAACAGGCAGATCGACCCCCCAGAAGGTATTTCCAAGTGAAATAGAACATGCAAGGACGTAAACATGGCGAGGTGCCACGTACATGATCAAAATCACCAAGTGCAAAAAGATCGCGAAAGCGAAGTTAGAAGGAAACATCGATACATTAGAAACGATGGGGGCAGCAAAAGGAGTAATGACGGAAGGAAAGGAAGGAAAAAGATCAGAAAAACCAACCGTGAAGAAAATCAGTAAGCGAGATGAAAATACATGCGTTCTCTAAGAGAGAGAAAGAAAGTATGATACGAATTTTACCCAGGATTCCGGTTTCCCGCTCATGCGCAGTGGGCTGGGGGCAGCCCATCCGGTAAGCACGATGAATTTCGCGGTAAACCTCTGTCTCTCGTGAGAAAGGTGAGTGGCATATACTAAGTTAGGTAGGTTAAAAATTGAAATTATTTTAACAGTAATTTATGTTAATTAATCCTTCATGATTTTTTCATATTTAATAATTTTGTAATATAAGCAGTTTTTTGTTAAGATAATAGATGCTGTCCGTGTCTGCAATGAATATCTTTAAAACACTGTGTTTTTATAGGTAAACACATCGGTTTTGGCTTCACCTTTGTGACCAAAACCACAATTGAAAAGGAATACTTGTATACCTGTCGTTCAATGTCTCTTTCCATTGTTATCAGAAACTATCATCTGTCATAATGCATATTTGGTTATCTGTATGAGGGCATTTCAAGTCCAAGCCAATATCGAATTACTTAAACCTTTGAATGTACATAAAGTTGAAATCTTCCACATTCTCGATGGAAGATCATTATACCATCATTATTTTGACATCAAATTTTTGTTTACCCCATACCTCTGCCCCCTATGTATGATAGAATTGGGAGTATCTTCTAATCAACTGCTAGTCAATTCTTCATTGATGACATTTCAAACTGATTAACCGAGAACCGGATAATAAATGAAAGGATTTTTTAGAAGAACAATAGCTTTATAGGAATGCAAGACACATGATTTCATTTTATACAGCGTCGTTTGTAATATATGCCTTATTAATTTGATAGAAAACAGAAAGGATGTAAAGAAAAGACGTGAGTTGTGATATAACAACGAAATAATGGTCAATTAGGTCAATGACAATTTTACTATGCCCCCACTATAAGGGCCCTAGTCGAGGATTTTCGGATTAGTGGCCCAATGTTATAAACAAAGTGAAATAGTTATTTTGAAGTGAAAATAACCTTAACGAGTTAAAATCGATATACTAGATATAGAAAAGTCATTGAATAGCCCTTACAATCATGTGTTTTGCAATAATGTATAGCTTTATACTGAACTTTTATAACGTTGGTGACGTGCTTTAACTATAATAGTTCAAGGCAAAATTGCATAACACATGATGGTAGGGGTATAAAGTTTCTTAATTGAATAATGACATAAACGTTATGAATAAACACAGATGAAGATTGCAGTATTTTTATTGTTCCTGAATCTTAGTAAACATCGTATAAAATCACTTTCTAAATCAATT
This sequence comes from Steromphala cineraria, assembly GCA_916613615.1. NCBI lineage: Eukaryota > Metazoa > Mollusca > Gastropoda > Trochida > Trochidae > Steromphala > Steromphala cineraria. The sequence continues at coordinate 37,044,030 of OU744736.1, read as the reverse complement.
TCTCTTCTGAAACAAAACACTAATAAGTAGTATCGGTAATGTTGAGAAAATACTTAGCGTTTTTTCAATTGTTTTGACTAGTTTTTAAGAGTTCAATAAATCATCACAAGTATGAGCAGTGACCTTAAATGAGCGACTAACAAGGCCATCAAAGTTTGAAAAAATCTTATTACAATTTACCGCATGTTGTGTTTCAATTTACCGCACTATTTAGTAACATTTTACCGCACCCTCCTATTACAATTTACCCCACCAATATGTATTACATTTTACCGCATTTTTATTACATTTTACCGCAGTTTTACATTTTACCGCGTTTTTATTACAATTAACCGCAGTTATATATATTAAAATGCTTTTTGAATTAGAAATATGTGCGTGTGATGCACTGTGATGTCCCACACCCAAACTTTTAATGAAACCTCATCATCTTAGCCTTTAAGTCTTCGCCAGTGAAGCCAGAGACATTCCACAAAAGTAAACATTTTAGAAAAAAAAAGGACATACAAAAAATAAGTAAGCCTAAGGGGTAAAAGGTCCACTCCATCTAGGGTCTAACCACATTCTTAGTCTCATAAAATTATACTGAAAGATTTTGAGATAGAGGCTGGAAAAGGGCCCAAATCCCCATTGACACTAAGTTCCAATTGTTTCCATGGAAACTAGAAAAATAGAAATATACTGATTGAAACGAATAAGGGAACGCTTAATTACTGTTAACTTATGTCTGGCATGTTCCGTTAATTCGAGGCTGTATGGGGCCATTATAAACTGAAAATGTTGAAGTTTACTTTCACTGGAAAAGGTACTGTGCACGTGAAAATTTATTTCCATAAACTTCATGCATGGAAACGTCCATTTAACCTTCAAGGAGTCAACGAATGTCAGTGTACCTTTACCTTCAGAATCATGCCAAGAGCATACCTTAAAGGCTTTCTGATAATGAGAAATGGCAGGCTATCGGGTGCATAAACAGCGGTCAATCAATATGCCAGACAGCCAGACATTTTAACAAGTCTAAAAGTGTGATTTCGCGACTGTGGAACCGGTACCGTAATGTAAAGATTAGACCAGGTCGTGGTCCAAAACGTAAGACAACGCTCCGAAACGACCGCCAGCAGGTGCTGCTGTCCTTACGTAACCTATTTCAACCAGCATCAAAAATAAACTCTGAGTTAAGGGCAGTAACGAGACTAAGAATTTGTGACCGTACTGTCAGAAACAGACTTAAAGCAGCAGGCTTAAAGTCACGTCGTCCTGTCGTTTTCTTATTTTCGTATTTTTTTAAGGCATGGTCGCCGCGATTGTGGGGCTAACATATAAAAAACAAAGGGTAAAAGAGAGATAACTCCAAATTACGTTACATAAAGTAACTACCGCTAACAAGAGCAAAATTGACTGCCTATACACTGACAGATACAAATCAGATAGATACAGAGACAGAGCCCAAACCTATATCCCCCTTCCACTATTGGTGGTGAATTATTGATACCAACCTGAGTCTTTTGTCCACCACTATCCATCAGCGACAAGGTTAAACTTCTCTCAACTTTGAGCAGGTCCAGTTTGGGGTTAAAACCTCGTGGCATAAATTCCAGTTGAGAGAGCTTATCTACAGTGTCCACATGGCTGATATTGAAAGTTTCTACCACACCAGCTTCAGCTTGGATGAGTAATGGTAACTTAAAAAAAAAATCAACATCATAAATTTCAAAAATAGAGCCAATGGCTCAGTAGCTCATCAGGCTTCATATTCAATTATGCAGTCGAGTGTGAGCAGAAATAAGAGAGGATATTTCAACCATTTATCATATCATTGAGTCCTTGCTGTTGGAACATGTGTAGCTCAAAGATCCACTTAAGCTCAAATGATCTACGTGCTTTAGGGGTGGTCTCCCTCTCAGGGTTTTGTCTGAGTTGGACAATAATATATATAATGCAGATCGCCCTTAGAGTGGTCTGGGAGATTGAAATAATGAGGGACAGGTTTGTTGGTAGAGACATGATAAGACTCAAGAATAGAAGGACTGACAGACAGATCGAGTGAGCTCAAATGCTGAGAAATAAAAAGATGACAACTTCTTTATTCATGATATGTCAACCGCAGGGTGAGTTAGAGAGAGCTACGTACAGTGTAGGTTGGCCAATAATTATCATCAGATAAACATAATATAGATCATAGTCATTCACAGGGACAAGTATAAAAGCTTTTTCAGTCGATGATCCAGCGCATACTACTATAAACAAAAGTATGTAAAGGGATGTAAAGAAAGAAACACTCTATGTCCATTTGAAAATATATTTCATAATGAAATCTTTACAATTACCTACCGTGTCATATATAGCTTCAAAGGCAATATATTTCCCTTAAAAAAAAGCCATGAACAATAAAAATTGGTTTGGTATTTTAAATGATATATGATTTTTCAAAGTCGAAAAATAGCCCATCTCAACTTTCCAACCATTTGCTTGTCCACTCGGGAAAACTCAACAAAAAAAACCCTTAAAAATTGTTATTTAATTGCAGAATCTTCCCCCGTAGCTCAGCATGGGACTGATTGGTAAAAAATAACCCATGATACGATTCCGTCACAAAATTCACTTACAAACACTTCTAAGTCATCGTCACCAGCAATTTTTAATATCATTGTAACTCCTTGGGCTGACCGACCGCCATGTTTGACGTGTACAGGGTAAATCGGCACCCGGGCAAAACAACACCAGGCGAAAACGGCACCAAGTTTTTCTGGTGAGAACAGCACCACATCGGCCCCGCTTTACCTGGCAGAAACGGCACCATATATTTATATGACAATAAAGAATATCAGATATAGGAAAAAATATCTGATATTGAGTTATCTATATAATCATGTGGTGATTTTAGCAGTTTGATTGCTACAGCACTAATTTAAGGGAAATATATTGCCTTTGAGGCTATATATGACACGGTAGGTAATTGTAAAGATGGAGTGTTGCTTACATTACATCCCTTTATTTTTTTGTAGTAGTATGTGCTGGATCATTGACTGAAACTCTGTTGTTTTCGACATTACATGTTTCTGTGTAATCATTCATGAAACTGATAGAGGTACCTGCTCAACTGAATATGTTTCTTTGAGAATGTTGTCTGTAAAGTTCTTCTGAGCCTGTGTGAAGGCAGCCATACAGTCAGTGAGCATCTGCAGTGCCAGCTTGTAGAGTTTGGGCAACTCATCAAGGAGCTGAGCATTCATTGCTTCATAATCATTCTTAGCCGTTTGCAGGACATCACTCTAGTAAAAGCATCAATACCAACATTAGCTATGACATCTGTTACCTCGAAAACGATTAAAAACTTAAGTGTGAAGAATGAATGAGTAAAGATGTAGATGATCTTGAAACAATTTTCTAAAAGACGGCTCATATTAGCCCAAAAACGTAAAATTTTACTAAAATGTTTTCAAAATTCTTAATCGTGACTTACCTTCCTATGATTATGTATCTCAATTTACACTTTTATCAAAATGTGATTATTAGTTAAAAAGTTGTGAGCTGGACAGGACTTGTAATGGTTTCCTTACAAATTTACCATTTTTTCTCCAAAATTCTTATATTTTATGTAGATATTCTCAAAATTGTTACTCATGACACATTATTACATGTTTTGCATTTCCCCTATGAATTTATATTGAAATGGTTGATTAGTGACAAAGTTATGAGCCAGACACAAAGTGGAACGGACTGATGGTGCTCATTTTGATACCCCATGCTATTTCGTTGTTGCGGGGGATAACAAAAAGGTTAATTACTAACTAGAAATATGTGCCTGTGATGCACTGTGATTTCCCCCGTACAAACTTTTAATCAGAAAATAACCCTTACCCCCATATTAACTAAGTTCAAATTGTTTCCATGAAAACAAAAGACAAAACAAAAATCAGAATAACTGAAGGAGCAAAAGGCACTCCTATTCTAGATCCTACTACGTACCAAGTAAAGTAAAACAATAGTTAACAGTTTTGAGCTATAGCTTGGAAATTGAAATTCTCCCAAAATTCACTCAGTTCAAATTGGTGCCATGGAAACCATTTAAAATAGAGCTATTGGCTCTGCAGCTCATCAGGCTACATGTTTAATTTTACTGTGAACAATGTGGTTTCAACCTTTGTAGGGGCCACAAGGTCTCAAATTCTAGACTTAAATATATGTGATGTGATGATACTAGTAATAAATACAGAAATGGATATAGCTCAAACATTCAATGATAATTTATGGCAGAGGATCCAAATGTTCGTCAAGCCCTTTTTAGGGACCATAGGGTCACCAAAGCTGTAAAGAATCAAAGTATAATCCTCAATAGCAGGAGTATGTACACAAGATTACAGCTTTCTAGGCCTTTTGCTTCTGCTGAAGCAAATGAAAATAGGTATTAAATGTATGGCCCTTGTGCCTGTATTAGGGTCCACAGGGCCACAAAAGCTATAAATAATAATCCTCACTAGTCAAGGAGTCTGTACACTAGGTTTCAGCTTTCTAGGCCTTATGCTTCTGGAGAAGAAGATGAAAATAGGTATTAAGGGTGTGGCCCATGTGACCTTTGTTAGGGGCCACAGGGCCTCATGCTTCTGAAGAAGATGAATATAGGTTTTAAGGGTCCTTATAAGGGGCCACAGGACAACAAAGTTATATATTGTAATCCCCACTAGTCAAGGAGTCTGTACACAAAAGTTTCAGCTTTCTTGACCTTATGCTTTTGGAGAAGAAGTCGATAATATGCAAAGTAAACGGACGTACGGAAGGACGCCGGACACCATGACATGCCATAAGCCCATCGGGCCTTAAACGCCAGATGAGCTAAAAAATAAATTCAACAAATTTTATTCACATTTACACACAAATACAATATTCATACATTGAGTTAGTCAGCAACTTGTTGATGAATAGAGTGCAGATCCAGTAATATTTTTACCCTATTTTATTACTCAAGTCATTGATCAAGAGACAAAAAGCGAAAGCATGCAGTAGAAACAGGTCAGATGACCCATTCTAATAAAACTGAAAAGATGAAAAGCAGCAAATCCATTATGCAAGAAAATAGAACCAGTGGCTCTAGCTCATCAGACTTCATATCAATTTTGCTTTAGGGTGTGGCAAATGTGGTTCCTCCCTTACTTTGGACCACAGGGTCACCAAATGTAAAATTTGGATTCCTCCTTATCTAACTCATTTGCACACAAAGTTTCAGCTTTCGAGGCCTGATGCCTGAAGATGAAATTAGGTTAAAGAGTGTGGCCCCTGAGGCCCTTATTAGGGGCCACAGAGCCACAAAAGCTATAAATCACAATTCTCACTTGTCAAAGAGCATTTTCACAAGGTTTCAGCTTTCTGGGCCTATTGCTTCTGGAGAGGAAGTTGAAAATAGGTTTTAAGGGCGTCGTCCCTCTTGCCCTTAATAGGGGTCAAAGGGCCACCAAAGTTACAATTTATAATCCTAACTAGTCAAGGAGTCTGTACATAAAGTTTCAGCTTTCTAGGCCTTATGGTTCTGGAGAAGAAGTCGAAATTCCACAAAGTTTAAGGACGGACGGACGGATGGACGGACGCCGGACACCATGCCATGCCATAAGCCCATCGGGCCTTACAGGCCAGATGAGCTAAAAAGTCAGAAATTCAGAATATCCAAAATAGCAAAAGGAACCATATCAACACTAGATCTAACCTAATACCAAATTTTCAGAAATATTGAATAGTTTTTGAGTTATGATCCGGAAACAGATAAATAGAGCCATGGGCTCTGTAGCTCATAAGACTTTTGATGGAAATAGGTTTTTGGGTTTTGACCCCTGTGACGCCATTTGGGGTCAAGGGGTAATCAAACCTCCAATTTAGAATCCTCATTTACCAAGGAGTCTACACAAAACTTTTCAGCTCTCGATCTTTTTGAACTGGAGAAGTAGATGATAATAGGTGTTTAAGGTTTTGACATGGGGTCACAATATTTGCAATTAAGAATCCCCATTGGTCAAGGAGTCTACACACAACTTTTCAGCTCTCTAAACCTTTTTAAACTGGAGAAGAAGATGAAAATAGGTTTTTAAGGTTTTGACCCCTGTAACCCTATTTGGGGTCAAGGGGTCACAAAACCTCAAATTCAGAATCCCTTTTTGCCAAGGAGTCTATACACAACCTTTCAGCTCTCTAGACCTTTTTGAACAGGAGAAGATGAAAATAGATTTTTAAGGTTTGGCCCCAGTGTGACCCCATTTGGGGTCATGGGGTCACAAAATCTACAATTTAGAATCTCCATTGGCCAAGGAGTCTACACACAACTTTTCAGCTCTCTAGACCTTTTGGATCTGGAGAAGATGAAAATAGGGTTTTAAGGTTTTGACTCCTGTGAAACCATATGGGGTCAAGGGGTCACGAAATCTATAATTTAGAATCCCCATTGGCGAATGAGTCTGCATATCAAATTTCAGCTCTCTAGAGTCATTGGTTCTGGAGAAGAAGTCGAGAAAACTGAAAAGTTTACGTATGGACAGATGGAGGGACGCCATGCTATGCCATAAGCCCATCGGGTCTTTCAGACCTGATGAGCTAAAAATTCAGAATAACCAAAATACCAAAAGGCACCATGTCATCAACAGGTCTAACCAGATACCAAGTTTTGTAAAAAAATATTGAACCAGAGGAGCTAAAAAAAATATTGAACGGTTTTGAGATATGGTCCGGAACCGAAAGCGTAACGGAATTACGAAATTACGGAACCACAAATTACAGGACCACAGAATTACGGAACCACAGAACCACAGACGGAACCGAAAACATTATATCTCCTGCAAAGCTTTGCGGGGGACATATTGATTAGAGACCATTAAGAATTGGTTCTTAAAGGGATGGGATTACATAATGACAATTATGTCACCTGACAATGATAAAATAATAGACTCCTGGACGCAATTTGATCATTGGACTACATGGCGCAGAGGAAATAACATCCTGTTGAATAGTTATCAGCATTGTACATGATCAGTGTAATAGAATTAGAACAATAGAAATTAGCAGTAAGTAAAGTTTGATTTGTTCTCATGACATTTCATATGTTGAATTAACAGTATAATTGCAACCTGTTCTGTTAGCTTTTATTATTTTACATAACAATGGTATATAAAGGGTGAAGCACTGGACCAGGAGTACGTCACGAGGCAACTCAAGCTTCAATGACCATAGTATCTTCAGTTTCTTTTCTCTTCCCTGGCCTTAAATAGGCAGTGTATTCAAAAAGCTCCAATTTAGCTGACTATGGTCCAATTTCATATATCTAAAGTCAATTTGATGTCTATTCAAATACCTTTATAATCAATTCTAAAGTCTCCGTAGGGCAATTTAGTCAATCTTTAAGATATTTAATACCTCTTTTTTAAACAAGCCATGATACACCATTATAAGGGGTATTTTGATCCCTTGATAATATTGTCAATATCTACCCGGTACATTGTTGATTCTCAGCCTGTTTCTATCACACCCAAGTAAAATTGTACAAAAGAAGTGCTATATTAAGATTATTCAATAATTGCAATGATAAAAACTCACCTTTTCCCCATCCTTTTGCTTCCTATAATGATTGTCATAGTCAAGGAGCTTGTCAAATCTTTTCTCAATGACTTTGTTAGGACCATTAAACATTTGGATAAGCAGACTTAAAGGGTTGATGACCAGCTCGTCCACCAAACTCTTCTGTGAAAATACACAAACAAGATTGCAAGTAGAGTGATACAAAAAGTCAATTTACAACAAGAGCCATCAGGAGAGATGGCTTATCCCCTCGGCCCAACTGAAGTTGAATGATCAGCTTTAGCATATATTTTGATATACTGATTGTGTGAATAATATTTTATGCATACATGCAGCTAATTTTGTTTGACTTTAAATAACCATCATAAGACTATGATAAACCACATCTAGGTCTTCTTAATTAGTAAATGCTTATGTAATGCCATTGTCAAGTTCCTCATGTTGATGTGAAGAGAGAGCAACAACCATCCAACTTCATTCCTTGGTGAGACACAGTTTAAAAATTAATGGTAAATTTGTAATGTTGAAATGTATAATGTCATTGAGTTTAAACTCCCTGCAATTTAAAACACCATAAAGGCACATTCATAAACAGTTCATTGAGCTAGCCCTAATGGTTTTCAAATTTTGCTCTGAAAACGCATTTCTTAAATGCTTTTCTATGGAAACCGGAAAAATAACAATTCCAGAAAGCTTAAAATCCAAAAAGGCACATCTACAAACAAGTCAATATACTAAGTTTCATTGAGCTAGCCCTAATGGTTTTCAAATTCTGCTGCAGATATTCCATGGAAACTGGAAAAATAACAAATTCCAGAAAGTTGAAAATGTTAAAAGGTACAACTACATGTCATGATTGGTCAATATACTAAATTTCATTGAGCTAGGCCAAATTGTTTTTGAGTTCTGCTTCAGAAACACATTTATAAGTTGCGTTTCCATGAAAACAGGAAAAATAAAAAATTCCAGAAAGTGGAAAATCCAAAAAGGCACAACTACATGTGATGATTAGTCAACATGCCAAGTTTCATTAAGCTAGATCCTAGATCTTAAATCCTAGATACAAACAGAAACTTTATTTAAAAATCTAACATGGAAGAAATATATGGAATTCCAAAAATAGATTTCATTCATTTTGAAGGCATAAAAAGATTGCAGCTTACAATAAATCTAAAAATATTTATTTTGTAGGCAAGGCAATTCAGATCCAGCGTCCATACTTCTCCATTCTACCATGACTATTTTAAAAATGAACTCTTTGGCTAAGCAAATTGCACTTTGTAAAATGTCCTAACTTTTGACAACAAAAATAAACTCGTCTGTGCCGGGGGTTTTGCTCCTTGATATTTGAAATAGATTTAGCCGTGAGCAAAGGTAACTCTATCATTGCATGTCCATCAAATATATCTCTCACTTTCTTCAACACAGCTATTAATATCGTACCATTAAAACGTGTGATTACATTACTTGCTGACAATGTAGACTGAGACATCCCTATCAATCAAATAGATGATTCTGACAGAAAACCACTATGATGTTGTCAAGGATTGTGATGTCATAAGCGCGCACGTAAATGACGTCACTGTATTGTTGCCGTAATCAAAGGAAGCCCGCTGCGTGTGGCACTGATCGACCACTTAAACTTCTTATTTTGAATAAAATACTTAATCTACCTCAAACGATGTGGTCACACCCCGTAAACACACGAAAATAAAACATGTTAAATAACTTTTTGAAAGTTTCAATCTCATTAAACAGCAGAATACCAGCTCTGAAATTGCCAGTCGGGTGCTTCAATGCACGGTGAAGCGGCCTCAAAATCAGAAGACGTTCGATCCATAATTGATCATCTTTGATTTTCCAAGAGAACCAATCAGAATCTAGTATTCATCACATTCATGGTAGCATCACCCTTTAAAGGGGTACTTTTCACAGGGCTCATAACACTAATCACCCAAGGTAATGAGAGTGCGAGAAACTTTTTTTAATAGCGTAACCCGGTCATGTGACATGAACTGGGCACTGCCCGCCAGCTGTAGATGATTTCGTAACTTCGGCTCAGGCGTGATCGCACCCAAAAAAAAAAAAAAAATTTACCCCGATATCATAAGCAATTCCAACGAAGCACTATTATTTGATAAAGCCTTTAGCATAGTCAAGGACTCGTCGTAACACAAGCAGCTTAATTCCCAATGGTCAGTTGGGCTACATTTTAATAAGATGATTTATTACAAAGAGGATGAACGTAGCGAAAGAAAATTTTTATGAATGGCATCCACAATTGCAGTAATGTTCCGTCTATGTATCACTTTTCACCATATATGATAAATAAAACGTTTTGGTAATGAAACAGTCTGATTAAAATCGACCGTACTCCGAGGAATAAAACATCAAAAATATTGTCTCTATCGGGGCTCGAACCAGCTAGAACATCCTTTCCATCTCGGTCTGAATGCACCCACCTCTATCGCATGTTCCTATAACCAGTTTAGCGCAGAAAACCCCAGTCAAAAGCTATCCAATCACTTTTTAAATCGTTTTTAAGCGTGGTATGGCGATTATGTATAACAAATAGTACACTGGAGTTACCTGCCCCTAGCATGATAACGAAGCTTTTACTGCGCCCCTTGCGATTAGCTAGATGAGCTTGGGGGTAATAGGGGTGCCTTCAGACTGTAAATGAGAGGAAAGCCAGTCTGGTTGCAGTTCAAACCCCACTAGAGACAATATTTTTATACTTTTTTTCCTCGAATCACAGTAGATTTTAATCAGACTGCATAATGAAATAGTATTTTCTTTGTAACTTTAGGTTTACTTTGCTAATATGTTAATGCATGTATGGCTCAAATTTTCTCATTTTGACAGGTTTTGACACTAATATGTCTAACAAATTTATCGGCCTCTAAATCACTACACCGGAGCATGAGTTATCAATTTGAAAAATCGTTGAACGATAATGAATATTAAATATCATAGCTGTCTGCAATTGTATTTTTCAAATCGTTTTATGTATCTATATTTTGGATTCAGGATTTAATGAATTTGATACTTTTATTGCACCATGTGAAACGACCAAGTATTTTAAAAGTTTGTTATTTTTTTGATGAGTTGAGTGAGAATTGCTGTACATGATATATGGTAGATTATAACCTGTAGGTGTTTAAAGTCATGGTAAGTGGAACAAATAAAGAAGAAATGGAGCGCATCCTCAAAGTGATGTCCACAGTTGCAAGTAGGGGTATCGGATAATTATATCTAGCAAACTTATCACCGTGTAAGTCACTGCCACCAAGCCTAAGGCCGGAGTGGATTATCTGACAGAATCTTGACCCCTGAAATAGTTCATGCGTGGTTATCTATTAGATAGTAATGAACGAATAGTTTTAAAGTATAACAAATAACCAATTATAAATGTTGTGACAAGTCATTAACATTTAGTTGCAGTGAAATACCGACTACTGATGTGTATGTGTATACAATGTCTTATCAAATGCAACTTGCTGTTATTTCCGTTGATTTCCAGATTGATGTCAGTTTCCTTTATGTGAAAATGATAGCCTTGATACATAATCCCTTTTCTTAGGCATGTTTTTTGTTTTTTTAATGACGTTTTTAAACATGCACATGCTTTTACCAGACAGATAAACTTTATGGTTTTAACATATTTATTTCAATAAAGAATTGGATTGGTAAGCAAGCTAAAAGCTTATTTTAATATCATGTAATAAACTATATAGAATAAGTTTTGATGTTTAAAGCAATAATAATCAAATTTCATAATACATATAGATGTGAAACATTTTGTTCATATGATAAAGATTTTACATGCTTGAAAATCATTCTAAAGTTCGGGATAACCTTTTTGATTGGATTTGGATTGCGACTTTTGAGTTTATTTTTCTCTCTAGATATATGTCCAAACAGAAACAGCTTCAAACTGACAAATTCTATTCGCAAACGACTGTAGCATTTTCTTTGCAATGTCGGTCATGTTCAAACATGAGCTGTACAAAGATATACAACTCTAAATTCCTTGCGACTTCGATCAAGTTTTTGCATTCGATCAAGTTATTGCACTCGTTGCCTTGGGTTCCAGGTTCAAGTACCTTGACAACGGGCTGATACAGGTTTTTTTACCCTTGACGATGATCTGAAACCGGTTATCTGCCCTGCGGGCTGATACAGGGTGCTTGACTATATTTTATAAACCTCCAGTGACGTCACTCTATTGTTCTATTAGGTTCTTCTTTTACCGGATAAACCTCTTTGCCGGGCATTCTCCAAGAATGCCCAGGGCTTCCTTGAATTTATCTGAAATTTATTTTGGATTGGGATTATACACGTTTTGAAATACTTTGTTTCAAAGTCCTTCTTCGAATAAATACCATCACAAAATATCACATTTTTGACAAATCACAAATATAATGTTCGCATGCCTGGTTTCGAACTCTGCACCACTCGCTTACTATACTGGCGCCTTTGACAACTCGGCTATAAAGGCCCACGAGAACAATGATGTATTTTCCACAGTGACAATCATGTGAACTTCGCGAGGCAGATAGCGCATGCATTTCACGTTCACGGCTTGGTTAGTTAGCGTAAAGCACGTGCAGGGCGCGGATGTGCTCTCCGTTTGCTCATGGTGATTCCCTACCAGTAAAAATCAATGAATCCATTTTTATACTTATTATTGAAATAATTTTGCTACTACGGTTTATCTCGGTTCATAAGTTAAATCAAAACCTCGCCCTTGGTGTTGTTTGATAATGTAAGCCCTCAGCCTCGGGAAATTGGGGAGGGCCTGTCGGCCCTTTCCAATTTCCCTCTGCCGCGGGCTTACATTATCAACAACACCTCTTGCTTGGTTTTGATCCTACACTTATAACCAAGTATATTATGATAAATAATTTAAAAAAAACTGTTCATTTGATTATATTTGCATTTTGTAAGTGTTTTTATCTGATGATTGTTCAATAACTTTTAAGCTTTCCCAATATGTCACCTATGCAATGTGGCATAGAGAAGAACTGTTTAAAATCATATAAATGTACTTAAATACTTAATGATTGACTTGTTGAATTGTATATCATGTAACTACATTGTATATGGGCCTGAGGCCTCACATGCAAATAAACATCTTTTTACTTTGACACTTTAATTCACTACTACTACTACTTCTACTACTACTAATACTACTACTACTACTTCTACTACTATTAGGTAAATCAGTAATTGTTCCCGCTACTTATAATTGAATTTTTTCTAACTTTTTTTTTTCTCAAAAGGGAATAACAAATCATGTTTACAATACTTACATATCCAAAGAGATGGCAACTCATTATCTTCTTTTGAACTTCATTGTATTGCTCCAATTCATGTGATTGTTGTTCCTTACAGAAATCCACTATATCTGCCACAAAAGACTCTTCAACACCAAAGCACTCCTGTAATACAAACAAGTCATAGTCAATCTGATGGCATGAATTCCCCATCTAAACTATCAATTCAAGATGAACAAGTGACAAACAATGTCATAATACGCATTTATTCCCCAATGTATGGTGTGACCAAATTCAAAGACAATCAGTTTAACGATTCATAGATATCTTGTTAACAAAAGCTTCAAAGTGCCGTGGTGACCTTGAATAAAATAGAGCCATTAGCTCTGTAGCTCATCAGGCTTTATATTTAATTTTGCGTTAGGGTGTGGCCAATGTTTGTGTTTCCTGATCAAGTTCACCAATTTTAAAATCAAGAATAAAGGTGATTTCAGATAACAGTTTTCAATTCAGAAATCGAAATTACTCAAACAGTAAAAGGTTGTAATGGACCAACCCTAAATTGAGGAAAGCTACCAAATCTGCAATTGAAAATCAAGGTTTTATGACCCGAAGGTTCACAAATCCTTATTGGGGCCACAGGGCCGACAAAGCTATAAATTATCACATTCACTAGTCAAGGAGTCTGCACACAAGGTTTCAGCTTTCTCGGCTCTATGCTTCTGGAGAAAGGGGCCACATTAGTTTTTGGGCCTTGTGCTTCTGGAGAAGAAGTTGAAAGTGTACAAAGTTAAAGAGACACAGAGTATGTTGATAGGATCACATATGTCAAATTTGGAAATCAATGTTATTACATCGGGAACCACTAACTGTTACTGAAAATAACAAGTAAAAGGTCAATCAGTACATTTGAGCGAAAATACGACCATTCAAAGTCGGGATTTTGATCGAAAACCGGATAATGTGGCTCGAGTGGCACCCGCAAATTCGCCAAACGTAATTTTTAAACCTTGTCATAAGCTGACAGGAAGATATATTCGATAGTGTTTATTAGGTATTTTAACTAATTGGTAGATTAATTGGATGCATAATTTCGAACATTAAACGTATTTGAGATGTTTTCTTTATTTTTTCATAAAATCAAGCAAATTTAAAGATATTATGCATAAATGGATATATTTGCTAGTCCAGTGATGAGATATGAACTTCAATCAGCATATTAGATATTTTGTAGCTTATCAAAACCAAATCAAATTTTAAGAAAGATACTCTGTGTCACTTTAATGGACGGATGAGATGAGCCAGATGAGCTAAAAATATGTTAAACATTCATACCCTCATGTCAATTTGAATCTCCATACCATGTTTGATCAACGTTTGAGACACATTATTACATGTTTCGTCATTTCCACTACAAATTTGAATTGAAATAGTAGATAATGTACAAAGTTATGAGCAGGACACAAAGCGTAACGGAGGGACGGACGGACAGTACCCATTTTAATGGCCCCCCTCCCCAAACTTGCGGGGGATTATAATACCAACAGCAATGCAATGTGAACACAATCGACAAATCCATTTACATGTAGCTTGAGCTGTACATATCTTAAGATTTTTTATACTATCTTGAAATATTCTCAAGATGTTATAGCACAATCTGTATAGTACAGTACCACCTAAGAAACACAATTTCTGTCATAAGAGACTATGTCATGTTTACAGGTTTCACCTATTGTTACTACAATAAAACTAACACTATCTGGCTAAATAACTTGACCATGGCAGCATGATGATCACCAAAAGTATAAATTACTTGCAATAAATACAGACTCAATATGCACCCTAAAATAGATTTGTTTTTTAAAAAGCTATGCTAGTTATACAAGTTTCAAACAGGTTATAAATATCTGGACAAATACATAATGAAATTAATTTCTTGAATTACTTACCTGCACCTGTTCCATGTACGTAATTACATTTTTCTGAAAAACTCGTACAGCTTTTTCAATATGTCTGAAACATATTTCTTCCTTTTCAAAGTTCTCATCTTTAGTCTGAAAAATAAATTTTGAATAAAAATCATATTTGAAAAAAGCTTCATAATTATTACAACATATAGCTAAATTTGTAAAACAATATTTAACATCAGACCACATATTTACACTATATGCTCTCCTTCAAAAAACATTAACTCGACGGAAGCACAAATTGTATGTTGCATTTGTTGATTTTAAGAAAGCTTTTGATTCGGTTGATCGTTCAAAACTGTGGTATTGTTTACGCAATTCTGGTCTGAAAGGGAAAATGTTCAAATTAATTAAATCTATGTATGAAAATGTAAAAGCGTGTGTATGCTGTGGTGAAAAAATTACTGATTTCTTTGATTGTCCATTAGGCGTTATACAAGGTTGTGTCCTCAGTCCCATCCTTTTCTCCTTTTTCATAAACGATTTATATCACGAAGTTATAACAAACGGAAAACACAGTGTGCAGATGTTTCCTGACCTTTTAGAAATGTTTATTCTTTTATTTGCAGATGACCTTGTTCTTATATCAGAATCGGGAGCTGGATTACAAAATCAACTAAATATCTTAGAACGTTTTTCCAAGTCACATAACTTATCAGTGAATTTAGAAAAGACAAATATTGTTATTTTTAGAAGAGGTGGTCAAGTTGCAAAGAAAGAAAGGTGGTTTTTTGATAACCAACCTGTAGCTGTGAAAAACCAATATATATATATATTTGGGATTTATGTTTAACACAACATCTAACATGAACAAATCTGTCACACGCTTTGCGACAAAAGGTAGAAAAGCTTTTATCAATCTATTGTCAGTTATCCACAATTTTGGAGTCTTAACCCCTAAAGTATATTTTAAACTTTTTGATGCCCAAATACAGCCTATTTTTCTTTATGGCTCGGAAATATGGGGATTCTCACGTTTTGAATGTATTGAAAAAATTCATCTACTTCCTTGCAAGAAGTTCCTATGTGTCGGACAATCAACCCCATCATGCATGGTCTATGGGGAATGCGGGAGGTATCCTTTGTACATAAATGCCTTTATGAAATGTTTGAAATTTGGGTTGAAAATTATATGTATGCACGATGATAGATTACCAAAAAAAGCTTATAATATGCTTGTACATCTAGATAGTTTTGGCAAGACAACATGGGCATCCCACATACGAGACCTTATGTTTTCGCATGGATATGGCTTTGTTTGGTTGAACCAGTCAGTTGAAAATGTAAATCTTTTCTGTATCAATTTCGTGAAACAGCTATCAATATGTTTAATCAAGATTGGCATTCATTATTAGAAAGAAGCTCAAGATATAATTCATATAGAATGTTCAAAACAACTCTTCAGCCAGAAAAATATTTGTTACATTTAAGGTCTAAAAAGTTTAGATTTACATTTGTACACTTTAGATTAGGCTTATCACAACTAATGATAAATGAAGGGAGACGTAAGCCGATAGCTGAAAATGATAGAATATGCCCAATATGTAAAGACGCTGTGGAAAATGAAATTCATTTTCTATTTATTTGCCAATCTTACGATAATTTACGTAAGAAATATATTCCAGATTATTATCTATGTAAGCCTACAGTTATCGCTTTTAAAGAGATTCTTTCTACTAGTAATACCAACAGCATTTTAAAACTGTCACAATATGTCACGCAGAGAACACTTGTTAGCATCTGCTTAGTATATTTGTATAATGTAACTACAGTAGAACTCGGATATAACGAACTCCAAGGGACCAAAGAATTTAGTTCGCTATATCCGGTGTTCGCTATACGCATATAATGCTAACCCTTACGATGCGGGTATATATTTTTGCTCTACAAGCCCACGTGGCGGAATTGTTTTGTCCGGTGCCAGCCACCGTTATATCCTGATTGGCCGCTTCTTTATTTTTGTGTGCGGATATACATATGATACATGGAAATAAAGACAATTCTCTTCTCTATACGATCATGTAACAATTATAAAATTATCTCTAATGGTTCGTGAGATATAAATGCCGCAAGGTGGGTACCCTCAATCACTTTGAGGTAAAAAATTAAATTTGCGGCACTTGTTGCAACGCTTGCCGTTTCTGTGTTTTTGTGCGCTCATATACATATGATACATGGAAATAAAGACAATTCTCTTCTCTATACACGTTTCTTTTTCACGCAACGATTAGAGTTATCCTTCTTGATCGCTAGGGGCGCTGACGTCGTCCGCCATTGAGGTGCTGAAGATCGGCGTGATGATATCATGCCGGGTGAAGCCTACACGCAAAACATAAGGGGAAACGCGAAAGAAAATGTCTGAAAATGTCAGAGGAATTTGATAAGGGGGTCGAAGATAATTAAACAAAATAGAAAAAAACAATAAATACAGAAACATTTTTGTTCCCAATATTTATTTGTAAAGAGGAGAGAAATATCTTAGAATAGATGCCACAACGAAAAAAAATACAAAAATAAATAGAAAATCATTATTCAATATTTCTATATAAAAAATAGAATTCAGGAAAAAAAAAATTCTAAATAAACCAATAAAAAATATTCAACGTTAGGTTTAATTAAAAAAAAATTAAAAATAATAGGCCTAGTGTCCGGGGAAAATCTTACTAAGGGTATGCTAACATAAACTTAAAAAAAACTAAACTATATATAAAATAAAGATATTTAAGATAAATAGGTATAATTTCCTACACTTTTTATTTATTTCAGTTTCGGACATTTTCCTCACAATCTCAATGATTTGAATAAAAACCAAAACATTACTTAAAAAGGCCTACGGAAAAACTGGCCGAGGTTCGGGTATTACTCGGATTGAAATATTCTTAAAGAAACAAATGATTATATAAAGGAAAGCTCAGCAAGGTATATCAGGAAATAAATCAATCTTGTTGATTCCAATTTATGTTCAAAGGATAGTTTGGAGACAAGCTGAAAAGGATTGTTCAAAATGTGTATCGAGAACTTTTTGAGCTTCAAACAATAACAAAGTCAAGGTACAAAATTAATTATTATTGTCGCAACTATGAAATATTTTATGATTAATATACGACATATTTCCGACGACTCATTCTCTGCAACTCATGCGTCATGCTAATTTGATGACGACTCAAGGACGGAAATTAACATGGGGGCGCCTAAATTAATAATATGTGTTAGATATATTTCTTTATGTTTCCCAGACATATTGTAGGACAATACTTAAATATGATGTGACCTTTATAAAAAGACAATTGATATAGACCGAGCCATGGACTAAGCCTAATTGACTAAAATCAGAGCATAACAAACCTCCATATCAATAATAATTTTCTTCTAAAGTATCAGCATTTATAAGAGATTATATAGAAGTTTCTTATTTAACATAAATAAAATTTTTTATATTTTTTCCCGCTTCCTACATTCCCCTGACTGCACTGTGGGTCAACATTGACATTCAAACACATAAACATCGTAGATTCCTTTCATGAAGCTCTCCGCCAAAGTCTGTTGAAAAATATAAATGATGACAACATTTTTATGCAAGCAATAAGTATCACAATATTTGGCAACATACAATTTTTAAACTACCCTGTTGCAGAAATTAATTTCATGATTAATTAAAGTTGTTCGAAGTTCAGGCGACTTCGGGTCGACGCGTGTTGTCCGATATCACTGATGAGTTTGCTCAAAATATGACCGATTCTTTTGACGATTGGAAGTTACAGATGGAAGTTTTTACAATAATGTAAGCATATTTTTATTTTATAACTCTTTACACCAAATGAAAGTTTACAAAGAGCCATCCATTCGTATCCGATATTTTGTTAGCCGATGATGAATGTCATGCAAGTAAACGAAGACAATATTCATTTCATCAAATGCGTTTTATGACTATGAGACTATGATAATATAATCCCCCTTTCCCTAGGCTTAAACCGATATTAAGACAATTTTTCGTAAAATTAATATGTTAGTGTTTATCTATTCCATAATATAATATTAGATTTTTAAAACTATAAAGTGTAAATTATTTTGTATTTCTCCGATAATGGGGACGAAGACTTATATTGGCAAAATTGAGTTAACCATTAAGGTAGTTGTTCAAAACAAATAATGTTTAAATAAAGATGGGTTTTCGTAATTTTTAATACTTTAGTTTAGGTGCCTGCACATTATTATTTACAGTTTAAGGAATTTCTGTTTCAATTCAAGCGGTATTGAAGCTAATCTTACTGCCGTTGGCAAATCCACTAGATATTATCAATAATTCTGATTTATTTCTTAAAAAGTTTTCCTTCATCCTGAAAAAAATCTTTGTATCTTCTATTTTCACTATTTATTATATTAAATGTTGGTAATAGCAAAAACTGCGAATTTCATCTTTGAGTTATTATATTAATATCTATTAATGAAAAATGTTTGAATTTTGCAATTACAATAAGTTAATACAATAAATATAATGTTAAAAATATTAATTTAATCGTTTAATCTTGATTTTACAAGTTGTTCGGTTATGATAAGCGAAGAGTTTTACGCCGCTTCCCTATTGACGTCAGGCCCTTTTGACGTTTTCTTCAGCACCTTAATGGCGGACGGTCACGTGACACCAAGATGGCGGCACCCATGACTTAGGGAATAGAAACGTGTATATGATCATGTAACAATTATAAAATTATCTCTAATGGTTCGTGAGATATGAATGCCGCAAGGTGGGTACCCTCAATCATTTTTGAGAAAAGGTTTGATATTTTATATCCGGGAGCAGCCAAGACTGCTTGCAGTCAATAATAGCCTTATCCTGAAAGTTACGGATTTCGCCAAGAGGGCTTACGTGCCATTTTATATTTGGCCCGTAAATATCACGCGCCCCGCATCGTAAGGGTTAATGATATTATATGGGGACGGGACTTGAAAATTTGTTCGCTATATCCGAGTGTTCGCTATATCCGTGTTCGCTATATCCGTGTTCTACTGTATATATAACTTATGTATATTATGTAACTCCGATTGTATACGGGCCAGAGACCTTAAATGCAATAAAGTACTTTGACTTTGACTTTGAAAGACCCATCCACTCTATTACTTTTTTATCTACGTTATACCTACATTTTATTTACGATATCAGGTTCCTGTGGTCGATCGTCCGTTTGTAGATTTGTCTGCAGTCCTTTTGAAATAAGGTTTCTTTTGAAAGTGAAAATAACTTAAATATAACAAGTAATTCATAGATTTGTGAAGAACACCGAAAGGCGATCATGCAGGCCAGTGGGTGATGTTTTAATGCAATGCAAGGTTCATACTTGATTTATTTCTCAGTGACTTTAAATGTCGCAAAAAAATCCCGGATACTTTGTTGTTTATATTTAATCTTTTTTTAAATTTGTGGAAAAATAAAGATATTAAGAGGTTTAGTTACGTGTCTTTTGAGTCAAATAACTAATTTAGAACAATATTTCACAAACCGTCAACAAAATGCTGCCTGTCAAGGAAAACCGATAGACTCGCTCCGGCTGCAGTAGGCATTTTTTTCACTGCCTATATTAATTTTCATCGGGAAAAAGTTCGTGATTTTTTTACGGTGAACCCAATTTTTTTCTTCGATTTTCAGTATCTTATAATGTCAGGTTAATTTTTTGGAGAATTTAAAAAATTCTTAATTTTGGAAAGTTAATTCTTAAGAAAATTTGTTAATTTTTAGGGTGAAAAATAAGATTTTATGTGACAAATAAATCTGAAAAAAATATTAAAATGTCTTTTTTATCAAGTATTTTTGTGGTTAACATGCACAACTGTTTCATTTCTCACTTTGAGCATCGATTTTTATTCATATTTCACACTCACACATAAATTGTGATCTAATAAAAAATTATATAATTTTCTGCTTTTTTCACAAAAATGTCATTTTTAAAATTGATTTTACTCAAAAACTAGCACGATGTCCCCATTCTTTTATTTGATTTTTTAACTTTAGCACACTCAGTTCAGAAAAATCTAAATATTTTATTTCTGGGTAGGGTATGCCCTTATTGCCATATATTACACTACTACCTGCGCAGTATTATTGACTATATAGGACTGGGCATAAGCTGACCCTGTCCTTCTAACGCTCCCCGTTTCTCAACAATTCCAGTAAAAATAGCCGACCCTTTCACAGCACTATATTGCTGACTGGTAGGCCATGCAAGATGAATTGGAATTTAATATTGATATGTTTTGGCTGCTTGAATTTTAGTTTTTCAATGAAAACATTTTTAAGTGTGTTTTATAAATGAGATACGTAGTTTTGACAGCATGTTTGGGGGTGGCTTATACAACGAGTCACTTTATATCCCTGGTATACAGTATACAGATCAATAATATCTCATGATTTAATAAGAACAGATATTTAATCTACCAAATATCTACCTATCTAACTGAAACTATTCCCTTAAATAATTGTTGAAGCACTTACCTGTAACCCCAGTCCAAGATTGGTCGACAGTCGGCCTCTCATTCTGCTAGATTTTTTCCGAATTGAGTGGAAATTTAACCTAGCTATTTTTTCACTCAAACGTTGATCATTTGCATCCTTCTTGTACTTGTAAACTGCAAATTAAATGATATGGCATTTTAATTCTTTCCAAACTAGATTAGTGTTTGCGTGATACCACAAAGGCAAAGAAGCCCAATAACTGATGGTTTTGCCGTTCCCTCATAATACAACAGAACTTTTAAATATAGAAACTGAACTGAGTACTTCTATGCATTGGGTGAAATTCTGGTCATCATTTGAATCATAATTTATTTTTGATACCTCCCTGTGACCTGACCGTTGATGTATCAGGGGGGACATTATGTCTCTTTCAGCCACATATGCTTTTTCAGGTAAATGTTGAACGTCAGTTGTAACGTTGATTATGATGTCATAGTGGTAGGTACATCCTAACCCTCAAGACGCTGAATACTTTATATGCTCTACAAGGCACCGTGGCTGAATTTTCTTGTACAGTGCCAGCCACTGTTATATGCTGGTTAGCTCTGCTGGCTGAAATATTTTCTGTGGCGAAGAGCGTACATTATTACAAGACATGGCATATTTACATCGCTAAGAGGGGATAAAAAAGTTTGTAACTTACAATTCTAAGTCGCCAATCCCGTAAATAAATGGCCAATACCTATCCCAAACTTTCAATGGAATTTCTATCACATGTGGAACGGTTTCCATATCGAAAGTAAAGTTGTCTTCATTTCGACCGCCATTATCTAATAAATTGTGACCACGCATGCGCCGTATTACTACAGTAGGAATCACTGAATGTTCCGCTTCACAACCACATACAAATTATTTAGAGGAATTCCTTAGAACGATTATTACAACGATTTGAAAATTGTCATTTCAAAGTTCAAATTTCAAAGTTTATAAAATCATATAAATACTGAACGCACATATGCAAATAATATACGTACATAGAGATAATTTATCGGTCTTTATGGTGATATATTTTCATTAGAATACACCGTCCTGAACGAGAGATATATGTTGCCAAAGTAAGTGAGTGATTTTGCGTGCATAGAGTTATAAGCGTGGCCTGAGCAAGTGCAGGCGAAGGTGTTAGAGTCGCTGTAAAAATCACTGTCATGCATACGAAAATTGTCTTTATTTCGAGCTTCATAAATAGCTTACTATTATGGGTGCAAATATAAATTTTAAATGGGTTCCAAGGGCATTTTATCCTTTTTATGATCATATAAATGATGTTCCCATGCATAGCATGGTTTAGAAGAAATGAAAAAAGAGTGTAGGGTACCATCAGCAATTGAAAACAGACTTTGATAATCACATATTTTACGAAATAAAAAAGAATAATTTATTTTAGGTAACATTTTTACAGGATATCCAACAACAGCATATAACAATAATCAGCTTTATTGGTGCGAAGAACAATCTTTTGAGAAGTCAAAGTCGAGAGTACATTGTCCACACTTCCACCTCTTTCTTATTTCAATCATCTTCTTCCTGTCCATTATCATTATCCTTCTCAGTGAGACTGATGTAAGCTTTACAGTAATTGTGATGTGTGGTGTAGTCGGAAACATGGTGTTACATACAGACAGACACTGCATTCTACACATTCGAATGAAGATTCTTTTCCTATTCTTTTCTTCTTTCGAACTGGCTGGTTGGTAGCTTGCCCTGCACATTGCTGAATTTCATGTCTGGCTTTAGCACATACAACACAGGTGCGTGATAAATTCTTCTTCCTTCCGACAGGCTCAATCTTGGAAGGAAAGTGACGACCATGAAGACGTATAATACTATCGTCGTTGTACTTGACCGACCCCAGGGAAGTCTGCGCAGATTTGCAACCTTGCTTGTGTCCGCAAAGGTTATAATGTGTTCAACTATTTCTTTCCTGAATTGACGGCTTGTCTTCAAAGTTTTATCTTTTGAAAGTTCTTTGTACAGAACGTAGGCATTCAAAAGAGCAACATTGAGGAAATGAAACCACACAGTCACTTCCACCACTTTTGAGTTTTTAGATTGTACGGAGTGTACGACAACATTTGATCAGCGCGATCGACATCACCCATGTACATATTGTACTTATGCACAATACAAGGTTTTGTATGTGGTTCTCCAGTCACCCTGTTCTTTTTGCCCGTGTCAATAGCTTGTGCGTCTTCAACAGTGGACATAAGCAAGACTGATTTTCTGTCTTCATACCTGACGAGTAGAAGGTCTTGATTGTGTTGTTGCAGCACGGAATCCTTCTTTGCTTTCTTTTGTTTTCTTTTCATTTTCTCAGGAATTCCTTTACGACTACCTCTCAACGTCCCCGACGCCCCAAAACCACACTCCCACAAGTTTATGTACAATGTCACAGATGAATAAAAATTGTCAATATAAACATGATATCCTTTGCCGGAATAATCCTTGACCAAATCATACTTTTTCCCACCTAAAGAAACAGCTTCGTTTGTTCTTCCAGTGTAGAGTTTGAATTTACAGACATATCCATTGTGCTTTTAATGCTGAGGAATATATGAATGACAACTTCTTTGTTCATTGTATGCGACGTTTCGACACAGATTCTTGTGTCGTTCTCAAGCAGAGGAAGAGTAATGAGGTAGGGGCAATAGAGATATGTTGATGCGGTATGTAAACTCTGGAAAACCGATATATGATGCGGTTATACAATAAGCCAAGTTTATTGATTGAGAAAAACTGAGGTGTGTTTCGTCCTGACATTGTACTGTTATCAGATAGGTGGTGGTACGTGAGCAAGAGGCAAAACTTGTCTCTGGGCATCGACGTCACATCACTAGTAGTCCATTATACTCTGAAAAGTTTCTCTGTACAACAAAGGACACGGCGATAGTCATTGCTTTTATCTCCTCCGCATTCGTATCTTTCCACTGTTGCAACCTCAAACAGGGGGGGGAAGAACCTTGCTGTCACATTCTTGGTGAAAATATTTATTGGATTCTGTTGCCATCATCCCATAGTGCTCTTCATTTATGAACAGGTCAAAATAGTCAATAGGTTGTGGTTGCTCTGGCATTTCTCTGAACTGTCCCAACCCAGTCTTGCCACTGAAAGGCAAATCAATATGCCCACGTGGCCTCGGCCCTCCCTTCCATTTGGACATGAAATCACCCTCTTCAGTATAATGTGTGTCCATATCGTTGTACTGCTCATCAAAGCCACTGAACTCATCTTCTGTGGAAGTACCGCCAGCCCTAGCAGCTCCGCCCGTAGCAGCTAGTATATTTCTTGCAATGTTTCTTATATCTGGATCACTGTCCATGTCCAATACCAATCAGTCACTATTACTATCGCTGTCATCTGTAGTCTCCATATCAAAAGCTTTGTCAGCATGGACTTCGGAAATAAACTCGTCGTCGCTGGAGGAAAACGGCCCCTCAAAAATCCCGAGTCCTCGGCCTTCTAGGTTTTGGTCTAGGCACTCTCTAAACAGAGGTGCCTACCCTAAATGTGCCTTATCAGTAGTCAGTGATGAAAAATACACTTTTTTCAGTAATTTTGGTGACCTGTCAGTAATGATACCTTAAAGTTAAACACAAAAACAACATAAACTACATCACTAACCTTTTATTTTCTTGACTATTAGCATCTGGAACTCCCTCTCCAACCTCCCTGTGATAACACTACTGTTCTTTCTGATTTAAAGATTGGTAGTAGGCACTTTTCAAACGTCTGAGCTCTGTCATTGTTTTGCTCTACTTCATAGTAGACGCCAGGTGATGATCGGAGGACCATGAGTGACTGCAGAGTTTTGTCACTTAATGAGTACCTGAAATCAGTTCTATTTTTTCTAATGAAGGAAAATAACCTTTCACATTCTGCATTTGAGTGAGGAACAGTGAGAATGGAGAGCATGACATGGGGCAACACTTTGTACTTTCTTTGTCTGTAGCAATCTTCTAAAGATGCAATTTGGACCCATTTGGAGTCCTCTCTTTCACTTGAAATAATTTTGTCATTGAGCTTATCACACTGGAATTCAGTGAATTCCTCTTGTAGTTTATCAACTGTACCTCCTTCTGGCAAAAGTGAGGCAGAATGGAATCTATCTAGAAAGTATTCAAGTGATAAAAACTTGGATGACTCCCTTAGTTGACATCAGCAACTTCTGCATGTTCAAGTAGTGAATCTGTAAGTGGGAAATTGTTCCTTACATAAGAACAGCATCTCTCAAAGAAATTCCTGACACTTGCATAAAATTCTGACACAGTCTTCTGCTGTGGCTTACTAGTACTGCTAGTCTTCTGCTGTGGCTTACTAGTACTGCTGGACCTCTGCTCTGGCTTAAACTGGTACTGCTGGACTTCTGCTGTGGCTTACTGGTACTGCTAGTCTTCTGCTCTGGCTTACTGGTACTGCTAGACTTCTGCTGTGGCTTACTAGTACTGCTGGACCTCTGCTCTGGCTTACTGGTACTGCTAGACTTCTGCTGTGGCTTACTAGTGCTGCTACTAGACTTCTGCTGTGGCTTACTGGTACTGCTGGACCTCTGCTCTGGCTTACTGGTACTGCTGGACCTCTGCTCTGGCTTACTGGTACTGCTAGTCTTCTGCTCTGGCTTACTGGTACTGCTAGACTTCTGCTGTGGCTTACTAGTACTGCTGGACCTCTGCTCTGGCTTACTGGTACTGCTAGTCTTCTGCTCTGGCTTACTAGTACTGCTGGACCTCTGCTCTGGCTTACTGGTACTGCTAGTCTTCTGCTGTGGCTTACTAGTACTTCTGGACCTCTGCTCTGGCTTACTGGTACTGCTAGTCTTCTGCTCTGGCTTACTGGTACTGCTAGTCTTCTGCTCTGGCTTACTGGTACTGCTAGACTTCTGCTGTGGCTTACTAGTACTGCTGGACCTCTGCTCTGGCTTACTAGTACTGCTAGTCTTCTGCTCTGGCTTACTAGTACTGCTAGTCTTCTGCTGTGGCTTACTGGTACTGCTGGACCTCTGCTCTGGCTTACTATTACTGCTAGTCTTCTGCTGTGGCTTACTGGTACTGCTATACTTCTGCTCTGGCTTACTGGTACTGCTGGACCTCTGCTCTGGCTTACTAGTACTGCTAGACTTCTGCTCTGGCTTACTAGTACTGCTAGTCTTCTGCTGTGGCTTACTGGTACTGCTGGACCTCTGCTCTGGCTTACTGGTACTGCTGGACCTCTGCTCTGGCTTACTAGTACTGCTAGTTTTCTGCTCTGGCTTACTAGTACTGCTAGTTTTCTGCTCTGGCTTACTAGTACTGCTAATCTTCTGCTGTGGCTTACTGGTACTGCTGGACCTCTGCTCTGGCTTACTATTACTGCTAGACTTCTGCTCTGGCTTACTAGTACTGCTAGACTTCTGCTCTGGCTTACTAGTACTGCTAGACTTCTGCTCTGGCTTACTGGTACTGCTAGTCTTCTGCTCTGGCTTACTATTACTGCTAGACTTCTGCTCTGGCTTACTAGTACTGCTAGTCTTCTGCTGTGGCTTACTGGTACTGCTGGACCTCTGCTCTGGCTTACTGGTACTGCTGGACCTCTGCTCTGGCTTACTAGTACTGCTAGTTTTCTGCTCTGGCTTACTAGTACTGCTAGTTTTCTGCTCTGGCTTACTAGTACTGCTAGTCTTCTGCTGTGGCTTACTGGTACTGCTGGACCTCTGCTCTGGCTTACTATTACTGCTAGTCTTCTGCTGTGGCTTACTGGTACTGCTAGACTTCTGCTCTGGCTTACTAGTACTGCTAGTCTTCTGCTCTGGCTTACTAGTACTGCTAGTCTTCTGCTCTGGCTTACTAGTACTGCTAGTCTTCTGCTGTGGCTTACTAGTACTGCTGGACCTCTGCTGTGGCTTACTAGTACTGCTGGACCTCTGCTGTGGCTTACGGGTACTGCTGGACCTCTGCTCTGGCTTACTGGTACTGCTAGACTTCTGCTCTGGCTTACTGGTACTGCTAGTCTTCTGCTCTGGCTTACTAGTACTGCTGGACCTCTGCTCTGGCTTACTGGTACTGCTAGTCTTCTGCTGTGGCTTACTAGTACTTCTGGACCTCTGCTCTGGCTTACTGGTACTGCTAGTCTTCTGCTCTGGCTTACTGGTACTGCTAGTCTTCTGCTCTGGCTTACTGGTACTGCTAGACTTCTGCTGTGGCTTACTAGTACTGCTGGACTTCTGCTCTGGCTTACTGGTACTGCTAGTCTTCTGCTCTGGCTTACTATTACTGCTAGACTTCTGCTCTGGCTTACTAGTACTGCTAGTCTTCTGCTGTGGCTTACTGGTACTGCTGGACCTCTGCTCTGGCTTACTGGTACTGCTGGACCTCTGCTCTGGCTTACTAGTACTGCTAGTTTTCTGCTCTGGCTTACTAGTACTGCTAGTTTTCTGCTCTGGCTTACTAGTACTGCTAGTCTTCTGCTGTGGCTTACTGGTACTGCTGGACCTCTGCTCTGGCTTACTATTACTGCTAGTCTTCTGCTGTGGCTTACTGGTACTGCTAGACTTCTGCTCTGGCTTACTAGTACTGCTAGTCTTCTGCTCTGGCTTACTAGTACTGCTAGTCTTCTGCTCTGGCTTACTAGTACTGCTAGTCTTCTGCTGTGGCTTACTAGTACTGCTGGACCTCTGCTGTGGCTTACTAGTACTGCTGGACCTCTGCTGTGGCTTACGGGTACTGCTGGACCTCTGCTCTGGCTTACTGGTACTGCTAGACTTCTGCTCTGGCTTACTGGTACTGCTGGACCTCTGCTCTGGCTTACTGGTACTGCTGGACCTCTGCTCTGGCTTACTGGTACTGCTGGACCTCTGCTCTGGCTTACTGGTACTGCTGGACCTCTGCTCTGGCTTACTGGTACTGCTAGTCTTCTGTCATTCTGTTTTGTTTTATGTTCATCCTTTTTGGCTTTTGATTCATGTACCTTCTTATCTGTTGACACAGGTTTCTTGTTTGAGACTTCGGCTCTCATGAACTTGAGCAAGGGCTCCCATTGTTCCAATATGCGTGACAAACACTGCCCTACTGACAACCAACGAGTCGGAACATGTTTCAGAATCTTGTGATCTTTAACAGAGCACGATGACTGGTATTCCCTGAGTGTACACAATTTCTTGCTGCTTTTGTCCAAATAGTAATAAACATCTGTCAACAAATCTTCTACTTTCACTGGGAGCTCACTTGAGGCCTTTTCAGCAGCTAAGTGCACTAAATGACAAGAACATCCTGAGAAATAGATTTCAGAATTCTTTTTCAGTGCGAATCCAAACACACCCTTGTTCCTTCCAGACATAACATTAGCATTATCACTGCCGAGTGCCATGCAATTGTCCCAACTGATATTCCACGATGACAATTCCTTATCAAGAAGCATGAAAATATTTTCACCAGTTGCTGACCCACTACACACTTGTACAGATAAAACCTGGCTCGATACATTTTCTGTCAAGTATTTTTTTAATGTCCTTACCACAATTGGAAACTGTTTAGAAAGCCCATCATTTGACCCATCTGTACAAATTGAAAATGCTTGATCTGTCATGCATGTTGTAACATGTTCCTGTGTTTGTATCGCTAGGTCATTAATTAATGCAGTTGTCTTACTTTTGCAAGAGGCATATTTTTTGGCTATCTCAGAATCGGGAAACATTTGTGGGAAAACGCGTGTCATTACTGTCGATAACGTTATCGGCAAGTTCATTTCAACTATCACTTCAGCAAACTTCTTTCGGCGTTAATGACAGAAAGTTCACTATTGTCTTTATCTTCAGCACATTTCACGAAATAGTCCATTGGTTTACACTTTTGCTTCATTAAAGAAAGTTCCTTGTGTTTTTTTTAACTAACATGACGTCTGCAGTCATCACGACCGCCATGTGCTACACTCAAATGCGCTCCACAAATCTTGCAAAAAACTAAAGTTGCCCCTTATGCTGACGGCTTAAAGCATGGCCATGAAGTTGAATATGCTTCACGGTACATCTGCGACACTTTTGTCACCTTAGGTTTACTTACAGAAGCCCCTTATTCGACTTGATCGTTCGACTTTCGTTTCAAATCTGTGCTTTTGAAACACCATGCAGGATATTACGTCATTGTTAATAGCTCCGAACAGAGATCGATAAACCTTTACTTTTAAGTAATTAACACAGCACAATACTGCGAGGAGTTTTCATAAAAGCGGTCACTGTAATATGGACCAATCAGAGGCAAGCTATGACTGAATTACGTACATAGCGGAATTCCGGAAATGAGTGTTGTGCATGTAAACAGGAAATATACTTGTTAGAATATTACTTGAGATCGTTTTGATGTTTTTTTAGAAATAAAAGCTTTTTGGTGAGTTATTTATAAATGTTGACATAGAGATAATTCAAAACGCACTTATACGATCAATTCAAGTAATATTTAAGGTAATGATTTTTTTTTTTTTAAATCGTAGTATTGTGTTGTATATCGTAATACCGTAATTTGACTGTTAAAATCGTAATAATTCAGAGAAATCGTAATGGTAGGCACCTCTGTCTAAATCATCTGTAATTGGTTGAAAAAGTTTTAGACATATGCATGAAAGAACGACAACTCAGAGAAAGCATTTTAAACAGTTTTACCATTGGCACCAACGGCGCATGTCACAATGAACACGCAAAAATTGTCATTATTTCCACATAAAATTCCATGTGTGATGGAAATTTCAGTTTGGAAAGTTTTGGATATGTATTAGCCATTTATTTACGGGAATAGCAGAACGACGATTCCTTCGTGTTTTGGATTGTGATCACCTTGTGAAATAAATTCAAGTACATTTTTTTAAATTTCAAGGACATTACAGCTAAATTCCAGTACTTTTTCAGGGCACCCATTGTATATTCAAGTACTTTTCCAGTATCAAAACAATATTCAAATACTTTTCCAGGACCCTGCCAACCATGTGAAAATATATAACACGTCTTGAAAAAGACACTCACTTGGCTACAGAAAATTAGCGACCAGCAGGGCAAATTACCTAATAACGGTAGCACGCACCGTAACAGAAAACTAGCCACGGTGCCTTGTAGACCATATAAAGTATTCAGCAACCCATGATTAAGGGTTAGGTATGCCCTCTGGAGATAAATACCGATTACCACTTTAGTATGTGCACTCTTTCCCGTTATGATCTCTCCTGCTGTCGAGATATTGGCAGCTCAATCCAGAGGTATGCTCACCCAAAAATTACTCAATTTTGCAATTAAAAGCTGTTGAGGAAATGCTTTGCAATCTGGCAGTACATTTACACTGATAATTATAACAAGATTTGGAAAATCTCTAGTGAAGGACAATACCATTTTGGAATATGTACCTAGATCTTTCCTCCTTTTGTATTCATTGATGGCAGTTGCTACATCTGTCATAGCCTTTATAGCTTCCATTGTTTCTTCTTTATCTGTGTGGCTCCCCTCGGTTGTCTACAAATAAAACAAATGAAACAACTGTACATAACGAAAACAATTTGAGTGAAAAGAAATAAGATGGACACATAAAAGAAAAGTCTCCAACAAAAGTGGTATGGTCTCTGAAAATTACCGAACATTTGTATATTTTACCGGACAAGTTATTTAAAAATAGACCAAAAAAAATAAAACATAAACTACTAAATCAAATCTTTATATTCTTGAATATATGTGTAGTTTGCTTTCTGCGTGTCGCGATATTTACTGTACCAGTTAACCGGTTGAAGTTGGAATACTGTAAGAGACTACCGTAATTTCTCTATTAATTCGACCCTAAAATTTTCAAAAGATTTTCAGAAAATGTCTATGGTTGAACTAATTTCACTTTTGGTGGCCCATTTGGTACTATGGTTGAAATATTAGATAGATATCAGGAAGTTATATCATACATAATACTTACATAGTTTCCATAGATGACCACATGAAAATTCCATAGTTATCATAATGAATATACTATTAATTGATTACTGCAGCAGAGAAATTACACATTGCAATTATTAATGTTATTTTTGCCAATAAAACCATTATTTTCAGCAGCGGTTGAATCACAGGAACATAAACTTTTGGCAGTTGGTTGAATTTTTGGATGTGATTTGAATTTGTGACATCAGAATAATAGTATATGGTCGAATTATTGGAGATGTCGAATTAATAGAGAAATTACGGTAAATCTAAAAACGAAAGTAGGTTGAATTGATAAATTATCTGATGTGCTTTTCTTATGTATTTTTTCTTTTGTGCAATGAAATAGTAATTTTCTGCAGATGACTTCAATGAATTGAGATTTTTATGCATGGCAAATTTCCAATAAATGCACTAGAGTTGACATTGAAATCTGAAGTTTTTAATATATAATTGAAAGTTTTGCTAGTATCTATCAATAACAAGATGTGTTTGTGAAACACGAATGCCCCCGGATGCATATGTGAAGTATCAAAGACCTAGCTCCGACCAATCAAAAGTTATGACCAAGGTTAAAGTTTTTGTGGACAAACGGACAGACAGACGGACGGACAGACGGACAGGTGAAAAACAATATACCCCCGGAATCTCCGATTCGGGGGCATAAAAATAAAAAGACAATGATTTGAATATTCTTTACAAAATTACATGAAAATTATTAAAATCTAAATATTTTAGATGTTTAAAAGACTTACCTTACCTTAGGGTTGCATGTTCCTATGCTTACCGACCAAGATTGAGACTCGTGTTGACGGGGCTATCTCTATGTGAACCAAGTAGTGATACGGGAAGTGACACGTCAATATGGGGACAGGTATACCGGAAGGTAATACTCAATCACGTAATAACCAAAAACTCTCACTTTTTTTCCACCAGAAAAAGTCCGAAGGAGTCCGAAGAAGTGGGGAGAAAGAGTCCAACGATGGGCGGGATAAATCCTCTAAGGTAAGGTAAGTCTTTTAAACATCTAAAATATTTAGATTTTAATAAGTTTTAAACTTACCTTACCTTAGGGTTGCATACGATTCAACAGCAAGGCAGGCGGGTAGGACTCCAAGAGGACCATGCCGAAAACTGTGACTGTGAAAGATGGTGGTGGACCTCCAGAAACAGCCCTCCATTATCGATGGAACTGAACAGTTCCTGTGTAACGCCATCGTAGAGGCCAACGCCCGCAGCTCTTGAGGATTGTTGGCCACAGGATGAGGTAAGCCAGCAGCGTCATAATGGTAGAGCGGATCCACAAGGAGATGGTGTTCTTGTTAATCTCGCCCTTGACTGCAGGGGAAAATGGGATGAACAATCGCTTCCAGGTACCCCTTCTGCTGGCTGACTTGTCAATAAAAGCTTTCAAGGCCCGGACAGGACAGAGAGCTAACTCTTCTGCTTCCGAGCTGTCAACAATGGAGGACAAAGGAGGGATGGTAAATGTCCTGTCTGGCTGTCCCGGGAGCTGATTCTTGGCGATGAAGTCCCAGAGCAGCCCCAGATGAATAGCGCCATGACGAGACCTCACTGACTCGCACTGCCGTGGCCATAGTGACCAGGAAAGCTGTTTTCCGGGACAAGTTTTCAAAGGAAATAGATTCCAGGGGTTCATAAGGACATCCTCGGAGATGCTGCAGCACAACATTCAGGTCCCATGCCGGAGGTCGGAACTTCTTCTTCTGATCCTCCTGCTTGAACGCCATAAGCATAGCGTTGAGTTCAGGAAAGGTGGAAACCTTCCCATCCTTTTGATGGCAGACAGATAGGTGCCAATGGTACTGCCCTTCAAGGAACGCTTGTTTCGAAGGTACAGTAAAAATTCCGCAAGAAATGGAGGCGACGCCTTGACGGGATTCTGCGAATGATCAGAACAGAAACATTCGAAGGACAGCCACTTTTCATCATATAAGGATCTAGTGGAAACTCTGTGAGCCTTGGCAATTGTGTTGGCCACCTGCGTCAAGTAACCTTTTGATCTCAAAGCTTTCTTAAGATGACCCATACGCAGAGATGAAAACTCTCTGGGTCCGGATGAGGTAGACGGCTGTTGGGGTGGTAAGTAGATTTGGCCAAGGAGGAAGAGGGTCTGGATCCTTTCCGGCCAAGTCTCTGAGGTCTGGAAACCAAGTTCTGGCCGGCCACCAAGGCGCTACCAAAACCAGACGTATCCACCGAGTCTGTTGGATCTTGTCTATCACCTTTGGGAGGAGGATTGGATGAGGGAACACATAAGCGTCCAGTCCTTTTCCAAGAGAGTGACAGTGCGTCCACTGCCCAAGCTACAAGATCCGGAAGAGGGGAGACGTACACCGGCAGTTGGTTGTTGAACTTGGTTGCGAAGAGATCGATCAGAGGTCTGGGATGTAACTGGCAGATTAGATCGAACGCCTCCTGGTGGAGCATCCATTCCGTTGGGGAGGGCTTGTCTGGTCTGGACAAAGCGTCCGCTAAGACGTTCCTGCAGCCCGGAATGTGACGAGCCCACGTCCCCATGTTGTTTGAGTCTACGAGACGAAACAGTTGGAACGTAAGGTCTAGTAGTCTCCTCGACCCGGTGGTTCCCTAGTTGTTGATGAGATAGACCACCGCGGAGTTGTCCGAGACCACCAGGAGCCGAGACCCACGCAGGAGGGGGATCCAGTGCTGAATTGCCAGAACTGCTGCCTGCAACTCTAAGTGGTTGATATGCCAAGACTTCCTCTCGTCCGTCCACAGACCAGAGACTGTGTGGTCATTGAGGTGAGCCCCCCAGCCCAGGAGAGATGCGTCCACAAACAGCTGATGAGTGGGGGTAAACTCGATCAAAGAGACTCCGACGCAGACATTCGACTGGACCGTCCACCACTCTAGGTACCGGTGGAGGTGGGACGGCAGAGCGAATTCGGACTTGAGATCGTCGGCTTGAATACAAGGCTTGAGGAAGTTCTGGAGAGGTCTCAACATGAGTCTTCCTCTGATGGTGAGATCCTGGGCTGATGTTAAGAGACCGAGAAGGGACTGCCAAGTTCTGAGCAAACGCTGAGATCTTGCTCCATCTCTCGAGTGGAACGGGCAGACGAGCGCGATCGGTTTGGAAGTGGCCTCCTATAAACGTCAGACGTTGAGATGGAATCAGTGACGACTTCTCGATGTTGACCAACCATCCTAGCTGGTGGAGGAGTCTGCGAGCGAAGTCTGTCTGTTTGAGTAGGAGTGCTGACGAAGCATGGTTCATGAGACAATCGTCTATGTAGGGGTCAAAGCGAATCCCCCGAAGATGTAGAAACTTGATGATTGGAGCCGTAATTCTCGTGAATAGCCACGGGGCCGTAGAAATTCCAAACGGAAGGACCTTCCATTGATAGTGTCTATGATCTATGATAAAGAGAAGGTACTTCAGATGGGGTTTGTAGATTGGCACATGGAGATAGGCATCCTGGAGATCGAGGCTGACCAGCCAGTCGAGAGGTTGAAGTTGAGAGCGCAGCTGCTCCAGGGACACCATCCTGAAGTGAGGCGGTCTTTCCATGTAACGTTCTTTGAAAACCGCCAGATTGTGGATCATCCTCAACTTGTCCAAGTTCTTCTTGGTGACAAGGAATATGGGAGAGTAGAACCCTGGGGCGTCTTGGGGTTCTAGCACCTCTTCTACTGCCCTCTTCTCCAGCAGGATCTCTATGTTGGCGAGAAGCTGAGTGTGAAGTGTCTTCGGATACACGCGTGACCGGGGCTGGTTGGTCAGAGGCGGAGACGAGGTCGTTGGCAACTTGAAACCTGTCTTGAGAATATCGAGTACAAAAGGATCTTCTAGGATTGTCCAATTGGGCCAGAAGATCCCGAGTCTACCGCCTACGGGGGTCTGGTGGATAGGGACGGCTGGGGGCGGGAGATCCCAGTCGTGATTTCGTTTGACATCAACGTCGTTTGTAGTTCCTGAACTTAGCCCCTGGAGTTCTGGGACCCGCTCGGGACTGCTGGGACTGTGGCAGGGGCTGCTTGTCAGACTGTCGGCCTCTGCCTCTGTTGCCTTTCTGGGCGCCTCTAACGGAACACCGCCGCGGAATATAGTTGAACTTCGGCCTGTTAGTGTTGAAGTTTATGGCAGAGTTAAGGGCGCGGATGCCTGACAACGTCACTTCCGTCTGCGACGCGTGCTCTTTATAAACCTCAGGGATGAGGCCTGCGAAAACGGCGGGGTGGGAGAAAGGAGCTCGCATCAAGGTCTTCATGAACTCCTCGTTCCAAGCACAAGGGGCCAAGAGTCCAGCACGGCGAATGGTCAAAACCTTGGCCAGAGCAAAATGAAGGTGTTCCACTATGTCGCCTAACGCCCTGTGCTGCCATCTCATCATAGTCGTGAGGTGATAGATCCTCAACTTGTTCTCATTTAGATTCTGAAGGATGGTGTCGGTGGCAGAGGCCAAAGCTGAGAGGGGTTTAAGCGTTCTACGCAACTCCGTGTCTATGGCCATCAGCTTGGCGTCAGTAACTTTAAATTGTTGCTGAGAGGCAGGAGAGACCCACAGATTCATCCTTTACCATGGCGCCGTCTGCAAAGTCCAGAAATGAACCTTGTAGAAAGACGTAGAGTTGAAGGAAGGGTTGAGGGACAACTTTTTGAAATCCTAATCCAGCGAGTCTATAGCGTCCAGTACGAGAGGGTGAGGAGGGATCATCAACCTCGGCTCGTCCCAGATAGCTCCAAGACGAGGGACAGACGGACCTGGAGACGGACAGTTGACCAGTCTGTCAGCAACCCACCCGGTGACCTGGTTGATGTTAAGGTGAGACGGCCTATCATCCTCTCCATCCTCTACCTCATCCAGCAAAAGATCCTCCTGGATCTGAAGGTCAACTTGAGGCCGGCGGATCGGGGAGCAGGACCTGAACCTACGACTAGACGTGGAGGCACTTTTCCTGGAAGAAGGAGTGACAGGGTTGCGTGGTCTTGGCGTTTCCGGGGATCGTTCCAGGGTGCGGAACTTCCTGGATGAAGACACAGTGCGTCCTCGAGGTGAGGGGGTACCCTGTGGAGACGTAGGAGGAGGCCTGACTGGAGAGCTGGGAGACTGATCCTCTCGCCGAGAGCGCTTGGATGAGCGGACTGAAGGCTGAGTGCGAATATCCGACTTCCGAGGGGTCTAAACTGAGACTCGCCAACGAACAGGGGAGCGAGAGCGAGATCCAGAGTGGTCCTGCTTGGAGCGTCGGGGGGACTCCGAGCGCCGAGGAGGGGTCCTGGAGCGCTGAGGCGAGCGCCTGGGAGACGAGGAGCGCCAAGGAGAGCGCTGAGTCGTAGAGGAGCGCCGTGGAGACTGCTTAGGAGAAGCAGAGCGGCGAGGAGCGCCGGTTGGAGGACAAGGAGTGTCGGGAGGAGCCCTTCTGCTTAGGAGAAGGAGAGGAGGAGCGCCTAGGAGCCCTGTCCGACGACTTGGGAGAGCGACCAGGAGAAGGAGAAAGTCGGTGGGAAGACAGTTCTTACGAGGTCGATAGGTAGAAGGAGAGCTCAACGACCGTCTAGGAGGCTTGCCTGACGACCTAGAGTCCTTCTTGGAAGGAGGAGAGCGCCGTGGGGAAGGCGAGGAGCGCCTAGAGGAGCTCTTGTCGCGCCGGCGATCAGAGGGAGAGATGGAAGAAGGTCTGGAGTTCCTGTTCGACGGTCTGGAGTCTGGAGTCTGGAGTCCCGGCGTAGATCTCCACGATCTGGAGTCCCCGCGTAGAACTCCACGTAGAAGGGCTTGAAGCCCGGGTAGACGAGGGTCGCTCAGCTGAGGACACACAGGGTTAGGAGGGGGCGCCAGAGGGACAACAGTCTCCGTCGGAGGGCCCTTCGGAGCACCGCTTGTAGAGGGAATAGGATCCTGAGGGACTGGAGGGTCGTCGAGAGACGTAGAGGTTCTCGGGAGAGACGGGGAAGGGTCCTGGTTCTCAGAGGACATCCTGTGAGCACGCTGGGTGAACCGCTTGTGAACCACCACAGTGTAGCGCTTGAAGGAGGATGGGGATAGAGAGAGAGACTCCGGACACCTAGACGACTCAGAACACAGGCGATGGACCTTGGCAGTTGGGGCAGTGTGAGTGCGGGTCCTTGGCCGATTTTTGAGATTTGCACTGAATGCAAATAACTCTCATAGGATGTCTCTAACATCAAAAGAGAGTAGCAAAACATCCACAAAACATTCAATAAATAAATAATTACTATGCAGTATATATTTATTTAGAAATATAAGGGATGAATATTTAAGATATATATTTATGCATAAGGTATAAGATATATATATATCAAAGGTATTAATAAAGCATTGGGTATTAAAAAGAATCATAATTATAATATATAATATATAATTCCAAGGCAGATTTATCACTTAAGTTAAAAAGTAATTGTTCGTGAAAGAACAAAAAGATTAAATGTTATCGATTGTGTTTAATCATAGGAAAATACAATCTTGTTTTTTCCGTTTTGGACCATGGTGAATTGTGTTTTGTCCTGAGTTTACAAACCATGTGTTTCTACCGCCAGAAGTACGTCGCTTCATCCGCTTATTTTTTACCTCTCTTTTACGAAGAGTTCCAAGGGCGAGAACTCGCCTGATAATATAAAATCTTCATACCGCAAATATAAAAAATAGTTCAATCTGGAACAGTAGTAAAGGAAAAGATACCAGTGGGTGAAGATAAACCAATGTTGAAGCATGAAAACATGTGTGTTATAGCAGTAACGAAGGTTAATAACAGAAAAACGAATTCAACCCCCCAGGGCAAAATCGTAAATAAAAGCTAAAACGAAGAATTCTAGCAGAAAAAGCGACAAGAAACAAAAACCAAAGATGGATGGGAGGGTGAAAAAACAACAGGTGAACGTAAAAACAAGACAAGAGTCATCAGAAGATGACATATCCCACCGGTTCCACATGATCGTAAGATGTAAACCTTTGAAAGATAATTATAAATTTTTCAAGCAAGGTTCATAATAGTATAAGCTAATATATATGAAACGAAACCTTTCATGAACAGAGTCCATATAAGAGCTGTTTCCATGGAAATAATAAAAAATAAAATTTTCAGAAATGTGAAAATATCAAAAGGCACCACTTCAGTAGGTGGGCAATACACATGTAAAGTTTCAGAAAGATATGTGGACAGGTTTTTGAGTTCTGCTCCGGAAACGAAACCTTTCATGAACAGAGTCCATATAAGAGCTGTTTCCATGGAAATAATAAAAAATAAAATTTTCAGAAATGTGAAAATATCAAAAGGCAGCACTTCAGTAGGTGGGCAATACACATGTAAAGTTTCAGAAAGATATGTGGACCAGTTTTTGAGTTCTGCTCCGGAAACGAAACCTTTCATGAACAGAGTCCATATAAGAGCTGTTTCCATGGAAATAATAAAAAATAAAATTTTCAGAAATGTGAAAATATCAAAAGGCACCACTTCAGTAGGTGGGCAATACACATGTAAAGTTTCAGAAAGATATGTGGACCGGTTTTTGAGTTCTGCTCCGGAAACGAAACCTTTCATGAACAGAGTCCATATAAGAGCTGTTTCCATGGAAATAATAAAAAATAAAATTTTCAGAAATGTGAAAATATCAAAAGGCACCACTTCAGTAGGTGGGCAATACACATGTAAAGTTTCAGAAAGATATGTGGACCGGTTTTTGAGTTCTGCTCCGGAAACGAAACCTTTCATGAACAGAGTCCATATAAGAGCTGTTTCCATGGAAATAATAAAAAATAAAATTTTCAGAAATGTGAAAATATCAAAAGGCACCACTTCAGTAGGTGGGCAATACACATGTAAAGTTTAAGAAAGATATGAGGACAGGTTTTTGAGTTCTGCTCCGGAAACGAAACCTTTCATGAACAGAGTCCATATAAGAGCTGTTTCCATGGAAATAATAAAAAATAAAATTTTCAGAAATGTGAAAATATCAAAAAGCACCACTTCAGTAGGTGGGCAATACACATGTAAAGTTTCAGAAAGATATGTGGATCGGTTTTTGAGTTCTGCTCCGGAAACGAAATGAATACGGACGGACGGACAGACATACAGACGGACAGGGCGATGACTATATCCCACGGTATTACATACCGGTGGGATAAAAATGAACGCAACAAGTGCAAAAGAATCATATGGAATGCGATATCATGAAGTATAAGCGACCGAGAATGCGAAAAAAGCACGAAGAAAGCGCCCCGAAGGAAAACATTGATGCATGTTTTAGAAAAACCAAGGCAAAAACATCGCGTCAAAAAGGTAGGTGTGAATAATGAAACTACTTGGTTCACATAGAGATAGCCCCGTCAACACGAGTCTCAATCTTGGTCGGTAAGCATAGGAACATGCAACCCTAAGGTAAGGAAAGTTTAAAACTATGAACTGTGATTAATTTATTATTCAGAACCTAAGAGGAAAATAACTCCTACTTAAATCAAAACAAAAGGCTCACATATTTGTCAGTCAGTCCTTGAAACGTCAATCAAAGTGTTGACCAGTTCAAGAAGTTTGTGCTTGAAAAGGTCTATTATCATATAGGGGTGACAGATTTTTAGTGTCTGTTGAGTAATTACTTGTTAAATGTCAAATCACTTGTTGGACATTTCGTTGTTGGAAAATATTATCTAATTGAGATTTTATAAGGGAAGAAATAATGAAACAAATATAGAAAATGGACTCTTCATGTTGAGACCGATTGCTGACATATGGGTACTTTCTTATTATTTTTTCCCTGCGTTGGGTTCGTTTTGACAATCAGCATTATTTTTCCAAAGCCCAAAACCTTAAACTATGTTACAAAATGTCAGTTAACATAAACATACCCAAAACAGTTAAATTTGCAACAGGTGTTATATTTTTATGTAAAATTTATAATTCTGATAAACATGAAAAAAAAAGTTCAACATAATTTGAGCAGAAAAATATCGAGTTTCCAGTACAAATTGAACATTAAGTCTATTTTATGAAACAATTTTGAAATTTCACACAAAGTTTTGACTCCTTAAGCTTATTTTAGATAAATCTGATACAATTTGGACATTTAATTACAGTATGTTTTAAACGTGACAATTTATAAGGACAAATAACGCTTATCTCACTGACTAATTTTGTCTATTTATGGCCTGGGTTTTCAACTTTTGAACTGGTAAAGCTTAGATTCATTTATACGTCAATGTCTTTGAAAATTGTTTTGATTTTATCAAATGAAACTAAATTGACAACGTTTAAAAAATATATTGAATTTGAAATTTATGCCGGACATGTTGATTGTCCGGTATATACCGGACAACGGAAACACTGAAACACATGCAAGTTCCATTAGCCATAGCATGAGTGATAGCGCAATCCATGCATGTGAATGATGTCTTTTATTCTGCTCACCAGTTGCTGCTTCTTTGTAAATTATACATGTTAACTCTTACATGCGGGTCCAACAATTTTTGGGGGGTGCCGATATCATTGCTATGTGGCTATTTCGTTTCTAGGGCTGATGAGCTTAAATGAACTTGACTAACTTACATTTAAGCAGAAGTAATGGTTCTTTTGTTACTTGGTCACTTACCTTATAGAGTTCATTCAGCAACAAGGGATATTTGAGAATTCTCTGAATGGGTTTGATCAACAAAGATTCAAGATCAAAAACATTGGTTTCTTGTCTCAGTCTGTTGATCATGCTGTTGATATAGTCCATCACCTCATCATTGTCAGTACTCTGAAACATTTTTTTATGAATTAAAAAGGTTACACAGAACATAGATGTCAAGTTGTCAAAAAGAAGAACTTACCGTATATTACAGTCTATAAGAAATTGGGGGGTCAAAGAAGGGGGTCGCCTAATAGACAAGGTAAAAAACTAGAGGCCAAGTGAGGGGTATCTGCCAACCCAACAAGTCAAACGAGTCAATGTTTACACCGGATGTCCATTACACAATCATCGATGTCATCTCAAATTTAATCTTGTAAAATAAAATACCTTTGTCTAATTGTTCATTTTAAATGAAAATATAGAGAGAAATAAGAAATGAAAATTCAAAATAACTTATCAATAAAAATTATCCATGTACTGGACCAAAGGAAATATTCAACACGTGTTTGCTTGCCGATAACATGTTATGTTAGTGTCGGTGTCATACGAGAACCTTGTGATGAAATAACTTGACATAATTAAAGATAACAATAAATTTATAATGATTAATTTATCAATTAACATTGTTTGGATGACTGATATTGTGAAAATATTTTTCTCTATGCATATATTTAACAAAACTTATGCTCCCCAAATTATTTTATCAATTATGAAGGCGATGTATAACTCAGTTTTTACTAGGCAGCAATTATTCTTTACACCGGTTGGGCTTTTTCAATGTGCAATTTGTGTTAGATTTTCTGATTGGTGCACTATTACAACTTCCGTTCTTTTAACGAATGAAAAGGCTTGAAACAAATATAGCATTACCAGTTTGTTGACTTAACGTTTCCAGATACGCACTAGAATGTTTCTAGATACGGGGTATGTATATTAATTGCATAACTGCTAGTGTATACAGTTCTCTTTTTGTTATTGTCTTTCTTTTGTACCCCGTTACTGTCCAGTATCTGTCATCTTTGTGTATAAATAGAGATTATTAACCGAGTGTGTTTCCGTATCATTAATATCATATAATAGGAATAAAATTTGTATTATGCGAGCCTTTGGCGAGCATAATACATATATTTTTATTCCTATTATATGATATTAATGATACGGAAACACACGAGGTTAATAATTTCTTTATCATATAATGTCATTTTGAAATAAAAGGATTTAAACGAAAATATGATACCTTCTAAAAATGTTTGACCTAGATTTCGCGGAGTAATTGCTTTCACAATAAACCAAGGTGAAGGTCATATTGTCGGCGATGTACAGTTGTAAACAGTCTAGAAATATTCCTTCATGAAATGATTTTTTTCACAGTGATAGAATAGTCTCCTTCAATCTATGAACAATTTCAGTCTGATTTCCAATGCACGAGTAAACATTGTATTTTTTAATAACACAAAATGTGTAAGAACCAGTTGTCAACGTCGCTACAACAGGGGAAGTAACTCTAACTGCATTTAGAAAAGCTGCATTGTCATTGTTGTTACGCCAGTTCAGTTACGGTATCCTTGGACTAAACGTCGACTATTTGCGAAGGTGAGGTTGTTGCGTTTGTTACTCTGCTACTAGATTATCTGTACTATGACTAGAATATGATTTGTTTATGCTGATAAGTTGGGAATCGACACGACCAAAGCGATCTAGGCCTATGTTATGCACGAAAATTGAAGCACCTATTTTTTCGATAGCCGATATTGTTAGCTGCATATCGTTTTATTTTTAAACGCACAATGAAAACAACTTGAAATGCTTCGATAACCATGCTATTTCTAAAATACGAATGCGTGATAAGTTTTGACAGATTTTGTTTACGATATTTTATTTGATAAAAAACCCACAAAACCTGAAAACTCCCGACGACGTTATCAATGTTTAGAGACCAGTTTAGGTCTCGCATGACATGCATGGAGTTTTGAGAAAATAGTTCGGGTTTTGACCTCATTTGCATTGTTATCAGGGATCTGATAACATGATTACAAGATGGGTTTATTGCACAGATAACACTGCCCATTATATGATAAATAGAGATTATTAACTGAGTGTGTTTCCGTATCATTAATATCATATAATAGGAATAAAATTTGTATTATGCGAGCCTTTGGCGAGCATAATACATATATTTTTATTCCTATTATATGATATTAATGATACGGAAACACACGAGGTTAATAATTTCTTTATCATATAATGTCATTTAGAAATAAACGGGTTTAAACGAAAATATGATTCCTTCTA
Source organism: Steromphala cineraria (assembly GCA_916613615.1). Lineage (NCBI taxonomy): Eukaryota > Metazoa > Mollusca > Gastropoda > Trochida > Trochidae > Steromphala > Steromphala cineraria. The sequence goes on along the minus strand of OU744736.1, from coordinate 37,000,910 downwards.
AAAATATGTTTGACCTAGATTCGCGGAGTAATTGCTTTCACAATAAACCAAGGTGAAGGTCATATTGTCGGCGATGTATAGTTGTGAACAGTCTAGAAATATTCCTTCATGAAATGTTTTTTTTCACAGTGTTAGAAACGTCTTCTACAATCTATCGACATTTTCAGTCTGATTCCGAGTGCACGAGTAAACATTGTATCTTTTTATAACACAAAATGTGTAAGAACCACTTGTCAACGTCGCTACAACAGGGGAAGTAACTCTAACTGCATTTTGAAAAGCTGCATTGTCATTGTTGTTACGCCAGTTCAGTTACGGTTCCTTAGACCAAACGGCGACTATTTGCGAAGGTGAGGTTGTTGCGTTTGTTACTCCGCTACTAGATAATCTGTACTACCACTGGAATATGATTTGTTTTTGCTTATAAGTTGGTAACCGACACGGTCAAAGCGATCTATGCCTATGTTATTCACGAAAATAGAAGCAAATTTTTTTTTCGATATTGTTAGCTGCATATCGTTATATTTTTTAAACCAACGATGAAAACAACTTGAAATGCTTGGAAAACCAAGCTATGATTTCTAAAATACGAATGCGTGATAAGTTTACCCTGACGGATTTTGTACGATATTTTATTCGATAGAAACACAAAACCTGAAAACTCCCGACGACGTTATCAATGGTTAGTGACCGTTTTAGGACTCGCATGACATGCATGGAGTTTTGAGAAAATAGTTCGTGTTTTGATCTAATTTGCATCTTTATCAGATTTTGAGGCAATCTGATACCAAGTTTATCAGATAGCTTTATTGCATCGATAACACCCTCCATTATATGATAAACATATGTATGTTCAATATTGTCAATACCAAGGAGAGGGTGTGCTAAGTTGGACAACTTGTTCCCTATCCTATTCTTTGTGAATAAAATATGTTTAAACCACAATCTCATTGAAACCTCAATTAGCACAAAAAGTAAACTATTTACAGAAAAAAAGCAATAGTACATACGTAACGGTTAATGGTTTATAAAATGGTATAAAGATTTTTGAAAGAAATATAATTGAAAGATAATAAGAAAAATGGAACTTTTCCATTTTTACATTAAATTTAGAATAAAATAAAATTAATCCTCATCCAGCATTATTTCTCAAACATTAAAGAAATGATTTACTAAACCATTCTGTTAATCCAAATCAAATTGCACTCTTATACAATATCATTGTCTGTGCATTTAAACTATTTTTTGCGGGGAGGCGGGGACGCGCATTGGCAAGGCCGAGGTCTTACGGAGCGCAAAGGGGGTTTAGAAACCAAAGCACTCGGGTAGTTGCTTAGCGGTAGTGTATGACCTAATTATAACAAGAAGACATAGTCATCAACATCCCCAGCCAAATTAGTTTTAATTCAAGCTCCCAACATTTTCCTACAAGGGCCATAACTCTGAAAATAAGATTTATAAAATTAAATAATACAAACTCAATCAATGTATTGATACCCTGAAGACACACACAAAATTTGGTTTACCTATCTTAAATAGGTTCTAAGAAAAGTTGTCCCCTTTGACGACACACTTGAACAGCCCAAAAACACGGAACAAGTGCAATAACTCCGTAAAAAATAATTGCCTGGTTCTGATTTTCGAACTTCATCATGGTATTATTACGCTGAGAACATACACCAAATTTGATTATCTTATCTTAAATTGTTTCTGAGAAAAATTGTCCCCTTTGAAGACACCTTCAAACAGAGTCCAAAAAGTTGGGACAAGGGCAATAACTCTGTGAAAAATATTTGTGCGGTTTTGATTTTCGAACTCCATCAAGTTATTGCTACCCTGAAGACAAATACGAAATTGGGTTATCCTATCTTAAAAGCATACTGTTCCCTTTTTAACAATGACCCTATGGGACAAAATTTTTATTGCAGAAAATGAAAGAACATACTTTGAATGATTGATTAAGACTTACACACTGATTGTTCACAAAAAGAGCAATTAGAGCGGATTGCGCATGCCCAGACTGAAGGGAAATCCCACATAACTGGTTAGAGCGTTCGCTAGCGCAAAAATACCTTTGCAATATGGCTGCCATATGACTGAGTGATCCCAATCACAGATCAAAACACGGAGGATGGGGATGTTTTCTAGAGGGGCATGAAATTTGGAATAAGGTTGGACGATACAGACATGTCACCATATGATACAAATCATGCTATTAAAGAACGATATGATTTAAATTGATAAACATGTTACAATATATTATTTTCAGGGTATTTGAGAGAGAGAAAAAAAAATCCTGATTTTTTTAGGCTAAGTAAGTAGTTTTAAGTCAACGATAAGTATCACGATACAGATATCATATAACAATATTTATATCGCCAGGTTGGGGTCTCAAGATTCTCGATGTAATGACATTTTGTCAAAACTCTCCACGCTCACACTCTTCTCATTGGTGAATAGTGATACTTAATCTAACAATACATGTATTATGTATAGCGATACATTCTCTGTATTGTCATAAGTATCGTTGACTTTGAAATTGCTTATTTTGCCTAAACATAAAAATATTTATCAAAAGTTAATGTTTTTGTTTGTCAAAAACCTTAAAATATTGTGATGTGTAATCTTTATCGTCACACATTAGAAGGTAGGTTAATGTTTGTTTAAGTCTTTATTTTTTCCAACATTTTTTCATGTCTTAATACATATCTATAATATGTATTAAGATTTAGTTCATGTAAATGACTGATTTGATGATAAGAATACATGTATGTTTTTATTTTTATTTTATTAAAGTTACACTAGTTTCTCTTGACAAGTGATTATTAACTATCAATGTTTTCCTTGTAAAAACTTTTCAGTCACACAAAATATATATAATTACCGGTAAGATTTGGCTAAAATATAATAAACCTCAAAGGACTTTAATTAATCGCTATTCCTTTTACCAATAAGATGCATGTTTTTCTTATCAGTTCAACAATTGAAATTAATGTGCTTTTTATGTGATTTTAATTCATGTAAATATTTCTTTTGTTTAAGTACACAAAAAAACAACTTTATATAAATATTTCTAGCTTTGGTTTTTATTGATATTTTTCTTGAATATTCTTTTAAGTTATAATTTTTTCATCTTTAAATTTTTTTATAACAGATTCGGGTCAGTGGGAACCAGTACTAGTGGTAGACTGTCACAGCTTTCTGCTAAACTGGATTCACTTGATCTTATGATGGCAGTGCTGAATTAACTCTGGTGAGATTGACATGAACATATTATATTGTAATATTAAAATAAAACTGATAATAATTAAAATCATTTTATATCTTTTTGGAAAAGGTTATTCTTCTTTGGTTCTAATTTTTTATTATATTAAGATCAATATCAATTCTATTTTTATTGACCTTTTTTAACAAAAGGAATTATGATAGTTTGTTTTAATTTCTGTATTCACATTTTAAATCAGAGTAACAATGTACTCAAATCTGCTTAAAAAATTGTCTGTATTCCTCTTTATTTCCTTAAAGTGACACTCCGAGAGTTGGTGTTCGTTTAAGAGAAATTTTCCTTCAAACATTTAAAATACCATCACTTAAAAGAAAAATCTTTCCTCTACTACGCTGACACTATCAAATATGCTTGGGAAACATGGGAAATATCTCCAAGTAGTGCCAAAAGACACCCGGTGTATCGATTAACGCGAGTCTCGGAAAATCCTATATTTAACAGCTGGGTTTTTCCCGAAATTGAGTTTGCGTGAACAAATTCAATACACGAGTTGATGAACACTGCAGATGACTCGGATGGTGACTAAACCGTATCATAAGCACAATCTAAATCTACATAAACTGTTATGGTTCTAAATAACATTTCCGATTTTAAATCCAATAGATGACACCGACTTTAGCGCAAATAATGAAATATCATTTAAATACTGCTTTCTTGATAATTGTTGGTTTTAATGAAGTACTTTTTTGCTCGCAAGAATCTTAAAACTAAGCTCTTATCTGTAAATATATATTTGGACATGGAAGGAAATTTTCTTGTGTATGGGATGATTCGTTTAGAAGCTTCCCAGTTGTTGAGTGCAAAAGAATAACCATCGCAAACCAAATGACTTATTATTCAATTTTTCATTATCAAATGTTATTTGCAAACTAATATATGCGACAGATACGTAAATATTTAGTGATTGGTATATTTCGGATAGTGAATCGTACAGCAAGCAATAAATATAAAAACATTATCTAGAGCTGAACCCTTTCCCATTTACAAATCAAAACGGGCTAATTATTGAACCAATTTTTTCAAGTGACGTGCCATACGTTTTAAAATATTTAGACCTCTCATCAACCAAATTATCCCTTGTGGGTATTATCCAAATAATTTTAAAACAAAATGGGAAATTTCAAATAATTTGTCATACCATCGAACAGCAACCATCGACAAAGTCGACCTTTCACTGACGAAATGTTAACCGTTATAAAAAAGTACATTCCATAAGAAAAGAAACATTATTAGCTTGATAAACTCAGAATCTTAAATCAGATCAATGAAATTTCTTGTTATTGTTTTAGCAATATACAATTTCTCATACCAAACCACAATGTAGACAAGTTACTTGTTTTTTTTTTCTAAGTACAGTGTTTTAACATGAGCTCAAAACCTCCTCGATATTCGAACCTTTAATCTGTTGCTAAGCAACTAAACGGCAATCAACAAGGAAGATTATTTTATGGATAATTAACTTCTTTATTCTTTGAAGGATCTATTTCGAATTCTAGTATTGTTCCCGTAAAGATCAAAGGCGCCGCCCATCCTTTATTCCGCAATAAAGTATAGTTTTTGAGTGACGTCACGAAACAATGGCCTATGACGTCAATAACAATTGGCTATGACGTCACTAGTTATGGCCCTGATCGAGGATTTTCAATTTGCGACCTAACGTGATTTACAAAACATTTTTATATTTGGAGTAGAAATAACTTCGGCCTCATGCTTTAACTATAATAGTTCAGGGCAAAACTATACTTTATTGCAAAACACATGATGGTTAGGGCTACTTTATTTCTTAAACCAAAGAATAAAGAAGTTGATAATCCATAAAACAATCTTTCTTGTTGATCATCACACCAACTTCTAGAATGCCAATCAAAGAAGACTAAACGGCAAGAGAAAGCACATTAACAAATATTTGTTTTGGATGACAAAAACTAGCAAATACCGAAAATTGAATAATATAAATCATAACCAATCACACACAAGGACACCCGTTTATTGGCATTTAAACATAACACCGACGTCTAAGTGGATATTCAGTTTGATAATAGATTCCACTATGTAACAAACTTTAACTTGCCTTTATATCATTAAAGTTATCATGTTTCGAATAGATATGTTGAGCTTATTGATGCACGCCATGACTTTGACGTGTTGAGCAAACTCATAGACCTATATATTTAGTCACTTGTTAAGTGTTCTGAGGAAAATAAGCATTGAAACCTAAATGGGTATACCACGATGATATGGTAATATCGATGATAAGTTAAATCAACACATCGATATAATAACTTAAAACAAATTAATAATCTGTTGTTTTATTTTTCTGTCCCCAATTCCTGTGACACTCGACAGTCCCATGACTGTTCTCAGTATTTGAGCGTTCATATAAAATCCTCCCAATCCCATAATGCATTGAGCTATGAACATCCTTGACCCGACCTTTTATTAGACATGTCAATTCGCTTTCAGATTTTTGGCTGTAAAAAGATCATAAATGATGATCGGAAAATTTTCAAAATTTTTTAAAATGCTCTTCATGCAATTTCATTGAAGGTGTACTCAAGAGTTTAAAGGTGTAGTGCCATAGTGTTAACAAGTTGTTGCATTTTAATGAATAATTTTTTTTTATTTATACGTTGTTTGTTTTGACCATCGCCGGAATTATTTCAGATCTCGCTATCCATCAAAATAAATATAAAAAATATTTGCTGAAAAGTACAAATAAATACTCAATGCTCTATTCAATGTAACTAATTTATAAGAAACATAAAAAATCTTCATTTAGGGTGTAATATGCATTGTGTTTTATTTCAAGAGTACCCATTTTTGGTGTAACTGAACTGTAATTGAATTTAATTGATGAACTGCTCTGTGAATAAAATCCCAAAAGCAGAATCATTTATGACAAATGAAGTCGTATTTCAGTTGATACAGTAGTAAGATTGAAACGATCCCTTTTTACCCTTATAAATGATGGTAAGGTTATTGTTTGATAGTTTGATAGCTGTCTATTTTACAGTTAATTAACTGTTATAGTCAACATACGGCAAACTATCAATGCTATTTAATTTACGTCCCACTGTTAACTAACAAACTATTCACAAACAAAAGGGAAAAAAAGCCAAACTGGCAATATCTTATGCAGACTGAATCAATTTCCATTCAGCCATGTAAAATGTTCAAACATTGGATAACGTTGGAGATTTAAAATCCCTAAACAGTTTGAAACTAAAATATTGAATAATAATATTTATTTACGAATTTTACACATATTGATATACTTGGTCAGCATGTGACACTAAAATAATTTTGCCAAGATAGTTTACGATGCAAGTGTAACCCCCAATGATGCTAAATGCTAGAATTTCTAATGAACTGACATAAGTCAGGACAGTCAACAACTACACATTGTACTCATTTATATCAACTTAAAGATGACATGTAATGATTAATATTGAAATTATAAGAAACATAGGCAAATAGAAAATGAGGTGTACCTCGTTGCATAGTAACGCAAGTATGTCTCTATTTAAACTGGATGAGTTTCCACTTGTGATTCTTCAATGTATCAAATTATATATACCACTCTAATGAAAGTCCATGAACATGATACGCTCCGAAATAAAGTAGTCGACGTACACAGGTATTTATGTGCGTACATGATAAGCATGAAAGTTTATTTTTGGTCATACTTGGTCGATATTTAGGCGTACATTACGTGTGTACGCCCCTTATCTGTAGCCCTAAAGCCTGTATGAAATAAAAACTCTCCACAGACTTTATATTATAGGATATATTGTTTGTGATTTGTGTGTGTGTGTGTACATAATGTATATGCTGAAAATGTTACAGTATAGACAAGGGTGATGAGAACCACCTGCACAGTGAGGAGGACAGGGAAATGAGAAACATAACCCTGCATAATGAGACAGCATGGAATCTCTGAAGGATTGAACTATTTTGGGTATGTATTACTTAAAATGCAAAAAAAATTAAAAAATGCATAAATGCAAAAATAATTTAAAGCTAGATTAGCGTTTGCGGGACACCGCAAAAACAGAGCAGCCCCGAAACTTGGGGTTTCGCCTTACCCTGTTCCGCCTTCTACAAGGTTCAGCATATTGGGCATTTTCTTGTGACCTTGACCTTTGACACTCAAGATCACGCAATCAATGAAAACATTTCATTAAATATAACATTAATGTAACGAATTAAAGTGTTAAAAGTTTAAATAATCCATTTTCTCAATATATGTTGACCTTGCTGTGACCTTGACCTTTGACAGTTCGTACCCAAAACCTTTCTGAAATGTTGTACTTCTCAAGAGATAATATCTACAAAATCTAAACTTAATAGAACAAAACTTTTCAAGTTATCTTGTTTACAAGGAATTATTTTAGTGATTTTAGTGACTCGTGACCTTGACCTTGGAGCTTGAAAGTGAACTTGTCATAGTAATTCCCCAGAGGTGTAAACACTTATACATGTTCATGAGTTCTGAAAAGCTTTATGGGATAAAGTTATACCCAAATTAGTTGCACATTGCAATAACACCAATCTCATGACCTTGACCTTTGACCTTCAAGACTACACAATCAATGAACTCTTTTCATTGAGTATAACAATCATCTATTGATTAAAAGTGTTCATAGTTTAAATAAAGCATTTTCGCAGAACCATGCTAAAGTCCTGACCTTGCTGTGACCTTGACTCTTCAAAGGATGATATATACCAAGTTAGAGCTTCATAGCACAAATACTTTTCAAGTTATCACGTTTACAAGGAATTTTGTAGTGATTTTATAGCTCGTGACCATGACCTTTGGAGCTCGTGACCATGACCTTTGACCTTGAAAGTGAACATGTCAAAATCGTTCCCCCCGAGGTATAAGCAGTAACTTATGAATACAAGTTCTGGAAAGCTTAGTAGAAAAAAGTTATAGCCAGTAATACGAGTGCGGCGGCGGCGGAAACTGCACAAATACTGAAAGCAGCCTAGTCCTTAGACGGGGCTGCTAATTAAAACTGAGAGTGCAAGGACAATGTTTTAAGTTCATGCTAAGTTCATTGAAAGGCCCATTGTTTTTGTCAGATTGCATTGGGTCACTTATTAATTGTTTGCTTTTTAGCTTACCCCCTATTATCTAATTCAAATGGTCTTATACCCTCCGTCTGTTAATAAATGTTTTGGTATTTTCAACTTAGCGCTAAGGGACTAAAATGAAATTTTTACCTTGTCAACATCTTGGAAAAAAAAGGCTTGATGCTGGGATTTGAAACTGACGCGGGCGGAAACCAGAAACAAATTACCTTTTTTCTAGGCCTAAGCTGCAATTTTGACAAACCTAAAGGTCTAGATTAGAAAGCTTTGCACATTCCTTACCTGATAGGGATATTAAATAATAGACAGGGAAGGGAACGTTTTGGGTCAGTCATAATTATATAACTCGTGGTTTTATTCATAGATTACCATCGTGGAACCTTAATTCCATGCATATCAGCTGTTTTTCAAAAACTCATTTACATTGGTGTCTCCAAATAAGGTTTAATGGAGCCAGACCCTTAAATCTTTTGTCCTATTCTTCTTTGAAGCAAAATGCTGAAAAGTTGAAACTTTGAGTACAGGTGCTTTAGGGTTTAACATCCCTTTCAAGTTTTAATGCAGGGATAAAAACCTGCAACACTATTGTGGTTATACATTGCAGTGAAACCTGCGAGCATGAGCTGGAACTAACGAACCATGGGTGGAACTGCACTGAAATTCAGTTTAGAATTGCACCTAAACCTTACTGCTTGTAGAGCAGTTCTCTGCTGCAGACTGCAGAGCACCTGGCAGGATTATAACCATGGACCTCTTGATTGCATAGCTACAGTAGTTTTGCAGTCTTAACTTGAAAGAGGCGTTTTACCCAAATTCACCATGCATTTTATAAATGTAATAAAGCCTGATGAGTTACAGAGCCATTGACTGTCATGTTTGTTTTGATGGAAACACCATTCTATGCTCCATTCTATTAAAGATAAAAACTGGGAATTTAAAGACATCAGTTTTATTAAACTTTTGTCTTTTCAACAATCTATAAACACCTGAAGACTTTATTATCAACATTACAATACTAGTATGACTCATTTTTTATTTCTATTGTGTAATGTGTTAAAATGTTTTGTTTAAGGGTGTTCAAGAGGAAAGAGAAGTGACAAGGGGAAGATGTGACTTGGGACAGTAGTTTCCTAGACAGATGGTGTGATGAGTTTTTAGGTAGTACCAGTTGAAGAAACAAGCCAAATGAAAAGATACAGAATTGGTATTAACTAATGAGATGTGTGTTTGCGCTTCATTCAATATAAACATGCAAAATAAAAGATATGATTTAAAATAAATTAGTTTGTTGTATATAAAATTAATTAGGATGCTGAATTTTTTTGTGATTTTAAAGTCTGTTACTCAAAACTTTATAATTAATAAATATTGTTACAATTGACCAGGCTAATCTTTTTCTCCTTTTTCAATTTCCCTCATTAGGTAAATCTGTGGTCTTTTGTATAATCTATCATATAATGCTTGATGAGCTACAGAACCAATGGCTCTAAGTTTTATGAGTACATGTCAATTATCATTATGAGGCTTTCTGCAACTGCCATTGAGAAAGGTACACAAAACAGTCCTGTCCAATTGTAAGATGTAAGATGTCGCATGTAGGTAGACACAATAGTAATGTAACGGCTGACAAAAGACACATACATGTATCTGTATCACAAGTTTTACTGCATTTACATAATCCAAAAAGTTATTGAAAAGTAAATTTGATCAGACAGATGAATCACAAATGATAGTTTTAATTTAGTTTTTTAGGTACATGTTAGCATTAATGCTGAGGAATATATGGATGACAACTTCTTTGTTCATCCATATATTCAGTTGTCAACTTCTAAAATGCCTCTCAAAGAAGACATGTTAGCATGATTATCAATTTCCAATGCCAACAAAACCTAATTTAAGTTAAAGGTTTCATGATTTCATTAAATGTGTATGTATTTTAGGCATGCTAACATTTAAAGTCATTTTTTGTGAAGTACAACATTTCTTAGGATTTTGATGGGACCAATCACATTATAATGAATGAAACAGGTGTGTTCACAGAGTTTGATATTTGTTGTACTCGACATATCTTCAGAGATAGATCATCCATGACTCAACAGCAGAATGTCCAAAAGCCCTTGGCACCAACTGACATTCCCAGATGCTATTTAATCATTATTGGTTCCTGATAAGAGGGGTTAAGGCAAATACCCATATTGACTGTTTTAAAGTTTTGTAAGAACAAAATGAAATCTGAAAATAGAAACACAGGTCAATATGTTAGCTTTGATTCAATCTGAATGTTTATATCAACAACTTTATTCATTGATAATTTTCAAATCATCATGAAATTAAAACAAATAACAAGTTTTGACTTTTAAGTTACATTGTGACTCAAAGCCACAAAGCAAATATTTGTATTTTAAGCATTGGTCTAAAACACTAAAATTTGATAAGAACTTTTTCTTAATTACCTTTTCTTAACACATAAACATCCCCAATCTTCAAATAATATCCTCTTGATATTATCATAAACTCCCTATTTGATAATCCAGAAAACATACACAAGATTCTTACATAGGTAGATGAATACCGGTAATTAATTATTTAAATCATTCATATTGATTATTCCTAAATTCTAAGTTCTAAAAAAGCAATTCAAAATAGTCAAGTAATCAATTTCTTTAATCTTCTCACAAGATTAGTTAGAGGTTAAGAGAAAGTAATCTACACTTTTAGATATACAATATATATATCATGGCATAAACTTTATTTTTATCACTTTTTTTCCATTAAAAAAAAAAAAAATACCTGTCCTAAAACTAATATTTTGATGTTTTACCTTCATTTCACTGGACATACAGGTATTATCTTTCACATTTGTACTTGCGTTTTACAAATGACACTTTAAACAACAAAAATTCTGGTGAATTACCGTAATACAAATATTAGATTTTATTGTAAATTTATTTTTGACTTAATGGAGTCTATATTTTTAAAAAAAATAAGCTCGAATGAATGAATGAATAAATTTCTCTTTGATGTGCAAGTTTTTTTAAAACATAAGTCTCCGCTAGAGACAGCCGCTTGTCACTTAACAACAAACATGATTTAGATGTAGGCCAACTGAAGAAGTGATAAACAATTCTTAAAAATGTTGTATGTATACGAACAACAGGAATAAACTAGACTATTTCTCCAGTGAATCAGACTTGATAACAAAAATCGATTGAAGCAGATCGAATGTGTTTTGATTATCATGGAATATGGATATCAGAATTGCACTACGAACCAATAACTCGTGACTAGATAAATTGACTTTGTTTATATGTTTTTTAAAACAACTATCAGTATTTATTCTCATTGTCGACATGCGTTGTTCTGATGGACTCAAAACACTACCTCACAGCGATCGACAGATAGTCTAGACTTGGTCCTGTCTTCACTGATATTAAGGTCAAAGGTTAGAACTTTGCTTATATGGAAACGGCACAAAATGTCTAAAGATAGAGCAGGGAAGCCCTATCCGTTAACGGAAGAAATTAACAATTTATTAAAATCTAAATATTTTAGATATTTAAATACCTAACCTCATGAGAAGTAGACGTTTTTTGTGGCGTACTTACTGTGTAACCGGAAGGGCTGCTCCCTGCCCACTGGGGATGTGCTGGAAAATACGTCACATTCTTAGTGAAAAATTCATTCTTTTTGGAACGAACCTCGAAAGTAGAGGTCCGACGAAGTCCGAAGGGGAGGCTGGGTGGGAGTATATACCTCCTAAGTTAAGTTAGGTATTTAAATATCTAAAATATTAAGATTTTAATAAAGTTTTAACGTACCTTAACTTAGGAAAGTTGCCACTGATCCGACAGCAGGGAGGAGGGAGGACGAGTCGTAGAGCAGAAAAACAGCATCCAGTCACGCAAACCTCCCGGAGTGGGAACAACCGCAGGCAACTGCACAGAGAAGCAGACGGTGAACCCCAACAAGTCGCCAACAACGAAACAACTCAACAGGTGCAACAGTGAGATGCAACGAAGTATAAAAGCGGACAGCTTACCCTATAAGGACTTTGGGGCCCCAAGCTGTTGGGCAAGCACCAACGGTACGAAGGTTTGTAGCTCCTGCACATTTTCGACGGCCAGGTCCCTCAGGTAGTGTGAGGCGAAGACTAAAGTGGAACGCCAAAAGCAACCCTCCATGATAGCTGGAACAGAGCAATTTCTGCGGAGGGCCATGGTATAAGCGAGTGCTCTAATTTCGTGCGGGTTGCTGGCGACAGGGTGAGGTAGACCAGCAGCATCGTAGGCAGCCAGGATAATGGTGTGTAGCCACAGCGACAGAGTGTTCTTGGTGACCTCGCCCTTAGCAGATAGGGAAAATGGGATGAAGAGTCTCTTCCGGGTGCCTCGTAAGGGGGCGGAGTGGTCAATGTATTCCCGGAGGGTACGAACAGGACACAAGGAGAGCTCTTCAACCTCTGCAGTGGAGACAATCTGGGAGAGAGGAGGAATGGTGAAAGTCCTGCCAGGTTGACCCGGGAGTCCCAGAGGAGGCCAAGGTGGACAGAACCCTTCCTGGAGCGTTCAAAACGCACTCTTGTGACGTCCAAGGCGTGGAGCTCGCTGACTCTGGCGGCTGTAGCGAAGGAAAGTAGAAAGGTCGTCTTCCTAGACAGATTCTGGAAGGAGGTCTCTGACAACGGCTCAAATGGGGCTCTTCGGAGATACCGAAAAACGACGTTCAGATCCCACGCTGGTGGTCAGAACTTGAGCTTCTGATCTTCCAGTTTGAAGGACTTGAGAAGAGCCATCAGCTCAGGAACCTTCAAGAACTTCCTGTCTGTCTTGACGGCCAAGACGGAGTTGAGAGCCGACAAGTAGGTGGAGATGGTGCCGCCCTTGAGGTGGCGTTTCAAGCACAGGTGGAGCAGGAAATTGGCCACGAACTGGGGATCCGCTAGCATAGGGTCACGCCCAGCTTCCTTACAAAACTTCTCGAAGGAGAACCATTTGTCGTCTTAAAGCGCCCTGGTGGAGACTCTGTAGGCCTTTGAAATAGCGCTCGCTACACAGTGCGATTACCCCTTGGCCCGGAGGGATCTCTGCAGATGGTCCAAACGTGTAGAGCATATCTGTCTGGATCCGGATGAAGCTGACGACTGTGTGGGTGAAGGAGCAGATTCTGCCACTGTGGGAGCGCCAGCGAGTTTCTTTCGGCGAGGAGCAGTAGGTTTGGGAACCAGCTTCTCGCTGGACAGAAGGGTGCGACCGAAGTCAGTCGGAGGTGAAGGGTGTCCTTGATCTTGGCGACGACCTTGGGCATGAGAACCGGAGGTGGAAAGGCGAGAGCCGACAAATAGGTGGAGATGGTGCCGCCCTTGAGATGGCGTTTCAAGCGCAGTTGGAGCAGGAAGTTGGCCACGACCTGGGGATCCGCTAGCATAGGGTCACGCCCGGCTTCCTTACAAAACTTCTCGAAGGAGAGTCATTTGTCGTCGTAAAGCACCCTGGTGGAGACTCTGTAGGCCTTTGAAATAGCGCTTGCTACACAGTGCGAGTACCCCTTGGCCCGGAGGGATCTCTGCAGATGGTCCAAACGTGTAGAGCATATCTGTCTGGATCCGGATGAAGCTGACGACTGTGTGGGTGAAGGAGCAGATTCTGCCACTGTGGGAGCGCCAGCAAGTTTCTTTCGCTGAGGAGCAGTAGGTTTGGGAACCAGCTTCTCGCTGGACAGAAAGGACCAAAGTTGTCGGAGGTGAAGGGTGTCCTTGATCTTGGCGACGACCTTGGGCATGAGAACCGGAGGTGGAAAGGCGTACGCGTCCAGATTCTCCCACGACAATAACATTGCGTCTACGGCCAAGGCTGCTGGATCCAGCAGTGGAGAGATGTAAACCGGAAGCTGATGGTTGTGCTTTGTGGCGAACAGATCCAGGAGAGGACGGTGGATCTGGGCACATAGAGCGAACGCCTCTGGGTGTAGCGAGAGGGCTTGTCTGGTCTGGAGAGGGCGTCCGCGAGGACGTTCCTGCAGCCAGGGATGTGGAAAGCCCTGATCAGGATCTGGTTGTCGTCCCGCAGGCGAAAAAGCTCGAGAGCCTGGTCGAGAATCTGGGGGGACCCTGTCGTACCCTGGTTCTTGATGGTCCAGACCACTGTGGAGTTGTCGGAGGCTAGAAGTAGCTGAGTGCCTCGAAGAACCGGGATCCAGTGAGATAAGATGACAGCCTGCATTTCCAAACTGTTAGAGTGCCACGTTGTCTGAGGGTAGTTTCACATGCCTGACGCGGTCTGGTCTCCGAGATGAGCTCCAAATCCTTGGAGAGACGCGTCAACAAACAATTCCTGGCTGTGCCTGAACTCTCGCAAAGAGACGCCTTCGCAAACTTTCGATGGCCGAGTCCACCAACGGAGGTATTGGCTGAGATGCTCTGGGAGGACAATCCTTGAGGACGTGTCGTCTGCCTGTATGTAGGGAGACCTGAAGCGGACGGATCATCAATCTGCCCCTGAGCATGAGAGCTTGTGCCGACGTGAGGAGGCCCAGTAGGGACTGCCACTCCCTGAGGCGGAGGGGCATCTCCAAGGCTCGCTGAATGAAAGCCTGTATCTTGGTCCATCTGTCTGGTGGGACGAGAAGTAGGCTCAAGTCGGTACGAAAGCGGCCGCCTATGAAGGTTAGGTTCTGAGAGGGAGTGAGATGTGACTTCTTGACATTGACTAGCCACCCTAGTTGCTGGAGTAGACTGAGAGCCAGGGACGACTGTCTGCGTAGCACGTGAGACTGAGGGTTGCTCATCAGGCAGTCGTCTATGTACAGGTCGAAGAGTATCCCGAAGAAATTCCAAACAGGAGGACCCTCCACTGGTAGTGCTGGCCTTGGAACAGGAATCTGAGGAACTTCCTGTGAGGACCGTAGATCGGAACATGGAGATAAGCGTCTTGCAGGTCTAGACTGACAATCCAATCCCCCGGACAGAGCTTGGTCCGAAGTGCGTCTAGGTAGACCATTTAAAAGTGCGGTGGTGGTTCCAAATAAAGCTTGTTGAAGATCGCCATGTTGTGTATCATCCTGAGCTTGGTCGAATTCTTTTTTGGAACCAGGAAGATGGGAGAGTAGAACCCTGGGGCGTGATCGGGTTCTCGCACTACTTCCAGAGCGTTCTTGTCGAGAAGGACCTTGATGTTGTCGGCTAGAAGAGCGCTCTGAGCATCTGGGTAGACCCGTGACAAGGGACCCCCCTCGGACTGCTGGCGCTGGCGCTGGTCAGAGCGCTGACGGTAGTTCGAGCGCTGGCGCTGGTCCGGCCGACTTAGCCGAACCTCACTCCGAACAAAACACTCTGGGCTTAAATCAACTGTAACATAGAAAACAAAGTATGCCAACAGGTGGGAAAACATGAATAATGTTTAAGATAAAAGTTATAGCAAATTAAATACCCAAATAAAAGTGTGGGTAAATAAAATTGTAATATATTTATACTATATTAAATTAATTATAATTAAAAAATTATAATCAAAATTTGAGATTACATTTGAAAGTAGTAGTAAATGTAATGTGAAGGAGGAAAATGCATAGAAAGAAAAACCAGGACCACAATGCAGAACGATGCAGTGCCCCTTTAAGGTTGAAGCAAAAATGTGTACGTGCAGAAAAGCAAGTAAACATCAACCAAGATGGTGGCGATGTAAACAAGCAGGGAAAAAGATCCGAAGCGGTAGAAAATGGAATCTAACCCGACCAAGGTAGTAAAATACATGCAAAGAAGCAAAACAAGCCATAAAAGTAGGAAAAAAGCATTTAGTCCAGCAGATATGTTAAGAATTTATATACAATTGTGCCTTTAATGATACAAGCATGAAATTTGGTACACAGTTAGGGGGTACCCTTAGAGTGAAATTTGGATATAGGGACATTCCAGATTCCCTCAAAGATTTAAATGGCGGCTACAAGTTAATGAATGAAATTAGTTAATGAATTATACCAACCAGTTAAAACCCTTATCGCGTATGTTTGGTGTAAAACGCAATTTAAGTATTATGTTATTTCTTGTTGTACATATGCTATCAGTCTAAGTAAACCGAGCCTCAATAATACTCGCTTCACTCCGATATTGAGTCTAGCAAGGTCGCGTCAGCCGATCTTTGGATTTGACCAATCAGGGATCGTCTTACCAAGCCGCATTAGTATGCATTCGCCCATATAACGTTGGGGGGTCATAAGTCAGCGTAATGTCGGCTGACGCGACCTGCTACTACATCTTGCTAGACTCAATATCAGAGTGACGCGAATATTATTAAGGCTAGGTTTACTTAGACTGATATAATTTGCAATTATTTCATACTGAGATCAAAAAGAGCATCTGCAGTGGTACATAAGGGTACCAAAAAAAATATTTCTAATTGCTATTGCAGAATTCGACACGCCGATATTATATCTGACTCGAAAGGACTTCAGTCTTTGCTTGTTGATAAAACATTTGTTCAAAAACTCTCTTAACAATTACATGTATGATGTTTCAAAATATTTTCCATCCAAGACTGCATTAGTAGTGCTGCATATTGCGTGACCGACTTGATGGCTAATAACAATTCAAGCTTTTGAATCAACAGGGTGGAATGCTACTCTGACTGATTGGAAGAAGTGTGTTTATGTCAGGAAGAAACAGAAGAGGCTATTTCTTGTCCCGCTGATTTCAAGCAATTATAGGTTCTGAATAGGCGGAGATATAAAATGGACTCAAGGTCTCTCCCAAACGCTCGGATCCGTGGAGGGATTCTTTTTTGAACGGTCCGATCTCCTGGTATAGATCGGTAGGAACCTTAGGTACAGCACAGGTTCGGTAGGTACGTTTTTCATCAGAGCCATTCAAGTAGCCCTCTGCAGGGACACGAGCAGTTCAACAGCAGGACTTGACCAACAGGCTGGCAGGGGAAGCAGAGATCGGGTTCGTTCACTCCCAAGAAGAGAAGAGAGGTCAACCTATCCCTTCCAGACAGGATGTGTGTCCTTTCGTATGGGGTTCTTGGTGTATTGGCATCAGCTGGGGCTGGACCCTTATGTGTGTCACTTTGTGAAGGGGGGTTCCAGAAAGCAGTTTTGTCTCTGCCCACCTCTCACCTACGACTCAACGGAGCACAGCGGGCGGCAGACAGGCTCTACATTACGTTTGAACAGATCGAGATTCTTATACCCAAGGGGGCAGTGGAGGAAATCCCGGTCCCAAACCTCAAGTCGGGGTTCTACTCCCCTATGTTTGTTCCACCCAAGAGAGATAGGAGAAAATAGCGACATGTCGAAATTAACCCTCCTTCCTCGTACTGCCGCCATATCTTTGTCACTTGTTTTTGTCATCAGTCATGCGGTTGCAGAATTGGAGAACGAATATTTGCACATTCCCAATTCCGAGATCAACGCAAGTACCTCAGTTTCGTTCTGGTGGAAAGTGCCACCTTTTGAAATATCTTTTGCTCCGTGGCTTTTCACCAGGGTGACTCAACTTTCTTCTCGCTCACAATGTCCAGTTCACCCATGCATTCGTGGATGACGGGTTCGATACCCATCGCTGATCGCTCTGTTGAGGAGACTGAGGTTGCTGATTAATCTGTCCAAGTCAGACCTTAAGCCAACCATCTCGCTCACCTTCCTGGGCGCTATTGTGGACACTGCTCAGTCCCCCGCTAACGCATGGAGCGAATAGACTTCTTGCTCCGCTAGGTCCAACAGATCATCGGGCTGCTCACCTAAATGCATAAGTGCAGGACCTCACTCGGAGAGGCCGGCTGCAGTTGAGACCATTTCAGGTTTTCCTAAATGTGCACGTCAGGGAAAAGGTGTTCAGACATGTGTTCCCGCTTCGCCATGACCTGAGGGATAGAACACACGGAAGGTGTCTGGTCTCAGGGTCAGTGGGATCTGGTAAATGTCCCTGAGCACTGACGTTTGGATGTCTGCAAGCCCTTATTAGAGATGATCATCCTAAGCCTGAAAGTTTATTGGTGGCGATGGCTTTCGGCTGCCAGGATGCCCTCTTTGCAGACTGATTTGCTTCGCTTTGAAGTGAGGGATGAGGGAACAGTCACAAAGGAACTTGCACCGGACTTCGTGTGTAAGAACCAGGGGTCTGATGAGTGAGGCAGGGTGTTTCACATTCACGCCCTTGCATAATCGGCATTCTCCATGAACGAAAAGTGCAGTTTCTCTGTTCTGTTCCAGCTCTCCGTATCTACTCGGAATGTACGCATTCTCTCTGGCAGGGGAGTAGAAGACCTTCCCCATTTGCAGTGGAGTACAAAGGAGACAGACCGTGTTTATCTGCCGTCTGCTATCCTCGAGGCTTATAAAGCCATGGGTTCACCGCGACCAGCTCGGTCAAACTATTACGAGATCAGTGCAGTCTTGTCACCATAGCGTTTCACATCAATATGCTGTGGCGAACATCCCGTCGAGCTGTTTTTGGAAGTCATACATGGTCTTCGCCATACCACGACCCTCGAGACGTTTCTATGGAAGACCTTAGGTTACATTGCAAGGATGGTGCCTCAGGTATTCGCTTAACAATGCACTTCAGGTCTTGCTACTCCAGAGGGATTGCAGCTCAGCGTTAAATCGCATTCACATGTTGTTGTGTTCTTTTAAAAACTTCGCATTGCTTTTTCCGTTGTGATGGTTGTCTTTCTTCTTGGTTTGGGGCTTGTGACGTCCTTTTAACGGGGGCCAAGACCCCCTTAACATAAGTTTGACTGTTGAGGTGGTTACCTTCCTGCTTTGGTCTTGCAGCCCTTTACCGCTGTTGTAGTCTGGGCTTTAGTGAGTCGTAGATGGTAATGGTAAGTTAAATAGTACGTGTTTTAGTAAACATCATTATTTATATTTTCCGTTGACAACTCGCCAATCTTTCATTCCCACCCTTGCGTCCCCTCCTGCGAGTAGGTTGCCTCTGGTGTCCGTTCTATGAGGCTTGGTCACATGACCATAACCAGCCCAGGGACAAGTAACTCCCGTCTGCTTTGATCTGTGATCTTGATTTTTAGTGAAAAATGAAGACCAAATAATATTTTTTGAGTCTTTTGACTTAAATTATCACCATAAACACAAAAATCTTGGTGTTTTTCTCCAAGTACAATGACTAAGATAATGCTATCTGACTACCCGAAAGCCGCCATTTTGGAATGGCCGCCATTTTTGTTCTAGGAATAAATTAAAATGTCCCTATATCTCAAAATTTTCATAAAATAATGCTCTATCAGTATACCAAGCTTCATGCTTGTATCACAAATAGCACAATTTTCCCACTTATCTGCTGGACTAATTAGGGAAGACATTTTTTACCCAAATGTGCAAGATCACGAACAATCGCAAAACATGACGAAAATGTGAAAAACGATCAGGAAATGGATGTAAGGACATAAGGGAGCAGCAAAATAGATGCTACAAAGGTAGAAAAGGATAAAAACACCATACCAAAACATAGAAGAATAACGATTACGAGGTGAGAAACCATGTGCAAACGTGAGGATGAGTAAAGAAAGAATGAATTTTTCACTAAGGATGTGACGTATTTTCCCGCTCATGCCCAGTGGGCAGCCCTTCCGGTTACACAGTGAGTACGCGGCAAAAAACGTCTACTTCTCATGAGGAAAGGTAAGTGGTAACTTTCCTAAGTTAAGGTAGGTTAATATTATTCATTAATTGTTTTGCACAGGTGAAAATTATTGCCTGGGACTGTTTAGTATTCATCTTTACTTTGATATGAAATAGGGTCAAAATTGGGACAGTATGATATTAAATAGTTTTTGAGAGATGTCATTCTGATGGACACACACACGAACAGACGGACAGACGCACCCACGGATGACACAAGGAAGCCCAAACCTATATCTCCCTCCTACTTCATGGTGGGAATAATAGGGGCTAAATAACAGTGATGTATTTTGACAGCTGAACCGTTGTAATGCCACGTCACCGCATCAAGCTTGACGATCTCTATACTGCATAGTATTGACTTCAACAGTTCTTGCTAATGTCTTGGTTTTGAACAATTCTGTCGATAAATGGTTCACAATTGATTGTTTTAAAGTAGGATTTTATTTAGAGGGAAAGATGATGCCAACGGAAAAAGGGACATGTTTTTGCTATTGTGAACACAGAGGTAGTTAACCATTTTATCATTACACAATCATGTCGCACATAGTTTAATTGTAGTTTCAAAGGAATAGCAGTTCCCATTTGTATAAATAGATCACAAAACTTGTGACTGTTGAATATCGAAAATATTTCAACTCAATATTTTTTTTTTCGTTCATAAAAACAATCAAAACACTCAAAAATATCTTGTTGAAATATGTTTGATATTCAACAGTCCAGTGTTGCATCCAGGTTTTGACAAATGAGGGGGAGGTCACCCCTTGCTTTCATTAAAGTGGGGGAGTGACCTGAAATTGTGTGCTAGTGCTAATAAAAAGAACCAACATATATTCAAAAGCAATAATAAAGCTTATCTAGCATGATGAAACTTATTTGAATATCTAAATGAGTTACCATATCGATATTGCACATAGTCACATAATTTCAAATGTCTAATGAAGAGTTGAAGTTTTGAAGTTTGAACAACTCCTTGTAAATAGGTTATCTTTTGAAGTTTCAATGCAAAGTTGTCATATCATATTTCCTTTTTTATTCAGCTGAAACAAAGAAAAATCCTTCTTCCACTTTATCTTGAAATAATGGTTCATAATTATTTTTTTCTGAAGTCAAATCATCGGAATACTCGGCATTCGATTATTCATCGGTCTAACTTACGTGAATTTCTTAGCTTGAAGCAGGTGTTTCAGAAATTAGAAGCGTTGGATAAGGAAAGAAATCTATAACTCCTTTTGTCTTAGGCATTTTCGCTCACGAACTGCGGTTTCAAACAATTTAGCAAATGAAAACAGCCCCATACTTATTTGGGTGAAACATTCATCTATTGCACAGTGCGCATATCATTCATTCGGAAGTGCTATCACTATAATCATTACCTCGGATACATATGTTTCATTCACCAAGACGGAATCCAACGAGATGTGCCGATTGCATTGGTAAACATGAAGCGACTTTGACGATTGATTACGTGAACAAAATATCCTTTTTATTGATCAAGGTATGTAAAGTGTTGGAAATAAAATAATCCAGGTAGGTTGCGCAGTAGTTCGTCTGGATTGCGGGACTTAATGTAATTTTACGGGATTACTCCCCCACACAAATATAACAAGATGTGTTTGTGAAACACGAATGCCCCCGGATGCATCCTGCTCGCTGTGTCAAGTTCAAGGTCACAAGGTCAAATGTCATGGTGTCATCTGAAAGGTCTCATCACAAGGGATCCATATGTCAAGTATCAAAGAGCTAGCTCTGACCAATCAAAAGTTATGACCAAGGTTAAAGTTTAAAATGCTCGCTGTGTCAAGGTCAAGGTCACAAGGTCAAATGTCATGGTGTCATCTGAAAGGTCTCATCACAAGGGATCCATATGTCAAGTATCAAAGAGCTAGCTCTGACCAATCAAAAGTTATGACCAAGGTTAAAGTTTTTGTGGACAAACGGACAGACGGACGGACGGACGGAAAAGGTCAAATATCATGGTGTCATCTGAAAGGTCTCATCACAAGGGATACACATGTCAAGTATCAAAGACCTAGCACTGACAGTATAGAAACTATAGCCAAGGTTAAAGTTTTCGGAAAAGGCTCGCTGTGTCAAGGTCAAGGTCACAAGGTCAAATGTCATGGTGTCATCTGAAAGGTCTCATCATAAGGGATCCATATGTCAAGTATCAAAGACCTAGCTCTGACCAATCAAAAGTTATGACCAAGGTTAAAGTTTTTGTGGACAAACGGACAGACAGACGGACAGACGGACAGACGGACAGACAGACGGACAGGTGAAAAACAATATACCCCCGGAATCTCCGATTCGGGGGCATAAAAATTGCGGGAGTGATACATGAAATAGCGCATTTCCCGCAATCACGCGGCCTGGATGCAACACTGCACTCACTCATCATGTAATCGCTATTACAATCACAACTATTTATCTTCTGAATGCTTTTGAAATCAAGTAAAAGTGGGGGGAAATGAGGCAATAACCTTTTGTAATTCACATGGGAACAGTTTGCGCAGAGAAAGTTTATGTTAATTTTAGTTAACTCTACTCTCACACCATACATCAAGGCACAACTGAGATTACTTACATTGAGCATAAACCTTGTTTGTTGAGGTGTGCCCTTTACGAATACTTTTATTATTAGTACTCCTTGATTATGGGGAAAAGCTCAAGTTTTGGCTTAAATCATGTCGTTTATTATTGGTAATGCTAAAGTTCTGGCTAAAATTAAGACTTTGATTATTGGATATTGCTTGAGTTCTGGTTTCTCTCTTTCATTATGGCTATCGCTCAAGCTTTGGCTAAATTCATGTCTTTGATGATAGAGTAACGCTCAAATTGAAACAAAGGTAACATAAAAGAAAACATACCTTTTCCAATACTGTGATGACGGCATCATGATTGCGACAATAAGGTGCATAGGTATCCTTCATGTCTTCAGCAAAATCAACAAAATTGTGTCCTGCAAATTAATAGATACACAACTATGCATTACATGATTTGATTTGTTTCAACTAACAAAGAATTCATCTGATTATCTACATGAAGTCTGTTACAATAACACCAACATGGCAATGTCCCCCGCTGTTATATTCCATAATAACTATAAAGAGATTGATGAGCCATCAAAATGGTGACCTGAGAAATTTAGTGAAGGTCATCATAGTGAATTTGTTTAATCTGCAAATGTAGGCTATAAACAAACTATGCAAAGGTTCTATGAAAAATTGTCATCATGGTTTGGTGTATCATATACTTTTTATTCGTTCTATGTATATGGCCTGAAGAGGATTGAAAATGAGTTAAAAGTACAAGCCAGTAAAATGGATTACATCTACTTCTGACTTCACAAGTATATAGTTTCACATATTCAAATGATAAAAACACAAAGCCAATTAAAACTCCAACATGTTTTAATGTTATCGTCAGGGAGACTAACAAAATACTGTTATTTTAATTGACTTTGTTTCATTTTTTATCTATTTATTCTTAAAATGAAGATTTTTTCATAAGATGAGATGCATGAACAAGAATTGCAGAGGGCACCCCTGAATACAATACTGCCGTTCAGCATTGCGGCGGGGGATAAAAAAATGCACACAGCATGTCACATGTCTGTAAAAGTAAAAAATAGTGCCATTGGCTCTGTAGCTCATCAGGCTTCATATTCAATTATGCTGTAGAGTTATGCCAATGTGGTTCCCCCTTTGTAGGGGCCACAATCACCAATCCTAAAATTAAGTATACAGGCGATAAGTTGCAGTTTTCTAGGCCTTATACTTCTGGAGAAGAAGATGAATATGTTTTTAGGGCATGGCCCTTGTGTCACTTATAAGGGACCACAGGACCACCAGAGCTATAATTTATAATCCTCACTAGTCAAGGAATCTGTATACACAAAGTTTCAGCTTTCTAGGCAATGTTAAAAAAGTTGAGAACAATACCCATTTACAGGAAGTTTTGGAAGCCATGAGGCCTATAATGAGGTTCAACCTTAAAGGGGCATTAAATGTTTTTATTTTTATTAGATGTATTATTTTGACAGTTTCAAAAATCTCATTACACAAGCCAATCCTCCATAGTCAGAGGACAAAGTATGAAGATTCACGTAAAATCTATTGGCGGCCATTTTGTGTGAACACCTTTAATTCATTTTGTGTAAGAAAAAGGAATCGCATGGCTAAACTTTACGTTAGATATTTGAATTATTACTGCTTCATTTAGTTTAAATACAGTGTCTTTCAATTAGAACCATTAATTTTCATTTTCCTGACATCAAAGAAATTCATTTTTCTTTAGGCCTCCAGCCCATTAACAAATGTTACAAAGGTACAAAGATGCATACATTATACAAATATAATTTACAATTCTGATAATAGATTGTCTCTTAAACAACAAGAAACCTTATTATTTTTTCCATGTTAATTGGTAAATATGTACAGAAAACATTGTCAACTTTAAAAAACACCAAAAAACGTTTTCATCAGTCCTCTAAAAAGAAAGATATCGCCCTTCAAAGTGCGCGAATTTTAGGCTTCTCAATTTGACAGTCTGAAAAGGGATTCTACCGGATGAACGATATTGCCTTTACTGTGCATGCCCGAAGTGTTTTATGACATCATAAACAGAACGGAAATGGGCCTAATCAATGTAAATATAACAGACAATGGTGGTAAATAAACAGAATAAACATGTTTTAGCACGATTTGGAAGATTCACCTGTCCGGCAATAAAACATGAGAGTAGTAATTAAACAGTTATGGCACATCGTAACTGATTGTGTAATAACGGGGAGTCGCGCTTGGCATATTTCACCCTCTTTGACAATGTTATTACAATAATTAGGGGAGATTGTTGTTTTAGAGAAAAAGCATGTCTGCCCAAGTTGTCAAAGCACTAATCATCCATTGGTCAACAATAGGACAAACTAGATCCAATCAAAAATTAAACATTTAGAATTTATGATATGCATTGTATCTGTCTTGAGATGAACACATTCAGTACAGACACATGAGATGGAATATTTCGCGTTTACAGTTACTTCAATAAGGTAGGCTTTGGTCACATGACATCTAATAGAAGTTATGTGAACTAAACTTGTTCATTCAAACTTATATGCATACTTATATGTATACATATTTATCATTAAGCTATCAACAGTCAAAAAGATTCAACCAAAATTAGTAAATGGCTTCATTATATGTCTCACTAACTAACTGTCATACTGGAAAGTTGTTTTCTTTGTTTGTGTAGTAATTATATGCCAAGTAAGTAAGTGTCCGCTTGACTCAATACTGTAAACAATAGCAATAGCCTGACCAGTTAGGCGAGAAAGGGCGATGTGATGTGGCAGGTTATGATTGGCTGAGAGAAGTTTTACAGATTGAAGATATTATGTTTGTTTTCAAAGTCATTAAATGACTATTTTGCGCACGTTTTTGAACAAACAAAGTATCAATGTTATCTCATCATACCTTTTTGTATCAATTTCTGCATTGTGTACCCCCTCGGGGTTACATGTTGTTTAAGATAACATACTAAGAGCGCTAGATTACGTATTACGTTTTCGTTTCTATTGTTTTCTTAAATCAGCATAATGAGGGCAAACGAAAGACAAATGAATATCATCTTCGACAGCAGATTTACATAAGGACATATTCTTAAGTTTTGAAAGTCTCCTGCCCTTATTAACAGATAAGTCTAACAGGCCCGATCGGAAACATACAAAAGTTTGTCTGATATTTCTTGATGTCACTATAGAAAGGTACAACTCAGGTTGCATTAGACTCTAGTGTGATCTCTACAGTTGATAGCGTGTGCTATTGTCAAGGTTTGAATTCCATTCTTGATAAAAAATATTAACAGATTGTTCTCGAAATGTTTTAAGGAACATGTTAACATTACCAACTGTTTGATTTAGCCACACAAATCCAAACCCATGAGAAAATAAAAGATTTCTAATGTGGGTTGCCCATGTTATCTTACCCATGTCATCTAAGTGAACAAGCATTTTATATGCTAATTTTGGTAGTCTTTGTTCATGCATTCCCAGAATCCTCAACCAAAACTTTAAGCATCTTATTTGTGAATTTAAAAATATTGGGTATCTACCACATTCTCCATATACCATGTTATTTGGAGTTGCTTGTGCTACATTTAAAAACCGTTTGCATGCGAGGAGATGTAGTTTTTCAATACATTCATGACGTTGAAATCCCCAAATTTCAGATCCATATAGCATAATAGGTTGAATTTATGAATCAAACAATTTGAAGATATTTTTGGATATAAAATACCAAAGTTTTGGGAAACTGACATGATATTCATAAGGGCCTTTTTCGCACGAGACTTCAGATCTAAAACACTTTTCTAAAAGTTTATAGTAAAGGGACAGCTGAGCCCAAGATAGGTATAGTGACTGACAATAGATATTTGCTTGTTGTTTAAAAAACATTTTTCCTTCGAGGCGACAGGGACACCCCTTCTAAAGATGACTGTATTTGTTTTTTCAAAATTGACAGACAATTTCCATTCATATGTATATCTTTCCAAAACATTTGGCTGATTTTGAAGACCGATAACTGAAACTAGAATTACATCATCGGCAAAGAGAAGAATATAAATTTCTATCATTGCTGGGAACAATTGCACACCATGTTTACCTAAATTGGCTATATCATAATCAAGTTCGCATATAAAGAAGGAAAACAATATTGGGCTTAAAATGCACCCTTGTCGAACTCCAATGGGGAAATCAAAGTAATCCGTAACACCATCATCACAACAGACACATGATTTGATAGTTGAGTACATTGATCTTAAGATATAATACATTTTCCCTTGTAAACCAGCTTTTCTTAAACAATACCATAGTTTATGACGATCCACAGAGTCAAACGCTTTTTAAAATCAACAAATGCTACATAAAGTTTATGCTTATTGCGAGATAAAATTTTTTGTATTATTGCATAAAGTGTAAAAATATGATCGAAAGTTGAGTATTCTTTTCCAAATCCTGCCTGGCATTCAGGAATTAAGTTTCTTAAATTTGACCTGTTTGAGATTCTGTTGTTAAGGACTGTTGTAAATATTTTTCCAATAACACTCATTAGGGATATACCTCTATAATTGTCTGGATTTCCTTTAGACCCTTTTTTATGTATCGGGATAATAATAGAACACGACCAACTCTCTGGAAAGGAACCATTTTCAAATACCCTGTTAAAACACTTCAGTAAGAAAGGCATTAAGTTAACTGTGTCTGAGAACATTTTATCATTTCTATAATGACATGATCTGGACTAGCTGATTTCCCGCTCTTTAGGCGACCTATGACACTTGTTATCTCATCTTCTGATATATTTGTTTCAAACTCATTGGTGATAATATCCTTATCTACTGAATTGCTATCGGTTTGAAACATATCGTCATAAGAAAAAACTTTCTTGAAATGTGTGATCCATTCACATATTTAAATATTATTTGTAGAGTTTGATTTCTTTCTAAAAGAGTGAATCTGTTTTCAGAATTTAAAGGGTTCTGGATACACTCATTCAACGTTTTCAGTCTTTGACTGCGCAGGTTACAGTACCGGGTATAAGCCGAGAATTTGACACCAGAAATTAGGGGGTCAGAGAGGGGGATCAGCCTATACCTGAGTTATATGATGCAGATGAAAAAAATCAAGAGACCAAGCACGAGTATCGTCAGCCCAGCGAGTTAGCGAGTCGATGTTTACACAGGAAGCCACATGCACAATCATCGAGGTCATTTCTATATTGAACTTGTAAAATATAAATGCTTTTGTTGTGTTGTTGTTTTTAATGAATTTATACAAAGAGAAGTTGAAAAATATATAAAGATATATTAATATGAAATTTTCAAGCAACCTTCATGTATTGTTAGATTTCGACAGATCGATGTGGCTTCACTCGCATCCAAATTTGCTCTGATGAAGACCACCTAGTGGTCGAAACATGTAAGCACATGAATAAATATTTGCGGCCAAGACAACTCTGGTTCCTGGTGGTTCTTCCTCCCTTTCCTCCCTTAAAATTAACGTGTCATTTGATGATTAATGAGATTTTAGTTTCAATGCAACTGGCATCATATCGACTTACTGTCAGCGAAATAGAGCTGTGAAGAGGGGGGTCGGTCTATACATGAGATACTAGGTTTTGACTGGGATTGGAAACTGGGGGCTGGAAAAACAATGCCCCTTTTTCTAAAAAATTGTCATGATATGATTGAATTTATTACATTAGGTTTGTTTTAGGTGTTGACAAAATATTTCATAAGGCAATCGCCAAACGAAAGATTCCCATCCGGGGGCTCGGGATTGTTTACGAACATGTCTACCGCATTGCGCAGAAAAACAGGAATGTTCACGGTCTTCTTTGCAATGATTTGGTATCAGAACGAATGTTATCATAATTATAAAATCAATTTTCATCTCAGATAATTATTTATGACATGATGCATCTTTGAGTGCTTCGTAGCGATTACAAAATAAGTAAATAAATTATTTGACAAGGCTTAGTCTTTCCTCACATATTAATGCAAAACAAAATATGTGACAAATTATGTATCAATTTTTTTTAAGTAAATTAAATGACGATCAATGAAAAGATGATTTCAGTTGTGTTGCCAAGGTGATACGGTACACAATTAGTACCGAAATTGTCAGGTCATCATAGTATAAGTCCCTTAATGTTAAAAAAATAGAGCCATTGGCTCTGTAGCTCATCAGGCATCATATCAAGTTTGCTTTATACAGGCAAGATGAGCTAAAAATGAAACTGATGTTACCTATTACAAGAAAACCTATAAAAAAATTACAAAACAAATGTATTATTATTCAACACTTTCTAGATCGCCAGTATCAGACAGTGAAAGAAGTCCACACTAAAATATCCAAGGAGAAATAAATTTGTCATAGACTGTCATCTAATGGAGAAGAATAGGTTTTTAAGATTGTGACCCCTGTGACCCTATTTGGGGTCATGGGGTCACAAAACCTACAGTTTAGAATCCCAATTGACCAAGGAGTCTACATGCAGTCTTTCAGCTCAATAGACCTTTAGGAGCTAAAGGTGATGATGAAAATAAGTTTTTAAGGTTGTGACCCCTGTGACCCTATTTGGGGTCATGGGGTCACGAAATCTACAATTTAGAATCCCATTTGGCCAAGGAGTCTGCACATATAATTTCAGCTCTCTAGACCTTTTGGAACTTGAGAAGAAGATGAAAATAGTTTTTTAAGGTTGTGACCCCTGTTACCCTATTTGGGGTCACAGGGTCAACAAAGTTACAAATTAGAATCCCCATTATCCAAGGAGTCTGCACATATCAATATTAACTCTCTAGACCTTTTGGAACTGGAGAAGAAGATGAGAATTGGTTTTTAAGGTGGTGACCCCTGTGACCCTATTTGGGGTCATGGGGTCACGAAATCTACAATTAAGAATCCTGATTGGCCAAGGAGTCTGCACATATCATTTTCAACTCTATAGTCATTCTAGTACTGGAGAAAAAGATGAAAATAGGTTTTTAAGGTTGTGACCCCTGTGACCCTATTTGGGGTCACAGGTTCACCAAAGTTACAAATTAGAATCCCCATTGTCCAAGGAGTCTGCACATATCACTTTCAACTCTCTAGTCCTTTTAGAACTGGAGAAGAAGTTGAAAATAGGTTTTTAAGGTTGTGACCCCTGTGACCCTATTTGGGGTCATGGTGTCACGAAATCTACAATTAAGAATCCCCATTGGCCAAGGAGTCTGCACATATCATTTTTAACTCTCTACTCCTTTTGGAACTTGAGAAGAAGATGAAAATATGTTTTTAAGGTTGTGACCCCTGTGACCCTATTTGGGGTCACAGAGTCACCAAAGTTACAAATTAGAATCCCCATTGGCCAAGGAGTCTGCACATATCATTTTTAACTCTCTAGTCCTTCTGGAACTGGAGAAGAAGATGAAAATAGGTTTTTAAAGTTGTGACCCCTGTGACCCTATTTGGGGTCACAGGGTCACCAAAGTTACAAATTAGAATCTCCATATGCTAAGGTACCTGTACAAAAAATTTCAGCTCTCTAATGTGTATGGTTCATGAGGAGAAGTCGAAAGTGTCAAAAGTTTACGGACGGACGACGGAAGACGGATGGACGACGGATGGACGGACGGACGACGGTCGGACGGACGCCGGACGACGGGCCATGCCATAAGCCCATCTGGACTTTCAGTCCTGATGAGCTAAAAAGGTGATCAGACATTCAGGATGCTAAGCAGAAAGTGAACAATTCCCTCAAATTTTGAGTTTTTCCGATTGCTATTTTTTAGATATCGCCTTATAACGAGGGGGGTGACGCGTTCGTCTAACGGCAGTTCATGATGTCATGACGCTCTTTGCGTACTTACTTATGGCCACGCACTGTCCATTCATCATTAAATGGAGTTTTTAAGTTAGGCTTGAACTGTCTACTTTTTTTCTTCATACAATTTGCTGACTCAAGTACAATTTCAACAAATTCAAAAAGAGCTCCGTTTAGATCAAACTCAAGTTTTGTTAACAAGGGATCAATGGAAGATGACATTTTATCAGTCAGGGTATTTAGAAATTTTTCGCAAAGAGAATAATTCCAAACAATGTTTTCTTTGGCTTCATCAATATGGTTCCTACCCTCTTGGTTTATCATATTTGGAAACTGATTGTTTACCATTTGAGCTGACTTGTCAGAGTCTACTCTGTCTGCAATGTTTAACAACTTAATATATTGAAAAAACTCTGGTGAACAAATAAAATAGTCATTAAAGTGACACAGAGTATCTTTCTTAAATTCTTTTTTGGTTTTGATAAGCTTCATAATATCTAATATGCTGATTGAAGTTCATATCTCATCACTGGACTTGCAAATATATCCATTTTTGCATAATATCTCTAAAATGCTTGATTTTATGGAAAAATCAAGAAAACATCTCAAATACATTTAATATTCGAAATTATGCATCTAATTAATCTACCTATTAGTTAGAATACCTAATAAACACTATTGAATATATCTTCCTGTCAGCTTATGACAAGGTTTCAAAATTATGTTTGGCGAATTTGCGCGCGTCACTCGAGCCACATTGTCATGTTTTCGATCAAAATCCCGACTTTGAATGGTCGTATTTTCGCTCTAATGTACTGATTGACCTCTGACTTGTTATTTTCAGTGACAGTTAGTTGTTCCCGATGTAATAACATCGATTTCAAAATTTGACATATGTGATCCTATCAACATACTCTGTGTCTCTTTAACACTCAACCCCTGATGTCCATGAAACGTAAATTCACCTTGTGAGTCTCCATAGACTCTACCATTCACTATAAAGAGGTTAAATGCATAGTATAAATCTAGTAACAGGCAACCAAAATTATTAACCACATTGTCATGTGAATTTCGATCATCAATAAGATAACAAGGCAAAAGTGAGCGCAGCTCACATAACCCCGCCTTTAGTTTGACCGCCTTTCTTTGACGAAAATAGTGAAAAGTTCTGATAAGTCCTAGGATTGTTACCGTATTTTTCCATCACATGATATAGAAAATAACATTAAAATTTAATTTGTCTGAATAGTTGTGAACTGGTATAACTATGATAATAAACGTTTTTCAACAAACTCTCACCTTCCATTCAGTTCCATGTAGGTTAATTTATATTCCAATAAATGTATTCTTTGCAGTGGTATCAACATTCCAATATATGTATTCTTTGCAGTGGTAACAATATCAGTCATGTTCTATGTTCATACAGTGTCCATATGAGTATCACAATAGGTCACAATCCCTTTCTTTTGGTTACTTCCCAAAAGATAACTTGAAGGCAAAACAGTCACATTTACAATGTTTATACGGTATGTGTTTGTCATTAGGAAATATATTTACAAGCTTGATCCTCAACCTACTGTTTTCTGGCTGTTTTGGTTCAAAATTTCAAAAATTATTTGAACCTTGGAATTAAAACCCCTAAAAGGCACAACAGCATCATATAGGTTACTGCCATACCAAATTTGAAGTTTCCAAGTGATATAGTTTTTAAATTATGATCCGGAAACGACACAAAGTCCATATATCTGACCGTCTTTGGTCATAATTTTTAAAATTATTTGAACGCTGGAAGTGAAACCCCTAAAAGGCACAAGAGCATCATATAGGGTACTGCAATACCAAATTTGAAGTTTCCAAGTGGTATAGTATTTTAATTATGCTCCGGAAACGAGACAAAGTCCAAAAATCTGATGTTTTTTGGTCAAAATTTCAAAAATTATTTAACGTTGGAGGTGAAACCCCTAAAAGGCACAACAGCATCACGTAGGCTACTGCCATATCAAATTTGAAGTTTCCAAGTGGTATAGTTTTTTAATTATGCTCCGGAAACGAGACAAAGTCCAGAAATAGGACGGTTTTTGGTAAAAATTTCAAAAATAATTTGAACGTTGGAGATGAAACCCCTAAAAGGCACAACAGCATCATGTAGGCTACTGACATACCAAATTTGAAGTTTCCAAGTGGTATAGTTTTCTAATTTTGCTCCGGAAACGAGACAAAGTCCAGAAATCGGATTGTTTTTGGTCAAAATTTCAAAAATTATTTGAACCATTGAGATGAAACCCCTAAAAGGCACAACAGCATCATATAGGCTACTGCCATACCAAATTTGAAGTTTGTAAGTGGTATAGTTTTAGAGTAATGCTCCGGACGGACTCGGACGCACGTACGGAAGGACACGAGGAGCGCTATATACCCCCGACTACGTCGTAGCGGACTACGTCGTAGCGGGGGTATAATTACCAACATCATCCACACTCGCATGGAATATATGGTTCATATTATCATTATCAAGACTTACAACCAAGTTGTTCTGTCGGCCTGTACGGGTATTCATATCACCACAAATAACAGTGCTAAATTCAGCATAATCATGGAGATTCGCTAGAAGATAGTGTTCTAACTGCCTAATATTACACTTATTATTCATGTGCTTATAATGTTTTGAACCAAAAGGGGGGATATAGGTTCATATATAAGATATATGTCTTTATCAATTGCAAAGAATTCCTTAAGGAACTTGATACATACGAGATTATCAATTTCTGTTGTTATTTGTTTGTACATGTCCTTTAGTGAATTATGGATACAGATACAAACCCCACCCGACAGTCTACCATGATCCGACAATTTGACAGCAGGACTATAGAACACCTCATAACCATCTAACCAATTTTTACAAATATCAGTTACAAGTGTCTCAATCAAACATATAATATTGAATTTGCACAGATAATCAATGAAATGTTTATCATAAATTTTTTCGGACAGTCCATTAATGTTTCAACACAAAAACGTGCTTATCTCAATGTTCTCTATCTTGAGCACTTGAGGTTCATTTATCACCAGTGTCGTGGTTGAGAGAGCCCCGTGAAATAAAATCCGGGCCTTGGCCTCCGTCAAATTCCGATAAAGATTTTTGCATGAGGTTAACGGTCGTCACGGATTGGAAGTGTCTGTTCCCTACGCTCAGTGGTCCTATGAGGGGGACGAGAGTGAGTTCTCGCGCATTCATTTTGAATCACCACAAGTTTACCATTCTTGAAGTAACCGAACTGGCCAGTTTCTTTCAGCTCATTAAGTTGATGACGTTGGCGTGTCGTCAGATTGCTAGAAATGCCGTATTCATGTTCTTTTAGCATTGAACTAGCTTTAAGGGCTCTCACTTTATCATTCGAGACCTGCATTTTTACATAACAAGCAACTTTCACGAAATCCATACAGGTTCTTAACACAGGCTTCAATCTCTGTTATTTGCCGACGAAGTGATCCTACATTCTTCGTGATCCTACATTCGACAGAATGATCGTTGACTGCCACACAAACAACATGTTATTCATGCAAAACCAATATCTGTGAAGCTAAGTTGTGAATCTGACATGTGTAACTAATATTAGTTTGTATTTATCTAACTGTATCGGAGCGGCCTTGAAAAAAGCTCTTCGGAGCTTGTTGGCCAATCCATTCATGTGTATATATACATATCACAAATAATTTATGTTTAAATCAAATAGGTTCTTAGGCTTGGTCCCTGTAGCCCTTATTTGGGGCAACAGGCCAACCAAAGCTACAATTTTTAATCCTCACTAGTCAAGGAGTCTGTACACAAAATTTCAGCTTTCTAGGTCTTATGCTTCTGGAGAAGATGAAAATAGCTTTTTAGTGAGGGGCCACAGGCTCACCAAAGCTACAATTTCAAATCTTTACTAGTCAAGGAGTCTGTATGTGTGCAAAGTTTCAGCTTTCTGGACCATATGCTTCTGGAGAAGAAGATGAAAGTAGTTTTAAGGGCGTGGCCCCTGTGACCCTAATTGGGGGCCACAGGCCCACCAAAGCTACAAATTTTAATTGTCATTGTCAAGGAGTCTGTACACAAAGTTTCAGCTTTCGAGGCCTTATGCTTCTGGAGAAGAAGTCGACAAGAGACATCAGAAGAAATGGCTTATCCCCCCGGCCCCACTGAAGTTGAATGATCAGTTTCATATAGTTTCAGAAGCATATATTTTGATATACTGATTGTGTGAATAATGTTGTATTCATACATGCAGCTAGTTTTGTTTGCCAACATAAGACTATGATAAACCACAGCTACCGTACATGACCGGGTATAAGCCGAGAATTTGACACCAGAAATTAGGGGGTCAAAGAGGGGGGTCGGCCTATACCTGAGTTATATGGTCAGCCCAACGAGTTAGCGAGTCGATGTTTACACAGGCAGCAACATGCACAATCATCGAGGTCATTTCTATATTGAACTTGTAAAATATAAATGCTTTTGTTGTGTTGTTGTTTTTAATGAATTTATACAAAGAGAAGTTGAAAAATATATATAGATATATTTATATGAAATATTCAAGCAACCTCACATACTGTTAGATTTCGGCAGAACGATGTGACTTCACTCGCAGTCGCATCCACGATCGGAAATTGAAACCCGATTTTCCAAATATTATCAAAAGTTATCACTTCAGAAGGCTTGTTATCCATTTTAAAGGGTTAATAAGACATATTTCAAAACTTATCAATCATATTTTATCAAATTCAATCAAATCTTTGTCAAAGATACTCTCGTGAAAGCACGATGTTTTACATTACTTTGACTCAATTGTAATTTTGTGACGACAAATAACATTCCTTATATACTTTTGTGCTCATGGTTATATTTCTGATCGTTATTCTTCGACTTTATTATTCACAAATATTTCAATTAACTGCATGTTAATTTTGAAAAAGTTATATAGAAAACGTTTAAGACATTCTGGTATATTTACACATTTAATATTGTATTAACAAAATGTTGTCATGAAATTATTACGACCACGTTTTATGTTTCGTACATCGTTTTTAAACCAACTTTCTGATCGGTTGACCTAAATAATTTAGCCAATGAAAAGGCTTGTAACAAATATCTCATTTCCAGTAAACACTTCATGCACCAAAGGTTGTCGACTGTCGTTCGTTAATAATTTGACGAGAATAATACATAATATGATTAAAACAAACAACAAACACTGTAAGTGAACACTTATAAATTCTTTTATAGTTTTTAAAAATATTATACGTCTTAAAATTAACGTGACATTTGATGATTCATGAGCTTTCAGTTTCAATGCAAATCGCATCATATCGACTTACAATCAGCAAAATAGCTTATACTCGGTCATATACGGTAGGTCTTTTTAATAATTAAATGCTTATGTTATGCCATCGTCAACTTCTTCATGTGAATGTGAAGAGAGATCTCGAGCATAATAACTATCCTGTTTGATTGAATATGCTGTTTGATAAAAACATCTTCATTTCTGGTGAGACACAGTTTAGAAATTAAATGTAATGTTGGAAAGAAGAATGTCATTGAGTTTAAACTCCCTGCAATATGGAAAAACCAAAAAGTTGAAAACCCCTAAAGGCACAACTACATGTCATGATTAGTCAATATACCAAGTTTCATTGAGCTAGCTCTAATAGTTTTCAAATTCTGCTCTAGAAAAGCATTTCTGAGTTGTGTTTTCAAGAAAACTGGAAAAAAAAAAATTCCAGAAAGTTGAAAACCCCAAAAGGCATAACTACATGTGATGATGAGTCAATATACCAAGTTTCATTGGGCTAGCTGTAACGTTTTTCAAATTCTACTTCGGAAACAATGTGATCACAGATAGACGGACAGACGGACGGACGGACAGACGGAGCAAAAGACTATATCCCCCCGCATTATATGCCGGTGGGATGAAAATGCTATCAAACTTCTTCAAACTTTTGACCGCTGACCCTCGCATTAACACCACACCTATCTTTGAACAAATGCCTGGCCAACAAACACGCTGCCGTGAATGAATCAGAAATGGAACCGCCTCTAATTGGTCAATTTTCACGTGCGCCCGTGTTGTCATTTCAAATTGCTTTGTAACCGTTGCCAACAGCTATCAATTTGAAATGACAACACGGGCGCACTTGGAAATTGACCAATGAGAGGAGCTTTCATTTCCGATTCATTCACGGCAGCGTGTTTGATTTACGGAAACTGCCGATATTTTCCCGCATTCGACCAGGCATTTGTTCAAAGAGGGAGTGGTGTTAATGTGAGGGTCAGTGGTCAAAAGTTTGAAGAAGTTTGATAGTTTGGGTGAGATGTTCAGCAAGCTAAAAGAATGATCTACGATTCCAATGTATAATCTTGAGATAAAATTTAGTTTTAATTGCACCCCACGTTTAATAGTCGGGTGTCCAGTTTTCAATCAGGTTTCAGTGTCTCCCCTTCTGTATTATAACAGATAGGAACTACGCTAAAATGTTTATATCTTGACCGATTTCGTTAGGAGTGCAAAAGTTTGAAAAAAAATAATTATAGGGTCCACTCCGAACCTCTGTGCAAATTATAACCCTCACTAGTCAAGGAGTCTATACACAAAGTTTCAGCTTTCTAGGCCTTATGGTTCTTGAGAAGAAGAGGAAAATAAATTGTAAGGGTGTGGCCCATGAGGCCTTTATTAGGAGCCAGGGAGTCACCAAAGCCATAAATTATAATCCTCACTAGTAAAGCAGTCTGTTCACAAGGTTTCAGCTTTGTAGGCCTCATGGTTCTGGAGAAGAAGTCGAAATTCCACAAAGTTTACGGACAGATGGACGGACACTGGACACCATGCCATGCCATAATCCCATCGAGCCTTACAGGCCAGATAAGCTAAAAATATATATTAAAGCTTAAATTGTTATATATCAAAGCTGTAGTCTTCATTCAATCCTTAAAAGACATTATTGATTTTCAAATCATTGGTAAAATATTCATCTTACACATGATGATCATACCACATCCTAAGAT
Organism: Steromphala cineraria; assembly: GCA_916613615.1. Taxonomy (NCBI): domain Eukaryota; kingdom Metazoa; phylum Mollusca; class Gastropoda; order Trochida; family Trochidae; genus Steromphala; species Steromphala cineraria. The sequence continues at coordinate 36,963,493 of OU744736.1, read as the reverse complement.
TAATTTAATACAGTGTTGCATTTTCTGGTTTGAAATTCCCTACAGGCACCGCTTCATATGATGATGGTTCATAAACAATCTCATTAGCTATAGGCATAAGGGTTTTCAAGTTCTGGTCTGGAAATGATATTCGTAGAACGGCCAAAACATAAGTAGGAGGAATTTGGAACACTCAAGAGGCACCACTTTATATGATGTTTGTTGCCTATCCATTTCTATTACCTAGACCATATGGTTTTTGAATTCTCGTCCTTAAACAAAATATTTTGGTAAGTTTCCCCCTATTGGTTGTAGCTTTGAATTGACAGACAGACAAAAAGAAACTTTGAACAAACACTGAACATTACCTATTCGTTGTTTGTGAAATGGGGTTTCATGGACACAACTTTCCAGTCTTGAAAGCAGACGCTGGGACACGTCAGCTATCTCCTCAATGTTACCAAACACCATCTGTATATCCAGCCCTTCCACCTGAAGATGTTATCACAATAGTTTCTTATCAATGTTCACTGAATTGACATCTTAACAACAGTATACACACTAGATTGAATTATTTTAATGATTATGTTGTAATGTCACAAGTAACATTTATGGCTATCAAATATTTCATGTAGTACGATTTACATTGCCCATATACAAAATAAGCCTTAAAGCGTAACTCCCGGATAATTTAGACTAATTTATCCAAGCCAAACTGTACATTTATGATCGTGTTTTCATAAAATATAGTTCATATTAGGAATTTACACGAGGTCATTATAATTTTAAACTAATCATAAAAGTGATTAATTGTTACGTCAACTGTGGAAAACAAGAGTGACGTAGCAGCCATTACTAACGTAAACAACACCACGTTTTATTTCAGTGATCATGTTCTTGTCGATATTGGCCCATCAAACTAAGTTTTAGTGATTACATTTTAATATCTGCTGTATGAAGGATATTCTAAGTGAAGGAAAAGCTATATGATTAATTCGGCAAATTTTACGGAAACAATTAATGTCAATTATCCGTTATATTGACAATGCCATACTAGGAAAACCTGTGGGCTGCACTGTTTGCCTCTGGTGAGTTAGTCGTTGTGTCTTTTTTCCTTATATATTATCATCTGTTTGTGTATGGAATCTTTCATTTACCTTCTTCGTATTAAAATTCCTTTTGCATGTGTGAAAATATTTCAATATTTAGCCTTGAAAAAACTGCCGTCTTTCAAAACGTGGCTCTCCGTGTTTGCAGTATGTTGCCTTTGGTTCGTTTTCGCCGCATGCATTTCTTGTTAAACGGCATATAGACTATAGCCCCATTTACATCAGTGTACGACAATATACGTTGTAAATATGATTTATCAAATTAAAATTTTGTTGTCCAATTTCAAAATCATGATCTGGCATCACTCACTAAAATAAACATTTACTATTTTTTGCTTACTTTGCGCTTATGCAAACAATGAAGGAAGTAATTATTATGGTTTTAATTTTCATAAATACATATATTAATGTTTATTGGAAGAGAATATTGCATCTTTCAAGAATAGTTTTATGTAAAACATAAAATGGAAATATTCCTTTGGAAATAAATGTGACTGAACAAAATTTATATTTATCCAGTGATTTCTGGGACAATATGTTCATATGAATTTTTCCATGATAAACAAATATGAGGCATTTGTTAGATATAATTGAAACTAAAAACAAATCAATGCATGTGGGGTTTTTTCTCAACTATTTTCTTTTTAAAATTTATATAGCATAAAAATTATTTCATGTTCCATATTAAAAATTGTTTGTTATTTGAATGAACAGCACATTTATTTTCTTTGTTTCAAACTAAAATATGTCATATTTTCTTGAGCAATCACTCAAAGTAATAATGACAGGTATAAATATTTGGAGTGGCTTTTCTGGAAATCATTTATTTATTTATTACTGTACTCTGATATCCCCCAAAAAATTAACATTAAAAGTATTAATTTGATATACAAAATAACTTCATTTCATCAGTCAATTATCTTGTTTATGAGAAATTCAAAAACATTTAATTTATTAACAAATATGTGTTTTTACCAAGAGGTCTGAAACAATTATCAAAATATTTATTGAATATAAGGAATAATTTTATTCTATTAATATATATCTAGTGTATGTGCATGTATTAATTCAGAATCCAGAACGATTTATAATATTATTTTTACAGGCAATGCTCAATAGAGTCCACAATTAGAAAAACAGCAATAAAATCAAATGGAAATAAAAAAAACATGTGAATGCTATACGCATATCCCCAGAAGTTTAGCTACAAGAAGGCGCCAACATATTTAAATTTAATATTTTATAATAAATAAAATATTTATTGTTAATTATTTACCTCCATCCATAAACATTTTGTGTCATGGAGGGGACTTGAGGAAAATAATTCATAATCAAACTTTCTGCGGAGGAATTTCGAATTTATTTTTTGCAAAAATGTTGATATTAATATATAATTCTAATATTGCAATACCGGTAATTCTATACTAATATTAAGTATGATATTCATTTAATAAACATATCTGAATAATTTTTGTTTTATATTTCCCAGCTTACAGCAGAGTAGCATCTTATTAACATAGAGAAAAAATTAAGAACTATTTTTAATTTCAAAACTCTGAACTACAGTATTATTGACTGAAATCGTTGATATTTAATATCAATTACTATATATTTTATTACTTTATAATATATAAGATAAAGACTTCGCATATATCGTAACATGATCGGTAAGTAATATGATATTTATAGATATTTAGTGAAATTGTAAAATTATTGAAGGGTATTCTTGACGATTTCACGTCCACCTGTTACGACATTGCAATGCAATTCATAACATATTGTTTTGATAACTTTTCTTTATTTATACGTACAATGTAAAAAAAACCTAAAAATTTCTTATAATTTGGTATTTCCTGTCGGTGTTCTGTGGAAGTAGTCCTTCTTACCCGGACTTTGGTATCGTGCTGTATTTTGCAAAATCAAACTACAAAAAGACAGAAACAAAAGACGCAATTTCACTGATAAACAAACCCATATACATTAGAAATTGTTTATATTAAAAAAAAATCTGATGTTTTCCTAGATGTATTTGAACTGAAAATCGCATTGTTTCGCTGTACGTTTTCATTGAAGGGATTCATTTCCGGGTTGGCTAATAGATAGTTATCAAATTTTATGGTCAATGTTGGGGTTATTCCTTTCAACTATTGCTTCAGAGAGTTATTTACAGACATTTTGCAAGTTTTTACATGGATTTGTCAAGTGGTATGGCCGTTACAACCATTGGTGTTTATTTGTCTGTCAGTGCTAATAATACCACAGACGCCATTTTGCGGGCCGTGTTTTCCACAGTTGACGTCACACATTCCATCGGCAACAATCAAGATTTTTCCGTAAAAGAAGATGGCCGACACGTCAAAAGGCGACATAATCAGTACAGTTTTTCGCCTTCTTTTACGATTTTCATGAAATATACTTGATTGTGATGGCAAATAGGTTTATTGAATTGATCGCTTATAACTTATCAATGCGATTTTTACGTCTTCGAAATTTACATGCTAGCATTGTGAAGATATGGCACTTGCTGGTTACATAATGAAAATGACAAAACAAAATATCTTTTCATTCAGAGTGAGTGAGCGAGTTATAGTGCTTGGGCAATATTTCAGCAATTAGCGGCAGGTTATCATTTAGAAATATTTAAAGGTGACAACATACATTTAAGATTAAACATTTCTAAATAACAAAAAAAAAAATAGAGCCATTGGCTCTGTAGCTCATCAGGCTTCATCATCAATTATGCTGTAGAGTGTGGCCAATGTGATTCCCCCTTTGTAGAGGCCACATGGGCACCAATCAAAAAATTAAGTTCATAGGCGACAAGTTTCAGTTTTCTAGGCCTTATACTTCAGAAGAAGATGAAAAGAGAATTGAAGGACGTTCCTGTTGCCTTTATTAGGGGCCACAGGGCCACCAAAGCTACAATTTATAATCTTCACCAGTCAAGAAGTCTGCAAACAAAGTTTCAGCTTTCTAGGCCTCATTGTTCTGGAGAAGAAGATGAAAATAGGGCATGGCATCTGCGGCCCTTATTAGGGGTCACAGGGCAACCAAAGCTACAATTTATAATCCTCACTAGCCAAGGAGTCTGTACACAAAGTTTCAGATTTCTAGGCCTTATGGTTCTGGAGAAGAAGATGAAAATAGGTTTTTAGGGCGTGACCCCTGTGGCCCTTATTTGGGGTCACAGGGCTACCAAAGCTACAATTTATAATCCTCACTAGCCAAGGAGTCTGTACACAAAGTTTCAGCTTTCTAGGCCTTATGGTTCTGGAGAAGAAGTCGAAATTCCACAAAGATTACGGACAGACGGATGGACGGACGCCGGACACCATGCCATGCCATAAGCCCATCGGGCCTTACAGGCCAGATAATCTAAAAATTCAAAATCAGCATTTCAAAAACATCAAAATTTATTTCAAAGTAAACATTTCATCCAAATTATCATCACTCAAAATAGGCAATAATTATAAGGGCTATACTTTGGAAATCACTTTTGAACAATATAACAACTTCAGAGTCAACAAGTCCCTAATTTTAAATATATTTGAAAGTCAGAATTTCATATTTTCATTTTGTTTGAGTGTTGACTTCTACTTTATACTCCAAGATAAACATTTTTGGAAAACTCTCCAAGCTTGATTGTCGGGTAGTTGTTTGTTAAAGTTATATTCAGGTATAATCATCTAGGGTTATAATACGTCCGATAGGTATCAACTTGGGTTGCAACTAATGCCTGACGCTGAGAAAAAGAAAAGAAAACGTAGTTGTGCGCGACAAAGACGGCTTTCAAGCGTATATTATATATATATAGCGTAGGAACTGGAAATTGTGAAATGGCCACACTTGATTCACCTTCATGTCAACATGCCCGGGCCTATGTTTCAATCATTTTGGTAAACTGTCTCCTTTTTAATGAATCTTGGTCAGATGATCTTATTGTTGGTTGCACAATATTGCTAACTAGATTAGTGTTTGCGGGACACCGCAAAAACAGAGCAGCCCCGAAACTTGGGGTTTCGCCTTACCCTGTTCCGCCTTCTACAAGCCTCAGCATATTGGGCATTTCTTGTGACCTTGACGTTTGACACTCAAGGTCACACAATCAGAGAATACATTTCATTGAAAATAACATTAATGTATCGAATTAAAGTGTTTAAAGTTAAAATAATCCATTTTCTCAATATTTGTTGACCTTGCTGGGACCTTGACCTTTGACAGTTCGTACCCAAAACCTTTCCAAAATTTTGTACTTCTCAAGAGATAATATATACAAAATTTAAACTTCATAGCGCAAAAACTTTTCAAGTTAACACGTTTACAAGGAATTTTTTTGTGATTTTATAGCTCGTGACCTTGACCTTTGAACTTGAAAGTGAACATGTCATAATGATTCCCTGGAAGTATTAACATTTAGACATGTTCATGAGTTCTGAAAAGCTAAATGGGATAAAGTTATACCCAAATTTAGTGCATTTTGTAGTAACTCATATCTCATGACCTTGACCTTTGACCTTCAAGGTTACACAATCAATGAACACTCTTTATTGAGCATAACAATCTTCTATTGATTAAAAGTGTTCATAGTTAAAATAAAGCATTTTCGCAAAACCATGCTTAAGTCGTGACCTTGCTGTGACCTTGGACAGATTGTAGCGAAAACCTTTTCAAATTTTTTTACTCTTCCAAGGATGATATATACCAAGTTAGAGCTTCATAGCACAAAAACTTTTCAAGTTATCGCGTTTACAAGGAATTTTTTAGTGATTTTATAGCTCGTGACCTTGACCTTTGACCTTGAAAGTGAACATGTCAAAATCGTTCCCCCGAGGTATAAGCTGTAAGTTATGAATACAAGTTCTGGAAAGTTTAGTAGAAAAAAGTTATAGCCATTAGTATGTGCGCGGCGGCAGCGGCGGCGGAAACTGCACAAAACCTGCTAATAAGCAGCTGATATGGTCCAGCTATATCCCCCTCAAATTGCACAACATGTATAGGTCTTCCTTATCATTCTGCTGATTAATTTTTGTCACACAAAATAACAAAAAAATTCCAGGATATGAAGGAAACTGTTACAATCAAAAAACTAATTGATACCAACTTTATGTTCACTGTCGAGCTTAATTCAAATAAACTGACAAAATTAAAATCAAACAAGAGTCATCCGGAGATGACATATCCCACCGGTTCCACATGATCGTAAGATGTAAACCTTTGAAAGATAATTGTAACTTTTTCAAGCAAGGTTCATAATAGTATAAGCTAATATATATGAAACGAAACCTTTCATGAACAGAGTCCAAATAAGAGCCGTTTCCATGGAAATAATAAAAAATAAAATTTTCAGAAATGTGAAAATATCAAAAGGCACCACTTCAGTAGGTGGGCAATACACATATAAAGTTTAAGAAAGATATGTGGACCAGTTTTTGAGTTCTGCTCCGGAAACGAAACCTTTCATGAACAGAGTCCAAATAAGAGCCGTTTCCATGGAAATAAAAATAAAAAATAAAATTTTCAGAAATTTGAAAATATCAAAAGGTACCACTTCAGCAGGTGGGCAATACGCATATAAAGTTTCAGAAAGATATGTGGACCGTTTTTTAGTTCTGCTCCGGAAACGAAAACTTTCATGAACAGAGTCCATATATAAGAGCTGTTTCCATGGAAATAGTAAAAAATAAAATTTTCAAAAATTTGAAAATATCAAAAGGCACCACTTCAGTAGATGGGCAATACACATGTAAAGTTTCAGAAAGATATGTGGACCGGTTTTTGAGTTCTGCTCCGGAAACGAAATGATTACGGACGGACGGATGGACAGACAGACGGACGGACATACAGACGGACATGGTGATGACTATATCCCACGGTATTACATACCGGTGGGATAACAAATAAGTTTATGTATATGGATCTATAAGATCAATTTGATCATATGTAAACAAACATATTTTCAAAATTGTTCTTCATGAAACACCTCCATATGATTATGTATCTCCATATCAAATTTGATCAATATGTGATAATTAGTTAAGAACTTGTGAGCCGGACAGAACTTGTTACAGATTTCTTACAAATTAACCACTTTTTCTAAAAAATCCTAATATGTTATGTAGATTTTCTAAAAAATTTTACTCGATCATGACACATTATTACGTTTCCTCATTTCCATGACAAATTTGAATTGAAATGGTTGATTAGTTAGAAAGTTATGAGCCAGACACAAAGTGTAACGGATGGACGTATGGAAGGACGGACGGTACCCATTTTAATAACCCCCGTAACTTCATTGTTGCGGGGGATAAAAATACCACCAATATAGAAAAAATACTTTTTAATATATTGCAGTTTGTTATAAATGAGTCTTTAACCCTCCTTGAATTCAATTCCAAATTGAAGACACAGCTCTTTTACTCAAATGTTTATTGATATTTTAATACTTACCCTTTGCGAAGAAGGCCTGAGAAATGACTCAATGCACAGATGCAGACTGTATAAATAATCTTTTTCTGTGTCAATCAATTCCTGAATAACCTTTTCACGCTTTTCTTGACGTTTCAGTTTTTCTTCAGCAATTTTCTTTCTCATGTCTTCATTTTGTTTGGAAGTTTTCACCTTGACAGCATGCCGGATTTGTTCCTCAGGACAAAGTCTATACAGATTCTCTGTGAAAAGAATAGCAAACCAAATTAACGAAAAACCTCAGTTAATTTGGCATTTTCTAAGAATATATAACAAAAGATAATGTAAGAAGCTGTGAACTTTCAGCTGTTATGTGAACATGTCAAAATATTTGATGTTAATTCATTAACCCCGGACATGCTTCAAGGCTTAACAGTTGGGCCCCTTGTCAGCGTAACTACCAGCTCTAGAGACACTAATTAGCTCACAGCTCCCCTCATCTCCCTATGGGGATGAAAGGAAGCTGTCTAATCCACCAGAAAATTCTGATTGTTAAATTCTTTAATGCACATCAATCGGACCAAAAAAAAACGTACAGCACAATCAATTGCGCAATGTTATTTCATGCTGAGTAATAAATCTTAAAATTTGTTATCACCCTTACAAATTATGAATTCATAAATATCAAATGAATATCAAAACTATCCAAGAAGCTTTCAAATCGTCTCATTTCATAGCATGTATTTATGTACCATTATTCAAAACAAGTCAAGTGTAGCGTAGTCCGATAGTTGTTATTGGCTGCTATTAATAGATTGCCCAACCAGAATAAAGCTTGTATCATCTGGGATTTCCCTACATTGGAATGATTTGATTGGCCATTTGTTCAGTGTTTGACCAATCAGAATAAAGCTTGCATTGCCTGTTTATCAAAGAAATTATTGATACACTAAAACAAACAGTTGAAGTTGAAGATGTTTTTCATCACCAATATTAATTCATCATGTTCAACCAATGACCAGACTCACGCTCCCTCTCCCACATTTTACCCCACCTGAACATTTCACAAAACTTTTTTTACATTTTACTTGTTGTGGGCCGATCTATGATTACTTCCGGGAAAATGGCCGCAGCCATCGACAATGTGGTTCTTTATGAAAATGTACTTTGTTTCAAGAGCAACTAGAAATATGTGCATGTGATGCACCGTACCAACTTTTAATCAGAAAATTACCCTAACCCCCATGTGAACTACGTTCAAATTGTTTCCATGAAAACGAAAAAAAACCTCAAAAATTCAGAATAACCGAAGGAGCAAAAGGCACCACTCCTCTTCTAGATCCTACTATGTACCAAATTGATTGTAACAGTTTCCTTCATATCCTGGAATTTTTTTGTTATTTTGTGTGACAAAAATTAATCAGCAGAATGATAAGGAAGACCTATACATGTTGTGCAATTTGAGGGGGATATAGCTGGACCATATCAGCTGCTTATTAGCAGGTTTTGTGCAGTTTCCGCCGCCGCTGCCGCCGCGCACATACTAATGGCTATAACTTTTTTCTACTAAACTTTCCAGAACTTGTATTCATAACTTACAGCTTATACCTCGGGGGAACGATTTTGACATGTTCACTTTCAAGGTCAAAGGTCAAGGTCACGAGCTATAAAATCACTAAAAAATTCCTTGTAAACGCGATAACTTGAAAAGTTTTTGTGCTATGAAGCTCTAACTTGGTATATATCATCCTTGGAAGAGTAAAAAAATTTGAAAAGGTTTTCGCTACAATCTGTCCAAGGTCACAGCAAGGTCACGACTTAAGCATGGTCGTGAGAAGAACAACATTTTCAAAAAGTTTTGGGTACGAACTGTCAAAGGTCAAGGTCACAGCAAGGTCAACATATATGGAGAAAATGGATTAATTTAATTTTTAACACTTTATTTCATTACAATAATGTTATACTCAATGAAATGTGTTCATTGATTGTGTGACCTTGAGTGTCAAAGGTCAAGGTCACGAGAAAATTCCCAATTTGGTGAGGCCTGTAAGAGGCGGAACAGGGTAAGGCGAAACCCCAAGTTCCGGAGCTGCTCTGCTTTTGCTGTATCCCGCAAACGCTAATCTAGTTCTTGCAATGTTCTGGGCGTTAGGAATCGCCATCAAGCGGCGGTTTATAGGGCCGTAGACCTCTCAAACGTGTTGAATTAACACAACGGCACATTGATGAAGGTAGTGTAGAGCGAGGGTGGATTGGAAGTTGGCATCGTGGTGCTGGATCCATTGGTCTGATGAGTGTAGGATGCTATTGCATATTGTGGATGACCAATTCGTGTTTTGTGACGAGCTGACACCCACATTTCAAAATGACATATTCATCATGTGAGAGACATGAGTCTTCATCTGTCATATAGGGTGTGGGGTTGGCGGGTAAGGTCGGCGACCCCAAGAGTCGAGTCCCCGGTGTTTCGATGCTGGGGACGGCACCTGGGCTCGTGGCTCAACCACTTGTTGCTGAGCAGGACAGGGCGGCTGCGTCCACATTTCGCATTCCTCTCCTGCCTCCCGGTTTAGCTGTGGATGTTCTCGATGATGATGAGTCTGATTTAGACTTGGAGTTATTATCAGAACATTCGGAGTCGGACATGGAGGTCGAGAGCGATGCGAGTCCGATGCTGTTTATTGCTTCTGCTCTGAGGGAGATCCGTGGCAAAATCGCCAAGGCTTTCCCACAAACCTCTGTTCGGAAACAGACGGCTGACACCACAGTGGAAGTCCCCACAGATGCGACTCCACGAATCTGTCAGGGATGACAAGATTTCTCCCGTCCTTTTAGGTACCCGCAAGCGCTTTGACTTGCCGGAGCTTCACAAGCGGGGCAGCCGGTTGCGGGGATCCAATGCCTCAACCCGAATTCCTGCCGGAATGGGAGAAGGCCACGTCCACGCTCAGGGACGGACAATTGCCTCTCTGGAAGCATGGGCCACCTTCTTCTACTGGAGTGAGGAGCACCCGTCCTCTCTAGAGAAGGCGGAAGTTCTTCGAGCCAAGGTCGCAGCACTGCTCGACAAGGCAGCCATATAGTAGTCCCAAATTTGACCTTTGACCTTGAAAGTGAACGTGTCAAAATCGTTCCCCCGAGGTATGAGTAATAAGGTATGAATAAGAGTTCTGGAAAGCTTAGTGGAAAAAAGTTATAGCTAGTAGTACGAGTGCGGCGGCGGCGGCGATGGAAACTTCACAAAAACCATAGGAGGATATCAGGGGATAGGTTGTAGCATTAGCGGAGATATATACACTGATGTAGCAGGATGGAGTACATATGGAATGGTTTTGGCTTTATATCCGATTCAGTCCGTAAAATTCCCCTGAAGTGAAGTTGGTGTGGAAGAAATCAAGAGATCACATTTTTATGACTTTCCTGATTTGTTTCTAAAACCCCTCCACTTATTTCTTGTGGATCCATACATTCTGGCAATGGTAAAATTTTCTGTGGCGTTGTTATAGCAACACATTTTCAAGAGATTTTTTTAGAGGTTTTTTTATTATTTTAACATCATCGTAAAAACAAAAGAATTATCTCAAATCTTGTTTATAGCTTGCATATGAGCTCTAGAACACATGACTTGAAACGACAAATATTGCAATTATTCGGGACGGCGTATTCTAATGAAATATAGAGAGATATTTTATTTTCTTGTATGTAAATCATTTGCATATTCTCCTTCAGTATTTATATGATTTTATTAGACTTCTAATTTAAATCATTCTAAAGAATTCCTCATTATTTAAGAAATAAGGTAGCCCTAACTATCATGCATTTTGCAATAAAGTATTGTTTTGGTCTGAACTATTATAGTTAAAGCATGAGGCCGAAGGCCGAATGGTTTGACGTTATAATAGTTCAGGGCAAAACTATACTTTATTGCAAAGCACATGATGGTTAGGGCTACTCTATTACTTTTCTAGTATGTCGATTTTTACGCGTTTAATTTATTTCTACTCAAAATATAAACACATCATGTAAATCACGTTCGGCTGCAAAATGAAAATCCTCAACAGGGCCATACCTAGTGACGTCATAGCCTATTGTAATTGAGGTCATGGGCCATTGTTTCGTGACGTAACTCAAAAACTATACTTTATTGCGGAATAAAGGGTGGGCGGCGCCTTTGATCTTTACGGGAACAATACTATTAAAAATGAAAGTACCGAGGGTACAGAAGCTCACCTTAAAATGAATGATGTGGTAATATGGTTTAATTGATCATTTTCCAGTTTTGACGTTTAGAGTTATCTGCCCTTGACCGCAGGCAACGTCACGCTTGGCGTCAATGGGATCTAGTCCAGTAGCTTGCATTTGTGTGTTGTAAAATTGTATGGGAAAGCGTTTGATTTGAAAGAAATTAGAAAATAATAAATGATGATTGTTAACGGGGTGAAATTCTCAATTTTAATCTGTCTTGCTATGTCATAGGCCATCGTACGGCTGTCTGTATTGGTCTATAGATAATATTAGATATATAGGCTATGTAACTCAATTTATGTTTGATTTTCGTCGCTTCAAATGATATATAATTTTCATGATATATAACTGTTAAACTTTGTCAATCAAATTGATTTGGAAACTATTTAGTTAGGATTAAATCAAACATCTGTAAATAATCCTTTGAAAAGAATGTTTGAAACTTTATATGAACCCTTCAAGATTTATTAAATTTACCCGCAAAATATAGTGATTGTGGCATTTTGGCTTGTCATGAAATGTTTTTCCTAATAAATTTATGTAAAAGATGTATTCAAGCTGACATACCATCGGGGAATACTATATTAATAATTTATAAACTGAGTTATTTAGTAAAATCTGATGTGATCGGAGAACATATTACATATTTTATATCTTAAAATTTAAATATACGTCTTTTTGGTATTTCTAAGCTGTATACAACATGGCAGTTGTCATACTTAGGCGTATGAAATAAATTGTAGACGATGATTAAATTAAATAAATTGCTTATTTCGAGAATATTTCTTCATCTACGCGTCATTTTGTCATTACAAATATACAGAGGTATCATATTTTGTCACATTTTGCGTAAATTCAATAGACTAATGTTATTCCGATTTTACATAAATAATTTCTTATGAGATGAATTATGTATACATCTTTGTCAAACTTTGTAAATATATTAGAACTCATTTCAGTTTGAAGTACATGTGTATTAAAAATAAATAATTTGATGACTATCCGTTTAAAATATCCATAAAAATTTTATGCATCAATTAACATATGATATGATGATGACATTTATGTTCAATTTTGCAAATCAATTAATTAAGGATTGCTATGAAGATATTGTTATATCAGTTATTGCATATCGATAAATATTGTAAACATTTTTGTCCCAGACATTTTCACGAATCACGGCATGTAAACCCGACGACTTTTCAATGCTGGTGATCATTCAAATATTACGGTGTAATACTCAGAGGCAAAAGAACAGATACCATATAAAATGCAATTACGACGGAAACAGGGTTACTTCATGTCTTCAGACTAAGTTATGAATTTAAAAGCAATATTTGATCAAGGTATTTGAATTATACGCCTTTAAAAAATTGTCGTTTTAAGATCTCCTTAAGTAGATGAGCTAGGAAAGTGAAAACAGTTTTTTCCTTGGTTTTTTTTAGCGTTATACAGCATTTATGAGTCAAAATCCTGAATAGTCTAATTATTAGGACATAAGAAAATGAATTTAAAAATATTATAAAACTCTTTTTATTTTACCATGTTGTGTTGATTAAATATTGAAAATTCTAAACAAGAAATATGCAAGCTTAACTCTAATTATTTATTATGTAATTTAAAGAACTTTGACAGCCATAATTATTAGATGTCAATACTGCTACCGAAATGTATGCTAAAATTTCCAAAAATGTAACTTTATCAAAGGCATATTTGATTATGGGATTAACTTAGATTAACAAATTGTTGAATTTGGATAAATAAAAATCAACATTTTTTGTTATTCATTATTTTCATCAAAGTTTTATGTTCAAATAATTAAAAAATATAGTTTGAAATGATTGAACTTTTCAACTATCTTCAGAAAAAAAAACTTTTTTCATAAAATTTGATATGTAATTACTCTTATTGTTAATCATTTATATTCTAAATTAGTTAAATTAATATATCTGGTATATCTTTGAAAAAATAACAATTTAGTGTAGGTGACAGTGATTGACATCATCAGTAGCAGTATTGACTGAAGTGGTGACAGTTTTGACATTCAAACTTATCCTAAATGATTAATAGAAAGATAACTGAAAATGTTGAATTCATAACATATTAGCAAAAGCACATCTTAGAAATTGTTGTTAATTACAACACAAGACACTTTTACAACTATATTCTTTTTTCAGTACAATGAAAAAGGGACCTAGTTGGTGGCAGTCTTGACTTTTATGGGTTCAAATCATCATAATTGCCTAGCATTCGGTGATAAGTTAAACATAACTCGGGGACATGGTTGAATATCAAAATACATTCAATAGCATACTGGTAACATTTGACAGCAATTTTTTATCATTACTTTTCATCATTGATGGTAGCAGTATTGACAACTATGGTAGCAGTATTGACAAATACAATTATCCTTTCCGTTAACTAGATAAAAACACAATTAAACCAATACATATAAAAGAACAATTTTAAGTTGAAATCCATGAAACATCTGCAACAGGAATAATTAGAACAGTAGGTGTTTTTCATTTCTTTTCTTTGTTTATACTATCCATGGTAGCAGTATTGTCAACCACGGTGGCAGTATTGACAAACACAATTATCCCTTTGGTTGAACACATTGGAATGAGATCAAAGCTAACTATAGACCCATAAATGCATCAAAAACAGTTTAAAGTTTAAAACTATAAACATTGGCATTGGAAACAATTTGAACAGAATCTGTTTTGACATTATTACAATCGATGGTAGCAGTATTGACATACATGGTATGGACACACGACAATCATTTTTGTTAGTGATATGAAACATTCTCATTCACATATATATAATGTATATACCTGAGCTGTTTCTGATCTCTTTTGTTGTATCGTGAGCACTTGAGTATAACTCATCTAATTAAAGATCATTAGCTTCTGATGCTATAACTGATGATGAATGGATAGGACCACAATCCATTGTTGAATTTAAGACTGTTAATCTCTTTATCAAGAATTTCAAACCATAATTCCTACATGTAAAATACCAGGTTAATTATTCTATGTGATTGCTGTGTACCTTCATAAAATTGTTATCAAGATAAATGGCATCAAAAAAATTATATATTACTCATTAAGGAAACATGTTGTTAATTCTGATAAAAAGGTTGTCACAAACTGCTACTATGCTAGATGACAAAAAAGCTACAAAGAGTGTGAAAACAAATTTATCAAAACTTAACAAACATCTAAAGACATTTCAGCTCAAGAAAAGGTGTTATAACCAAAAATTTGTTTTATTCATGTCATATTAAAGTGAAAATTTAAGATTAGTCAGTGATCACTGCAACCGGATATGTCAATACTGCTACTGCTATAACAATAACGAAGGATATCTTCCCTCAATTAATGTTACTTTTTCTTTTTTAATGTTTTCAATTTAACTTCTTTTATCACGTTGGAATTCATGAAATTGAAACCCCTGAGTTTGATCAGGAACCAGTTGTAATTTGCATTATCTGAGGAATTGTCAACTACTGTCACCACTTTAGTCATAACTGCTACCAAAATGTTTTTCACATTTAACAAAAATTCAAAGAGGCTTTCCAATTAAAAAAACAAGTGAAAATCATCCCCATTAAAAATATTTAATAAATAATAGATTTTCATTTATTTATTTCAGGACAGATAAGTTATTTATTGATTATTTGATGAACTTGTCCATACTGTCACTATTCGTGTCAATACTGCTACCTGTCAAGATGAGTTTCAACCCTATCACACTAATTTTGGGTATATTCACTCAAAAATATATATGTGCTTAATTCTGTCTAATAAAGGCAATATATAAACATACAATAAGAGCAAATCATCAAATTTCTGTTACTACTATTAACAAATATGAAATAAATAGTCAATACTGTCACCATAAATGTCAAAACTGCCACTTTTCATCCGGAAGCAGTATTGACAGTAGCAGTTTTGACATCCTTAGATGTAAATAATCAATAAAATGATAAATGATCCCTCAACACAGCAAAGCACATATCATGATAAGCATGTTCTTAACACACTTTAAACTATTCTAAGATTGAATTTCACATATATTCATTGACCCCTGAAATGTTGGTGACAGTGTTGACGCAAATAATTCATAGATCGATAGTTGTGTACACCTGATGTTTGATTTTGATGAAACTTGGCAGGAACTGAAATTCAATGTCATGCCATTTTGAAGACATGAAGTTGTAGGTCCAGAAAAGGAAGTGACCTTTGCAACAGACTAAATGAGTGTTTATTGTTTTCATAACATTGGTCATGGTAGCAGTATTGACACATACTACTGTGACAGGTGTTCTGAACTTCAAACACAAAAAAGGAAAAGTTATTATTCAGTTTTCAACTGTATATACGAAACCCCTTTTGTAACTGAATAACTTAACACAAACAGAATTTTTGAATTTCAAAGCAATTTGTCAGAAAATATATGTAAAAGTTGTCTTTCTTGCTTTGGGACAGGCAAAATTTGATAAAATCACATCAAAAGTGATCTCTAAAAGTCAATAATTTTTATGAACAAATAAAAAAGGATATGTGCTCTACTCAATTGATCTTTTTCCACATATTAGATCTAAAAAATTATACTAAAACCAAATTAAAAGTGAAAATTGATAATTGGACGAAAAAATTGGACTATTCAGGATTTTGACTCGCATATGCTTAAACAAATTGATTTCCATGAAGGTTTTTTATATTTGTTACATCTTATATCTATATAGAGTTTCTACGTTTCGTAAGTTTTTAAGTTCGATTAGTTACATTATCGCCAAAAAGCATCTTTTTAGGACCTTTTTAGGACCTCAAGTAAACTCGAACAGTCAGAACAATAAAAAACAAAAGTACCGAGGGTACAGAAGCTCACCTTAAAATGAATGATGTGGTAAAATGGTTTAATTATACATGTAACCATCTTTTATATAATTGATTATGGCTGCCATCATGATTTTTTTATCTTTTAAAATACTGGTCTTCTTTTGGAAACGACTAGAGCTTGAACAAACATTAATACACGAATGATATAATCATGATAAGTTAACCAGTAGGTTTTTGTATAACTTTTTTGTATATCTATGGCTGAATTGGTGACCATCTTCATGGGATAGTGAGAATCCCAAAAGTACAGATTTTTCAAGGAAAATGAATGACTGATTGAGAGGAAAGTCATAAACACAGCAATGCATAAGACACGTTTATTTTGTTCACATAATATTTACATGTCAAGTGACAATGAGATGTCTTTCATTAAAGTTTCAATTTATTTAACACTCATACAGTACTATAATGGTAAACATTTTTGCATTGTCAAATCAACAGAGAGATATGACAAATCAAATATCCTTACTTTTCTTACTAAACCCTTTTCGATTTTCATCTGCATATTTATTCCACATCAACTTATCATGTACATTGCTAAACACAAAGCTTATTGTAGACAAGTTTTGTGTAAGTTGTTATTCTTAGAAAGAACATATCACTGTCATGAGAATACAAGTCCATAACTTTTATTGCATACACATGGGCCATGGCCATATAGCATAATGCTCTACCATATCAATTGGGTCAGGTTGATTATGCAACAGACTAGCAGCTGCCACTGTGATGCTAGCAGCCTGCCTTGGGATGTGTATTAGACAGGATAGTGGAATATCTGAACTCTGGTTGACCCCCTATGTGTGGTATTTAAAGGAATAAAAGGGAGATACCATTGTTTAAAATTTAACATGTTTAATGTGATTTGGTTTTTGCAGCAAGTTGCCATAAACATTTTAAACAAATTAATCAATTATGTTTGTCTTTCATTTTAATTTTTTTTAGAAACACTTAAAAATATAGAACAACTTGCACGACAATCTTAAATATTCCATATTAAAGATAATATTATGATTAGTAAGTTCAAATTTGAGAATTTATATGGTGCCAGTGATCACTTGATGAAAGCTTAAAATTTAATAATAATGATGTGTCATCTGCAGCTGAAAAGTCAATATGGCTGCTTTTGCGGCCATCTTGGATTCTCAAAACTGAAACATCTACCTTTCTGTGCGGAATCACTATAGGTATAACATACTACAATATAAAAATGATATCTAGATTGGTTTAGGAGAAATAGTCTTTGTCATGAAATCTAATTGAAAATTCAATATGGCTGCCATGGCGGCCATCTTGGATTCTCAAAACTTTAACGTCTACCTTTCTGTGCGGAATCACCATAGGTATAACATACTACAATTTCAGAATGATATCTGTATTCGTTTAGAACGAGTAGTCTTTTTCATGAAATCTAATTGAAAATTCAATATGGCTGTCATGGCGGCCATCTTGGATTCTCAAAACTGAAACGTCTACCTTTCTGTGAGGAATCACCATGGGTATAACATACTACAATTTCAGAATGATATCTGTATTCGTTTAGAAGGAGTAGTCTTTTTCGTGAAAGTTTACGGACTGACGGACGGACAGACAGACGGACGACGGACGAAGCGCCACGACATAAGTTCACATTTACTTTGTAAAGGTGAACTAAAAATTATGGTTGTGAAGCGGTCTTATAGTTCGTAACACTGTTCGCCAAGAGAAATTATTAAGCCAGCAGTGCTAATGAGCTCATAACTGTAGCAAGCAGAGAGCTTGAAAAATCAGGCAGGAGTGCTAGTTATGCATTTGAACTATTCAGCAATTTGAGGGTTGATATACACTTACAGACTTCTCAGTAAGTTATCAATTCATAGTCTAACATAAAAAATGTGTAAATGTAGTCTTAAACCCATATTCACATAAGAGAAATATAGTACTTCAACAAAACAATACAGCCATGGGCTCTGTAGCTCATCAGGCTTTACATTTGATTTCGCTATAGGGTGTGGCCAATGTGGTGCCCCCTTAGTAGGGGCCATTGGCCAACCAAAGCTACAATTTATAATCCTCACTAGATAAGGAGTTTGTACACAAAGTTTCAGCTTTCTAGGCGGCATAGGCCTTATGCTTCTGGAGAAGAAGATGAAAATAGGTTTTTAGGGCATGGTCCCTTAGGCCCTTATTAGGTGCCACAGGGCCACCAAAGCTACAATTTATAATTCTCACTAGTCAAGGAGTCTGTACACAAAGTTTTAGCTTTCTAGGCCTTATGCTGGAGAAGAAGAAATAGAGAAGAGTTGAAATATGTTTCCACCAACAATAATCCCAAAAAGTTATCCCCAGCTTCTCAGCAATAGATAAATATGTATAGATCAACTTGTAGTTACGAAAGTAAATATAAAATATTCTTGCAAAATTCCTTGCATGACAAACCTCTGAGCATGTGAAGTTCCTCAGTTAATCCTTGAACATTTGCTTTCTTGTCTTCCAAAGACTCCCTGATGTCTTCCCTCTCTTCATTTCCCACCTGCTTTAGCATAAGGATCATCTCTTCACAAGACTTTTCATAATTCTGGAAAAAAAAGCATTAGTGCAGCGCTCATCACTTATATACTCCAGCCACAGAAGCTTCAGATATGTATTGTTGTGTGTCATAGTTTAAACAAAACAAGAATTTAATTATTCATGAATGGGTCTAAACCTTGTATTGCAAGCAAATCTTTCCACATGAATATTGGCATGCCTTTCAACACCATGTCCTTAGCTTTGACCTTAAATGTAAACATGTCAAAAGAATTCAATGGGCTTAAATCAACATATTATCAAATAAGGTCTCAAAAAACAAGTATGAAAATAGATGCAAGCGACGACAAACAGAAGAAAGAAGTGTCTATTCAATTGATGATCATGTATGATGAATTTGTGCGCATAGGATGCACATACATTTCAAAATCATATGAAATGAGTATTTACATCTTTCAGTCTAAGTAAACCTAGCCTCACTATTATCCGTTACACTGCTATACTGAGTCTAGAAAGGCTTGGTTGAGAGTCGCGTCAGCCCACGTGACCAAGTTGACCAATCAGAACTGATCTTACCAAGCCACAATAGTCTGCCTTCGCAGGTATAACGTTGGAGGGTCATAGGTCGCAGAAAGGTTGGCTGACGCGACCTTCAACCAGACCTTTCTAGACTCAGTATAGCAGTGTAACGGATAATAGTGAGGCTAGGTTAACTTAAACTGTACATCTTTATAAGGGACTTGTCATTTATTAAAGACGGTTAAGCCTTCAGTATAGTACACTGAATAAATATACTGGCTTTAATCAACTCCTAAGAATATATATATATGTTACAGTTAATATGTATAATCAGGGAATATGTATAATCCCTGAAAATTTCAGGCAATATACATACTCACTGAGTGAATCAGGCAATATACATACTCACTGAGTGAATCAGGCAATATACATACTCACTGAGTGAATCAGGGAATATACATAATCACTGAAATTTTCAGGGATTATACATATTCCCTGATTATACATATTAACTGTAACATATATAAATACACTGTAGGTCATTGAAGTAAATACACTGTAGCTCATAGGAGTGGACCAATTGCCGCTAGTATGAGATCAATGGTTGCCGCTAATAGTAAAGAAATGGTTGCCGCTAATGAGAATGCAACCGTTGTTATCATTTATGCTAATGAGTGAACTGCAACGGTGTGGCCCGCTAATTTGCATGGTAAATTTGTAATTTCAGCCGCTACGTTGCGGCACGGTCAAGTGGAAACACTTCAACAGTTTTGCTAATGAGAGTTTTTTTTTAAGGGTTGCTGTAACCTTGACTATTGACGAATTGTAGCTGAAACCTTTTCCAAATTTTCTACTTTTCCAAGGATGATATATACCAAGTTAGAGCTTCATAGCACAAAAACTTTTCAAGTTATTGCATTTACAAGGAATTCTTAGAGTGACTACATAGCTCGTTTGACCTTTGACCTTGAAAGTGAACGTGTCAAAATGTTCCCCTGAGGTATGAGTAGTAAGTTATGAATAAGAGTTCTGGAAAGCTTAGTGGAAAAATAGAGCCATGGGCTCTGTAGCTCATCAGATTTTTTATGGAATTAGGTTGTTAAGGTTTTGACCCCTGTGACCCAATTTGGGGTCATGGGGTAAGCAAATCCACAAATTTATTAAAATCTAAATATTTTAGATGTTTAAAAGACTTACCTTACCTTAGAATTGCATGTTCCTATGCTTACCGACCAAGATTGAGACTCGTGTTGACGGGGCTATCTCTATGTGAACCAAGTAGTGATACGGGAAGTGACATGTAAATACGGGGACAGGTATACCGGAAGGTAATACTCAATCACGTGATAACCAAAAACTCTCACTTTTTTCCGCCAGAAAAAGTCTGAAGGAGTCCGGAGAAGAGGGGAGGAAGAGTCCAACGATGGGCGGGAATAAATCCTCTAAGGTAAGGTAAGTCTTTTAAACATCTAAAATATTTAGATTTTAATAAGTTTTAAACTTACCTTACCTTAGAATTGCATACGATTCGACAGTCAGGCAGGTGGGTAGGACTCCAAGGACCAAACCAAAACTGTGACCGCGCAGGCAAGAGGAGACTGAGGGCGACGAATCTAAAAGATACGAAAAAAAGCCAACAATCAACCTGAGCCTCAAGCAATATAACTAAGGTAAGGACGTCAAAAAGAAAAACAGATCATTACCTAGTGAGCAGGTGGCCTGGTGAGTTGCTGTGCAAACACCAAAGGACCAAAAGACTGCAAACCATCGACATCTTCCACCGCCAGATCCCTAAGGTAGTGGGAAGCGAAGATGGTGGTGGACCTCCAGAAACAGCCCTCCATAATCGTCGGGACCGAGCAGTTTCTGTGGAGTGCCATCGTAGAGGCCAACGCTCGAAGTTCATGAGGGTTGTTAGCCGCCGGATGGGGTAAGCCAGCAGCATCGTAAGCCGCTAAGATGGTAGAGCGGATCCACAAGGAGATGGTGTTCTTGTTAATCTCGCCCTTAACCAAGGGGGAAAAAGGGATGAACAGGCGCTTCCTGGTACCCCTTCTGCTGGCTGACTTGTTAATGTACGCTCTCAACGCCCGAACAGGACAGAGAGCCAGCTCCTCTGCTTCTGAACTGGCGACTATGGAAGACAACGGGGGAATGGTGAACATTCTGTCTGGTTGTCCGGGAAGCTGGTTTTTCGCAATGAAATCCCAGAGAAGCTCTAGATGGATAGAACCGTGGCGGCCTTGTTCAAAACGGACTCGGGTCACATCCAAAGCATGGACCTCGCTGACTCGCGCTGCCGTGGCCATGGCAACTAAGAAAGCTGTTTTTCGGGACAAGTTCTCAAACGAGGCAGACTCCAGGGGTTCATAAGGGGGGCCCCGAAGATGCTGCAGTACCACATTCAGGTCCCAAGCAGGGGGACGGAACTTCTTCTTCTGGTCCTCCTGCTTGAATGCCTTAAGCATAGCGATAAGCTCCGGGATGGTAGACACCTTAGCATCCTTCTTGACTGCCAGGACAGAGTTGATGGCTGATAGATAGGTGCCAATGGTACTACCCTTCAAGGAACGCTTGTTCCGCAGGTATAACAAAAATTCTGCGAGGAATTGAGGAGACGCTTTGACCGGATTCTGGGAATGGTCTGAACAGAACCGTTCAAAGGACAACCACTTGTCATCGTACAAGGATCTCGTAGAAACTCGATGCGCCTTGGCAATGGTGTTGGCTACCTGCGCCGAGTAGCCCTTTGACCTCAAAGCCTTCTGGAGATGACCCATACGCAGAGATGAAACCTCTCTGGGTCCGGATGAGGTTGACGGCTGTGAGGATGTCGAAGAAGGTTTGGCCAAGAAGGAAGAGGGTCTGGATCCCTTCCTACCAAGTCTCTGAGGTCCGGAAACCACGTTCTGGCCGGCCACTAGGGCGCGACCAAAATCAGACGTATCTGCCGAGTCTGCTTGATTTTGTCTACCACTTTTGGGAGGAGGATTGGAGGAGGGAACGCATAGGCGTCCAGTCCTTCCCAAGAGAGAGACAGGGCGTCCACTGCCCAAGCTGCCGGATCCGGAAGTGGAGAGACGTACACCGGTAGTTGGTGGTTGAACTTTGTTGCGAACAGATCTATCAGAGGTCTGAGGTGATGTTGACAGATTAGCTCGAAGGCCTCCGGGTGCAGCATCCATTCCGTCGGCGAGGGCTTGTCCGGTCTGGACAGAGCGTCCGCTAAGACGTTCCTGCAGCCCGGGATGTGTCGCGCTCTTGTCTCCACATTGTTTGCGTCTACTAGACGAAACAGCTGGAACGTAAGCTCTAGTAGTCTTCTCGACCCGGTGGTCCCCTGGTTGTTGATGAGGTAGACTACCGTGGAGTTGTCCGAGACCACCAGAAGTCGAGACCCGCGCAGGAGGGGGATCCAGTGCTGAATGGCCAGGACTGCCGCCTGCAGTTCTAGATGGTTGATATGCCACGACCTCCTCTCGTCTGTCCAAAGACCGGAGACTGTGTGGTCGTTTAGGTGAGCCCCCCAACCCAGGAGCGACGCATCCACAAACAGTTGATGGGTGGGGGCAAACTCTGTCAAAGAGACTCCGACACAGACGTTCGATCGGACCGTCCAACACGCTAGGTACTGGTGAAGATGGGACGGTAGGGCGAATTCGGTGCTGACGTCGTCTGCCTGAATGCGAGGCTTCAGGAAGTTCTGAAGGGGCCTCAGCATGAGTCTCCCTCTGATTGTGAGATCCTGGGCTGAAGTTAGGAGACCCAGGAGGGACTGCCAGGTTCTGAGTTTGAGAGGCTCCACCAAGGCCCGCTGTGCGAAAACTGTGATCTTGTTCCATCTGTCGAGTGGAACGGACAGGCGGGCGAGATCGGTCTGAAAGTGACCTCCTATAAACGTCAGGCTTTGGGATGGAACCAGCGACGACTTCTCGATGTTAGTGCCGATGATCCATGACAAAGCGAAGGTACCTCCGATGGGGTTCGTATATTGGCACGTGGAGGTAGGCGTCCTGGAGGTCGAGGCTGACCAGCCAGTCGAGAGGTTGAAGCTGGGATCGCAGCGGCTCCAGGGACACCATCCTGAAATGAGGCGGTCTTTCCAGGTAGCGTTCGTTGAAGACCGCTAGATTGTGGATCATCCTCAACTTGTCCGAGTTCTTCTTGGTGACAAGGAAGATGGGAGAGTAGAACCCTGGGGAGTCTTTGGGTTCTAGCACTTCTTCTATGGCCCTCTTCTCCAGCAAGATCTCTATATTGGTGAGAAGCTGAGTGTGTAGGGTCTTCGGATACACGCGTGACCGGGGCTGGTTGGTCAGAGGCGGAGACGAGGTCATTGGCAGTTTGAAACCTGTCTTGAGTATGTCGAGTACGAAGGGATCTTCCAGGACTGTTCAATTGGGCCAGAAGATCCCGAGTCTCCCGCCTACTGGGGTCTGGTGGATAGGGACGGCTGGGGGCGGGAGATCCCAGTCGTGACTTCCCTCGACATCAACGACGTCGGTAACTCCTGAACTTGGATCCAGGAGTCTTGGGCCCTGCACGGGGCTGCTGAGACTGTGGCAGAGGCTGCTTGTCGGTTTGTCTGCCTCTGCCACGGTTTCCTTTCTGAGCTCCTCTGACCGAACTCCGCCGCGGAATATAGTTGAACTTCGGGCGGTTGCTGAAGTTTATGGCCGAGTTGAGGGCGCGGATGCCTGAGAGGGTCACTTCCGTCTGAGTCAGAGAGGCGTGTTCTTTGTAGACTTCTGGGATGAGGCCTGCAAAGACGGATGGGTGGGAGAACAGAGCTCGCATGAGGGTCTTCTTAAACTCCTCGTTCCACCCACAGGGGGCCAGAAGTCCAGAGCGGCGAATGGTTAGAACATTGGCCAGAGCTGATCTCAAGTGCTCGACGATGTCGCCCAGAGTACGATGCTGCCACCGCATCATAGTAGAGAGGTGGTAGATCCTAGACTTGTTGTCCTCTGTTAGATCTTGCAGTATAGCGTCTGTGGCCGAGGCTAAGGCTGACAAGGGTTTCAGGGTTCTCCGCAGCTCCATATCCAAGGCCATGAGTTTGGCATCTGTCACCTTGAATTGTTGCTGAGAGGCAGGGGACAATCTGGCGACGGATTCGTCCTGGACTGCGGCGCCGTCCGCAAAGTCCAAGGAGTGGACTTTGTAGAGATGTGACGAGTTCTTGGCTGCCTTGAATGAAGGGTTGAGCGACAACTTCTTAAAGTCCTCATCCAAGGTAGCTATGGCGTCCAAAACAAGGGGGTGAGGTGGTATCATCAGAGTGGGTTCGTCCCAGATGGCTCCGAGTCGAGGTACGGTAGGACCGGGGGACGGGCAGTTAACGAGTCTGTCTGCCACCCACCCCTTAACCTGGTTGAGGTTGAGGTGGGATGGTCTGTCGTCATCCTCCTCTTGTTCCTCATCCAGCACCGACTCCTCCTGGTCCTGTAGGTCGAAGTGGGGACGGCGGATGGGAGAGCGTGACCTTGACCTGCGAGAAGACGTGGAGGCATCGTTCTTGGAGGAAGGTGTGACCGGGTTGCGCTGTCTGGAGGTTTCCAGAGAACGTTCCGGGGTACGGAACTTCCTGGACGACGAGACAGTACGTCCACGCGGAGACGGTGTGCCCTGTGGAGACAGTGGTGGTCTG
This sequence comes from Steromphala cineraria, assembly GCA_916613615.1. Lineage (NCBI taxonomy): Eukaryota > Metazoa > Mollusca > Gastropoda > Trochida > Trochidae > Steromphala > Steromphala cineraria. The sequence goes on along the minus strand of OU744736.1, from coordinate 36,938,174 downwards.
ACCGGCGAAGTGGGAGGACGACGGTTCCCAGACTTCTTGGGAGTCTTGTGTACCACTCGTCGACGGAGAGGAGACCGGGAGCGAGACCCTGAGTGGTCCTGCTTAGAGCGTTGAGGGGACTCCGAGCGCCGAGAGGACCGTCTAGGGGAGCGCCGAGTCGGAGAACGCCGAGGAGAGCGCCTAGGTGAGCGTCTGGGCGGGGAGCGCCGAGGTGAGCGCGGAGGCGAGCGCCGTGGGGAGGTCTTGGAGGACGAGGAGCGCCGAGGCGAGCGCCTAGGAGATGAGGAGCGCCGAGGGGATCGCCGAGAGGAGCGCTGAGTCGAAGAGGAGCGCCGAGAACGTCGAAGGGACCTTAGGTAGGCCACTCGTAGAGGGGATGGGGTCCTGAGGAGCTGGAGGGTCGTCTTGAGGTAGAGGGGGTCTCGGGAGAGACGGAGTCGCGTCCATGTTCTCAGTCGACATCCTGTAGGCTCGTTGAGAGAACCTCTTGCGTACTACAGCAGCGTAGCGCTTGAAGGACGTCGGGGACAACGATGCACACTCTGGACACCTCGAGGACGACGAGCACGGACGCTGGACCAGGCAGTCGGGGCAGAGTGCATGCGGGTCCTTGGCCGATTTTTGAGAATAGCACTTGGCGCAATAAACTCTCATAGGAGGTCTGTAACACCAAGAGAGTAGCAAAAACATTCATCAAACATTCCCACAAAAATAAATAATTAGCAAAGTATATATTTATTTAGGATATAAGGAATGAAGAATAAGGATATATATATTTTTATGCATGAGTTATGAAGGAAATATATATATGATTTGAGCGTTGAAAGAATTAAAATATTGAATAGTATATGAATGATATAATATTGTAATATATAATACAACGCAGTTTATTACTTGGAAGTTGATAAAGTAATAAAGAAAATGGGAAAACAGGGTTGAAAAACCCAATGTTAAGGCATATTACAAATAATAGCATTAACAAAGGTTAACAAACAAGAGCAAACGAAACCAACCCAAAGTCGTAAAAACGACTAAATAAGGTATTTTAAGGAAATACAAGGGTAGGAAAACGAAACACAGGTAAAGTGTGTGAGAAAAACACAAAAAGGTGCGTAAAAAAACGGAAAAGTGGAATAACGACATTCAAGCCGTTTTACGACACCACGCCACCGAGAAGAAGGCCGCCATTACAGGGCAACGGAAAAACAAAGGGGTGGAAGAAAAAATGGATCTAGAACGCAAAAACGTGTGGAAACCACATGAAAAGCGTTGTAATGATGTATAAGCGAGCGAGAATGCGAAAAAAGCATGAAGAACGCGTCGCGAAGGAAAATTGAATCGAGACGAAGCAAAAACATCGCATCGAAAAGGTAGGTGAATAATCGTTTATTAGAAAACATACTTGGTTAAGATAGCGAAGTGAATACATACCAAAATCAAAAACTGAAAAAGGTAATAGCAAGTTAAACACTTAGAATCAACACGAGGTCCGTTCGGTACGGACCAAAGGAAAAAAGTGAGAGTTTTTGGTTATCACGTGATTGAGTATTACCTTCCGGTATACCTGTCCCCGTATTGACGTGTCACTTCCCGTATCACTACTTGGTTCACATAGAGATAGCCCCGTCAACACGAGTCTCAATCTTGGTCGGTAAGCATAGGAACATGCAATTCTAAGGTAAGGTAAGTTTAAAACTTAGAATCCCCATTGGCCAAGGAGTTTACAAGCAACTTTTCAGCTCTCTAGACCTTTTTAACCGGAAACGAAAGAAGAAGATGAAATTAGGTTTTAAAGGTTTTGATCTCTGTGGCCACATTTGGGGTCAAGGGGTTTCCAAACCTAAAATTTAGAATCCTCATTTGCCAAGAAGTCTACACACAACTTTTCAGCTCTATAGATCTTTTGGAACTGGAGAAGAAGATTAAAATAGATTTTTAAAATTTCGACCCTTGTGACCCCACATTGGGTCATGGGGTCACCAAATCTACAATTTAGAATACCCATTGGCCAAGGAGTCTTAACACAACTTTTAAGCTCTATAGATTTTTGGGAACTAGAGAAGAAGATGAAAATAGATTTTTAAGGTTTCAACCCCTGTGACCCTATTTGGGGTCATACGGGCACAAAATCTACAATTTAAAATCCCCATTGGCCAAGGAGTCTAAACATCACTTTTCAGTTCTCTAGACCTTTTGGAACTGATAAGAAGATGAAAATAGATTTTTAAGCTTTTGACCCCTGTGAACCCACTTGCGGTCATGGGGTCACATAATCTAGAATTTAGAATCCCCATTGGCCAAGGAGTCTGAACAGCTCTCGAGTCATTGGTTGTGGAGAAAAAGTCGAAAAAGTGAAAAGTTTACGGATGGACGGACCCCATTTAATAATAAATAATAATAATAATGAGTTCATTTCTTAAGCGCTAAACTCCACGCCCGAGGGTATGCTCATAGTGCTACACATTTGAGTTGCCCTAGTCATAGTATTTCCTGAAGAGTAGGGTCTTCAGGTCTGATTTGAAAATCTCTAGACTTGGGGATTTTTTTAACTCTTCGGGAAGAATGTTCCAGAGGATTGCAGCTTGAGTTGAGAATCGTCTGAAACCAAAACGTTTAAGTCGCCATTTTGGGACAGTGCACAGTAACTGAGATTCTGATCTTAAGGATCTTGGTGGATGATATTGCTGAATCAGCTCACAGAGATAGAGCGGTGCTGTACCATTTAAACATCTATATGTCAGTGTAAGGACTTTGAAGTCTATCCGTGCTTGGATAGGCAACCAATGCAGTGACTTTAGAACTGGCTGTATGTAGGAATACTTGGGTGTAAGAGTCACAATGCGTGCAGCATTGTTTTGTAGGCGTTGGAGTTTTGAAATGGATTCTTTTGATATGCCGGACAGAAGACTATTGCAGTAGTCTAATCTGGAAAACAGGAGGGCACGGACCAAGGCTGCTGCAGCATCCCTGGTTATCAGATGTCGTATGGTGCCAATATTCCTTAGATAGAAATGACCTATTCTACAGAGTTCTTGTACTTGTGTATCAATGCATAGATTGGAATCCATCATTACACCAAGATTCTTCACAACTGGCATAAATGGAATGCTCTCTTGCTCAATTGAAAGGTTGGTTTGTTTTACCTTAGCTCGCATGGCACCAGTTCCTACAAGCATTGCATCAGTCTTCTTCTGGTTTAGCTTGAGCTTATTTGATGCCATCCAGGATCCAATCAGTCCAGTGCAGTTCTCAATCTTGGTCAGAGTTGTGTTCTGGGCTTCAACATCTAGGCTGTCTGAAAGCTGGGTATCATCAGCATTCAGGTGATGATCAACATCCTGTTTCTCTATCTCTTTGCCAAGTTGTGTCATATAAAAGGAGAATAGGATAGGTCCAAAAACGGATCCTTGTGGATCACTGTATGTGATGTCTCTGCTTTGTGATTTTGACTGTTGTACCATAACTGTTTCACATCTGTTTGACAAGTAGGATTCGATCCAGTCCAAGGCTACACCATTTAAACCAAATTCCAAGTTAAGGCGATTAAAGAGCCTAGAGTGATCCACGGTGTCGAACGCCGCGGACAGATCAAGTAGGACGAGGACAGCAGGCCGTCCACAGTCAACAGACTTTTGTAAGCTGTCAAACACACGTAGTAGAGCAGTTTCAGTACTGTGTTCTGGTCTATAAGCTGACGGGAAAGTATCATTCAGCTTATTTTCTTCCAGGTGATTTCTTAAACGCATATTTACTGCCTTTTCAAGAACCTTTGAGAGGAATGGCAAATGTGAAATAGGTCTGTAATTGCGCAAGTCACTTGGATCAGCATTATGTTTCTTCAGAGTAGGCTTGAGGATAGCCTTTTTCAAAGATGGTGGGACCACTCCCGTCTCCATGCTCATGTTGATGAGCCGGGTGATGACTGGGAGAAGTATATCCAAGTGGTCCAACAGAAGTTTTGTGGGGATCGGAGCCAGTTCACAAGATGTTGGTTTTGATGATAGTAAGAATCTCTTCTGGCGTCATAGGAGAGAATGACAAGAAGGCCTTACCTTGGAATTCCCGACATTCATCTTCACTGGTAGTTGAGGAGCAATCCAGCTCAGAACGAATTGTTTTTAATCTTAGAATGAAAGTAATCACTGAACTCACACGCCAAGTCAGAATCACTGTCTGTGTCCGGGAGAACTGAATTACGCACCTTGCCTAGCAATGAGTCCAAATGAGAGAATAACATTTTAGGGTTGTCAAGATTCTCAATAATCCTTTCATTTGAATATTTGGCTTTTGTTCTTATAAGTAGATGATTCAACTTATTTCTCGATGCATTATAGGTCATTGGGTCACAAAGTCTACAATTTATAATTCTCATTGACCAAGAAGTCTAAAATTCACTTTTCAGTTCTCTAGACCTTTTGGAACTGAGAAGAAGATGAAAATGAGATTTTTAAGGTCTTGACCCCCCTGTGACCCCATTTGGGGTCAAGGGGTCGCCAAACCTACAATTTAGAATCCCCATTGGCCAAGGAGTCTGAACATCAGTTTTCAGCTCTCTAGACATTTTGGAACTGGAGGAGAAGAAGAAAATAGGTTTTTAAGGTTTTGACTGACCCCTGTGACCCCATGACTGCAACCGTTCACCAAGCCCTTTTTAGGGGCCACAGGGTCATCAAAACTGTCTCTACACAACATTTCAGCTTTCTAGGCCTTTTGCTTCTGGAGAAGAAGATGAAAATAGGTTTTAAGGGTGTGAATAAGTTACGTCCCTAATGCCATTGTTAACGCTATATCATTAGCAACACAATGCAGAAGTTACCCTGATGATCACTATGTTGTGAAACCCGTTGGTCATAAACTTATATGAAGACCAATCTACAGTTTGTTATTTTTAAAGAATATTTTATACATAAACCATGAACATTTAACTTTTACATCTACATGTATATATATTAACTAATAATTATTATATTAACTGTGCGGCAAGAAATGTAATATATGTTATTACATGTCAAGGGTGTTCAGGGGAATACATTAGACAGACTGGGTGTCTCAGAGACAGAGTTCGAGTACACAAGCAGCAGATTAAATGCCCTGAAACACGATGTATTCCCCTTAGTGCACACATTGACAATTGTGCTAAAGGCAAAAATATAAAATTCCAAATATTTCCATTCTACAAAATGGAAACAAATGACAGACTGGCCAGGAAATTGAAAGAAGATTACTTTATTAGAATGCTTAAACCAAATTTGAATGCATAATTATATATTCATGTATGTCAAGTACTAGACTCACAGGGAGTTGATGGGTTGTTTATTCATCGAGAACGTTTATTGACATGATAGCACATGGTCGCCATGTTGTTACTATGCACATGCGCAAACAGGGAGCTGTCAATTACTTCCGCCTCAGGGGAGCATTAATTTAGCTTAGCTATCAGGTTACTTACGTTTTCTCAGTACATCACATTTCTCCCCCTTTAAGATATGAAATATAATATCAAATGAAAGACGTAACTTTACGTGAAGATTACGAAAGTAAAGATTATGATCCAAAACATTAAGAGTCTCTTGTTTGGATGAACACTTTCTTAACTGTAACTTGAACATATCAACACTTCAAAACTTTAAAAGTCCATGAAATAGGAAATTGTCAGAACATATTTGACAGTCTATAGATCAAGGCGCACAGGAACTCTGGTGACTCGGCTTGAGCGCCGCAGTGTCTCTGGTTGGTTGGGTGACAGGACACTCTTTGTCAGAGTGTCTTCACGAGATGTCGGCATGTCATCTCGAGGTGTTGGCACGTTGTCCTGAGGAGTCTGCATGGTTGTCTGAGGTGACTGCATGCTGTTCTGCAGTACAGGGGTTGTTGTCTCTGGTACCACAGTAAGTTTGTGCTCTGGCACTTCGAAGCGTTGTTTCATGTGGTCCATGTGACGTCGTACATTACGCCCGTCAGCAAGATGGACGTCACAGACAGAACTGGCTATTTTCAGTACAGTTCCCGGAATCCACCTCTGACCACTTCCGAAGTTGGTGACATAGACATTATCACCGACTTGGAATGTCTTGGTGTGTGCGCGAGCATCTTTGTAAGCCTTCTGCTTGCCTTGCTGTCGTGCGACTTTCCTGGCTTCGTCCGGATGAACTAAGTCGAGACTGGTTCTCATCCTTCTGCCTATCATCAGTTCCGCAGGGGATTTGCCTGTGACGGAGTGAGGGAGAGTGTGGTATCTGAACAGGAATCGGGTCACCTTCGATTCTACTGTGCCACCTTCCATTTTCTTGATTCCTTCTTTCAGAGTCTGTACGGACCTTTCTGCAAGCCCATTTGATCCAGGGTGGTAGGGAGGAGTGAATATGTGTTCAATCCCATTCTTGCACATGAACTTTTGGAATTCCGCACTAGCGAAGCATGTACCGTTGTCTGATACTACTGTCTTTGGGAGTCCAAAGTTGGAGAAGCTTTCTTGAAGTTTCAGTATAGTAATTTCAGATGTTGAAGAGGTTGTCACATGAACGTCAATCCATTTGGAATATGCATCCACAATGACGAGATACATTGACGAGATACATTTTTCCCATCAGAGGACCGGCATAATCAATGTGCACTCTTTGCCATGGGCCACTGGGATACTCCCATGGATGAATGTTCACTGGAGGTGTGGCTTTCCCGTTCACCTGACATGTGTCGCAGGTCTTCACCTTCCCTTCGATTTCCTTGTCCAAGCCTGGCCACCACACGTAGTGACGTGAGAACATTTTCATTTTCACCATGCCCGGATGCCCTTCATGTAACAGTTCCAGTATTTGTGAGCGACCCTGTTCCGGCACAACCACACGTGGTCCCCACAGTATCACACCGCCGTGGGAACTCAGCTCGTTCCGCCGTGAGAAGAATGGTCTCAGGAACTCATCACTTACAGTTGACGGCCATCCGCTGTTGATGAATCGCCTCACCCGTGACAGTAGTGGATCGTGATTTGTCCATGTTTCTATGTCTGTTGCGGTCACTGGTGTCGATTCCAGGAACTCGAGTAGAAAAAGCGTTTCTGGAGGAGTGGGTACAGCCGGAGGTGTAGTGTCCAGTGGCAGCCTACTCATGGCATCTGCGTGTCCGAGGTCTTTTCCTGGAGTGTAGATGAACAAGTAGCTGTAAGCCGACAGGGTTATGGCCCATCTCTGGATGCGTGGAGAAGACATCGCTGAAATGCCCTTCTTTTCTCCAAACAGGAACTGGAGTGGTTTGTGATCGTTCGAGATCAGGAAGTGTCTTCCATAGAGGTACTGGTGGAATCGTTTAATTCCAAATATGACTGAAAGTCCCTCCTTTTCGATCTGTGAGTACCCTTTCTCTGCCTGGTTAAGAGTTCGTGAAGCAAATGATACGGGACGCTGGGACCCATCTGGCATCTTGTGGGAGAGGACTGCACCAAGTCCGTATTGCGAGGCGTCAGTTGCGAGAATTACTTCTTTGTCACTGTCGAAGTGAACCAGAACTTGTGCTGAGTGAAGTAGTCTTTTTGCTTCTGTGAATGCGTCATTCTGTTTGGCACCCCACTGCCACCTGGTGTCCTTCTTCAGGAGGTAGTGTAGAGGAGCGAGGACGGTAGAGAGATTCTGCAGGAATTTTCCGTAGTAGTTCAGGAGGCCAAGGAATGACTTAAGTTCAGTCACGTTGGTAGGAGCCGGTGCGTTCACAATGGCTTCTACTTTCTCTGACACTGGGTGTAGACCCTCGGCACTGATTCTGTGTCCCAAGTACACGACGTCTGGTGACTTGAACACGCATTTCTCTTTCTTGATTCGAACACCTGCTGTCGAAAGTGTCTCTAGCACAGTGGTGAGGTTCTCCATGTGTTTGGTGTCATTCTCTCCAGAGATGATAATATCGTCCTGATAACCACCAGTCATGGGAATGTTCTGTAAGAGATTGTCAATACACCGTTGGAATATCCCTGGTGAGGACGAAATCCCAAATGGTAATCTGTTGAACCTGAATAACCCTCTATGGGTGTTGATTGTCGTGTAGCCCTTCGACTTTTCATCGAGAGGAAGTTGAAGGAAGGCACCACGGAGGTCTATCTTCGTGAAAGATTCTCCTCCGGAAAGCTTGGCATACAGATCTTCAATTCTCGGTATTGGGTAAGGATCTGGCTTGCACGCTTGATTCACTGTGACTTTGTAGTCTCCGCAGAGTCGAACTGTTTTGTCGGACTTGAGGACAGGGACTATGGGAGTAGCCCATTCAGAGTGTTGTACTGGCTCGATTATCCCTTCTTCAAGAAGTCTGTCGAGTTCTTCATCCACCTTTTCCTTCATGGCGTAAGGAAGTGGTCGTGCTTTCATGAACACTGGCTTTGCATCAGGTGGAATATAGATTTTTCCAACCATGCCCTTGATTTCACCTTGTTCTTGGAAGATGTGTGAGTATTTCTGGAGTACATCATCAATAATCTGAGGAGATGATAAAGTGTTCAGTTCATCAAAGTGTGTCATGTTGAACAGACGGATCCAATTTCTTCCAAATAGACTTGGTCTCTCCCCTCTCGCTACGACGAGTTGTGATGTAGCTGTTTGATTCTGAAAGGTGATGTTGACCTCTGCACATCCAATCAGGTCGACAATGTTCCCTGTATATCCACGTAGGAGTAGTGAACTTTCTTTGAGAGTAGGAGCATGTCCTGACTTCCAAATGTTCTTGAACGTATTCAGACTCATAATGGAGATACTTGCACCAGTGTCGAACTGCATCGTTACAGGCTGACCGTTGATGATCACAGTAATCATGATAGGTTCAGTTGATGGTTCAGTTATGGTGAAAAGTTCATATTCTTCTTCATTGTCACTCATGTCTGACTGATCGACATTTTCAAGTAGATTTGCTTGGTGACGCTGTGTGCGTTTACGTTTAAAACAAGCACGTTTGATATGTCCCTTGATGTGGCAGAAACTGCACTCCACATCAACATATTTGCACTGATCTGGGTTATGCGAGTCGTCCCCACATTTGTAACACTTGCGTCCTTTCCCCCTATCGTGTGAAGGCTGAGGTCTGTCCTTTCTGTTGAACTTCTGATGACTGCTTCCTTTTGATTTTGAATACTGTTTCTTCTTCACAAAGTTTATTTCAGCAGAAGCTGAACGTTTCTTTCCAGTAGGATTCTGAATGTCAACAATATTTCTTGCTGCCATTTCCATACCCTGGGCAATTTCCAAAGCACGTTTATAGTTTAATCCAGCTTCAGATAAAAGTCTCTTCTGAATTGCATCATTTGCAACACCGCAAACTATTCTGTCTCTCAACATTGTCTCTAATTGTTGCCCATAATCACAGTATTCCGCTAAACGCCGAAGTTCTGCCACATATTCAGAAATAGACTGACCCGGTTGACGAAAACATGTGTTAAATTTGTACCTTTGTACAATAGCAGACGGTCTAGGGTGGTGATGTTTTTGAACAACTTCCACTAAATCCTCAAAAGATTTCTCCTTTGGTTTGGCAGGGGAAATCAAATTCCGTATGAGTCCATATGTCTTTGGTCCCACACAGCTGATGAGAATCGACCGCTTGATATCAGCGTCATCGATCTTGTTTGCCGTGAAGTGTGCTTCGAGCCGCTCGGTATAACAAGTCCAAGTTTCCACAGCTGGGTTAAATTCCCCAAATTTGCTGCTGTCAGACATCGTAGAGATGTAGGAGGTTTATCCTCGTCGCCAATTATGTCAAGTACTAGACTCACAGGGAGTTGATGGGTTGTTTATTCATCGAGAACGTTTATTGACATGATAGCACATGGTCGCCATGTTGTTACTATGCACATGCGCAAACAGGGAGCTGTCAATTACTTCCGCCTCAGGGGAGCATTAATTTAGCTTAGCTATCAGGTTACTTACGTTTTCTCAGTACATCACAATGTATAAATGTGTTTGATTCTATCGCTTGCTTAATGACTGTGACGTCATACCTGTGTTACGCATCACTATTATGACAATCTAACGTCACAACTGTTTTGTACTCCCTGAAGATTACAATGAAACTAGTAGGAGTCTATTGGTGTTGTGTGTTTTTTAACTTTTGAATATATTTGACTGTATACCAGACCAACTCAAATGTTTCTGATATATATATATATATATATACAAAATCTTGAGATTGTTGTTGAGATATATATATATATACTGTATCCTCGCGGGTATAAGACCAGGGGGTCCGGCAAATAAATATCTTGAAAATAGGGGGATGGGCTTTAAACCGCGAGAGAACCCCAACCAAGAAAATCATTGATGCGAGTTGCATTGAAAATTGACATCGATACTTTTGACTGCATTGTTAAGGTCTTCTTAAATATCAAATGACACTTTTTCCAGACATATATTAATAAAAAGAAAGATAAAAGAAATTGCAGTTGTTTGTTTTAATCAGATTACATAATATTATTCTCATGAAAAACGAACGTGAATAATCAGTCGACAGCTTTTGCTGCATGTGTTTACGGGTAGAGAGATATTTGTTACAAGCCTTTTCATTGGCCCAGAAATGTAGGTCAACCAATCAGCAAGTTGATTTGAAAATGATGTATGACACTACGTGGTTGTAATAAATTCATGACAACATATTGTCGATACAATATTAAATGTCTAAATATTCAAATATTTGGTAAACAGTTTCGATATATTACATTTTCAAAACAACATGCAGTTAGTTGAAATATTTACTTATATAAAATTCGAAGAAAAACTTGCAAAAATTATGATAATGAGCTTGAAAGAATATCATATAGTGTTATTTGTTGTCAAGAAATTACGATTGAGATTCCAAGTACAGTAAAACAACCTGCTTTCGCAAAAGTATATTTGACAAAGATATCTTTGAACTTTGATTAAATATGATAAATAAGTTTGGAAATATGCCATATTAAACATTTAGAATGGATAACAAGCCTTATAAAGCGATAGTTCTTGATAATATTTTGGGAATCAAATATTTCAATTCCTGATCGCTGATGCAAGTGAAGCCACATACATCGTGATGTAGCCAAGTGTGATTGGCACTCCTCATTGTATACAAATCTAGTTCTACCGGCAACTAATTCTAAATGAATGCTTGTTTGAATGCACGTGTCACAACACAATGCATCCGGTCGTAGTTCATGTTCAACAGAGTGTGACAAAGACAAAGAAGCATGCTGAATTCAAGCAAATGAATAAAAACTAGATTTCACATTCACATATCAACTGAAATATTTAATCTGGATCATCCACGCTCTTCTTCAGCCACACTACGAGGCTCATTTTGCTAATGTTGTATAGATTAAAATGTAATACTGTTTTATATACGTGTAGGTAAAGCGTCAGTTTTATTTGTCAAAGCAAAAAATGACAGTGAGTAAAGTAATACTTTATTGAAACATTGAGTTAGAATTGTCATCTTTGAAACATGCCAGAAAATGTGATTCGTGTCTTCTCCTTATACATGTTGAACAAACTAGATCGTTTTATCAATGATATCAAAAGCATTTCGACTGATGACTACTGACCCTACTACTCCAATTGTAATAAGTTGATTGGAAAGCAATATGATTAACTAACATGACAGTTTAACATCAACACGCTTACAAATGGAACATAAAAACACGATTTAAAACATTTTATTTGGATAACTTCAACCACGAAAATAAAAATCCACGAAAATGAAATTTTTGACGTCTGAACCACGAAAATAAAAATCCACGAAAGGTCTTTTAAATCCTCAACCTTGAAAATTTCCAACCACGAAAATTTCCCGGTATACGGTATATACAAAAAGTTCACAATCTTGAGATTGTTGTTCAGCTCTCAGGTATTATATAAATTGAAACAAGTATTTGTCACAAAGGTGACAAGATCCCCCCGCCACAAATTGATGTGAACAAAATGAATACTGTATACATAGAAACACTTGTCGGCCAAGCTGTTCATGTGGAAATAATTGTGAGAATTCTTACCATTACTTGTTTAATTGTAAATTATATAATTTAGAAAGAACTGTCATGATGGCAAACTTACGCAGTGTTACCAATTTGAACATTACTTGTGACTTACTCTTGTGTGGCAATGCTGATCTGAATAACCATATAAATCAGAGTATATTCAAAATTGTTCAAACCTACATAAGTCAAACAAAAAGGTTCCTTTAATTATTGTATCAGTTTTGTATTTTATCTTCTCTTCTGTCCATCTTGTTAAATGAATGCAAATAATATTTAATGTACATATTAGGGAGAGGGTTTTCTAAGTTGTATAACTTGTACCCAATCCTTTTCTGATGAATAAAATATGTTTAAACTAAAAACTTAACACTTGTCATGCTACTAGATGTCATTTAGACCACAACAAATCAACTAGTCCCTGAGTCTTCCATATATAAGCCTCACTGTGACCTTGAAAATAATGTGAAGGTCACCAAAATCGACTGGGCCCGGCGCCTTCCCAATAAGATGCATTGTGTAAGTTATGAAGAGAATCCAGTGAATGGTTCTTGAGATATCCCGCTGACAAGCCTAAAATGTAGGTTTCACTGTTGAAATTTTCAGTCTCACTGTGACCTTGAAAATAATGTGAAGGTCACCATAATCGAATGGTTCCGGCGCCTTCCCAATAAGATGCTTTGTGTAAATTATGAAGAGAATCCAGTTAATGGTTCTTGAGATATCCCGCTGACAAGCCTAAAATGCAGGTTTCAATGCTGAAATTTTCAGTCTCGCTGTGACCTTGAAAATAATGTGAAGGTCACCAAAATCGACTGGGCCCGACGCCTTCCCAATAAGATGCTTTGTGTAAATAATGAAGAGAATCCAGTATATGGTTCTTGAGATATCCCACTGACAAGCCTAAACGCAGGTTTCAATGCTGAAATTTTCAGTCTCACTGTGACCTTGAAAATAATGTGAAGGTCACCAAAATCAACTGGGCCCGACGCCTACCCAATAAGATGCTTTGTGTAAATTATGAAGAGAATCCAGTTAATGGTTCCTGAGATATCCCGCTGACAAGCCTAAAATGCAGGTTTCAATGCTGAAATTTTCAATGTCTCGTCGTGACCTTGAAAATAATCTGAAGGTCACCAAAATCGACTGGGCCTGGCGCCTTCCCAATAAGATGCATTGTGTAAGTTATAAAGAGAGTATAGTGAATGGTTCTTGAGATATCCCGCTGACAAGGGTAAAATGTCAAAGTCTTGTAATGACCTTCAAATGAAGGTCAAGGTCATGAACCTCTAGAGGGACCCAGCTCCCATGGTGATGAAGCTATACACAAAAAATGAAAAGAATCAGGTCAATAGTTTTTTAGTTATTCAATTTCATCTGTCAGGACGTACGGACGCTGCTCAATACTATATCCCCCGCTTCCCGCTAAACGCACGGCGGGGGATAATAAGCTTTAAATGTATGTTGGCTTCACTGTGACTTGAAGATAATGTGAAGGTCACCAAAACCAAATTGGCCCGATGTCTATCAAAATGAGATTCATAAAAGAATCCAGTGAATGACTCTTGAGATATCTCACTAGCAAGCTTAACATGCAGGTAAATTGATAATAAATCAAAAGTTCTGCTGTGACCTTGAAAACAACATGAAGTCCAACAAAATTGACCTAGTGAACAGTTCTAGAGATATCCCGCTGACAAGGGTAAAATTTCAAAGTCTCGTTATGACCTTAAAATGAAGGTCAAGGTCATGAACCTCAATAGCGACCTCACTGTCATGGTGATGAAGCTACATACAAAAAATGAAACGAATCCGGTCAATAGTTTATGAGTTATTCAATTTCATTCCGTACGTACGTAAGGAAGGACGGACGCTGCCCAATACTATATCCCCCGCTTCGCGCTAAACGCGAGGCAGGGCATAATAAGGATAACCGTATGATATAATAATCACTGTAATTTAAACCTCCCTGAGGATAAAGTTGAAACATGTAGGAGGAAATCATCGTTGGTATTCTTTTAACACTCATTTTGAATATATACTACAGTACACCAGAAGACCCCTAATTTCAAGTATATATATATATATATAAAATGTCTTAAAACAAAACAAGTGACAAACTTCTACAGGTTATATTGATGAAGAATGCTCGGAAGGCCTACAGACAGACAGACCGACAAACCGACAGACGGACAGGCGGAGCACTAAAAAAAGAGCAATTGGCTTCTCTAGTTAATCAGCCTTTACTTAAATATTTTTAATAAATAAGGACCCAAGGTTTACCAATCATAATCTGCATCAGCTGTACACAATATTTCAGCTTTCAGTCTTTATGTTTTTGGAGAAGAAGATAAAATAGTTTTTTGGGGATGGACAGGGGTCACTGGCTCATGATATATACAGTGGAACCTCGTTATAAGGCAAACCACTGCTACGCGATTTGCAAAACAGCACGGTAAGGATGTGTCCCCCAATTATTTTTATCACGGTACAGGGGTAAATGAGTTACTATATCTGTTGTGAATATTTTTTTCATTTTCTATTTCAGCCATAGACATTACAAATATCAGAAAGAAAAAGTGTAAATAAAAAATTATAATCACAAAATGTATCAATCTTTTTTTGTTCATATTCAGTAAAATTTTCCCTAATCAAGAGTAAATATTTACTTTAGTTCATGGGTGACTTGGGTTCCATAGTAAATCATAATTCACATCAGCACCATAAAAAAAGAAGTGCTTCGTAAATCATCGGAACATCTGTGAAAAATAGAGCCATTGGCTCTGTAGCTCATCAGGCATCATATCAAGTTTGCTTTATACAGGCCAGATGAGCTAAAAATGAAACTGATGTTACCTATTGCAAGAAAACCTATAAAAAAATTACAAAACAAATGCACGATTTCGGAATAAATTTCCTTACCTAAATGATTTATTATTATTCAACACTTTCTAGATCGCCAATATCAGACAGTGAAAGAAGTCCACACTAAAATATCCAAGGAGAAATAAATTTGCCATAGACTGTAATCTAAAGGAGAAAAATAGGTTCTTAAGATTGTGACCCCTGTGACCCTATTTGGGGTCATGGGTTCACAAAATCTACAGTTTAGAATCCCCATTGGCCAAGGAGTCTGCACATATAATTTCAGCTCTCTAGAACTTTTGGAACTTGAGAAGAAGATGAAAATAGTTGTTTAAGGTTGTGACCCCTGTGACCCTATTTGGGGTCACAGGGTCACTAAAGTTACAAATTAGAATCCCCATTGTCCAAGGAGTCTGCACATATCATTTTTAACTATCTACTATTTTGGAACTGTAGAAGAAGATGAGAATTGGATTTTAAGGTTGTGACCCCTGTGACCCTATTGGGGTCATGGGGTCACGAAATCTACAATTAAGAATCCCCATTGGCCAAGGAGTCTGCACATATCGTTTTTTCCTCTCTAGTCCTTTTGGAACTGGAGAAGAAGATGAAAATAGGTTTTTAAGGTTGTGACCACTGTGACCCTATTTGGGGTCACAGAGTCACCAAAGTTACAAATTAGAATCCCCATTGGCCAAGGAGTCTGCACATATAATTTGTAACTGTCTAGTCCTTCTGGAACTGGAGAAGAAGATGAAAATAGGTTTTTAAAGTTGTGACCCCTGTGACCCTATTTTGCGTCATGGGGTCACGAAATCTACAATTAAGAATCCCCATTGGCAAATTAGTCTGCACATATCGTTTTTAACTCTCTTGTCCTTTTAGAACTGGAGAAGAAGATGAAAATAGGTTTTTAAGGTTGTGACCCCTGTGACCCTAATTTGGGTCTCAGGGTCACCAAAGTTACAAATTAGAATCCCTATTGTCCAAGGAGTCTGCACATATAATTTTTAACTCTCTACTCCTTTTGGAACTGGAGAAGAAGATGAAAATAGGTTTTTAAGGTTGTGACCCCTGTGACCCTATTTGGGGTCACAGAGTCACCAAAGTTACAAATTAGAATCCCCATTGGCCAAGAAGTCTGCACATATCATTTCTAACTCTCTAGTCCTTCTGGAACTGGAGAAGAAGATGAAAATAGGTTTTTAAAGTTGTGACCCCTGTGACCCCATTTGGGGTCACAGGATCACCAAAGTTACAAATTAGAATCTCCATATGCTAAGGTATCTGTACACAAAATTTCAGCTCTCTAATGTGTATGGTTCATGAGGAGAAGTCGAAAGTGTCAAAAGTTTATGGACGGACGACGGACGGACAGACAACGGGCCATGCCATAAGCCCATCTGGACTTTCAGTCCTGATGAGCTAAAAATCACACGTGGTTGCTAAACTTCCCCCCATATTTGTTTACTAAAGACCACGCCATTATTTTTCAGGGGTTGAACTTTAAGAACTATAACAAATAATTAAAACCATTAAAAATAGAACCATTGGCTCTGTAGCTCATCAGGCTTCATCATCAATTATGCTGTAGAGTGTGGCCAATGTGATTCCCCCTTTGTAGAGGCCACAGGGGCACCAATCATAAAATTAAGTATATAGGCAGTTTCAGTTTTCTAGGCCTTATACTTCAGGAGAAGAAGATGAAAATAGATTTGAAGGACGTTCCTGTTGCCTTAATTAGGGGCAACTAGGTCACCAAAGCTGCAATTCATAATCCTCACTAGTCAAGGAGTCTGTACACAAAGTTTCAGCTTTCTAGGCCTTATGCTTCTGGAAAAGACGATGAAAATAGGTTTTTAGACCATGGCATCTGTGGCCCTTATTAGGGGCACAGGGCAACCAAAGCTACAATTTATAATCCTCACTTGCCAAGGAGTCTGTACACAAAGTTTCAGCTTTCTAGGCCTTATGGTTCTGGAGAAGAAGATGAAAATAGGTTTTTAGGGTGTGGCCCCTGTGGCCCTTATTAGGGGTCACAGGGTCACCAAAGCTACAATTTATAATCCTCACTAGCCAAGGCGTCTGTACACAAAGTTTCAGCTTTCTAGGCCTTATGGTTCTGGAGAAGAAGTCAAAATTCCACAAAGTTTACGAAAGGACGGACGCCGGACACCATGCCATGCCATAAGCCCATAGGGCCTTACAGGCCAGATGACAGGCTAAAAATTCAATGAGAGAAGCATTATTAATTATATCAAAAATTCTGTATCAGCACAAAAAAAAATTTAAAATTTTTTTAAGTTATAAAGTGAAAATCCTATTGTCCTATCATAATATCCATCACCCCTTGCCCTCATCATGATGGACACCTCCAAAATCCATGATGCAGATTTATTTTATTTATTAGGTCCAATAAAAGTTTGAAACTATCCTAAAATAAATGGTATTCACAAACTTTTAGGTAGAATTGTCGTAAAAAAAATCAGATGTTTTATTTCTTTTAGTATATTGTATCTATATATCCCCTCTGTAGAAATGAAATATTTATCTTGAACATCGCGGCGCATTGGAGTGAACCTTCCCTGGCATATGTCGTGTGACAAAAGCTTATCTTTGGTGTCATAGATATCACACCAATGTTATGGTATTGATAACAGCCTTCCAAAAAAGTATTTATTTCTCTCTTAAAATACTGATATTTATGTTATATTTCGTATGATGTTTATATTATTGTAACTGTTAAAAATTCTGATCTCGAATAATCTCGAGAGATTTCTTAAAGGGGTTGTCGATGAAAGCGCCTGTTTTGATTTTATCTTGACGATCGCGCTTCACTCACAGCTCGGAATGAAAACATGTCTCCCATGTCCCGCGATATATCGAGGTTCCACTGTATATATACTTATTCCCATACGCAAAGAAGTCTGTACTTGAGGTCTCTGCTTTCTTTGGCTTTTGAAGAAGATGAAATAGATTTAAAAGCATAGCCTGTGTGGCCCTTAAAAGGTGTCACAGGGTCATAGAATCTATAAATAATGATTCTTGTTACCAAAGGAGGCTGTACACAAGTTCAATGATTTCCCAAGTCTAGAGAAGAAGAAGATGGACAGATGGACACATGATGGATGCTAGGAAATGCAATAACCCATCAACAAAGAGGATGAATACTTATAGCTTTGATTCATACCTCAACATCGAATTGTAATTCAGCAATTCTGTTCTTCAAATCAAGAATAACTTCAGCATTCACCTCATTCTCAACATCTGAAAATACAAAGAAACAGGCAATAGGATTCATTAAATTTTCCTTTGACCTTTGTCCTATGGCATCTGATGTATCAAACAAACAATTAGTATTTCAAATTTAAACAAATGTTCTGAACATATTTAATGATATCTCAAAACTGCTTTGTGTGGCTTGTGTAAAAATATAAATATGCATATGTGTTGTTATTTGTATTTATATTGTATTGTATAGGATTATCCTTCCATAGTATTTAATTCTTATTGTTAGGTTTTACATGTATCATGTCAGGCTCTGTAGCTGTAATGCCAGAATAATTACTCAGCACTGCCAACGAAGAACTAGCAATACAGGCTTTGTGGTGAAAAACCATTAATCAACTTGAGAGAAACAAAGATGATACCGAAGAGCAAAGATTGATGAAATGATAGACAGTTGGATGCTAAAAAAATGACCTTCAGGCCCGACGTGGCATGTTTATAAACATACGTAATTAAACTTAAAAACATACTTTTGACATAAATACCTTTCACTTTGAGTTCTGGACTGAAGGACATGAGATCAGTAGATGCTATTGTTAGAGGTCTAATATGTTGCCTCCTTGATGAGGATGACCCTGGAGCACACATAGAATCCTGGGTCAAGATTTTCACACCTTCTTTTGGCACTGGCGGAGCTGGTCTTTGGGGGACAAATGGTGACTGATGTTTTATGAGAGGCCTTTGGCAGAAAGTTTCAGAAAGATTTTCTGCTGCATCTTGTCTGTAAGCTTTATTTATGAAACCTTTTTTGTTTATTGACTGTCCCTTTGAAACATTCTCAATTATCTGGCCAGCATCTTTCGAAACTGGTTTTCTACTTTTTGAAGGATCATTGTCCCCTGTGTTGAATTGTCTTTTATCAGTTGAAAACATGCCTTCAATGGAAGCTCCACTTATTGACAATGCAGAATCTTTTGATACAATTGGATTATACAATTTTCTGCTCGGTTTGGGTAATATCTTAGGTTTTGGCATTAGTTTGGGCTTCCCACCTGATTGTTGTTCTATGTCAGCTTTCACGGAAAAATCTTGCACACTTTCTTTATTGTCATTCTTTTTCATCAACATTTCGAGCTTTTCATTTTCAGTGTTCACATCTTTAACAGGCAAGGTATTTTCTGTTCTGTTTTCAACAAAAGATACTTCAATTGGACCTTCTCCAATTTCTTGAATGTGATTGAGAGGCACTAGTCCAATATTTCCCAAATCATCTTCAGCTTTAATCCAATTTTCATCCATTGTTTCAAGAATCATTACAGTATCTCCTTCTTGAACTTTAAGGTCACCACTAACTCTTGTATCAAAACTATGCAAAACTAATCCAATACGACAGCAAGCAGCACTTCTTGCATCAGTAATACCAACTTCTCCCACTCTCACACATTTTTCAGGTACTTCTGCATGATCTACATTTGCTTCACTCTTTTGTGCAGTGTATGGACAGTCAACAATAATTTCCACATACGATGCAGGGAATAACCCTTGTTTACCATCCAATTCCCCTTCTATCCAGTCATCATCAACATGCTGGATCAGAGTTACTATTTCGTTGGGCATGAAAGACAACTCGTTTTGGGATTGTCCTTGAAAAGAATATATACTTCTTGCATATGGTGTAATTTCTGTGTCATAAGAACGGGTATTTTCACTTGAAAACGATATTGTTTTCAAAAATGCAACTTCTCTTTCTTCGTGGGTATCATTACAATGTCCAGCAAGTTGTAATTTAGTTTCTTCAGTTGCCAAAGACCTTGAATGATCATCTGATATTTTCACACATACTGACGAGACAAGGCCTTCTTTACCATCTAAATTTCCCAAGTACCAATCTTTATCAATTACTTGAGTTACCAAAATCATGCTTCCAGCTGTAAAAGCAAGCTCTCCCTCTAGCTGTGGCACCACATCAACGACTGCCTGCACCATAAAGACACCAGAAGTTTGT
Organism: Steromphala cineraria; assembly: GCA_916613615.1. Taxonomy (NCBI): domain Eukaryota; kingdom Metazoa; phylum Mollusca; class Gastropoda; order Trochida; family Trochidae; genus Steromphala; species Steromphala cineraria. The sequence goes on along the minus strand of OU744736.1, from coordinate 36,918,105 downwards.
TCCTCAAGTGGTGATTCAATGATTTTGGAGTCGTCAATTAGACCGATTTTGAGCTCATTAACACATGCGAGTGGAAATATTCCAATTCTGTCATCTTTGATTCCCCTGCACCAATTTTCATCCACTTGATCAAGGCCTTCTATGATATCACCTGCAACACAAGGCAAAATTAGCATACCTTGAATTCCCAAGCCCATAGTTTTTAGCATTAAAAGCACTCTGGACAAAAGCCCTTTCCCAATAATTGACCGCCGCCAATGAGCCGGTTATGAAATGGATGTTACAGTTAACAAGGTCCAGCAAGTCGGACTGGGCACCGACCTAGCACATTAATTAGCAAGGCAATGCCCAGACAATCAGACGTCACTGTCATGTACAAATTTGTTGGTCACCTAGCTAGACATATATTGTCGCTGATTGGGATGACAAGTTAGTCAGGGTCTGGACCACCTGGACAGATATGTCACTGGTTACGTCATATGACTAGAAGTTTAACAGTTTACTCGCACCGCCGTTTTTTTATTGTTATAGACACCCAATGTCCAGTCACCATAAAAGACACAATCATATCAATGTACTGAATGTAAATGAGTCGTTATCAAAATATGTCCAAATTCTTGTCCGTCTAATATAATTATTACCATGGTTTGTTTTTTACAAAAATAATTTGGTCTTGATTTAGATATAGTGTTATACTATCTATTTACTTATTACTGAGAAAAATTTGCATATAATTAATTTTATTTTGAACAACTAAATCACCTAAAATTGCCAATTTTTGCGTGTCCGCGGGTTACCCCCTGTCCACATTTTTTCCTAAATTAAATATTATTGCAAAAATTACAAGATTTTTTCCCATTTATATGTGTCAATGACATATTAAACATCATATAATTTGTGTAAAATGGGCAGTATTATAATAATTTATGTCTTTAAATTGCATTTATATCTGTGTCCGTAAAATTATGTCATTCCTGTAACAAGTTACTGAAAATGAACTAGATTAGCGTTTGCGGGATACCGCAAAAGCAGAGCAGCCCCGGAACTTTGGGTTTCGCCTTACCCTGTTCCGCCTTTTACAGGCCTCACCAAATTGGGAATTTTCTCGTGACCTTGACCTCAAGGTCACACAATCAATGAACACATTTCATTGGGTATAACATTGTAATGAAATAAAGTGTTAAAAATTAAATTAATCCATTTTCTCCATATATGTTGACCTTCTGTGACCTTGACCTTCGACAGTTAGTACCCAAAACTTTTTGAAAATGTTGTACTTCTCAAGAGATAATATATACAAAATCTAAACTTCATAGCACAAAAACTTTTCAAGTTATTGTGTTTACAAGGAATTGCAATAACTCATATCTCATGACCTTGACCTTTGACCTTCAAGGTCACACAATAATTGAATACTTTTTATTGAGTATAACAATCATGTATTGATTAAAAGTGATCATAGTTAAAATTAAACATTTTCGCTAAACCATGCTTAAGTCATGACCTTGCTGTGACCTTGACCTTTGACGGATTGTAGCCAAAACCTTTTCAAAAATTTTTACTTTTCCAAGGATGGTATATACCAAGTTAGAGCTTCATAGCACAAAAACTTTTCAAGTTATCGCGTTTACAAAGAGTTTTGTGGTGATTTTATAACTCGTGACCTTGACCTTTGAACTTGAAAGTGAACATGTCATAATGATTCCCTGGAAGTATTAACATTTAGACATGTTCATGAGTTCTGAAAAGCTAAATGGGATAAAGTTATACCCCAATTTAGTGCATTTTGTAATAACTCATATCTCATGACCTTGACCTTTGACCTTCAAGGTCACACAATCATTGAACACTTTTTATTGAGTATAACAATCATGTATTGATTAAAAGTGTTCATAGTTAAAATAAAGCATTTTCGCTAAAACATGCTTACGTCATGACCTTGCTGTGACCTTGACCTTTGACGGATTGTAGCCAAAACCTTTTCAAAAATTTTTACTTTTCCAAGGATGATATATACCAAGTAAGAGCTTCATAGGACAAAAACTTTTCAAGTTATCGCGTTTACAAGGAATTCTTAGAGTGAATACATAGCTCGTGACCTTGACCTTTGACCTTGAAAGTGAACGTGTCAAAATCGTTCCCCCGAGGTATGAGTATAGTAAGGTATGAATAAGAGTTCTGGAAAGCTTAGGGGAAAAAAGTTATAGCTAGTAGTACGAGTGCGGCGGCGGCGGCGATGGAAACTGCACAAAAACTGATAGCAGCCCCGTCCTTAGACGGGGCTGCTAGTAACAATGAAGGATCTCATCATACCAACTACCCATCTTTCTTTACGCTGTTTTTAATATATTTAAGTTGAAAATACACTGTATACCCAACTAGCAAACAAATGAAATTATTATGGAAATTGTTGATATTTCACAGAATTTCGTTTAAGTCAGTGTTGTAACAGGACTGACATTAGAATCTACCGAACAAGAAAAACATTTATATGTTACCATACTTTTATGACATTTCAGAAAAAATCATTAGTTTGAAATAATATATTTTCAATTATTGCCTTCCAGGTTACAAAATGGGTTTATCTTATGCTGAAAGACAGAGAAATATCCTTAACATAGAGGCCAGTTAAATGACAGAGTTACTTGAAAGTCGAAAAGAGAAGATATCCAAATGAGAAAAGTAATGGAAAGAAAAGAACATAAAGGAGAAGACTGATAGAGAAAAGCGTCATCGAAGAAAAAATGGAGGAAAGCGCAAAAAAAACACATTCTGGTATAATGTTTAAAATGTCATTCCTATAACGTTAAGTCCAGGTCATTCCTGTAACAGTCTCTTTAGGGGTTAAGATGTGGGCTATCTGAATTCAATTTTTTAATAAAAGTTGTTGTTTGCTGTTAAATATCAACTTAGTTTTTAATGATCACACTAAGCAATGCATTCATACCTAAATCAATCATATTCTAGCATTTTTGTTTCAAAATGTCATTCCTATAACAAGAAAAGTCATTCCTGTAACAGCCTCTTTAGGGGTGAAGATGTTGGCTTTCTGAATTTTTTTTTAAAATAAAAGTTGTTGTTTGCTGTTAAATTTAATCTTAGTTTCAAATGATGACACTAAGCAGTGCATTCATATCTAAAACAATCATATTCTGGGATTATTGATTTCTAAATGTCATTCCTATAACAAGTCTAGGTCATTCCTGTAACAGCCACTTCAGAGGTTAAGATGTGGACTATCTGAATTCTTTTTTGTTTTAATTGAAGTTGTTGTTGACTATTAGATTTCACCTTAGTTTCAAATGATGAGACTTGAACAGTGCATTTATATATTAATAACTGATATTCTGGTATTTAGTCCAAAAATGTCATTCCTATAACAAGAATAAGTCATTCCTGTAACAGTCAATTCATATTTTATGCAATGAAATGTCTTAATATTTGATTGTTTCCTATTACTTTCTTAAAGGATAAATAAGACCACAGTGTATTCCTATCCAAATTACTAATATCATATGTAATATGATCCATTATGTCAGTCCTGTAACACAAAAAAGTCATTCCTGTAACACCAATATCAAGATATTCTTAATTCATATCTTGTTTATCATATTTCTCATTAAATGTTCAGTGTTTGGTTTGTCTTAAATAATAGCCATGCAAATTGAGTTGCTGTTGACAACAATGAAGTGATGAATGTTTTCAGAAACAAATGTCAGTCCTCTAACATTTTAAGTCATTCCTGACTGTTATAGGCATTTATTGAGCTTAAACTTAACACAAGAGAGAAAAATTATATCAATTTTGTGCTTGTGTATGTAAATTGTGTTCCTTTGAGAATGTGGAAAGGAATTTTTTTGAAAAAAAATCTTTTTAAAGAAAACTGTCATTAAAAATTATATTGTCTATGTGACCAAAATTCAACATTGGTGGTCCTTAAACTTCATAAATCTACATATGACATTTTTAACAACATAGAGTTGTGTTATAAGGTTAAATCAGGATGAAATGTATAATATATGCTTAAAAGGTATCCAGTAGAGAAGCATTTTATCTAGATATAAACAAAACAAAATTGTTACAGGAATGACATGCTAGAGCTGGGAAAATATTTCAATTAGCGTTTTAAAAAAAATTAAAAGGCTCAAAGTTTGCATTTATATATTCTTAAGTGTTATTGTTATTGTTGATTACATTTCTGAAAATAAAAATTGTGTTCAAAGCAATAAATTTTGATTTTTTTTGTTGTTATCTGAAATTCGGAAGAATTTTGATAATGACTCAAATACAATAATTCGCTTACCAACTTCTAATGATATATAACACTATCTTCGCAATTAATTTAAGTTACTCATATTCTTTTTAATCCATGAGAGTCTTATCGAGTTGCGTTTGTGAAAATGAAATTCGATGAGACATTACTGTTGATTAATATATATTAAGGGAGTGATTATTATTCGATCAATTTAAAGACGTACATACTGAAGAATTTTAACTGCTCCATTTTCAAAAGTTGACAATAGTAGCGCACATTCATTTAAAATCCGGCCCGACGTGAAACAGTACCTGGAGAAACATTTCCTCCTCGGATTGCAAAAACATATATATATAATGCTCAAACAGTTCACTTTGACATATCTAGGATGGGAAAATATCAATGTTTTCTATCTAATATGTGTATTATTATGAAACAAAATGAATGTTACTGTTATCATCAATGCATGATAAAAATATTGTTTCTTTCCTTCCTAGTCAACTTTGTGAATTTTTTGTTTAATGTTTTTCACTTTGAAGAATTATTGATCAGTAAACAAACAATATGATTTGACAGAACATTCAAAATTGTAAGAAAGAATATTGTACTTTAATTAGGTACAAATTGTATTTTAGCAACATGCAACTGCTTACATCTGTTACTCAATCCTTTTGTTTTCTATTTAAGTAGATTAGCCTATATATCATTTGACATGCCTCACAAATTATAACTTAGTCATGTTAATGTACATATGAGTGGTAAATATGAAATTAAGCTTTTTTATGCTAGTTTGCCAATCCGTTAATATACTATTTCATGAATATTGTTTAAGTGTTTGAATCACAAATTTTGTATTTGAATTTGAAAATTTTAATCTCGATGCGTTCCAATAAAACAGTATGATGGTTACATTTTCTTTCACTGGGTCCTCCGAGATGAGGAAACTTTGATGAATTAAACAAGTTATGGGTGCATTAAAAAAGCTAAAGACTGATGTCAAGTCACGATACTCTCCTTTATTATGTGTTCACCATAGTGCATCTGATTGAGTATCGCGTTTGTACGGCAAGTTGCGCAAAGCAAACATCGCTGAGTAGGGATAACGCTAATTGAGATTGCCTACTCAATGTGACCTAATTAATTCTCGCTTTCCCTTGTTTTATTCAGCCACCCAGAGTACCTTTAAGTAATTTGAAATCATATCAATGAATGAGGATAATTTTTTATTTACATAGCTGAATCATGCTTACACGATCAAGAGGTCAGCACATATAACACTCCTTTTTTTATGTGGTTATGACCACAAATATTGTTTTTGAGTTGAAGACAGGAACAAGGCCAAGTCTTGAATTATTGTTACAAATCCAACACACAGTTAACGTAGTTAACGTAGTAACGGAGTTTTTAGGTTTTGTATAGTTATGCTTCGGAAGCAATTTCAGACGGATGGAAGGACACGTTAAGAACAATAAACCTTGTTCTATCAGAGGTATTAAAATGTCTGCCATGAAAGAAATTCATTCTTTATTTCTCATACGAAGCACCTAAATTCCAATTTCGAGTAGAAAATGTAGTAATATTAAGTTTATAATTTTGAGCCCCCAGCTAAACCTTCTAAGACTTAACAGCGATGTCTCCCTGCCGTCCTTAGCTATCTTACTTCTTGCATGAGCATTTTGTATTGTTCACATACAGTTTCCAAAAGATATCTTAATCTGCTTAAGAATACAAAATCTCAAAGGAACAGTCACCTCTCATTATGCATAAATCCCCATCTTGTGTTGATCGGAAGTCATCAATGACAGCAAACATGTTCTTGTTGCATGCATCAGCAGGTAATGTTACTTCCTCAACAAAAGCTGCCGGGAACCTTCCTTCTACACCATTAAGAAATCCACACAGCCAGTTTTCATCAATTCTCTTTATAATTTTAACAATGTCTCCTTCCAAAATGGTTATTTCTCCTTTCTGACTTGTTTGAAAGTCATGTATCACCCTCACAAGCTGACCAACTGAAGGCATCATCTACAAAATAAACAATCATCATAACTTTCTGGTCAAAAGATTTCATCATGAATATATATATTTCCATCCAAAAAAACTTCAAATTGTGACATAAGAAGAAGAGTAAAGTCAATCAATTAAAAAAGACCTTTAAAGTGACAGTAGCACGTTTTTTGATAATTTTATACTTCAAATATTTCATGGAGTAATTTAAGGTAATGCTTAATGTATTTATTTGATAGTGTCAAAAATCACATTACACAAACCAATCATCCATAGTCAGAGGACAAAATATGTAGATTCACAAAAAATCCATTAGCGGCCATTTTGTATGAACACCTCTAATTCATTTTGTGTAAGAAAAGGGAATCGCTTGGCTAAACTTTATGCCTTAAAGTCTTGAAAGTGACATGGATCAGAAAGTTAGTCACTAAAGATCCCAAATTGAAATGTATTTTATGTGCCACTTATTCTAAATATATTGAATTTGACAAATATGGCAACAAGTTTTTGAAGAAAATTTTTTGTAACCTTGACCACAGGGGGTACTCGACTGTACAGGTAAAGCGGAAGTTGCACCTCTGCAACGTCCAATTCCTCACTGTACAGTGAAAACAGAACAACCCCGACTCCACGTTCACGGTTAGTTCTAGTAATATTCACCTTATGAGAGTTGAAACGTGTAAAAGATGAAACTTTTAAGTATTTCTCTACATATTTCTAAAGGCATAATTACGATAATGTTTCAATTCTTGTCATACTTGCCCATTGCAAGTGACTGCCCGTTTGAAGCTAATGTAGCGATCGCGAAATTGACTGTTTAACTCCTGGTGCGGACTATGTAGAGGTCATTTGATGATTGTTGTAACTTATACAGTAAAATAATGTGTATTCAAAAGCCCATGTGGTGTATCAATGTTTATTTTCATTACATTTAAAGAGAAACAAGACAAAATATAGACTGTACGCCCTGATGGACGTTGCACCGGCACTGTACAGTTACATATAATAACAGTTATACTGTAAGGGGAGTTGGTACGTTATGATACATGTCCCCAATACATTAAACGGCCAGTTCGAGCGCGTTTTCACCGATAAGCTTAGGCTGCTAACGAAGCTATTTTTATACACAGCGCGTCATTTGTTTAGCAGATCTATAAATAGAATGAGAAATGTCCCTTCCCATAATGAAATGTAGTGTGCAGGGAATTCTGGGTGGGACCTATGTTTTCAGGTCCCATCAAAATTCGTCAATGGCCCTTCGTTTTTTAAAAACAGTCACTACGTTAATATCATGGAATTTACATTGTTATATGTGTAAAAGGGTCATTTCATCCTTAGAAAAATCTTTGTCGTGTGAACAACAGTAAAATCAGTTGCATTTAGGCCTCTTGCAGTGACATGTCAACTCATGATTGTAAAGCAAATTTTAAAAATGTTTATCCAGTTAAAAATCCGTAAATTTATTGTACATTTCAGGTTATTTCATTTATTTTACTTTTCAGGCTACATGTATGGAGTGTACCTACTGTTCCTGATGGCGACATTCCATTGCTACTACTGCAGTACAGTTTCGGACTTTACAAATGTTATTCAACATACTATTGAGGCTCACCCAACAAATGTTTTAAAGATTCGACAGAGGATTTTGGATTGTGATACCGGAAAGATAAAACTACAGTCAAAAAACTTTCAAAACATTGTGCCATCGGATTTACTCAACTAAATAAAACATGTATTCCTGATCCTGAGTTGAATTTGGACTTATTTTTCATAAGAGTTTCTCATTAAACTGACTTAGTTTCATATTAAAATAAACATCTCAGCGTTAATGGTTATATTAGATGAGTAACATTACAAGATAATATCCCTGGTGGGAGGGTATTATCTGGGGATGGAGGGCCTTATAAACGTAAGTAGGGCCCTCATGTCAGGGTATTATCTGAGCTTATGAGGCCCTCTCATACGCATGAGGGAAGAGGCACGGGGATAAAGACTGAAGAAAACAGGTATTAAAACTACGGTGAAGTATATAATTGCACATAACAGTTTAACGTAGCAATATTTATCTTCCGAAAATGTATTAACATCATAGCATTTATTGTCGCATAACTTTATAAATAAAAGTAGTTTGTATCTTCAATTTTATATGAACACATTCATCAATATCCGCCCGAAACTATTATGCATGTAAGTTCTGAACAGTGATTGATTGATTGCGTTGGTGTTTAGTGCCGCTTGAGCAATATTACAGCCATTAGTGGCGTGTGGATTTAAATGCAATCCTTATTTTATAAACATATGACAGTTCTCGGTTACTCTGTAAATGCGCAACTTCCCGTACAGTCAGCATCCGAGACAGTCGCAACGTCCCTTCAGCGTACAGTTTAATTTTAGTCCAAATATTTGGCCCAAACAGTCAGAAATGCTTGATTGGGCATTTATATAACGATATCCACATTCTATCAACATATGAAAGGTTAATTTGAATGACTCCGTTCATCTAAATTGCTGTGATTGGCAAATTTAGACAAATTCTTGTTAGGCTTTCGAACGCGATCTCAAGGACAGCTGAAAATCATTATTATACAGAGACCGAAGTTATGTTACATTATAAATGCAGTAGTTTACAAAGCAGTAAAGCTTCATCGGTCCACCAAGACAGTTTAAATCTGTTATAAACAACGTATTAACTAGAACTAACCGTGAACGTGGAGTCGGGGTTGTTTTGTTTTCACTGTACAGTGAGGAATTGGACGTTGCAGAGGTGCAACTTCCGCTTTACCTGTACAGTTGAGTACCCCCTGTGTTGACAATCCCTTCTGGATTGACTGTTTTAATGCTTTTTTTGACTTCTCAAGGAAAATCAAACCTGTTAACTTTCAAGAGTTTTTGTCTGAGCATATATTTTATTTTATAGCAACATTCTTGTTAGTAAGAAAACAGTCTTTTATGAAAGTTGGTTTTCCAAAGGTATTACTCAAATTAGTGATCTTGTTTATGACCATGGAGATTATCTGTCTCTCAATGTATTTAAACAACATGTAACCCCGAGGGGGTACACAATGCAGAAATGGATACAGAAAGGTATGATGAGATAACATCGATATTTTGTTTGTTCAAAAACATGCGCAAAATAGTCATTTAATGACTTTGAAAACAAACATAATATCTTCAGTCTGTAAAACTTCTCTCAGCCAATCATAACCTGCCACATCACATCGCCCTTTCTCGCCTAACTGGTCAGACTATTGCTATTGTTTACAGTATTGAGTCAAGCGGTCACTTACTTACTTGGCGTATAATTACTATACAAACAAAGAAAACAACTTTCCAGTATGACGGTTAGTTAGTGAGACATATAATGAAGACATTTACTAATTTTGGTTGAATCTTTTTGACTGTTGATAGCTTAATCACGGCTTCTACAGAGGGATCTAAAGTCAATTCATCAATGAGACTACATGGTATGTCATAGCCCTGTCATAGAACTATGTTTCGCATATCTATTTTAAAAAAAGAAACGGGGTATATGTTTATATTTATGCCGCTCCCTAACAAAATAGTGACGTAACGTAAACATGGACAGATCAGTACACATATCATATACAGTGACAGTATTGAAACAACGATTTTCGAAAACATACAACAAAGCAATTAAATGCTAAGGTTATATCTTCATTAATGGTATAAACATAAGGATATTTGCACACCCTTAGGATGCCTATAAGCCATGTGTGCAATTTAAACTAAATCCATTGAACGGTTTTTGAGGAGAAGTGGATAAACAACACCCCCTATCACACTACTATGAGCTTTCACTTGCCCCAAAATTCACCTAAGTTCAACATGACAGAAATTTGAAAAAAAAAATAAAAATTGAAAAACAAAATATGAGATGCACACCCTTAAGATGCCTAAAAGCCATGTGTGCGATTTCAACTAAATCTGTTGAATGGTTTTTGAGGAGAAGTGGATAAACAATACCCTGTACAGAGTGGTTACGTACATATGTATGTATATTCCCTGAAATTTTCAGGGATTATACATATTCCCTGATAAAAGTCAGCAAATATTATACATATTCCCTGAATGCTTATAAATGAGATACCAACACAGTTTACAGTTGTTTTCTTTATTACATTCCAACCCTAAACGACATGTCATCAGTTGTACCAAAAGAAACATCTCATGACATTTCTGATGTTTTCATCAAACTTATTTATAACATCATAAAATAACTAGACACAGTTGTTTCAGATATTTGTCATCAACACAGGGTATAAATTGTACAAAATGCCATATGCATGTATCGCATGAAACTTCTGACATGGATATCTGACTAACTTTTGTTTTTACAGGAGAGTGAGGGGTGACACCTTGAATTACACTTGACACCAGACTTGTAGCACTTGCATTTATTTGTTTGACATCTTTTTGTCCCAGCACAGTTACATTTGGCAAATCCCTGTCCATTACATATCGATTCAGACTGAACAGCTGATCTCAGAGACACAGTACAGTCGGTAGACATGTCGGTCAGATTGTACAGCGTCAAACACGTCAAACTGGTTGCGGAAATACTTCCCACTCAGGATTCCAGCTCTCACAGCAATAGTGTACATGTCAGTGTCACTAATGTCAGTCACAACACCAATCAAATTGCGAGGATCAGCTCTACCTCTATCTACTGCGGGAATTGAGATTGTTACATTGTCACCAACTTCCACTTCTGACAGCACAACTTTACTTCTTTTCACCATCTTCTCAGCTTGTTGCAACTGGGATTCTGCAGCACGCTTCCTCTAGGTCTGAATTTCTTTTTGTCGGGTTTCAATGACATCTTGAGTTGGTGCTGGTTCTGTGTCTGGTTCTGTTGTTTGAGTTGGTGCTGGTTCTGTGTCTGGTTCTGTTGTTGGAGCTGGGGAGATGATGTTGAGCAGATCTTCTTCAGTTTGGAGTCTGGATATGATCTCTGCTGGAAGACTGGATGTTGTAAGGCCGACCTTTGCATCGGAACCGAGAAGAGCAGCAAAGAGAGTTCTCTTGATACCACAATGATAACTTGAGTTCTTCTGAAACTGGACAAATTTCAAACCAACAATCCATTCAGTTGTGTTGTTGTCGGATAACCAGGCAGTGAGCATATCCTTTACATCGCAGTTGGCTTTCTCTACAGAACCTTGAGACTGTGGATGTCTGGGCTTGTGAATTCTGACCCATTGTCACTTTGGAGGATAGATGGAGCGCCTAGCATCAAAAATATGTCTAACAACTGAAATGCAACTTCGACTGCACGTTTAGATGTCAGCGCTCTGAGAAGAGAAAACTTGGTGAGATGATCTTGATAATGCGTAATCCATTTGTACTGTCCGTGACACATCGATTGCATATCTATCAGGTCAACTTGGGCTCTGGCTCCAAAATCTGTGGAGGTGATGGGCTTCACAACAACACCTTTGGTTGTGGTTCTCTTTTTCTTCTGTTGACAGGGAACGCAGGAAGATTTGAAGATAGTCACAGCTTCTTGGGTGATGTTGGCATACTTCTTGCTGAGTTCTTTCATCATTTTATCCCTTCCACCATGACATGTTGCAATGTGGGCTTTCTGGATGATGTCAAAGCTATGTTCAATAAAGGCAAAATATACTGGTTCTTCACTACCATCTCTCTTGCGAATCAGCTTCTTCACGTCACCACATTCAAGAACTTCATACTTCTTTAGTAAGTAGTACTGGTGTGGAGACTTCTTGCTTGAAGAATTAGCATCAAGCAACTCACTCACGATCTTCTGGTAATCATCTTTGGGAATGAGGACGTGCTTGTTGACAGTGTGCGTCTGATACAGTTCAGATAACTTCATTAAGCAGCAGTAAATGGTATGTTATGAAAGCAGAAAACACCTGTTTACGCATTAATCCCCTTCTTTAAACAAACAATCTAGAATGAAACAGTTTAACAACAACACTAATTGTTATGTAAACAAACACTAACAATAGTGATTGTTTAAAGCACTAAACAAACACTAGTAGCAAACATTGTCATCACAACAAACAGAGATCACTTCAGGTATGCACCAATTGGTAAGAAAACTCATCCTTCTCTAAACCTACGTATTAAAATAGCCATGATTAAAGGTAGTTCTTTGATCACAATAATTAATTTATGCATTAATTAGTCCGAAAACTAATGACTCTCTCAATATAAGTATTTATCAAGCAACGATAAAAGACAGTTCTTTGATCTCATTAATTCAGTTATACACTAATTAGTCGGGAAAAATCCCTAACAATAGGGAACATGTGTAATATTTAATGGCTATTATCAGGGAATATTTCATAATGTTAAAAATTATATCAAAATAAGATCATTTATTATAAACTATGTTTCATACATGCATATGTTTGATGCATGCATTTGTGTATGTGGTAACATGTTAAGGTATAATAGATGAAGAAAACAACTGTAAACTGTGATGGTATCTCATTTATAAGCATTCAGGGAATATGTATAATATTTGCTGACTCAGGGAATATGAAACAATCACAATTATTGTTAGTAATTATAAGAAAACTTACCTCTAAACCAACATTGACTTATTTCTCTCTTTTGGAGAGATCGTACAGAGTGTGAATAAAAATAATTTTTTTAGTGGTCTGCGTGTTGTTATTTGAGTTACCTCCCTTTTGAATTATCTCCCTTGGATTTTCAAACTCAGCTGTCATTCTTTTCGTACAGAGAGATGGATAACGGGGAGGAGGGAGGGAGTAATTCGTTGGTTTAGAGGTAAGTTTTCTTATAATTACTAACAATAATTGTGATTGTTTCATAATTATTGCGAAAACAGTTACCTCTAAACCAACATTGACCGAATACCACGTAAGGAGGAGGGTATCCAGACCCGTTAAGGGTATTTAAAATTGATGATTTATCCCAATTATAAGCGTAAATTAACGCTAAACTTCCCAATCAGGGAGATAATTATTGAGAATAACGGTAAATTCCGTTAAAAAACGTCCTAAAATTATCAAAAATAACGGTAAATTTGCCGATATTTAAAACTGAAACCGGAATAAAGGAGGATCCAGTTACGTAACTAGAGTTAAGATATCGTTTTTCTTCAATAGAATGAAGACAATTACCAACCAGAGTGAGTAGGTCTTAACTAGAGATTAAGGAGATCCCTTAAATCAATTGACTAAGACAATACGTAATTCTGGATAATTTCAGGAGAATTCACTAATCTCGAACGGAATTTCACCCAGAAAATAACAATCTACAGACCCTGTACTTTGTCTGTTAGTCATGTTACGGGAAGGGAAAGTGCTGAGGAGGATTAATGTCAAAACGAACGTTAATTCCCAAAGAGTGATTGTACCACGTCACTCGCCACCTCAATCAAACGTTATCAAGTATTAAGACTTCTCAGCCTTTAGTAGAGTGCAATTTCAGAGTGATGGAATTATGCCCACCTTGAGAAGTGGTTGAAGTCCACCATCCTCGTTGATAGGTCGAGACTGGAACCACACACCCCAGATACCCCCCCCCCCCCCTTTACCCAAAGGGAGGGTCAGGCAGAGAGGTGCTGAGCCGCCGCCAATGGACCCAGCGATGACAGGTCTCCCAGCGAGGAGGACAGATCTCTGAGGTAGGCCCTGGTGAAGGAACTAGACGACTTCCATTGGCAGGAGGCAACAATTTGGTCAATAGAAACGGACCTCCAAGCTGCTAGCGAGGTAGATAAAGCCCGAATTTCGTGTGGAGAGAACTTGGAATCCACTGACTCCTGGTCTGCTGTGGAGTAGGCTAAGGCAATGGTCTTTCTTAGCCAAGAAGCGATGGTATTTTTGGTAATCTCTGATGAAAGAGCCGGTTTGCAAGGAAGGAAGAGGCGTCTCCTATCCTTCCTGAAGGGATGTGTTCTCACCAAGTACCAACGGAGGACTCTAATAGGGCAGAGCAATCGTGTCTTGTCCTTAGCATCAGCGGGAACAGGCAGAGCCGGAATTGAATAAACTCTGGTCCCTAGCGGTCCTGAGGCAGTCGACTGATTCTTGGCCAGGAACTCTGGTAAGGCTCTAAAGGAGACCGAGGAGTACTTGTGGGCAAAGTCAACCGAAGATACGTCTATGGCATGAAGCTCCGAAACCCTAGCAGCGGAGGCAAAGGCAATGAGAAAGGCAGTTTCCATGGCTAAGAACTTGAGCAAAGTTGCATTCAAGGGTTCATAAGGTGCTCGTTGTAAGGACTGTAGCACTAAGAGGAGATCCCATTTGGGAAAAATGTTAGGAGATCTTATGTCCTGGAGCTTAAAAGATTTTAACAATCTCGTGAGGGATATGTCTGATCCAATAGAGAGTCCTTCCAGATCTGTGACAGAAGCAATGGCCCTGTAGCCCTCAATGGTGCCGGCTTTCAACTTGCGATCCCGGCGTAAGTGGTTGAGAAAATCGGCGATCATAGGAATGGACAAGGGAAGATCAGCTAATCCTCTGTTTCCTCTCCACTGCTGGAATTTGAGCCATTTGTGATCATATAGGGCAGAAGTACTTGGTCTGATAGATCTGGAAATGGCCTGAGACGTGTCTTGTGCAAAGCCTCGTTCTTGCAGCGCTCTCTGGATATTCTCCAAACGTGCAGATTGAAGGACTGGAGGTTGATGTTTGGAGGCTGCCACCTCGGCTGTTGGAGCAGGTTCCACCATAACGGAAGTTGAAGCGGCGGCTCCAATAGTAGGTCGAGCAGTAACGGAAACCAGGCTCTCTTGGGCCAAGCCGGGGCTACTAGATAAAGTACACAGTTGTGTTGTCTCAACTTGTTGAGGACCTGTGGAATGAGTTTGAACGGAGGAAAAGCGTAGGCTATGAGATTGTCCCAACTCATCTATAATGCATCCACTGCTACTGCTTGGGGGTCTGGGACTGGGCTCACATAAGTTGGAAGCCTGAAGTTCAAAGCCGTGGCAAAGAGGTCTATCTGCGGTCGTTCCCACTTGTCGCTGATAAGATCGATCACTTGCGGGTGGATCGTCCATTCCGATGACACAATCAGATTTTGTCGAGATAGAGAGTCGGCCAGGAAGTTCAGCTTCCCTGGAATGTGTCTGGCTCTCAATGTTATGGAGGAGGCATCTACCAGAGCGTACAGATCCCTGGTAAGCTGCATCAGTGGGGCTGATCTTGTTCCTCCCAACTTGTTTAAGTAAGCGACCACAGTTGAATTGTCCGTAGCTATCATTACGCTGGAAAGCCGTAGAAGATGTCTCCAACTGTGAAGGGCCAGTAACACTGCTTTCATCTCTAACTGATTGATATGCAGCTGCGATTCGGTTGGGTTCCAGAGTCCGCTCAGAGTAAGCTGTTGCCAGTGAGCGCCCCAGCCTTGGTTTGACGCATCCGTGTAGATGGTGTGATCCGGAGGTGGAAAGGTGAAGGGGCACCCTGTCATCACGTGATAACGCAAGGTCCACCACTGCAGCTCTCGGCGCACTGTCTGTGGGAATAATCTTGGAATCCAGTGGAAGATGTCGATGAGCATTTATCCAGGACTGGATATGAGGGAGATTTAGACGGCCTCTGATAGTGAACGCCTGGATCGAAGTGAGGGATCCCACCAGCGACATCCAAGCTCTGATGGAGTGAGTCTTGTTGGTGTTCAAAAGCTGCTGGATGAGTGTCTGAATTGAAGTCCAGCGGGATTCCGACGGGGCAATAGTGGACGTAGTCGAATCCAACATGGCTCCCAGGAACTTGATGCTTGTTGAAGGCGTGAGTTCCGACTTGTCCGGATGGATGATCCAGCCCAAGTGTGTAAAGACGTGCTTGACAAGGTCTATTTGCTGGTATAGGTTGGATATATCCTGGTGATGGAGCAAGAAATCGTACAGGTAACCATGGATGAAAACGTAGTGGAGATGTAGAAACTGGAGCACCGGAGCTGTAATCTTGGTAAAGAGCCAAGGAGCCACTGCAATGCTGAAGGGAAGCACCTTGAATTGGAATCTCCGTTGAGGGCAAAGCGCAGGTACTTCCGGGACTTGTGATGAATAGGGATGTGCAGGTACGCATCCTTCAAGTCCAGACTGGCGAAATTGGATAACGGAAGGATCAGTTTCCGGATGTTGTTGAGAGACTCCATGGCAAACTTGGGAGGTCTGGTTAGAAAGGACTTGTTGAGGACCTTGAGGTCTATATCATCCTCATGTCTGGAGAGTCCTTCTTGGGCACAAGGAAAACGGGAGAGTAAAACCCTGGCGAAGCGTCGGCGGGATCTAACTCTGAGATCGCGTTCTTTTCCAAGAGTTGCTCGGTAGCTGTGAGCGCGGCTTGTAGTTTTTTTTCCTTGGAGGAAAAACCTCTTTCCTTGTGGAAGAACGGCAGTCGGCGGAATTTGGTCCCACTGCAGGATGTAGCCTGAGTCTATAATCGAGAGAAGCCACTGGTTATGATCTCCCAGTTCCGTTGGAATATCCCCAGTCGGCCTCCCACTGGCGAGAGAGAGATCGGCTGAGGAAACACAATCATAAGGGTCAAGTCGATGGACGGAAGCGGTCGTAAGGCTTGAATCTGGTGGTGTGACGGAGCGTGGCAGTCAACGTCTGTACCCTCCTTTGGAGCCACGAAAGGGTCTTTGTTGCTCCTTGTTAGCGGGTCTCTGATGCTCCCTAGCTTGAGGAGGGTGAAAGTCTTGGCGACCCCGGGGCCCGCCTCTGAACTGTGTGGAAGAGGGAGGAGGAGCCGAGTGCCTTGGCTGAGTGTTAGGTCTAGGGTTGGAGTTGCCTCGGCGCTGTCCATGAATCGAACCTCTAGATAACAGGGCCTGAGTCAATTTCAAGTTGAGTGATTTTGAAGTCATAGCATCCTGAGTCTCGCTTGCTTGAACACATGCTCCGTTAAACAAGGTGGGTGCTTGAATAGGCTGGGCCAACAAGGACTCCTTAACATCAGCTGGAATGTCCCTAGTCCTAGAGATGTGCTGTTTCCTTTCGGCAAGAACAATACGGGCCATGGAGTTAGCTGAAGCTGCGGCTAAATCCTGGGAAGACACAAAAACAGAGTCCAGAAAACCATGAGCCATGGCTACGTCGTCAGCTCTCATGGTCTGAAGAGTATCAGGAGCAACGTCTTCATAGGAGGAGAACTTCGGAGGAATCATCTCCCTAATGCCCGCACAGAACCAGTTCATATAGGAAAGAATGTCCAAGGTGGCTCTTGAATTCTTTTCAATTTCCGAAACATCCAGTTGGGAAATAGAGGGAAAATTGGAAGTAGTTGCTTTGGGATTAAGTCTGGCAAAATCCTTATCCAACACCGGAGACTCTTGAGAAACAAATCTGTTATGGATCATGTAAGCCGCTTTTGCTCTAAACTTGATCACATTAAGTTGTCCAGGTTGGTTAGATAACTTGTCATTAATGGCGTTGCAGGCAGTCTTAACCACTGAAGAGTGGGGTAAGGAAAGCTTAGCAGGACGGGAGGAAGGAAGCGATCCCGATTCTCCTAACTCGTCAGGCCTAGGAGAGGCCGTATCATCAGAGACAATAGGAAGTGTACAAGGTTTGAGATGCTGTAAGTAATCCACCTTGTCTGGGAAAGACCAATCAGGATTGAGAGTAAAGGCAAAACTGTCCGGGGGAATGATCAACTGCCCCTCCCTGTCAGAGACGGTGAAATCAAGTGAGTCCGTATCCGTAGTGGAGTCACAAAAGCTTGCTTGGCCGTGAATATCATGAAGCACGGGAATAAGCGGTGGTTGCTTAATGCTGATGTAATCTGCAGGCGGGTCACGGGTCGTCCGTGCAGTGGACTGGACACCAGTGTCATCGGCCGGCGCGGGAAGATCCGTGCTCCCCGTGCTAACGGTTTGCTTAACGGAGTCAACCTGCTTATCCCGAGTCCCAAGCGAAGCCCGTGTGCCGCTAGGCACCGTGGCATTCAGCTGCGGGTCACGGGCAGTCGGACTGCCGGGCTCATGCTTGCTTCGTGAGACAACGGGACCTCGGCCCGTGCCTCCTTGGCTAAGCAGAGGAGTAGAGTCGACCGCCTGCTCCCGTGACTCTCGGGTCAGGGAGACAGACCGCGTGCGGCTCGATGATTGACTGGCTTCCAAAGCCGAGAAACGTTCAGCTGAGTCTTGTTTCAAGGTGGCCATATTGGAAGAAATGGAAGCTAACATGAGCTTAATCTGTTCTAACTCCGAGAGCTTGGGTTCAGGGGTAGGAACAGGCGTAGATTTAGATTTTTTAGAGTCCTGGGGGGTAGTCTTAGCCGAAGCCTTACGCTTAGGAGTCTTGGGCTTGGTACGATTATTGTTCATAACTTCCCAGTCATCAAGAGAAAAATGATTGCACATAAGACATCGGGCGGTAAGAGTACAAGAAGTTTTATCAGAACACGAATAGCAAAGGGAATGAGGGTCACCCTTGCACAAATATCGCTGGCATTCTACACATTTCTTCTGAACAGAAGACATCTTGAAAATTACAACACGCAAGGAATTTTCTCACCCAAAAAACCGGAGAACACAGGTAATCCTTAGGAAACACAATAAATCCAAAGGGAATCACAGAATCCAAGGAAAAACACAGAAATCCGGGAGTAATCCAATGAGTGAAATAAAAGTACCGAGGGTACAGAAGCTCACCTTAAAATGAATGATGTGGTAATATAGTTTAATTGTGTAACCATATTTTATATGATAATTGATTATGGCTGCCATCATGATTTTTGTATCTTTTAAAATGCTAGTCTTCTGTTGGAAAAAATTAGAGCACGAACAATCATTAATACAAGAATGTTAATAAATCATGATTTGTTAACAAGCAGTAGGTTTTTGTATAACTTTTTTGTATATCTATGGCTGAATTGGTGACCATCTTGTATTTTTTAATCTTCAAAATGTTACGTATATGTGGGCATCCATATTAATTTCATTATCTTTTTTGGTTTAGGAGTATTCATTTAAATGTCAATCAATAATAACAGGTTTTGTGACTCTTGAAGTCAAGAAATAGTCCCGAAAATCTCAAGAATTCTTTCTTAAAAGTACTTGTACAGTACTCGGACCAAAGTTTTCAAACACAATCACAACAGTCAACAAACTGGTTAATCCAATGTTAGATTAGTCACACTCTCAACTTCCAAAGAACTAAAAAAAGATGCACATAAACATGTGGAATATATCCCTCTGACACAAATCACAAATTCAGCTAGTGATAAGTCCAATTGCCAAAGTAAACTGTCCAGGTCAATGTCTCATGTGATTCTAACTGAAGATTTCTGAATATCTTAAATCTTGACATATGTTAGTGCAATCTGATTGGTCAGAATAGGCTAGCCACATGGGGGTTTATGCTAATTACTAGATATGGATGACCTGTGATGACCTCTTGCACCTGCATGTAGCTTATGTAACTTATCCTCTTATGTAAGTTACTGTTATTCCATAATGTGAGTGTCTTCCCCTTAATTCAGTATGCAATACAGATATTAAGAGGGGAGTTGCAGGAGAGGGGCTGGAGGATAGGAGGGGAAAGGAGGGATAGAAGAGAGGTTTGCAATGGAAGGAAAGGGGAGGAGGGGAAGGGGGGATAGAAGGGGTGGGGGGTAGAAGAGAGGTTTGCAATGGAAGGAAAGGGGAGGAGGGGAAGGGAGGATAGAAGGGGTGGGGGTAGAAGAGAGGTTTGCTATAGAAATAATCTGGAGGTCAACTCAGTAATATGTTTATTGAAGTATTTTAATATTAATTGCATGGAAACAACAGTTAGTGTTGAGAGTGAACAAATTTAATCATTTTAAATGCTTTTGAAAAGGATTTGTTTGAATTGAATGATCATTATAATTATCTAGATAATCATCGTTCAGATCGTAATCAGATCCCTCACTGGCTATGTTATTTGGCCTTTTATGAAGTGTCAGGAATTATGTAACCCACTGATATCATTATATCTTTTATTTAAAAGGATTTATTAAAACACTCATGGTTCAGGCTGTTTTCGCAGATAAAGATGATTCATAAATTTTTTTGTAACTGTATTTATAGTGTTGATAAATATTACAACAAGTGCATCAATACAAATATTAACACATTCATTTGATTGACCAGGAAATGTATTCTTTTCAATGAATTTTATGAAATCTAATTGAAAATTCAATATAAATGACATATTGACCACCTTGGATTCTTGATAACAAAATGAATGCGTCTTTGTCAGGAATCACTATATAAAAAAATACTCACTTTTCAGAATGATATCTTAATTGATTTAGTAGGAGAAGTACTTGGCCTGAAATCTAATTGAAAAATAATGACTTCTATGTTGACATGTTGTTCCCAGAGCCCCTTCAGCATGATACAATTATCATTTAGTTTTACAGGTTTTCATAAAACATATGGTATTGGAACTGGAACCTGATACAAATTACCTCTTTCTACAATAACTTATGTAGATTACTGTACATAAAAGCAGATTCTTGACTTATTAATATTAACTCATCTTGCAGATTGTTGTACACAAAAGCTGATTCTTGACTTGTTTAAATTGTTATTTGTAAAAAGTATTATTATTAATAGAATACAAGTATACTTTTCATAAAGTCAATTTATATACTTTCCATAAAGTCCATTGCTTAGACATGATAATTGCCATACATCATTATGTTGTATTTATCAATTAAGTAAAGATAATTAAGCAACATACAAGCAGGCAGGGCTGCTAGCCCCAGATCCTTAAGGAGAGTGTAGCAATTTGTGGATTTGGCTTTGTGGATTTGGAGAAGAATAGTGTGCTGAGCATGTAAACCTGAACTCTGGCTAAGCCCTTATGTGTGGTATTTAAAAACTTGACGGGAGAGAACATGCATTGTTGTGAAAAATATATATAATTTCACAAAACATAGTTAGCTTATGTCCTAAATTGATTTTGTGTCAAGAAGAACTTCTGTTAGATATAGAAATGGTACAAATATGAGTAAACACAGGAAATGGAACCTGATACAAAATAACTCTTTCCACATCAACTTATCATGAAGATTTCTAAACACAAAACTTATTGATGACAACTTTTGTGTAAGTTGTTATTCTTAGAAAGAACATATCACTGTCATGAGATTACAAGTCTAATTTCCATAACTCTTATTGCATACACATGGCCATATAGCATATTGCTCTGCAATATCAATTGGGTCAGGTTGATTATGCAACAGACTAGCAGCTGACACTGTGATGCTAGCAGCCTGTATCAGGATGTGTATTAGAATAGCATTGTGGACTCTAGAGGCATATCTGAACTCTGGTTGACCCCTTATGTGTGGTATTTAAAGGAATATAAGGGAGATACCATTGTTTAAAATTTAACATGATGTTTAATGTGATTGGGTTTTTGCAGCTAGTTGCCATGAAGATTTTAAGCAAATTAATTAATTATGTTTGTCTTATATCTTAATTTTTTTTTAAAAACACTTAAAAATATAGAACAACTTGCATGACAATCTTAAATATTCCATATTCAAGATAATATTATGATTAGTAAGTTCAAATTAGAGAATTTATTTGATGCAAGTGATCACTTGATGAAAGCTTAAAATTTAATAATAATGATGTGTCATTGCAGCTGAAAAGTCAATATGGCTGCTTTTGCGGCCATCTTGGATTCTCAAAACTGAAACGTCTACCTTTCTGTGCGGAATCACTATAGGAATAACATACTACAATTTAGAAAGTATATCTAGATTGGTTTAGGAGAAGTAGTCTTTTTCATGAAATCAAAATGAAAATTCAATATGGCTCCCATGTCAGCCATCTTGGATTCTCAAAACTGAAACATCTACCTTTCTGTGAGGAATCACCTTGGGTATAACATACTACAATTTCAGAATGGTATCTGGATTTGTATAGGAGGAGTAGTCTTTTTCGTGAAATCTAATTGAAAATTCAATATGGCTGCCATGGCGGCCATCTTGGATTCTCAAAACTGAAACATCTACCTTTCTGTGAGGAATCACCATGGGTATAACATACTACAATTTCAGAATGATATCTGGATTCGTATAGGAGGAGTAGTCTTTTTCATGAAATCTAATTGAAAATTCAATATGGCTACCATGGCAGCCATCTTGGATTCTCAAAACTGAAACATCTACCTTTCTGTGAAGAATCACCATTGGTATAACATACTACAATTTCAGAATGATATCTGAATTCGTATAGGAGGAGTAGTCTTTTTCATGAAATCTAATTGAAAATTCAATATGGCTGCCATGACAGCCATCTTGGATTCTCAAAACCGAAACGTCTACCTTTCTGTGAGGAATCACCATGGGTATAACATACTACAATTTCGGAATGATATCTGGATTGGTAAAGGAGGAGTAGTCTTTTTCATGAAATCTAATTGAAAATTCAATATGGCTGCCATGGCGGCCATCTTGGATTCTCAAAACTGAAACATCTACCTTTCTGTGAGGAATCACCATGGGTATAACATACTACAATTTCAGAATGATATCTGGATTCGTTTAGGAGTAGTCTTTTTCCTGAAAGTTTACGGACGGACGGACAGACAGACAGACGGACGGACGGACGGACAGACAGACGGACGACGGACGAAGCGCCATGACATAAGCTCACATTTACTTTGTAAAGGTGAGCTAAAAACACAAAAAATTCACACTGAGCACGACCGTTCTCGCGGCGTACAGAGAAAAGAATGTCAGCTGAGTTTGAAAATCCAAGGGAGATAATTCAAAAGGGAGGTAACTCAAATAACAACACGCAGACCACTAAAAAATTTATTTTTATTCACACTCTGTACGATCTCTCCAAAAGAGAGAAATAAGTCAATGTTGATTTAGAGGTAACTGTTTTCGCAATAATTATGTATAATCCCTGAAAATTTCAGGCAATATACATACTCACTGAGTGAATCAGGGAATATACATAATCACTGAAATTTTCAGGGATTATACATATTCCCTGATTATACATATTAACTGTAACATATATATATATGGCGGGGGCATAAAAACTTGGATCCCGGAGCGAAACAAAAACAATACCTAATTGGGGGTATGGGGGAAAAATTTTGGATTTGCCTTTTCCCCATTTTCATGAGCCTACATTTTAAAATGAAATGTTTCTGACAATTGGATCTAGTAGTGGGATAATTGATGTTGGAAAATTCTGCAAAATGGCAAAAATATATGGAAAATAGCCTTTCTGTGATTCCAAATATTTTTTCATATAACAGACAGACAGACAGATTTTTTTATTTGAGTCTCACCTCGCAATCATTAAAATACAAGTATAAAATGTGCATAAAAATTACATCGAGCCACCCAAAAATGGGTTACGAGAGACTATATATATACACTAAATTACACTAAAATATAGATAGTATACATAACACAAATAGATATAAGCACATGAAATGTAAATACATAGGGTATAGATGAACATTAAGAATATATAAATAAGAAGAGTATAAAGTGCAATTAAAATGGATTAAACATACACAATTGTACCATAA
The DNA here is from genome assembly GCA_916613615.1 of Steromphala cineraria. NCBI lineage: Eukaryota > Metazoa > Mollusca > Gastropoda > Trochida > Trochidae > Steromphala > Steromphala cineraria. The sequence goes on along the minus strand of OU744736.1, from coordinate 36,894,322 downwards.
AAGTACGAGAATTGCCATAAAATATATTTGTAAAGGGTAAAATACTTATCGATGGAATAAAAAGTTTGTACGGGTAGATAAAATAGCTTTGCAGGTCTTGACACTTATAAAAATCACTTCAGGTGAGGAGAGAATAAAACCCACTTTCCGTATACCATTAAAATCGGAGAAGTGGGAGCACTCTAAAACACACCGGGTGTGAAGGTCACGTCTGACATCTTCGTACAGAGGGCAGTGTAGGAGGACATGTGTCTCATCTTCAACTAAGTCTGTACATACAGGGCATGTCCTTTCCTCCACAGGCGTGTTTGTGTACCGCCCAGTCTCAATCTTCAAGGGGGCTACCCCACACCTAAACCTTGCCAGGACGCTTCTTCTGCCTTCTATTAGTAAGATGTTTAACATATGGTTCTGCCTCATAGCTTTTCTTGAAAGTACAGTACGTACGTAGCTTGTTTCCATAAGGTTTAGATAAGTCTTGTTTCCATCTTGATAAAAAATCATTAAAAACAGCCTCCTCTATCTTGTCTGAAACGAATCGCCCGTGATATCTGAGATTTAAGGATGTAAAGTGTCCCATTCCCAGTTGGTTATACTTGTTGATGATCCTGTATACCTGATTTCTTTTGCGTCTAGTACCCCACTGGTGAGTCCAAGTAAATATTTTGTAAGTTAATCTTCCAGGATCCAAGTTTCGGAGTCGCATATATAGGCGCGTCACACATCCCCATTGCCGGACGGTCGGGGGGACCCAGCCCATGTCTCCACTCACAGCGTTGTTAGGGGCGAAACGTCGAACTCCGAGGAAGAAACGCATAGCCCTGTTTTGTACAGCCTCTATGTACGACACGTTGTAGGTTCCCCAGATACTGGCGCTGTATGCGATGACTGACCACACCATGGAATCGTATAACTTTGTAACAGCGATAACCCTCTAAAATTATTTGATTTAGGATATCCGTTACATGGCCTTGCTATAAAAGATAATGATATTGTTTATATCAATTTGAAGGGATTTTTTTTTAAATCACCCAGTAAATTTGTCCCAATAAAGTATTTTGTTATCATCACTCAAGTGAGAAGCTAAACAGATTAGTTATATGTTGACAATCTACTGCTATGATGCATCAACTATCTACAAAATAAATCCTTACTTGATAGAAACAAGAGTGCAGTTAATGAGATATGACATCAATTGTTAATACAAGGACTGGGACGGGTCTAAATGTCCTACCCGGGGAACCCAACCCCCTATTACCTAAATAAGTAAGACAGGATGGCCTTACGACGCGTAAGAGGCAGTAGTTGTGGGTTAGGTGACTAGTTTCGTCCAAAGATTAGGACTCATCAGACTGAATAAACCACAATTTTGGTCCTCCTTATATACTCTTTTCATAGGTCACATGACTTTTGTGCTCCGGCGGCGGCTGTTTCCGGTTTGTCCGGCGGTACTTCTGGTAGTGGGACTGCCGGCGGAAACTTCCGGTTGTGCCAGTATGGTCTCTGGCGGTAAATTCCGGTTTGTCAGCTGGCGGAGCTGCCGGCGGCGGCCATAGGCCACTTCGGTAAATGAATTCCGGTGAATTCCGGGATTTGTATACACTGAGGTTTGAGTTTGTATGTTGTTGATAGATTTTTGTCTATTAATAATGCTGATAATATAAATGATTTATTTATATTTATTTTAGGTGGTGTTGTTTGCGAGAGGGTTGCAGAGAATAAAAGAGTTTTTCATTGTATGCAGTGAAGAAGATAGTGTTTGTTATCTTTGAGTAATGCACAACATTAAAGAGACACAGAGTATGTTGATAGGATCACATATGACAAATTTTGAAATCGATGTTATTACATCGGGAACCACTAACAGTTACTGAAAATAACAATTTAAAGGTCAATCAGTACATTAGAGCAAAAATACAGCCATTCAAAGGGATTTTGATCGTAAAACGGACAATGTGGCTCGAGTGGCGAGCGCAAATTCGTCAAAAGTAATTTTGAAACCTTGTCATAAGCTGACAGGAAGATATATTCGATAGTGTTTATTGGGTATTGTAACTCATATGTAGATTAATTGGATGCATAATTTCGAATATTAATCGATTTGAGATGTTTTCTTGATTTTTCCATAAAATCAAGCATTCTAGAGATATCATGCATAAATGGATATATTTGCCAGTCCAGTGATAGAGATATGAACTTCAATCAGCATATAATATGATAGTTTGAAGCTTATCAAAACCAAATAAAATTTTAAGAAAGATACTCTGTGTCACTTTAATATTATGATAAAAATAATATCTAAAAGATGTAAATTCCTGGTTTGGAAAATATGGGTCTACACTAGAGGAATGTAGGAAAAAAAGTAACAGGAAAAAAAGTAACAGGAAAAAAAGTAACGGAAAAAAAGTAACAGGAAAATAAGTAACACTTCTTATATAAAGAAACACTTTAGTAGGAAATTGAGTTTGAATTATATAAGGATTAGTGTTGATAATCTTGTGAATAAAGAAGATTATCACACTTAACATCACATTTAACATCAAAGGTACACTTGTTACTTAAAACAACATTATTACATTGGTATTAACTGTTTCCTTCTCACCTGCTCAATTATATCGACATAATACTCTCCCTTAATTGATTTACTATCACACTGGCCTCACTCATTTACTTAAAAATTACCTATCAAAACGTAACCCCTTTGATCAGGAAAGCTAATCAACAATATTTAACAAAATAAAAACAAGCTTAGAGAGGTTTCATCACCTATGACATATAATGTGCACTATAATGTTCAAGTCTATCAGATCTTCAGTATGGAGGTATTAGAAAGTATCAGAGGAGAATACTAAACGCAGTCTTATATACCATAGAAAAAGTTCTCATGTCCCAAGAAGTCTTTCTGTTCTGAAAATAGTGCTTTAAATAACATGTTTGTATAGTATAGTTTGTATATATAAACCTCATGAAATAAAAAACAAAACAAAAAACTGTTACTTTTTTTCCTGTTACTTTTTTTCCTAGCAAAAACTGTTACTTTTTTTCCGTTACTTTTTTTCCTGTTACTTTTTTCCCGATCACCACACTAGAGGGAGTGCACACTAGAATGGAAAAAAGAATTTCAAATATGAATGTAAGGAAATTAACGATGCCATGTATTGGATGATGACTGATGTCTTGTTTAAAACATTATTTTAATAGGGCATTTCACTGACAATCTTAATGTTTTCACTCTTGTACATAGAAGAGATATTTTTCACAACAATACCCGATACATGACCCAACAGAATGAAGATTTATTAAATGAACCTTATTCAAAATAATTATCAGATAGAGCAAAAAAAGTATTCCTAATTTCAACAGGTTATAATTTACCAATCGGAGAAAAATGGGATGTTAAGGAATACAATTGCTATTTGATGTTACCTAATTAGCTGCTGTCATAAAATAGCCAGGTGTTGATGATTGTGCATTATATAACCTACCTGCTATAGTCATCATTTGATAGCTTTTAATTAGGAAACAGACAGGAAATACGATAGACAGTAAAGTAATTGTGTAATAAGTGAGTATCTGATCTAAAGAAAATAAATAACACCTGCAGACCAATGTCATTGTTTATTCAACCTTTTTACACAACGTTCAAATCTCAATGTGAGCATTGTTAATTCGGATTATTACCAGAAATCAGTCAAAAACTTTGTGCTATGTTTTATATTTTACTAATCTTTTTTTTATCTGTATGCCAAACTGTTCATTCAGTGAAAATGCGAGCTCGAAACAGAAAATCGGTGTAGTGATCGGAACACGTGAGTTCGATGTAGATTGTCACATTGCTCTGTTTGACCTAACACAGCGGGTCAATTTGAAACGATCAATGTGATGGGAATTTGTCTACGGAAACTTCATCAGGAGATATTCTAAGACAGTTGACAGCAACACAATGATATGACATACTGTTAATCGCTTGGAAAACGCAGAACTATGGATTTCGCCTATCATTTTCCATATAAGCAGACGAACGCTTCACCTACTGCCGGTCACTTCCGGTATCCCCTTCCCGTGGCCTCTTAGCCTTGTCTTGGTTTGTCGCTGGACGGCGACAAGCAGGCGCCTTGTTACGCAATGTTTACTTAGCTGTAGCTTTATTGAGAAACTGTGTATCGTTGCTGTTTTGGCCTAATATTTATGTTATATAGTTATTTGACCAATATCTTATGAAAAATATATTTAAAAAAGGTTATACAGCGCCTCTTTAATAAATATCAATTTTGCATATGCATGTGAGCTGTTTTGTAGTTATTCAGTGTATTTTTTTGCATTCCAAATTCGGAAACGACATTCCATTTGTGTATCAACTAGGAATTTGGTTCCTTCAATTTATTTACTAAAACGTGTGCGCTGAATGTCCCGCCTTGTCAATGACTGATCGTTCACTCAATGCATCTCATCGCTTCACGGAAAAAATAATACTGAACAGGCCATTTTCAAATTTCATGTTTCAAAACATAACGTTTTGGATGAATTATTTACGATTAAGGGTGGCTTTCAAAGAAAGTATCGACATAGGGCCTAAAGTATGATAAAATATTCTTAAATGTCATCCAATAACATAATGAAAATTATGAACTTGTAGCTGAGATCATTTCCAAATTTATCAGCAACTTTTGGCTGTAATTCGATCAACACTCTTGAATTATTGCAACATGTAATTAACCTAGAGTCAATGGGAAATTCGTCGGGTTTAAACTAAATTTGCGGGTTTACTAGCGCAACTATTTATCTTCTTATTAATCAGTTGCTTACCATCAGCTATCTTTTAAAGCGACATAAATTTGAATTACTGTATTAATGTTTACAAATTTATATCATAATTGAGATAGGAGACGTATCTATCATTGTTGGGGAATTTAAACGGAACAACGAGATGTTTTACTATGTACATACTGATCATTTGAAACTATCAAATCAAAGTGCAAAGAACATGCGTCTCCGATTTGAATAATGTATTCAAGTAAAAGTCTCCGCCCCGTCCTCCCTAACCTAAATCTCCTGGTTCTATATAGTGATACATAACCGGGTGCCCCAAAGCTTGCCTTTTCAAAGGCTTTTCTTGTGTGTATACTATTGTCAATAAGTATACATTAGGGATCTCTGATAGCGGGGTAAGTTGTACTTGTTGCATGATCCAGTGAGATCTTCGATCTTTGTATGTATAACATTTGTGCATAGATTTACCCGTAAGTACAACACTGTACATTTCAACTCGCTTTTATCGTCATGGTCACTTCAAACTAACTCCAAAACAACAAATTCAAAATAATAAGAAACTATTTCTTAAAAAAACATTAGTCTCTAACCTCGCAATGTCCCCTCTCCAGTCTCTGATATTTGTTGGTCCCGTTCCTCTCGCGTGCGTATCTGTAACTTTTAAACAACGAAAATCATCTAAAGTTCTAAATCATAAAAGAGCTCACTCACTTTCATTCGATCATTAATGCATATATAACGTTAGGCGTTTTAAATGACATTGTTGAAATCAAAATGAACACGGAAATGAAAATGCGACTGCTTTCGCAAAGCCATCCTGGTATTTTTGATCTGCTCCGCTGCGCTATGCGCAGCGTAACATGCCGATGAAACCAGAACGGTGAAGATCGAGTTCGAACGTCAACCTGGTTCCCGGGCCCTCTTCCGCCTACCTAAGCGCACGCGGAAGAGGGCCCGGGAACCAGGTTGGTTCGAACGTAGGCCTACTGTAGACTAACATTTAGTCTCAGAAGTATTTTTTTCAACATCGACAATATTTTTAAACAAATCATGTATTATAACAAAATGGAGCCCAGAAGATGCTTTAATTTCAGAAAGCTGAGCGATCTAGACTTGCTATACTTTTCTAGACTTGGTTGGTCGTCAATTAAATAGTTTTGCTTTAGGGTCTGGATGACAGACTAAGTCAGTAGTAGAATGCATTATTCCGGGCGCACATGTAGTGACAAACAGTGGTAACCTTTTTTCAATTGCGAGAATAATTTTCATGAATGAAACGTTTGTTGATCCATTTTGAAATCTCTATACCAGCATGTCGGAAATCATCAGGGCTATAATATCATAATTTTCATTCAATTACCCGATGATTATTAAGAAATATACATGTTATTTGATAACACACATGAAACATGTCGATTGCGTTAAACATGGCCGTCAATGGGACAATGAAATCAAAAGATGTACATTTTAAGTTAGATAGTTTATTTCCATACTGAAAGGCCACCGGCCTGTAGTACATAATTTTATTATTTTACAGGTAGTAACACATTCATTCTTAACATAAATGCTTTGTGTATATAAATGGACAAATTTTCTAGATGAGATTTACTTTTGCTCTTCATAAGATAAATAAACTTATTCATATCAGGGTGCTTATGAAAATAGTTCTTTATGTACATAATTCTCAAAAAATTGTATGCTGGGCAAACACATAAAAAATGGTATTCATCCTCGACCTTATTTAGATCACACATTTGACAGATTCTGTTTTCTCTTAAGATTCCTTGGTATCTCCCAGTTTCAATGTTTAAATCATGCGAAGAGCAACGGAGTCTTTCCAGTGAAGATTTGTATTTTCTTATAGATAAGGCCGAGAGGTAATGTTCTGCATAGATAAAATCTTTAACCATTTCGTAGTAAAAACATTTGTTAGATAGTGAGAGACAAGGTGACCAAGTTTGAAAGAATATATCTTTTATAAGTCTTTGTTTGACTAGGCAAATAAAACGGGAGTGCGATTCTACAAATTGTTTATGCCAAGCATTACCGAAGCCGATGGATATATACATATGTGATGATTAATTGTGTATCATCCAATAACTAATCAACGCAGAGATAGATGGTTATTTCATGAATTACATGTAGCCGAGATGATTTCTAAGCCATATGCAAAATATCACAACAAATGGACTTTTATTTAGGTCTTCAAGACAAAGTCTGAAAATTTGACAAAACTTGGCATGCGGAGCGCCCTTACCCTGGAAGGGAACGGGCTAAAACGGCGAAGAACCAAAACGGCGAAAGGTGGAAACGGCGAAAGATTGGCGGAAACGGCGAAGGAATATCGGGCGAAAACGGCTATGAATTTTATATAGTGAAATAAAGTATAAAAGTATTATTAGGTCTTCAAGACAAAGTCGTGAAGACCTATTGTTTTTATCCGATTTCTTCAAGTTCTTATTATTATTAGGTCTTCAAGACAAAGTCGTGAAGACCTATTGTTATTATCCGATTTCTTCAAGTTCTTTTCCTTATTATTATTTGTACTTTTTTTGTGACAGAGCTACAGCCGAAACGACTGCTCCAAATTCAACCAAACTTGACATGCAGATACCCCTTACCCTGGAATCGACGTGCGAAGCTTTTGGGCAAAATCGTCTCGTACATTAAAGGTCCAGTTCGAATCCAAAATCGAAAATTTAACATTGATTTTTTTTTCAAAATGCACTTAGAGACTTGAAATTTCTTTTAAAAGAAGCGCAATGAAAAATAATGAAAAAAAGTAAATCATGGCAAATTCGTAGGTCACGTGGTTCGGCCGCCATCTTGCTTTTAGTGCAATTTTCATCGTTTCCGACCCCACCCACCTTTGACAATCTTCTCCTCTGAAGATACTTGCACTACAGAGCTGAAATTCATACTGAATGTAGCTGAGGTATTGTTTTCTTTAAATCGTAAAGTTGTAAGACCTAACCTTAATACTTTTTGTGCTGTGACCTTTCAAAGTTGACCAAAATCGAAAAATCGCCAACTTCAAGGGCAGATAACTCAAAAACCAGACCTTAGAATTCAATGATTTTTGCATGAGAGTTAGACATTGGCAAGGTCTTCAAGATAAATGAATAAAATCGCTCGCGAACAGTCATTTCCGGTCCTGAGGAAGGGTCAAACTTTGCATTTTGGAAAACGGGTGTTTTGGTGGGTATGTTTGAAAAACTCTTGTAAACCAACGACACATGATAAATACTTGTTCTATATATCAAATGAAAGATAAAAGATCATGCAATCTTGGATAAATCTCATTAAAATTAGATTAAACATTAACATTGAAATTCGGAGCATTTAAATGTGGTCAATCCTACTTTCGTTTTGAATGATTATGATACAGTTATGATTGAAAAAATGTAGATCATTGGCAATAAAACACTAGGCAATGTTTTATCCATCATCAGGCAGCAACAAGACTGTATAACCTGAGATGATTCATGTTTGCAGCCATGTTGAATTTTCTGTAAAGGCTTAAACTTTGAATATCAATTGAAATATGGTAATTTTGATAATGTATTAGTTACTGTTTACCTCTTAGACAAAAACCCATGTGAAGGTCAAACAGTATGTGAAGGTCAAACAGGAATCTTGAAGACCTAAGTACTGCCGCGGCAGTCCTAGTTAGGTCTTCAAGACAAAGTCGTGAAGACCTATTGTTTTTACACTTATTCTTCAAGTTTTTTTTATTATTATTTGTACTTTTTTTGTGACTGAGCTACAGTCCAAACGGCTGCTCCAAATTCGCCCAAACTTGACATGCAGATACCCCTTACCCTGGAATCGACATGCGAAGCTTTTGAGCAAAATCGGTTTATTCATTAAGGGTCCAGGTCGAATCCAAAATCGAAAATTTAACATTGATTTTTTTTTCAAAATGCACTTACAGACTTAAATTTTTTTTTAAAAGAAGCGCAATGAAAAATAATGAAGAAAAGGAAATCAGCACCAATTCGTTGGTCACGTGGTTTGGCCGCCATCTTGCTTTTAGTGCATTTTCGACCGTTTCCGACCCCACCCACCTTTGACAATCTTCTCCTCTGAAGATACTTGCACTTGAGAGCTGAAATTCATACTGAATGTAGCTGAGGTATTGTAGATTTGAATTTATAGATTTGAAAGACCTAACCTTAATACTTTTTGTGCTGTGACCTTTCAAAGTTGACCAAAATCTCAAAATCGCAAAATTCAAGGGCACATAACTCAAAAACCAGACAATAGAACTTAATGATTTTTGCATGAGACTTAGACATTAGCAAGGTCTTTCAGATAAAAGAATAAAATCGACAAAGTCGTGAAGACCTATTGTTTTTACACTTATTCTTCAAGTTTTTTTTATTATTATTTGTACTTTTTTTGTGACTGAGCTACAGTCCAAACGGCTGCTCCAAATTCGCCCAAACTTGACATGCAGATACCCCTTACCCTGGAATCGACATGCGAAGCTTTTGAGCAAAATCGGTTTATTCATTAAGGGTCCAGGTCGAATCCAAAATCGAAAATTTAACATTGATTTTTTTTTCAAAATGCACTTACAGACTTAAATTTTTTTTTAAAAGAAGCGCAATGAAAAATAATGAAGAAAAGGAAATCAGCACCAATTCGTTGGTCACGTGGTTTGGCCGCCATCTTGCTTTTAGTGCATTTTCGACCGTTTCCGACCCCACCCACCTTTGACAATCTTCTCCTCTGAAGATACTTGCACTTGAGAGCTGAAATTCATACTGAATGTAGCTGAGGTATTGTAGATTTGAATTTATAGATTTGAAAGACCTAACCTTAATACTTTTTGTGCTGTGACCTTTCAAAGTTGACCAAAATCTCAAAATCGCAAAATTCAAGGGCACATAACTCAAAAACCAGACAATAGAACTTAATGATTTTTGCATGAGACTTAGACATTAGCAAGGTCTTTCAGATAAAAGAATAAAATCGCTCGCGAACAGTCATTTCCGGTCAGGAGGAAGGGTCAAACTTTGCATTATAAAAAGTGGTGTTTTGCTGGGTATGTTTGAAACCTCTTTAACAAACATTCATGTGAAGGTCAAACATGCATGTGAAGGTCAAACAGTATGTGAAGGTCAAACAGGAATCTTGAAGACCTAAGTACTGCCGCGGCAGTCCTAGTTATTATTATTATTATTATTATTATTTGTACTTTTTTTGTGAACGAGTTACAGCTCAAACGGCTGCTCCAAATTTGACCAAACTTGGCATGAAGATACCCCTTACCCTGGAATCGACATGCTAAGCTTTTGAGCACAATCGACCCGTACGTAAAAGGTCCAGTTCGAATCCAAACTCGAAATTTTAACATTGATTTTTTTTTCAAAATGCACTTAGAGACTTGAAATTTTTTTTAAAAGATGCGCAATGAAAAATAATGAAAAAAACGAAATCAGGACGAATTCCTAGGTCACGTGGTTTGGCCGCCATCTTGATTTAAAGCACTTTTCAAGGACTTCTTAACACCGGTCTGACCCCATGCGCTTTTGAGGAAACACCACTCGGCAACTACTGATACCAGAAAGTTGAAACTTGCACATAATGTAGCTGATACATTAGCCTATAACAAGTTTGGCTTGAAATTTAAAAATTCGAAATACTTTTTTTTTTCTAAATTTTAAAACTTTGCTCAAAATCGCAAACTTCAAGGGCAGATAACTCAAAAACCAGACCATAGAATTGAATGATTTTTGCATGAGGGCTAGACATTAGCAAGGTCTTCAAGATAAAAGAATAAAATCGCTCGCGAACAATGACTTCCGGTCACGAGGAAGGGTAAAACTTTGCATTTTAAAAAGTGGTGTTTTGCTGGTTATGTTTTAACCCTCTTTAACAAACATGCATGTGAAGGTCAAACGTGCATGTAAAGGTCAAACAGTATGTGAAGGTCAAACACGAATCTTGAAGACCTAAGTACTGCCGCGGCAGTCCTAGTTTAGTTTGTTTTTATTTACGTTTTATAATCCTTAGATGTGATATAATGTGACTTTTACAGTATGGTTTAACCGTGTAGTGAAGTTGCCGACAGTGTTATGATTAAAACAACACTGTTCGCTTGGATGTTATCACAAGAAAGTGGATGAACTCACAGGGACTTGTATTGCTAATAATAACTGTTCCTAGTAAGAATACTTGAATACGATAATCGCCTATTACTAATAATACTTAGTAATAGGCGATTATCATATTCAAGTATTCTTACTAGGAACAGTTATTATTAGCAATACAAGTCCCTGTGGATGAACTCAAACTCCGGCTTAATGTGTAAGTGGATGATCTCAAACTTAATTAGGAAACTTAATGTCAAGTCGGTTTTAAGTCTAATATGAAATTGTAAAATGTCCCAGCTGCTGTCCAGATATGCGTCAATCCACGGACCTATTGTGGATTGAGTTCTGTAGACTGTGTTGCCCTGAGATGACTAGCGGCAAGAAAAGACAAAGTTAAATAAGATGAACAGTGCTATAGACCCCTACAAGTGCTAGACGAGTGCTTGGCCATCTGACCTGAAATCAGATAAATAAATGTGTGTAAATAAAATCATGAATGACAACATTGTTTTATGTTATTTATCTATTGAAAAATAGTATAGACGTTTTCGCCAGATAGTTTAGACGTTTTCGCCAATTTTCGCCGTTTTCGCCAGATATTCCTTCGCCGTTTTGGTTCTTCGCCGTTTTAGCCAGCACCCCCCTGGAATCGACGTGCGAAGCTTTTGGGCAAAATCGGTTCATTCATTAAGGGTCCAGGTCGAATCCAAAGTCAAAAGAACTTGTCTTTACAAGGTAAAATTCTATTCTGTTACTTTGCTCAGTTATATATCTAAAATTCAAGAGTTACAATATGATTTCCATTTTCTTAATCCGGCCTTTTATATCGAAAAATAAGGCAAATAAAGGAGCTGGAGTTGGCACAGAAAAATATGTATTCGATACGAAACGGTAGAAACAAATTAGAACCTGTTCTTGCCAATATTACATGAAACGAAATCATGATTATAATCCATAAACATTGAAATCTTGATCTATAATGATGTTTTTAACGTCAGTACATCTCTTCAAAATTAGGTTTTGCATTTAGCGGTGTTTTTTGAAAGGGTTATGGCCCCTTTCCGTAGTGCTCTTCTATGTGGAAGTCTGACACTTCCGCCTAACATTCGCCTTCAATCAATTTTCCCACCTGGCTAGCTCTACAGTGAATTTTAAATACAGAACATTGTAATAATGGTAATGATCTGAGATTTATTCTATCAAGGTAAGATACACGTAAGATGATATATAATGTCTTTGCTGTCCTTTATGTTTTCAGAACGTGCGTTTTTGTGAATTCTGGGGGAAAGTTTGGCTGTAACAAAATTCGAATTCTCGGGTTTGTATCTTGTTTCTTGATGTACAGTGGACTGATCTTCCCAAATGATATCTCTTTATGAGTCGCTGATACTGCTACTCTATTATTCTGGTCCTTATTTTTCCTGATTGAATAAATATTCTTACATATTGTTTATTTCAAAACATTTCACCCGCCGCTATAATGGCTGAAATATTACCCAAGCGGCGTAACGCACTACTGTAACTGTCCTCACTCAAAACATTCACAGTACCTGGCCAAAAGTGAGCCATAATAAGCGAGATTCCCATAGAGTTATTTGTTAATTACCTGTTCCAAGAATACTTTTCATTAATTGACTTTAAGTCTCTAAATTGTATTGTTACAACATACAGTTAGGAAATCATCACTGCTACGCTTATCATTCATCTTTAGTTTGCTAGTTTTTGAATAACGACTGATTTAGAGACACACATACAACCTTTTAAGCGCTTGTCCCATTGACCGCCATATTGAATGTGATGAGTTTGATAAGCTATATTTTTCTGTATATGTAATGATTAAATAGCTGCAGTTTTCTTAAAAGTCATCCCATAACATAAAAATCTTTCGGCTGCAATATGATTAGAACTCAATCAATGAAAATTATTCTTGCAACAGGGAATTAACATGTAAGTCAATGAGAATTTCAAGAGTGATGACTCACTTTTGTCTGGGTACTGAAATTACTGACCTCTATCCATCATGTGTTCTAAATGATTTTAGAATATTAGCTCTATGGCATGCCTTCATTAACATATTTGACTGATGAAATACATACTTTTGGCTCCAGACATATGTACTTAATTAGATGAATAATGCATCTCCTTTACTTATGTGAGTTCTCATTGTTTCAGAAAGAGAAAGGATACTCCTGTTTATTTCACGTGCACCTGGATCTAGAAGGCTACAGTACTGTTCACTGTTGTGGACTCGATTGGCCTTGATCAAGAGCAGTGGTAAATTTCTATATTCAATTAACTCACCCTTTGATACAGTTTAATTAGCAAAAAATACAATTTGAATACAATTGATCGTCATGTAGCAAAAAGGGGCTTGAAAAGATGTGACGCTCGAAAACAGGTTACATGGGGATATTTAAGTAGGTCGAGAGACACTACGTGCAACCCCATTGGATAGCAAAGCGACTACAGTTAAAACAGGCTAGGCCAGCCCATACAGTAATGTGAGTGGCAAACACTTGTTTCAAACTGAAGATAAAACTATCATAAGAAAATGAGTTTTCATTGTTTTATTCCATGTATTTGGTTGATTCTTATTAATTTCAGTTACAGATTCAACTTTCGAAATCCAAAACTAAACTGAGTTTGCTTTCTAAAAATGAACTCACAACAAGACATTGGTAAGTACTGTAGTTACCAAGACAGGGTAATATATTTCAATATTCCTGATAAGACATATTTCTTCTAAAACTCCTAAATCAAATAATGATCAAGCTTTATAAATGTCATCTTCCAATGCTTTGTTAGAGTAAAGTATTAAACTTTTGCAAAACACATTTCTATATCAAAAAGTAACTTGTTAAACTAAAATTATTTTTACAAACATAGTGTCATATAAGTAGCAATTTTGTCTTAACAATACCCTAGGTTATTAAAGTCCACAAGCAAAAAATGTACTTCTATAGGGATTATGCTTTGACACGAAAAGGATTGAAGGAATATATATTAGGAATGTCATGATACACTGATGCATCATGGTTCACTTCGTGATATGATACCATATGCAATACAGTCAGTTACATATCCTTACTTAAGTATTGCTAATTTGCAAAGCATATTGTGTCGTTACTCGTGAGGTACTCATTTTGTGACATCCCTATCATATTTCGATATTTTTTTAGCTCACCAGGCTTTAAAGGCTAGATAAGCTTATGAAGTGGTTTGTTTTCACATTTCTCCAGAACTGCTGCATCAATAACACTGACAGTTTATAGGTTCCTTGTACCTCGAAGATCATAGTAACTTTACCTTAGAAAATACTCCATACAGGATAAACAATCAATAATTTGTGTTTGATGGATGGAGACTCAAATTTGTTGATTTGGTTCCAACCTTCCCTTGAATATCAGTTTTTTATGGTGTCAACACAGAAATATCATTCAGACTATTCACAAAGAAAATATTTATTTTAAGAATCTCAAATTTTTCAAATTAAATTTGTTTCAATCGGTATTGCTTCTTGGGAGCTTTGTGAACAATTCTGCTAGTTTTTAATCAGAAATTTGAATTTGACCATTTTAGTCAAAATGTCTAATTTCTCTGAACCTGTACCCCCAAGCTCACCCTAACGTCAAAAAAAATATTTTTTCAAATTCAATTTTTAGCTCATCTGGCCTGTAAGGCCCGATGGGCTTATGGCATGGCATGGTGTCCGGCGTCCGTCCATCCGTCCGTCTGTCCGTAAACTTTGTGGAATTTCGACTTCTTCTCCAGAACCATAAGGCCTAGAAAGCTGAAACTTTGTGTACAGACTCCTTGGCTAGTGAGGATTATAAATTGTAGCTTTGGTGACCCTGTGACCCCAAATAGGGTCACAGGGGTCACAACCTTAAAAACCTATTTTCATCTTCTTCTTCAGTTCTAAAAGGATTAGAGAGTTGAAATTGATATGTGCAAACTCCTTGGCCAATGGGGATTCTTAATTGTAGATTTCGTGACCCCATGACCTCAAATAGGGTCACAGGGGTCACAACCTTTAAAACCTATTTTCATCTTATTCTCCAGTTCTAAAAGGACTAGAGAGTTGAAAATGATATGGGCAGACTCCTTGGCCAATGGGGATTCTTAATTGTAGATTTTGTGACCCCATGACCCCAAATAGGGTCACAGGGGTCACAACCTTAAGAACCTATTTTCATGTTCTTCTCCAGTTCTAAAAGGACTAGAGAGGTGAAAATGATATGTGCAGACTCCTTGGACAATGGGGATTCTAATTTGTAACTTTGGTGACCCTGTGACCCCAAATAGGGGCACAGGGGGCACAACCTTAAAAATCAATTCACATCTTCTTCTCCAGTTCCAAAAGGACTAGAGAGTTAAAAATGATATGTGCAGACTCCTTGGACAATGGGGATTCAAATTTGTAACTTTGGTGACCCTGTGACCCCAAAAAGGGTCACAGGGGTCACAACCTTAAGAACCTATTTTCATGTTCTTCTCCAGTTCCATAAGGAGTAGAGAGTTAAAAATGATATGTGCAGACTCCTTGAACAATGGGGATTCTAATTTGTAAATTTGGTGATCCTGTGACCCCAAATAGGGTCACAGGGGTCACAACCTTAAAAACCTATTTTCATCTTCTTCTCAAGTTCCAAAAGGTCTAGAGAGCTGAAATTATTTGTGCAGACTCCTTGGCCAATGGGAATTCTAAATTGTAGATTTCGTGACCCCATGACCCCAAATAGGGTCACAGGAGTCACAACCTTAAAAACTTATTTTCATCATCATCTTCAGTTTCAAAAGGTATATTGAGCTGAAAGGTTGCATGTAGACTCCTTGGCCAATTGGGATTCTAAACTGTAGGTTTCGTGACCCCATGACCCCAAATAGGATCACAGGGGTCACAATCTTAAAAACCTATTTTCATCTTCTTCTCAAGTTCCATAAGGTTAAGAGAGTTGAAATTTAATGTGCAGACTCTTTGGCCAATGACGATTCTAAATTGTCGATTACGTGACCCAATGATCCGACATAAGGGGTCACCGGGGTTATGACCTAAAAACCTTTTTTTTTTCTATCAAAGTCTAGATTTTTAGCTTATCTGGCCTGGCATGGTGTCCGGCATCCGGCCATCCGTCCGTCCGTTCATAAACTTTGTGGAATTTCGACTTCTTTTCCAGAACCATAAGGCCTAGAAAGCTGAAACTTTGTGTACAGACTCCTTGGCTAGTGAGGATTATAAATTTTAGCTTTGTTGGCCCTGTGACCCCTAATAAAGGAAATAGGAACGTCCTTTTAAATCGATTTTCATCTTCTTCTCCTGAAGTATAAGGCCTTGAAAACTTAAACTTATATACTTAATATACTTAATTTTATGATTGGTGACCCTGTGGCCTCTACAAAGGGGGAATCACATTGGCCACACTCTACAGCATAATTGATGAAGCCTGATGAGCTACAGAGCCAATAGCTCTATTTTTTTTAATCGGTATTGCTTCTTGGGAGCCTTGTGAACAATTTCTGCTAGTTTTTAATCAGAAATTTGAATTTGACCATTGAAGTCAAAATGTCCAATTTGTTAAAATTCTGGCCTTATACTGAACCTGTACCCCAAGCTCACCCTAACGTCAAAAACATTATTTTTCAAATTCAATTTTTTTCAATCGGTATTGCTTCTTGGGAGCCTTGTGAACAATTTCTGCTAGTTTTTAATCAGAAATTTGAATTTGACCATTTTAGTCAAAATGTCCAATTTCTCTGAACCTGTACCCCAAGCTCACCCTAACGTCAAAAAAATTATTTTTTCAAATTCAATTTTTTTCAATCGGTATTGCTTCTTGGGAGCCTTGTGAACAATTTCTGCTAGTTTTTAATCTGAAATTTGACTTTGACCATTTTAGTCAAAATGTCCAATTTCTCCGAACCTGTACTGCCAAGCTCACCCTAACGTCCAAAAAAATATTTTTTCAAATTCAATTTTCAAGCTGACCCTAAAGTCAAAAAAATTATTTGTTCAAATTCAATTTTTTCAATCGGTATTGCTTCTTGGGAGCCTTGTGAACAATTTCTGCTAGTTTTAGTCAGAAATTTGAATTTGACCATTTTAGTCAAAATGTCCAATTTGTCTGACAAGGTACCCCCAAGCTCACCCTAACGTAAAAAAAAATGATATTTTCAAATTAAATTTGTTTCAATCGGTATTGCTTCTTCGGAGCCTTGTGAACAATTTCTTCTAGTATTAAATCAGAAATTTTTTGAATTTGACCATTTTAGTCAAAATGTCCAATTTGTTAAAATTCTGGCCTTATACTGAACCTGTACCCCCAAGCTCACCCTAACGTCAAAAAAAATATTTTTTCAAATTCAATTTTCAAGCTGACCCTAACGTCCAAAAAATTATTTTTTCAAATTCAATTTTTTTTCAATCGGTATTGCTTCTTTGGAGCCTTGTGAACAATTTCTGCTAGTTTTTAATCAGAAATTTGAATTGGACAATTTTATCCAAAATGTCCAATTTGTTAAAATTCTGACCTTATACTGAACCTGTACCCCCAAGCTCACCCTAACCTCAAAATTTTTTTTTTTTTCAAATTCAATTTTCTTCAATCAGTATTGCTTCTTGGGAGCCTTGTGAACAATTTCTGCTAGTTTTTAATCATAAATTTGAATTTGACCATTTTAGTCAAAATGTCCAATTTGTTAAAATTCTGGCCTTATACTGAACCTGTACACCCAAGCTCACCGTAATGTCAAAAAAATTATTTTTTCAAATTCAATTTTTTTCAATCGGTGTTGCTTCTTAGGAGCATTGTGAACAATTTCTGCTAGTTTTTAATCAGAACTTTGAATTGGACCATTTTACCCAAAATGTCCAATTTGTTAAAATTCTGACCTTATACTGAACCTGTACCCCGAAGCTGAACCTAATGTCAACAAAATTATTTTTTCAAATTCAATTTTTTTCAATCGGTTTTGCTTCTTGGGAGCCTTGTGAACAATTTCTGCTAGTTTTTAATCAGAAATTTGAATTTGACCATTTTAGTCAAAATGTCCAGTTTCTCCGAACCTGTACTCCCAAGCTCACCCTAACGTCAAAAAAAATATTGTTTCAAATTCAATTTGTTTCAATCGGTATTGCTTCTTGGGTGCCTTGTGAACAATTTCTTTTTCTTTTTTTTAATCAATATTTTATTTCTGAATCCCTGTTACAATTCCGAACAAGGAACCAGGGGGATTCCTTGTCCTAAAATTCAATATAGTTGACAGAAGAGAGGATTCAGGTTTTCACACACAAAGAAAAAAACACATAACACAACTTTCACACACTGTCACTTTTATGAATATATGATGAACAGGCATATAAAGACATTTTTTGTCTAAAGTTAAGGCTAATGGAAAGATGCATATTTAGTTGATGTACTACTTCTCATCAAAAAGTGGATGATACATTAGCCATTTTATGTAAAATTTATTATGGTTTGACTTACTGAAATACATATGACGCTCAATGGTGTATCGATTTGCTAAAACATGTTTAAACATTTTCAAACTTATCTGACAATCATCCAGTTTACACTTGTAAATAAAGAATTTGGCCAATAAAAGAATGAGGTCAAATACATCATCTGTAACAATATTTTCTTTTAGGCCAAACAGTACAAGTTCTGAACTTAGAGTCATGTTGTGAAAATGTGAACAATGCTCGTTGAGCCATGATAATAAAGATATTCAAAAAAATTGAACTTCTTGACACTCCCAGAACAAGTGCACTAGAGTTTGCTTTTGAGATTTACAAAAATTACATATATCTGCTGGACATACTTTGATTTTATAAAGATAAACATTGGTTGGTATAAGTCTGTGAAGCAAACGGTACTGAAACCATCTCAATTTTGTGTCCCTGGTTGTTTTAAAAGGTTTTAGGTAAATTGACTCCCAAGGAAGATCAGTCGTACAAGTATCTTTCCATTTCACTTGTGATTTGGGAGTAAGACTTGACGAAATTAGTGCACAATAATAATATTTTGACCCTTTTGAGATAGAAAGAATTTTTTTATAAATCGATTTTTCTCCAGGTCTTGGTGGAAAAGTAACAGTTACACCTGCTTTTTTCAGATAATTTCTAACAGATTGTATAATACCATAAAAAAGAGTGAATGGAACATGTAAGTTATAAATTTGTACAAATTCACTAAAGGACATGAAATTATTATCACTGTCCATGAGATCAAAGATTTGACCAACGCCTTTGTTACACCACCTTTTGCTATAGAAATATTGCTTGCCAATAATAATGTTGCTGTTGTAAAAAAGACTCTCTGCTAGAAATTCTTCATAATTTAAAGGTGGACATTTAGAGTACAAAGACCCAAAGGAAGTCAAACAATCTTTCCAAAAAGCATTACTTATTTTTTTGGCTAAAAATGTTGGGAACAAGTCGCCAAATTCATTTAAGTGTATGGTATCAGGATGTTGAGTCCTAAATAACTCTTTCCACTTGGATTCGCTGTCAGCAAAAAGTTTCCTTATCCAAGTAATTTTCAGGGATTTAACATATGCAAAGATATCAATCATTCCTAAACCTCCTTCTGACACTGGTTTACATAAAAGTTCACCTTTAACTCTATCTGGTTTGCCATTCCATATGAAACTAAAGAAAATCTTGTTCAGCTGTTTTAAGAAACAACCAGGTGGATTGGGGAGAGTCAAAAAAAGATATCAAGAGAGATTTAATGATGGCAATTTTACCAAGAGGGGTAATACTACGTCTCATCCATTTGTTGATAATTGTTTGTATCTCATAGATCTTACCCTTGTAGTTAAGATCCTGAATGTCACTAATTGATGTAGAGAAGTTAATTCCAAGAATCTTAAAACTGTCAGGATTCCACTTAATATGCAAATCAGGCATGAATCTTTTGCTGCTTCCTTTTTCAGACCCAATCCAAACAACTTGAGACTTCTCATAATTAATCCTGAGGCCAGAGATTGCTGCAAAGAGATCTAACATCTTAACTGTAGCTTCAAATGATGACCGACTACCATCCAACAGAAACTTTGTATCATCAGCATATTGAGCAATAAGATATTCAACATTGTCAATAGTGATTCCCTTTATGTCTTGATTTGATCGAACAAGAGATGCCAAGATCTCAGAGCACAATAAGAAAATATACGGAGAGAGAGGGTCACCTTGTCTGCATCCTCTTTCAATTGATATTTGTGAAGACATTTTCCCATTAATAATGAGTTTTGAAGAAATACTGTTGTAGAAAGTGGAAAACCAATTTCTTATATCTTTCCCAAAACCAAAATATTCTAAAGTTTTGTCAATGAATGACCAAGACACCGAATCAAAGGCTTTTTCAAAGTCAACTAACAAAAGCAGCCCTGGAGTCTTATGCTGTTCCGTAAGACACAACACATCATATATTGTTCTGATATTCTCTCCAATGTACCTTCCAGTCATGAAACCTGTCTGATCCTCGTTTATGAGGAAAGGCAAAACAGTCTTAATTCTTTCCGCTATGACTGATGACATAAGTTTGTAAGAAGAATTAAGCAATGAAATAGGACGCCAGTTCTTAATGAAGCGTTTAGGTTTGTTCCCCTTAGGAATGCAAGTAATTATGCCCTGTTTCTGAGTAACTGAGAGTTCTCCATTTGTAAAACCAAAGTTAATAGACCTCAGCAAAAAGTCTCCAATATCAATCCAAAAGAATTTGTAGAACTCATAACTGAAACCATCTGAACCAGGACTTTTATTGTTTTTAGTCTTTTTTAAAACCTTGAGAAGTTCATCTTTTTTATAGGACCTTCAAGAGAGTTGGCAGTATCCTGGTCAAGTTTGGGAACATCTTCAGGAAGTAAAGAGTGAAGGTTAACACTATTGTCAGGAGGTGTCTTTCCTGAGTAAAGACTTTGATAAAAAGATTCAGCTTCATTCATTATATCGTCAGGGTTTGATAATAAAGTTCCATCCTGAGCCTCCAGACTGGGCATTACCTTACTCACAAAATTTCTATTTTCAAGATTACAAAAATATTTGGTTATTTTTTCTCCTTCGTCTATCCACTGAGCTCTAGATCTGACAAGTACCCCTTCCATCTTTTTTTGACGGATATCCTGCAACTCTTTGCGTTTTGAAGTAAGAATTTCAAAGTTTTCATCAGATAAATTAGATTCCAATGAGTCAATTTCATCAATAAGGTATTTTTCTTGTTTAGCTTTCTGTTTGTTTTCAAATGAAGCATAAGAAATGGTCTTACCTCTTATTTCTAGTAAAAGAGTTTCAAAAAATAACTGATCACTGATAGTAAGATCAATATCGACATTAGGAACTTCCTCTATTCAAACATTGTTATCAAGCCTAGATGCATATTGCTTCTTAACCTGAGCTATAACTGATTTAACTTCAGCAACATATTTGTGATCCCGAAGCAGAGAATTGTTAAATTTCCAGTATGTTCTGCTTTTACTGCTTTCTGTCAAGTTAAGGCTAAGGGTTATTAATGAGTGATCTGATCTATAGCCAGCTGTAATGTCAGTATCAGCAACAAAGGGACATAAGTTTTCTGAAACTAGAAAAAAGTCAAGTCTCGCCTGTTTAACAGGTGATTTTCTTCTCCAGGTAAACTTACAAAGTTCTGGGTTATAGTCCCGCCAAATGTCTATAAGGTTAAGTTCTGCAATCATTTCTAAAACTGAATTTCGAGCATTTGGGTTGTTAACATTTTGATAATTATCACAATCTTTTGAAGGGTCTAGGATAAGATTGAAGTCACCAGCAATAATACATGAAAGATTACCAAATTCTTTAAGTTTACACACCAATGATTGATAAAAGTCAGGCTTGTCAGTATTTGGTCCATAGATATTTGCAACTGACATTCTTTTCCCACAAATAGTGATATCTAGTAATAGGAGATTTCCATTGGTATCCCTAAAAGTATTATGAAGTTTGTATTCAAAATTGTTATTTAACAAGATTGCTACTCCTCTAGACTGGCTATCATGACAATTGAAAACACAATTATAACCCCATTCTGAACGCAGTAGATGTTCATTTTTAGTGACAAAATGGGTATCTTGTAACATATATAGAGAAAACTTTTTAGCTTTCAGGAAATTAAAGACATCTTTTCTCTTTTTATAGTCACCTAGGCCCCAGCAATTAAATGAGGTACAAATAAAGTTATTTTCATCAGCCATCATCACAAAATTTTACACAGGTCGAGAAAAAGTTTAAAGTTAAAAAGCAGCTGTTTGATAATAGCCAACTTGTAAAGCCAGGGTAAACAAAACATAGTACATTGTAGTGACAAGCACATAACTGACGAAAAAAACACAAACAAACAACTTTCAGACATAACAATAACAAAGTCAAAACATTCCTGATTTTCAGCATGACACCAAGCCATGAATTATGCACGAAAAAGTTGACATTTATATTATGGCTATAATTCAAAGAAGAACAAATTATTTTTGGCTTGAATGTTCATAAAGTAAATACATTCGGGATATTGATAGAAAAGTCACACACGTTGCGATTCACAAGAGATAGATCTGTCAATGTTAAACGAAGCGCACCAGATTGCTTCGTTCAGCTGGCTGTGTCGCCATATTGAACAATTTCTGCTAGTTTTTAATCAGAAATTTGAATTTGACCATTTTAGTCAAAATGTGCAATTTATTAAAATTCTGGCCTTATACTGAACCTATACCCCAAAGCTCACCCTAACATCAAAAAACATATTTTTATGCCCCCGAATCGGAGATTCCAGGGGTAAATTGTTTTTCACCTGTCCGTCTGTCTGTCTGTCCGTCTGTCCGTCTGTCTGTCCGTTTGTCCACAAAAACTTTAACCTTGGTCATAACGTTTGATTGGTCAGAGCTAGGTCTTTGATACTTGACATATGGATCCCTTGTGATGAGACCTTTCAGATGACACCATGACATTTGACCTTGTGACCTTGACCTTGACACAGCGAGCCTTTTCCGAAAACTTTAACCTTGGCTATAGTTTCTATACTGTCATTGCTAGGTCAAAATGTCCAATTTGTTAAGATTCTGGCCTTATACTGAACCTGTACACCCAAGCTCACCGTAACGTTAAAAAATTATTTTTTCAAATTAAATTTTTTTCAATCGGTGTTGCTTCTTTGGAGCCTTGTGAACAATTTCTGCTAGTTTTTAATCAGAAATTTGAATTTGACCATTTTAGTCAAAATGTCCAATTTGTTAAAATTCTGCCCTTATACTGAAGCTGTACCCCCAAGCTCACCCTAACGTCAACAAAATTTATTTTTTCAAATTCAATTTTTTTCAATCGGTATTGCTTCTTTGGAGCCTTGTGAACAATTTCTGCTAGTTTTTAATCAGAAATTTGAATTTGACCATTTTAGTCAAAATGTCTAATTTGTCTGAACCTGTACCCCCAAGCTCACCCTAACGTCAAAAAAATTATTTTTTCAAATTCAATTTTTTTCAATCGGTGTTGCTTCTTGGGAGCCTTGTGAACAATTTCTGCTAGTTTTTAATCAGAAATTTGAATTTGACCATTTTAGTCAAAATGTCCAATTTGTTAAAATTCTGCCCTTATACTGAAGCTGTACCCCCAAGCTCACCCTAACGTCAACAAAATTTATTTTTTCAAATTCAATTTTTTTCAATCGGTATTGCTTCTTTGGAGCCTTGTGAACAATTTCTGCTAGTTTTTAATCAGAAATTTGAATTTGACCATTTTAGTCAAAATGTCCAATTTGTCTGAACCTGTACCCCCAAGCTCACCCTAACGTCAAAAAAATTATTTTTTCAAATTCAATTTTTTTCAATCGGTGTTGCTTCTTGGGAGCCTTGTGAACAATTTCTGCTAGTTTTTAATCAGAAATTTGAATTTGACCATTTTAGTCAAAATGTGCAATTTGTTAAAATTCTGCCCTTATACTGAACCTGTACCCCCAAGCTCACCCTAACGTCAAAAAAGATTATTTTTTCAAATTCAATTTTTTTCAATCGGTATTGCTTCTTGGGAGCCTTGTGAACAATTTCTGCTAGTTTTTAATCAGAAATTTGAATTTGACCATTTTAGTCAAAATGTCCAATTTGTCTGACCTGTACCCCCAAGCTCTCCCTAACGTCAAAAAAATTATTTTTTCAAATTCAATTTTTTTCAATCGGTGTTGCTTCTTGGGAGCCTTGTGAACAATTTCTGCTAGTTTTTAATCAGAAATTTGAATTTGACCATTTTAGTCAAAATGTGCAATTTGTTAAAATTCTGGCCTTATACTGAACCTGTACCCCCAAGCTCACCCTAACTTCAAAAAAATTTATTTTTTCAAATTCAATTTTTTTCAATCGGTATTGCTTCTTGGGAGCCTTGTGAACAATTTCTGCTAGTTTTTAATCAGAAATTTGAAAAAATGTCCAATTTGTCTGAACCTGTACCCCCAAGCTCACCCTAACGTCAAAAAAATTATTTTTTCAAATTCAATTTTTTTCAATAGGTGTTGCTTCTTGGGAGCCTTGTGAACAATTTCTGCTAGTTTTTAATCAGAAATTTGAATTTGACCATTTTAGTCAAAATGTGCAATTTGTTAAAATTCTGCCCTTATATTGAACCTGTACCCCCAAGCTCACTCTAACGTCAAAAAAAATTATTTTTTCAAATTCAATTTTTTTCAATCGGTATTGCTTCTTTGGAGCCTTGTGAACAATTTCTGCTAGTTTTTAATCAGAAATTTGAATTTGACCATTTTAGTCAAAATGTCTAATTTGTCTGAACCTGTACCCCCAAGCTCACCCTAACGTCAAAAAAATTATTTTTTCAAATTCAATTTTTTTCAATCGGTGTTGCTTCTTGGGAGCCTTGTGAACAATTTCTGCTAGTTTTTAATCAGAAATTTGAATTTGACCATTTTAGTCAAAATGTCCAATTTCTCTGAACCTGTACCCCAAGCTCACCCTAACGTCAAAAAAATTATTTTTTCAAATTCAATTTTTTTCAATCGGTATTGCTTCTTGGGAGCCTTGTGAACAATTTCTGCTAGTTTTTAATCTGAAATTTGACTTTGACCATTTTAGTCAAAATGTCCAATTTCTCCGAACCTGTACTGCCAAGCTCACCCTAACGTCCAAAAAAATATTTTTTCAAATTCAATTTTCAAGCTGACCCTAAAGTCAAAAAAATTATTTGTTCAAATTCAATTTTTTCAATCGGTATTGCTTCTTGGGAGCCTTGTGAACAATTTCTGCTAGTTTTAGTCAGAAATTTGAATTTGACCATTTTAGTCAAAATGTCCAATTTGTCTGACAAGGTACCCCCAAGCTCACCCTAACGTAAAAAAAAATGATATTTTCAAATTAAATTTGTTTCAATCGGTATTGCTTCTTCGGAGCCTTGTGAACAATTTCTTCTAGTATTAAATCAGAAATTTTTTGAATTTGACCATTTTAGTCAAAATGTCCAATTTGTTAAAATTCTGGCCTTATACTGAACCTGTACCCCCAAGCTCACCCTAACGTCAAAAAAAATATTTTTTCAAATTCAATTTTCAAGCTGACCCTAACGTCCAAAAAATTATTTTTTCAAATTCAATTTTTTTTCAATCGGTATTGCTTCTTTGGAGCCTTGTGAACAATTTCTGCTAGTTTTTAATCAGAAATTTGAATTGGACAATTTTATCCAAAATGTCCAATTTGTTAAAATTCTGACCTTATACTGAACCTGTACCCCCAAGCTCACCCTAACCTCAAAATTTTTTTTTTTTTCAAATTCAATTTTCTTCAATCAGTATTGCTTCTTGGGAGCCTTGTGAACAATTTCTGCTAGTTTTTAATCATAAATTTGAATTTGACCATTTTAGTCAAAATGTCCAATTTGTTAAAATTCTGGCCTTATACTGAACCTGTACACCCAAGCTCACCGTAATGTCAAAAAAATTATTTTTTCAAATTCAATTTTTTTCAATCGGTGTTGCTTCTTAGGAGCATTGTGAACAATTTCTGCTAGTTTTTAATCAGAACTTTGAATTGGACCATTTTACCCAAAATGTCCAATTTGTTAAAATTCTGACCTTATACTGAACCTGTACCCCGAAGCTGAACCTAATGTCAACAAAATTATTTTTTCAAATTCAATTTTTTTCAATCGGTTTTGCTTCTTGGGAGCCTTGTGAACAATTTCTGCTAGTTTTTAATCAGAAATTTGAATTTGACCATTTTAGTCAAAATGTCCAGTTTCTCCGAACCTGTACTCCCAAGCTCACCCTAACGTCAAAAAAAATATTGTTTCAAATTCAATTTGTTTCAATCGGTATTGCTTCTTGGGTGCCTTGTGAACAATTTCTTTTTCTTTTTTTTAATCAATATTTTATTTCTGAATCCCTGTTACAATTCCGAACAAGGAACCAGGGGGATTCCTTGTCCTAAAATTCAATATAGTTGACAGAAGAGAGGATTCAGGTTTTCACACACAAAGAAAAAAACACATAACACAACTTTCACACACTGTCACTTTTATGAATATATGATGAACAGGCATATAAAGACATTTTTTGTCTAAAGTTAAGGCTAATGGAAAGATGCATATTTAGTTGATGTACTACTTCTCATCAAAAAGTGGATGATACATTAGCCATTTTATGTAAAATTTATTATGGTTTGACTTACTGAAATACATATGACGCTCAATGGTGTATCGATTTGCTAAAACATGTTTAAACATTTTCAAACTTATCTGACAATCATCCAGTTTACACTTGTAAATAAAGAATTTGGCCAATAAAAGAATGAGGTCAAATACATCATCTGTAACAATATTTTCTTTTAGGCCAAACAGTACAAGTTCTGAACTTAGAGTCATGTTGTGAAAATGTGAACAATGCTCGTTGAGCCATGATAATAAAGATATTCAAAAAAATTGAACTTCTTGACACTCCCAGAACAAGTGCACTAGAGTTTGCTTTTGAGATTTACAAAAATTACATATATCTGCTGGACATACTTTGATTTTATAAAGATAAACATTGGTTGGTATAAGTCTGTGAAGCAAACGGTACTGAAACCATCTCAATTTTGTGTCCCTGGTTGTTTTAAAAGGTTTTAGGTAAATTGACTCCCAAGGAAGATCAGTCGTACAAGTATCTTTCCATTTCACTTGTGATTTGGGAGTAAGACTTGACGAAATTAGTGCACAATAATAATATTTTGACCCTTTTGAGATAGAAAGAATTTTTTTATAAATCGATTTTTCTCCAGGTCTTGGTGGAAAAGTAACAGTTACACCTGCTTTTTTCAGATAATTTCTAACAGATTGTATAATACCATAAAAAAGAGTGAATGGAACATGTAAGTTATAAATTTGTACAAATTCACTAAAGGACATGAAATTATTATCACTGTCCATGAGATCAAAGATTTGACCAACGCCTTTGTTACACCACCTTTTGCTATAGAAATATTGCTTGCCAATAATAATGTTGCTGTTGTAAAAAAGACTCTCTGCTAGAAATTCTTCATAATTTAAAGGTGGACATTTAGAGTACAAAGACCCAAAGGAAGTCAAACAATCTTTCCAAAAAGCATTACTTATTTTTTTGGCTAAAAATGTTGGGAACAAGTCGCCAAATTCATTTAAGTGTATGGTATCAGGATGTTGAGTCCTAAATAACTCTTTCCACTTGGATTCGCTGTCAGCAAAAAGTTTCCTTATCCAAGTAATTTTCAGGGATTTAACATATGCAAAGATATCAATCATTCCTAAACCTCCTTCTGACACTGGTTTACATAAAAGTTCACCTTTAACTCTATCTGGTTTGCCATTCCATATGAAACTAAAGAAAATCTTGTTCAGCTGTTTTAAGAAACAACCAGGTGGATTGGGGAGAGTCAAAAAAAGATATCAAGAGAGATTTAATGATGGCAATTTTACCAAGAGGGGTAATACTACGTCTCATCCATTTGTTGATAATTGTTTGTATCTCATAGATCTTACCCTTGTAGTTAAGATCCTGAATGTCACTAATTGATGTAGAGAAGTTAATTCCAAGAATCTTAAAACTGTCAGGATTCCACTTAATATGCAAATCAGGCATGAATCTTTTGCTGCTTCCTTTTTCAGACCCAATCCAAACAACTTGAGACTTCTCATAATTAATCCTGAGGCCAGAGATTGCTGCAAAGAGATCTAACATCTTAACTGTAGCTTCAAATGATGACCGACTACCATCCAACAGAAACTTTGTATCATCAGCATATTGAGCAATAAGATATTCAACATTGTCAATAGTGATTCCCTTTATGTCTTGATTTGATCGAACAAGAGATGCCAAGATCTCAGAGCACAATAAGAAAATATACGGAGAGAGAGGGTCACCTTGTCTGCATCCTCTTTCAATTGATATTTGTGAAGACATTTTCCCATTAATAATGAGTTTTGAAGAAATACTGTTGTAGAAAGTGGAAAACCAATTTCTTATATCTTTCCCAAAACCAAAATATTCTAAAGTTTTGTCAATGAATGACCAAGACACCGAATCAAAGGCTTTTTCAAAGTCAACTAACAAAAGCAGCCCTGGAGTCTTATGCTGTTCCGTAAGACACAACACATCATATATTGTTCTGATATTCTCTCCAATGTACCTTCCAGTCATGAAACCTGTCTGATCCTCGTTTATGAGGAAAGGCAAAACAGTCTTAATTCTTTCCGCTATGACTGATGACATAAGTTTGTAAGAAGAATTAAGCAATGAAATAGGACGCCAGTTCTTAATGAAGCGTTTAGGTTTGTTCCCCTTAGGAATGCAAGTAATTATGCCCTGTTTCTGAGTAACTGAGAGTTCTCCATTTGTAAAACCAAAGTTAATAGACCTCAGCAAAAAGTCTCCAATATCAATCCAAAAGAATTTGTAGAACTCATAACTGAAACCATCTGAACCAGGACTTTTATTGTTTTTAGTCTTTTTTAAAACCTTGAGAAGTTCATCTTTTTTATAGGACCTTCAAGAGAGTTGGCAGTATCCTGGTCAAGTTTGGGAACATCTTCAGGAAGTAAAGAGTGAAGGTTAACACTATTGTCAGGAGGTGTCTTTCCTGAGTAAAGACTTTGATAAAAAGATTCAGCTTCATTCATTATATCGTCAGGGTTTGATAATAAAGTTCCATCCTGAGCCTCCAGACTGGGCATTACCTTACTCACAAAATTTCTATTTTCAAGATTACAAAAATATTTGGTTATTTTTTCTCCTTCGTCTATCCACTGAGCTCTAGATCTGACAAGTACCCCTTCCATCTTTTTTTGACGGATATCCTGCAACTCTTTGCGTTTTGAAGTAAGAATTTCAAAGTTTTCATCAGATAAATTAGATTCCAATGAGTCAATTTCATCAATAAGGTATTTTTCTTGTTTAGCTTTCTGTTTGTTTTCAAATGAAGCATAAGAAATGGTCTTACCTCTTATTTCTAGTAAAAGAGTTTCAAAAAATAACTGATCACTGATAGTAAGATCAATATCGACATTAGGAACTTCCTCTATTCAAACATTGTTATCAAGCCTAGATGCATATTGCTTCTTAACCTGAGCTATAACTGATTTAACTTCAGCAACATATTTGTGATCCCGAAGCAGAGAATTGTTAAATTTCCAGTATGTTCTGCTTTTACTGCTTTCTGTCAAGTTAAGGCTAAGGGTTATTAATGAGTGATCTGATCTATAGCCAGCTGTAATGTCAGTATCAGCAACAAAGGGACATAAGTTTTCTGAAACTAGAAAAAAGTCAAGTCTCGCCTGTTTAACAGGTGATTTTCTTCTCCAGGTAAACTTACAAAGTTCTGGGTTATAGTCCCGCCAAATGTCTATAAGGTTAAGTTCTGCAATCATTTCTAAAACTGAATTTCGAGCATTTGGGTTGTTAACATTTTGATAATTATCACAATCTTTTGAAGGGTCTAGGATAAGATTGAAGTCACCAGCAATAATACATGAAAGATTACCAAATTCTTTAAGTTTACACACCAATGATTGATAAAAGTCAGGCTTGTCAGTATTTGGTCCATAGATATTTGCAACTGACATTCTTTTCCCACAAATAGTGATATCTAGTAATAGGAGATTTCCATTGGTATCCCTAAAAGTATTATGAAGTTTGTATTCAAAATTGTTATTTAACAAGATTGCTACTCCTCTAGACTGGCTATCATGACAATTGAAAACACAATTATAACCCCATTCTGAACGCAGTAGATGTTCATTTTTAGTGACAAAATGGGTATCTTGTAACATATATAGAGAAAACTTTTTAGCTTTCAGGAAATTAAAGACATCTTTTCTCTTTTTATAGTCACCTAGGCCCCAGCAATTAAATGAGGTACAAATAAAGTTATTTTCATCAGCCATCATCACAAAATTTTACACAGGTCGAGAAAAAGTTTAAAGTTAAAAAGCAGCTGTTTGATAATAGCCAACTTGTAAAGCCAGGGTAAACAAAACATAGTACATTGTAGTGACAAGCACATAACTGACGAAAAAAACACAAACAAACAACTTTCAGACATAACAATAACAAAGTCAAAACATTCCTGATTTTCAGCATGACACCAAGCCATGAATTATGCACGAAAAAGTTGACATTTATATTATGGCTATAATTCAAAGAAGAACAAATTATTTTTGGCTTGAATGTTCATAAAGTAAATACATTCGGGATATTGATAGAAAAGTCACACACGTTGCGATTCACAAGAGATAGATCTGTCAATGTTAAACGAAGCGCACCAGATTGCTTCGTTCAGCTGGCTGTGTCGCCATATTGAACAATTTCTGCTAGTTTTTAATCAGAAATTTGAATTTGACCATTTTAGTCAAAATGTGCAATTTATTAAAATTCTGGCCTTATACTGAACCTATACCCCAAAGCTCACCCTAACATCAAAAAACATATTTTTATGCCCCCGAATCGGAGATTCCAGGGGTAAATTGTTTTTCACCTGTCCGTCTGTCTGTCTGTCCGTCTGTCCGTCTGTCTGTCCGTTTGTCCACAAAAACTTTAACCTTGGTCATAACGTTTGATTGGTCAGAGCTAGGTCTTTGATACTTGACATATGGATCCCTTGTGATGAGACCTTTCAGATGACACCATGACATTTGACCTTGTGACCTTGACCTTGACACAGCGAGCCTTTTCCGAAAACTTTAACCT
Source organism: Steromphala cineraria (assembly GCA_916613615.1). Lineage (NCBI taxonomy): Eukaryota > Metazoa > Mollusca > Gastropoda > Trochida > Trochidae > Steromphala > Steromphala cineraria. The sequence continues at coordinate 36,863,259 of OU744736.1, read as the reverse complement.
TGGCTATAGTTTCTATACTGTCATTGCTAGGTCAAAATGTCCAATTTGTTAAGATTCTGGCCTTATACTGAACCTGTACACCCAAGCTCACCGTAACGTTAAAAAATTATTTTTTCAAATTAAATTTTTTTCAATCGGTGTTGCTTCTTTGGAGCCTTGTGAACAATTTCTGCTAGTTTTTAATCAGAAATTTGAATTTGACCATTTTAGTCAAAATGTCCAATTTGTTAAAATTCTGCCCTTATACTGAAGCTGTACCCCCAAGCTCACCCTAACGTCAACAAAATTTATTTTTTCAAATTCAATTTTTTTCAATCGGTATTGCTTCTTTGGAGCCTTGTGAACAATTTCTGCTAGTTTTTAATCAGAAATTTGAATTTGACCATTTTAGTCAAAATGTCTAATTTGTCTGAACCTGTACCCCCAAGCTCACCCTAACGTCAAAAAAATTATTTTTTCAAATTCAATTTTTTTCAATCGGTGTTGCTTCTTGGGAGCCTTGTGAACAATTTCTGCTAGTTTTTAATCAGAAATTTGAATTTGACCATTTTAGTCAAAATGTCCAATTTGTTAAAATTCTGCCCTTATACTGAAGCTGTACCCCCAAGCTCACCCTAACGTCAACAAAATTTATTTTTTCAAATTCAATTTTTTTCAATCGGTATTGCTTCTTTGGAGCCTTGTGAACAATTTCTGCTAGTTTTTAATCAGAAATTTGAATTTGACCATTTTAGTCAAAATGTCCAATTTGTCTGAACCTGTACCCCCAAGCTCACCCTAACGTCAAAAAAATTATTTTTTCAAATTCAATTTTTTTCAATCGGTGTTGCTTCTTGGGAGCCTTGTGAACAATTTCTGCTAGTTTTTAATCAGAAATTTGAATTTGACCATTTTAGTCAAAATGTGCAATTTGTTAAAATTCTGCCCTTATACTGAACCTGTACCCCCAAGCTCACCCTAACGTCAAAAAAGATTATTTTTTCAAATTCAATTTTTTTCAATCGGTATTGCTTCTTGGGAGCCTTGTGAACAATTTCTGCTAGTTTTTAATCAGAAATTTGAATTTGACCATTTTAGTCAAAATGTCCAATTTGTCTGACCTGTACCCCCAAGCTCTCCCTAACGTCAAAAAAATTATTTTTTCAAATTCAATTTTTTTCAATCGGTGTTGCTTCTTGGGAGCCTTGTGAACAATTTCTGCTAGTTTTTAATCAGAAATTTGAATTTGACCATTTTAGTCAAAATGTGCAATTTGTTAAAATTCTGGCCTTATACTGAACCTGTACCCCCAAGCTCACCCTAACTTCAAAAAAATTTATTTTTTCAAATTCAATTTTTTTCAATCGGTATTGCTTCTTGGGAGCCTTGTGAACAATTTCTGCTAGTTTTTAATCAGAAATTTGAATTTGACCATTTTAGTCAAAATGTCCAATTTGTCTGAACCTGTACCCCCAAGCTCACCCTAACGTCAAAAAAATTATTTTTTCAAATTCAATTTTTTTCAATAGGTGTTGCTTCTTGGGAGCCTTGTGAACAATTTCTGCTAGTTTTTAATCAGAAATTTGAATTTGACCATTTTAGTCAAAATGTGCAATTTGTTAAAATTCTGCCCTTATATTGAACCTGTACCCCCAAGCTCACTCTAACGTCAAAAAAAATTATTTTTTCAAATTCAATTTTTTTCAATCGGTATTGCTTCTTTGGAGCCTTGTGAACAATTTCTGCTAGTTTTTAATCAGAAATTTGAATTTGACCATTTTAGTCAAAATGTCTAATTTGTCTGAACCTGTACCCCCAAGCTCACCCTAACGTCAAAAAAATTATTTTTTCAAATTCAATTTTTTTCAATCGGTGTTGCTTCTTGGGAGCCTTGTGAACAATTTCTGCTAGTTTTTAATCAGAAATTTGAATTTGACCATTTTAGTCAAAATGTGCAATTTGTTAAAATTCTGCCCTTATACTGAACCTGTACCCCCAAGCTCACCCTAACGTCAACAAAATTTATTTTTTCAAATTCAATTTTTTTCAATCGGTATTGCTTCTTTGGAGCCTTGTGAACAATTTCTGCTAGTTTTTAATCAGAAATTTGAATTTGACCATTTTAGTCAAAATGTCCAATTTGTCTGAACCTGTACCCCCAAGCTCACCCTAACGTCAAAAAAATTATTTTTTCAAATTCAATTTTTTTCAATCGGTGTTGCTTCTTGGGAGCCTTGTGAACAATTTCTGCTAGTTTTTAATCAGAAATTTGAATTTGACCATTTTAGTCAAAATGTGCAATTTGTTAAAATTCTGCCCTTATACTGAACCTGTACCCCCAAGCTCACCCTAACGTCAAAAAAGATTATTTTTTCAAATTCAATTTTTTTCAATCGCTATTGCTTCTTGGGAGCCTTGTGAACAATTTCTGCTAGTTTTTAATCAGAAATTTGAATTTGACCATTTTAGTCAAAATGTCCAATTTGTCTGACCTGTACCCCCAAGCTCTCCCTAACGTCAAAAAAATTATTTTTTCAAATTCAATTTTGTTAAATCGGTGTTGCTTCTTGGGAGCCTTGTGAACAATTTCTGCTAGTTTTTAATCAGAAATTTGAATTTGACCATTTTAGTCAAAATGTGCAATTTGTTAAAATTCTGGCCTTATACTGAACCTGTACCCCCAAGCTCACCCTAACTTCAAAAAAATTTATTTTTTCAAATTCAATTTTTTTCAATCGGTATTGCTTCTTGGGAGCCTTGTGAACAATTTCTGCTAGTTTTTAATCAGAAATTTGAATTTGACCATTTTAGTCAAAATGTCCAATTTGTCTGAACCTGTACCCCCAAGCTCACCCTAACGTCAAAAAAATTATTTTTTCAAATTCAATTTTTTTCAATAGGTGTTGCTTCTTGGGAGCCTTGTGAACAATTTCTGCTAGTTTTTAATCAGAAATTTGAATTTGACCATTTTAGTCAAAATGTGCAATTTGTTAAAATTCTGCCCTTATATTGAACCTGTACCCCCAAGCTCACTCTAACGTCAAAAAAAATTATTTTTTCAAATTCAATTTTTTTCAATTGGTATTGCTTCTTGGGAGCCTTGTGAACAATTTCTGCTAGTTTTTAATCAGAAATTTGAATTTGACCATTTTAGTCAAAATGTCCAATTTGTCTGAACCTGTACCCCCAAGCTCACCCTAACGTCAAAAAAATTATTTTTTCAAATTCAATTTTTTTCAATCGGTATTGCTTCTTGGGAGCCTTGTGAACAATTTCTGCTAGTTTTTAATCAGAAATTTGAATTTGACCATTTTAGTCAAAATGTCCAATTTGTTAAAATTCTGCCCTTATGTATACATGAACTGAAGCTGTACCCCCAATCTCACCCGAAAGGCAAAAAATTTTATTTTTTCAAATTCAATTTTTTTCAATCGGTATTGCTTCTTGGGAGCCTTGTGAAGAATTTCTGCTAGTTTTTAATCAGAAATTTGAATTTGACCATTTTAGTCAAAATGTGCAATTTGTTAAAATTCTGCCCTTATACTGAACCTGTACCCCCAAGCTCACCCTAACGTCAAAAAAATTATTTTTTCAAATTAAATTTTATTCAATCGGTATTTCTTCTTTGGAGCCTTGTGAACAATTTCTGCTAGTTTTTAATCAGAAATTTGAATTTGACCATTTTAGTCAAAATGTCCAATTTGTCTGAACCTGTACCCCCAAGCTCTCCCTTACGTCAAAAAAATTATTTTTTCAAATTCAATTTTGTTAAATCGGTGTTGCTTCTTGGGAGCCTTGTGAACAATTTCTGCTAGTTTTTAATCAGAAATTTGAATTTGACCATTTTAGTCAAAATGTCCAATTTGTTAAAATTCTGGCCTTATACTGAACCTGTACCCCCAAGCTCACCCTAACGTCAAAAAATTTTTTTTTTTCAAATTCAATTTTTTTCAATCGGTATTGCTTCTTGGGAGCCTTTTGAACAATTTCTGCTAGTTTTTAATCAGAAATTTGAATTTGACCATTTTAGTCAAAATGTCCAATTTGTCTGAACCTGTACCCCCAAGCTCACCCTAACGTCAACAAAATTATTTTTTCAAATTCAATTTTTTTCAATCAGTGTTGCTTCTTGGGAGCCTTGTGAACAATTTCTGCTAGTTTTTAATCAGAAATTTGAATTTGACCATTTTAGTCAAAATGTGCAATTTGTTAAAATTCTGCCCTTATACTGAACCTGTACCCCCAAGCTCACCCTAACGTCAAAAAAATTATTTTTTCAAATTAAATTTTTTTCAATCGGTGTTGCTTCTTGGGAGCCTTGTGAACAATTTCTGCTAGTTTTTAATCAGAAATTTGAATTTGACCATTTTAGTCAAAATGTGCAATTTGTTAAAATTCTGCCCTTATACTGAACCTGTACCCCCAAGCTCACCGTAACGTCCAAAAAAATTATTTTTTCAAATTAAATTTCTTTCATTGGTATTGTTTCTTGGGAGCCTTGTGAACAGTTTCTGCTAGTTTTTAATCAGAAATTTGAATTTGACCATTTTAGTCAAAATGTCCAATTTGTTAAAATTCTGGCCTTATACTGAACCTGTACCCCCAAGCTCACCCTAACGTTAAAATTTTTTTTTTTCAAATTCAATGTTTTTCAATCGGTATTGCTTCTTGGGAGCCTTGTGAACAATTTCTGCTAGGTTTTAATCAGAAATTTGAATTTGACCATTTTAGTCAAAATGTCCAATTTTTTAAAATTCTGGCCTTATACTGAACCTGTACCCCCAAGCTCACCCTAACGTCAATAAAAATTATTTTTTCAATTCAATTTTTTTTCAATCAGTATTGCTTCTTTGGAGCCTTGTGAACAATTTATGCTAGTTTTTAATCAGAAATTTGAATTTGACCATTTTAGTCAAAATGTGCAATTTGTTAAAATTCTGGCCTTATACTGAACCTGTACCCCCAAGCTCACCCTAACGTCAAAAAAAATTATTTTTTCAAATTCAATTTTTTTCAATCGGTATTGCTTCTTGGGAGCCTTTTGAACAATTTCTGCTAGTTTTTAATCAGAAATTTGAATTTGACCATTTTAGTCAAAATGTCCAATTTGTCTGAACCTGTACCCCCAAGCTCACCCTAACGTCAAAAAAATTATTTTTTCAAATTCAACTTTTTTCAATCGGTGTTGCTTCTTGGGAGCCTTGTGAACAATTTCTGCTAGTTTTTAATCAGAAATTTGAATTTGACCATTTTAGTCAAAATGTGCAATTTGTTAAAATTCTGCCCTTATACTGAACCTGTACCCCCAAGCTCACCCTAACGTCAAAAAATTTTTTTTTTTCAAATTCAATTTTTTTCAATCGGTATTGCTTCTTGGGAGCCTTGTGAACAATTTCTGCTAGTTTTTAATCAGAAATTTGAATTTGACCATTTTAGTCAAAATGTGCAATTTGTTAAAATTCTGCCCTTATACTGAACCTGTACCCCCAAGCTCACCGTAACGTCCAAAAAAATTATTTTTTCAAATTAAATTTCTTTCATTGGTATTGTTTCTTGGGAGCCTTGTGAACAGTTTCTGCTAGTTTTTAATCAGAAATTTGAATTTGACCATTTTAGTCAAAATGTCCAATTTGTTAAAATTCTGGCCTTATACTGAACCTGTACCCCCAAGCTCACCCTAACGTTAAAATTTTTTTTTTTCAAATTCAATGTTTTTCAATCGGTATTGCTTCTTGGGAGCCTTGTGAACAATTTCTGCTAGGTTTTAATCAGAAATTTGAATTTGACCATTTTAGTCAAAATGTCCAATTTTTTAAAATTCTGGCCTTATACTGAACCTGTACCCCCAAGCTCACCCTAACGTCAATAAAAATTATTTTTTCAATTCAATTTTTTTTCAATCAGTATTGCTTCTTTGGAGCCTTGTGAACAATTTATGCTAGTTTTTAATCAGAAATTTGAATTTGACCATTTTAGTCAAAATGTGCAATTTGTTAAAATTCTGGCCTTATACTGAACCTGTACCCCCAAGCTCACCCTAACGTCAAAAAAAATTATTTTTTCAAATTCAATTTTTTTCAATCGGTATTGCTTCTTGGGAGCCTTTTGAACAATTTCTGCTAGTTTTTAATCAGAAATTTGAATTTGACCATTTTAGTCAAAATGTCCAATTTGTCTGAACCTGTACCCCCAAGCTCACCCTAACGTCAAAAAAATTATTTTTTCAAATTCAACTTTTTTCAATCGGTGTTGCTTCTTGGGAGCCTTGTGAACAATTTCTGCTAGTTTTTAATCAGAAATTTGAATTTGACCATTTTAGTCAAAATGTCCAATTTGTCTGAACCTGTACCCCCAAGCTCACCCTAACGTCAAAAAAATTATTTTTTCAAATTCAATTTTTTTCAATCAGTGTTGCTTCTTGGGAGCCTTGTGAACAATTTCTGCTAGTTTTTAATCAGAAATTTGAATTTGACCATTTTAGTCAAAATGTGCAATTTGTTAAAATTCTGCCCTTATACTGAACCTGTACCCCCAAGCTCACCGTAACGTCCAAAAAAATTATTTTTTCAAATTAAATTTCTTTCATTGGTATTGTTTCTTGGGAGCCTTGTGAACAGTTTCTGCTAGTTTTTAATCAGAAATTTGAATTTGACCATTTTAGTCAAAATGTCCAATTTGTTAAAATTCTGGCCTTATACTGAACCTGTACCCCCAAGCTCACCCTAACGTTAAAATTTTTTTTTTTCAAATTCAATTTTTTTCAATCGGTATTGCTTCTTGGGAGCCTTGTGAACAATTTCTGCTAGGTTTTAATCAGAAATTTGAATTTGACCATTTTAGTCAAAATGTCCAATTTTTTAAAATTCTGGCCTTATACTGAACCTGTACCCCCAAGCTCACCCTAACGTCAAAAAAAATTATTTTTTCAAATTCAATTTTTTTCAATCGGTATTGCTTCTTGGGAGCCTTTTGAACAATTTCTGCTAGTTTTTAATCAGAAATTTGAATTTGACCATTTTAGTCAAAATGTCCAATTTGTCTGAACCTGTACCCCCAAGCTCACCCTAACGTCAAAAAAATTATTTTTTCAAATTCAACTTTTTTCAATCGGTGTTGCTTCTTGGGAGCCTTGTGAACAATTTCTGCTAGTTTTTAATCAGAAATTTGAATTTGACCATTTTAGTCAAAATGTGCAATTTGTTAAAATTCTGCCCTTATACTGAACCTGTACCCCCAAGCTCACCCTAACGTCAAAAAAATTTTTTTTTTCAAATTCAATTTTTTTCAATCGGTATTGCTTCTTGGGAGCCTTTTGAACAATTTCTGCTAGTTTTTAATCAGAAATTTGAATTTGACCATTTTAGTCAAAATGTCCAATTTGTCTGAACCTGTACCCCCAAGCTCACCCTAACGTCAAAAAAATTATTTTTTCAAATTCAATTTTTTTCAATCAGTGTTGCTTCTTGGGAGCCTTGTGAACAATTTCTGCTAGTTTTTAATCAGAAATTTGAATTTGACCATTTTAGTCAAAATGTGCAATTTGTTAAAATTCTGCCCTTATACTGAACCTGTACCCCCAAGCTCACCCTAACGTCAAAAAAATTATTTTTTCAAATTAAATTTTTTTCAATCGGTGTTGCTTCTTGGGAGCCTTGTGAACAATTTCTGCTAGTTTTTAATCAGAAATTTGAATTTGACCATTTTAGTCAAAATGTGCAATTTGTTAAAATTCTGCCCTTATACTGAACCTGTACCCCCAAGCTCACCGTAACGTCCAAAAAAATTATTTTTTCAAATTAAATTTCTTTCATTGGTATTGTTTCTTGGGAGCCTTGTGAACAGTTTCTGCTAGTTTTTAATCAGAAATTTGAATTTGACCATTTTAGTCAAAATGTCCAATTTGTTAAAATTCTGGCCTTATACTGAACCTGTACCCCCAAGCTCACCCTAACGTTAAAATTTTTTTTTTTCAAATTCAATTTTTTTCAATTGGTATTGCTTCTTGGGAGCCTTGTGAACAATTTCTGCTAGGTTTTAATCAGAAATTTGAATTTGACCATTTTAGTCAAAATGTCCAATTTTTAAAAATTCTGGCCTTATACTGAACCTGTACCCCCAAGCTCACCCTAACGTCAATAAAAATTATTTTTTCAATTCAATTTTTTTTCAATCAGTATTGCTTCTTTGGAGCCTTGTGAACAATTTCTGCTAGTATTTAATCAGAAATTTGAATTTGACCATTTTAGTCAAAATGTCCAATTTTTTAAAATTCTGGCCTTATACTGAACCTGTACACCCAAGCTCACTCTAACGTCAAAAAAATTATTTTTTCAAATTCAATTTTTTTCAATCGGTGTTGCTTCTTGGGAGCCTTGTGAACAATTTATGCTAGTTTTTAATCAGAAATTTGAATTTGATCATTTAAGTCAAAATGTGCAATTTGTTAAAATTCTGGCCTTATACTGAACCTGTACCCCCAAGCTCACCCTTACGTCAAAAAATTTTTTTTTTTCAAATTCAATTTTTTTCAATCGGTATTGCTTCTTGGGAGCCTTTTGAACAATTTCTGCTAGTTTTTAATCAGAAATTTGAATTTGACCATTTTAGTCAAAATGTGCAATTTGTTAAAATTCTGCCCTTATACTGAACCTGTACCCCCAAGCTCACCCTAACGTCAACAAAATTTATTTTTTCAAATTAAATTTTTTTCAATCGGTGTTGCTTCTTGGGAGCCTTGTGAACAATTTCTGCTAGTTTTTAATCAGAAATTTGAATTTGACCATTTTAGTCAAAATGTGCAATTTGTTAAAATTCTGCCCTTATACTGAACCTGTACCCCCAAGCTCACCGTAACGTCCAAAAAAATTATTTTTTCAAATTAAATTTCTTTCATTGGTATTGTTTCTTGGGAGCCTTGTGAACAGTTTCTGCTAGTTTTTAATCAGAAATTTGAATTTGACCATTTTAGTCAAAATGTCCAATTTGTTAAAATTCTGGCCTTATACTGAACCTGTACCCCCAAGCTCACCCTAACGTTAAAATTTTTTTTTTTCAAATTCAATTTTTTTCAATCGGTATTGCTTCTTGGGAGCCTTGTGAACAATTTCTGCTAGGTTTTAATCAGAAATTTGAATTTGACCATTTTAGTCAAAATGTCCAATTTTTTAAAATTCTGGCCTTATACTGAACCTGTACCCCCAAGCTCACCCTAACGTCAATAAAATTTTTTTTCCAATTCAATTTTTTTTCAATCAGTATTGCTTCTTTGGAGCCTTGTGAACAATTTCTGCTAGTATTTAATCAGAAATTTGAATTTGACCATTTTAGTCAAAATGTCCAATTTTTTAAAATTCTGGCCTTATACTGAACCTGTACACCCAAGCTCACTCTAACGTCAAAAAAATTATTTTTTCAAATTCAATTTTTTTCAATCGGTGTTGCTTCTTGGGAGCCTTGTGAACAATTTATGCTAGTTTTTAATCAGAAATTTGAATTTGACCATTTTAGTCAAAATGTGCAATTTGTTAAAATTCTGGCCTTATACTGAACCTGTACCCCCAAGCTCACCCTAACGTCAAAAAAAATTATTTTTTCAAATTCAATTTTTTTCAATCGGTATTGCTTCTTGGGAGCCTTTTGAACAATTTCTGCTAGTTTTTAATCAGAAATTTGAATTTGACCATTTTAGTCAAAATGTCCAATTTGTCTGAACCTGTACCCCCAAGCTCACCCTAACGTCAAAAAAATTATTTTTTCAAATTCAACTTTTTTCAATCGGTGTTGCTTCTTGGGAGCCTTGTGAACAATTTCTGCTAGTTTTTAATCAGAAATTTGAATTTGACCATTTTAGTCAAAATGTGCAATTTGTTAAAATTCTGCCCTTATACTGAACCTGTACCCCCAAGCTCACCCTAACGTCAAAAAAATTTTTTTTTTCAAATTCAATTTTTTTCAATCGGTATTGCTTCTTGGGAGCCTTTTGAACAATTTCTGCTAGTTTTTAATCAGAAATTTGAATTTGACCATTTTAGTCAAAATGTCCAATTTGTCTGAACCTGTACCCCCAAGCTCACCCTAACGTCAAAAAAATTATTTTTTCAAATTAAATTTTTTTCAATCGGTGTTGCTTCTTGGGAGCCTTGTGAACAATTTCTGCTAGTTTTTAATCAGAAATTTGAATTTGACCATTTTAGTCAAAATGTGCAATTTGTTAAAATTCTGCCCTTATACTGAACCTGTACCCCCAAGCTCACCGTAACGTCCAAAAAAATTATTTTTTCAAATTAAATTTCTTTCATTGGTATTGTTTCTTGGGAGCCTTGTGAACAGTTTCTGCTAGTTTTTAATCAGAAATTTGAATTTGACCATTTTAGTCAAAATGTCCAATTTGTTAAAATTCTGGCCTTATACTGAACCTGTACCCCCAAGCTCACCCTAACGTTAAATTTTTTTTTTTTCAAATTCAATTTTTTTCAATCGGTATTGCTTCTTGGGAGCCTTGTGAACAATTTCTGCTAGGTTTTAATCAGAAATTTGAATTTGACCATTTTAGTCAAAATGTCCAATTTTTTAAAATTCTGGCCTTATACTGAACCTGTACCCCCAAGCTCACCCTAACGTCAATAAAAATTATTTTTTCAATTCAATTTTTTTTCAATCAGTATTGCTTCTTTGGAGCCTTGTGAACAATTTCTGCTAGTATTTAATCAGAAATTTGAATTTGACCATTTTAGTCAAAATGTCCAATTTTTTAAAATTCTGGCCTTATACTGAACCTGTACACCCAAGCTCACTCTAACGTCAAAAAAATTATTTTTTCAAATTCAATTTTTTTCAATCGGTGTTGCTTCTTGGGAGCCTTGTGAACAATTTATGCTAGTTTTTAATCAGAAATTTGAATTTGACCATTTTAGTCAAAATGTGCTATTTGTTAAAATTCTGGCCTTATACTGAACCTGTACCCCCAAGCTCACCCTAACGTCAAAAAAAATTATTTTTTCAAATTCAATTTTTTTCAATCGGTATTGCTTCTTGGGAGCCTTTTGAACAATTTCTGCTAGTTTTTAATCAGAAATTTGAATTTGACCATTTTAGTCAAAATGTCCAATTTGTCTGAACCTGTACCCCCAAGCTCACCCTAACGTCAAAAAAATTATTTTTTCAAATTCAACTTTTTTCAATCGGTGTTGCTTCTTGGGAGCCTTGTGAACAATTTCTGCTAGTTTTTAATCAGAAATTTGAATTTGACCATTTTAGTCAAAATGTCCAATTTGTTAAAATTCTGGCCTTATACTGAACCTGTACCCCCAAGCTCACCCTAACGTTAAAATTTTTTTTTCAATTCAATTTTTTTTCAATCAGTATTGCTTCTTTGGAGCCTTGTGAACAATTTCTGCTAGTATTTAATCAGAAATTTGAATTTGACCATTTTAGTCAAAATGTCCAATTTTTTAAAATTCTGGCCTTATACTGAACCTGTACACCCAAGCTCACTCTAACGTCAAAAAAATTATTTTTTCAAATTCAATTTTTTTCAATCGGTGTTGCTTCTTGGGAGCCTTGTGAACAATTTATGCTAGTTTTTAATCAGAAATTTGAATTTGACCATTTTAGTCAAAATGTGCAATTTGTTAAAATTCTGCCCTTATACTGAACCTGTACCCCCAAGCTCACCGTAACGTCCAAAAAAATTATTTTTTCAAATTAAATTTCTTTCATTGGTATTGTTTCTTGGGAGCCTTGTGAACAGTTTCTGCTAGTTTTTAATCAGAAATTTGAATTTGACCATTTTAGTCAAAATGTCCAATTTGTTAAAATTCTGGCCTTATACTGAACCTGTACCCCCAAGCTCACCCTAACGTTAAAAATTTTTTTTTTTCAAATTCAATTTTTTTCAATCGGTATTGCTTCTTGGGAGCCTTGTGAACAATTTCTGCTAGGTTTTAATCAGAAATTTGAATTTGACCATTTTAGTCAAAATGTCCAATTTTTTAAAATTCTGGCCTTATACTGAACCTGTACCCCCAAGCTCACCCTAACGTCAAAAAAAATTATTTTTTCAAATTCAATTTTTTTCAATCGGTATTGCTTCTTGGGAGCCTTTTGAACAATTTCTGCTAGTTTTTAATCAGAAATTTGAATTTGACCATTTTAGTCAAAATGTCCAATTTGTCTGAACCTGTACCCCCAAGCTCACCCTAACGTCAAAAAAATTATTTTTTCAAATTCAATTTTTTTCAATCAGTGTTGCTTCTTGGGAGCCTTGTGAACAATTTCTGCTAGTTTTTAATCAGAAATTTGAATTTGACCATTTTAGTCAAAATGTGCAATTTGTTAAAATTCTGCCCTTATACTGAACCTGTACCCCCAAGCTCACCCTAACGTCAAAAAAATTATTTTTTCAAATTAAATTTTTTTCAATCGGTGTTGCTTCTTGGGAGCCTTGTGAACAATTTCTGCTAGTTTTTAATCAGAAATTTGAATTTGACCATTTTAGTCAAAATGTCCAATTTTTTAAAATTCTGGCCTTATACTGAACCTGTACACCCAAGCTCACTCTAACGTCAAAAAAATTATTTTTTCAAATTCAATTTTTTTCAATCGGTGTTGCTTCTTGGGAGCCTTGTGAACAATTTATGCTAGTTTTTAATCAGAAATTTGAATTTGACCATTTTAGTCAAAATGTGCAATTTGTTAAAATTCTGGCCTTATACTGAACCTGTACCCCCAAGCTCACCCTAACGTCAAAAAAAATATATTTTTTTCAATCAGTGTTGCTTCTTGGGAGCCTTGTGAACAATTTCTGCTAGTTTTTAATCAGAAATTTGAATTTGACCATTTTAGTCAAAATGTGCAATTTGTTAAAATTCTGCCCTTATACTGAACCTGTACCCCCAAGCTCACCCTAACGTCAAAAAAATTATTTTTTCAAATTAAATTTTTTTCAATCGGTGTTGCTTCTTGGGAGCCTTGTGAACAATTTCTGCTAGTTTTTAATCAGAAATTTGAATTTGACCATTTTAGTCAAAATGTGCAATTTGTTAAAATTCTGCCCTTATACTGAACCTGTACCCCCAAGCTCACCCTAACGTCAAAAAAATTATTTTTTCAAATTCAACTTTTTTCAATCGGTGTTGCTTCTTGGGAGCCTTGTGAACAATTTCTGCTAGTTTTTAATCAGAAATTTGAATTTGACCATTTTAGTCAAAATGTGCAATTTGTTAAAATTCTGCCCTTATACTGAACCTGTACCCCAAAGCTCACCCTAAGGTCAAAAAAATTATTTTTTCAAATTCAATTTTGTTAAATCGGTGTTGCTTCTTGGGAGCCTTGTGAACAATTTCTGCTAGGTTTTAATCAGAAATTTGAATTTGACCATTTTAGTCAAAATGTCCAATTTTTTAAAATTCTGGCCTTATACTGAACCTGTACCCCCAAGCTCACCCTAACGTCAAAAAAATTATTTTTTCAAATTCAATTTTGTTCAATCGGTGTTGCTTCTTGGGAGCCTTGTGAACAATTTCTGCTAGTTTTTAATCAGAAATTTGAATTTGACCATTTTAGTCAAAATGTGCAATTTTTTAAAATTCTGCCCTTATACTGAACCTGTACCCCCAAGCTCACCCTAACGTCAAAAAAATTATTTTTTCAAATTCAATTTTTTTCAATCGGTGTTGCTTCTTGGGAGCCTTGTGAACAATTTATGCTAGTTTTTAATCAGAAATTTGAATTTGACCATTTTAGTCAAAATGTGCAATTTGTTAAAATTCTGGCCTTATACTGAACCTGTACCCCCAAGCTCACCCTAACGTCAAAAAAAATATATTTTTTTCAATCAGTGTTGCTTCTTGGGAGCCTTGTGAACAATTTCTGCTAGTTTTTAATCAGAAATTTGAATTTGACCATTTTAGTCAAAATGTGCAATTTGTTAAAATTCTGCCCTTATACTGAACCTGTACCCCCAAGCTCACCCTAACGTCAAAAAAATTATTTTTTCAAATTAAATTTTTTTCAATCGGTGTTGCTTCTTGGGAGCCTTGTGAACAATTTCTGCTAGTTTTTAATCAGAAATTTGAATTTGACCATTTTAGTCAAAATGTGCAATTTGTTAAAATTCTGCCCTTATACTGAACCTGTACCCCCAAGCTCACCCTAACGTCAAAAAAATTATTTTTTCAAATTCAACTTTTTTCAATCGGTGTTGCTTCTTGGGAGCCTTGTGAACAATTTCTGCTAGTTTTTAATCAGAAATTTGAATTTGACCATTTTAGTCAAAATGTGCAATTTGTTAAAATTCTGCCCTTATACTGAACCTGTACCCCAAAGCTCACCCTAAGGTCAAAAAAATTATTTTTTCAAATTCAATTTTGTTAAATCGGTGTTGCTTCTTGGGAGCCTTGTGAACAATTTCTGCTAGGTTTTAATCAGAAATTTGAATTTGACCATTTTAGTCAAAATGTCCAATTTTTTAAAATTCTGGCCTTATACTGAACCTGTACCCCCAAGCTCACCCTAACGTCAAAAAAATTATTTTTTCAAATTCAATTTTTTTCAATCGGTGTTGCTTCTTGGGAGCCTTGTGAACAATTTCTGCTAGTTTTTAATCAGAAATTTGAATTTGACCATTTTAGTCAAAATGTGCAATTTTTTAAAATTCTGCCCTTATACTGAACCTGTACCCCCAAGCTCACCCTAACGTCAAAAAAATTATTTTTTCAAATTAAATTTTTTTCAATCGGTGTTGCTTCTTTGGAGCCTTGTGAACAATTTCTGCTAGTTTTTAATCAGAAATTTGAATTTGACCATTTTAGTCAAAATGTGCAATTTGTTAAAATTCTGCCCTTATACTGAACCTGTACCCCCAAGCTCACCGTAACGTCCAAAAAAATTATTTTTTCAAATTAAATTTCTTTCATTGGTATTGTTTCTTGGGAGCCTTGTGAACAGTTTCTGCTAGTTTTTAATCAGAAATTTGAATTTGACCATTTTAGTCAAAATGTCCAATTTGTTAAAATTCTGGCCTTATACTGAACCTGTACCCCCAAGCTCACCCTAACGTTAAAATTTTTTTTTTTCAAATTCAATTTTTTTCAATCGGTATTGCTTCTTGGGAGCCTTGTGAACAATTTCTGCTAGGTTTTAATCAGAAATTTGAATTTGACCATTTTAGTCAAAATGTCCAATTTTTTAAAATTCTGGCCTTATACTGAACCTGTACCCCCAAGCTCACCCTAACGTCAAAAAAAATTATTTTTTCAAATTCAATTTTTTTCAATCGGTATTGCTTCTTGGGAGCCTTTTGAACAATTTCTGCTAGTTTTTAATCAGAAATTTGAATTTGACCATTTTAGTCAAAATGTCCAATTTGTCTGAACCTGTACCCCCAAGCTCACCCTAACGTCAAAAAAATTATTTTTTCAAATTCAATTTTTTTCAATCAGTGTTGCTTCTTGGGAGCCTTGTGAACAATTTCTGCTAGTTTTTAATCAGAAATTTGAATTTGACCATTTTAGTCAAAATGTGCAATTTGTTAAAATTCTGCCCTTATACTGAACCTGTACCCCCAAGCTCACCCTAACGTCAAAAAAATTATTTTTTCAAATTAAATTTTTTTCAATCGGTGTTGCTTCTTGGGAGCCTTGTGAACAATTTCTGCTAGTTTTTAATCAGAAATTTGAATTTGACCATTTTAGTCAAAATGTGCAATTTGTTAAAATTCTGCCCTTATACTGAACCTGTACCCCCAAGCTCACCGTAACGTCCAAAAAAATTATTTTTTCAAATTAAATTTCTTTCATTGGTATTGTTTCTTGGGAGCCTTGTGAACAGTTTCTGCTAGTTTTTAATCAGAAATTTGAATTTGACCATTTTAGTCAAAATGTCCAATTTGTTAAAATTCTGGCCTTATACTGAACCTGTACCCCCAAGCTCACCCTAACGTTAAAATTTTTTTTTTTCAAATTCAATTTTTTTCAATCGGTATTGCTTCTTGGGAGCCTTGTGAACAATTTCTGCTAGGTTTTAATCAGAAATTTGAATTTGACCATTTTAGTCAAAATGTCCAATTTTTTAAAATTCTGGCCTTATACTGAACCTGTACCCCCAAGCTCACCCTAACGTCAATAAAAATTATTTTTTCAATTCAATTTTTTTTCAATCAGTATTGCTTCTTTGGAGCCTTGTGAACAATTTCTGCTAGTATTTAATCAGAAATTTGAATTTGACCATTTTAGTCAAAATGTCCAATTTTTTAAAATTCTGGCCTTATACTGAACCTGTACACCCAAGCTCACTCTAACGTCAAAAAAATTATTTTTTCAAATTCAATTTTTTTCAATCGGTGTTGCTTCTTGGGAGCCTTGTGAACAATTTATGCTAGTTTTTAATCAGAAATTTGAATTTGACCATTTTAGTCAAAATGTGCAATTTGTTAAAATTCTGGCCTTATACTGAACCTGTACCCCCAAGCTCACCCTAACGTTAAAAATTTTTTTTTTCAAATTCAATTTTTTTCAATCGGTATTGCTTCTTGGGAGCCTTGTGAACAATTTCTGCTAGGTTTTAATCAGAAATTTGAATTTGACCATTTTAGTCAAAATGTCCAATTTTTTAAAATTCTGGCCTTATACTGAACCTGTACCCCCAAGCTCACCCTAACGTCAAAAAAAATTATTTTTTCAAATTCAATTTTTTTCAATCGGTATTGCTTCTTGGGAGCCTTTTGAACAATTTCTGCTAGTTTTTAATCAGAAATTTGAATTTGACCATTTTAGTCAAAATGTCCAATTTGTCTGAACCTGTACCCCCAAGCTCACCCTAACGTCAAAAAAATTATTTTTTCAAATTCAATTTTTTTCAATCAGTGTTGCTTCTTGGGAGACTTGTGAACAATTTCTGCTAGTTTTTAATCAGAAATTTGAATTTGACCATTTTAGTCAAAATGTGCAATTTGTTAAAATTCTGCCCTTATACTGAACCTGTACCCCCAAGCTCACCCTAACGTCAAAAAAATTATTTTTTCAAATTAAATTTTTTTCAATCGGTGTTGCTTCTTGGGAGCCTTGTGAACAATTTCTGCTAGTTTTTAATCAGAAATTTGAATTTGACCATTTTAGTCAAAATGTGCAATTTGTTAAAATTCTGCCCTTATACTGAACCTGTACCCCCAAGCTCACCGTAACGTCCAAAAAAATTATTTTTTCAAATTAAATTTCTTTCATTGGTATTGTTTCTTGGGAGCCTTGTGAACAGTTTCTGCTAGTTTTTAATCAGAAATTTGAATTTGACCATTTTAGTCAAAATGTCCAATTTGTTAAAATTCTGGCCTTATACTGAACCTGTACCCCCAAGCTCACCCTAACGTTAAAATTTTTTTTTTTCAAATTCAATTTTTTTCAATCGGTATTGCTTCTTGGGAGCCTTGTGAACAATTTCTGCTAGGTTTTAATCAGAAATTTGAATTTGACCATTTTAGTCAAAATGTCCAATTTTTTAAAATTCTGGCCTTATACTGAACCTGTACCCCCAAGCTCACCCTAACGTCAATAAAAATTATTTTTTCAATTCAATTTTTTTTCAATCAGTATTGCTTCTTTGGAGCCTTGTGAACAATTTCTGCTAGTATTTAATCAGAAATTTGAATTTGACCATTTTAGTCAAAATGTCCAATTTTTTAAAATTCTGGCCTTATACTGAACCTGTACACCCAAGCTCACTCTAACGTCAAAAAAATTATTTTTTCAAATTCAATTTTTTTCAATCGGTGTTGCTTCTTGGGAGCCTTGTGAACAATTTATGCTAGTTTTTAATCAGAAATTTGAATTTGACCATTTTAGTCAAAATGTGCAATTTGTTAAAATTCTGGCCTTATACTGAACCTGTACCCCCAAGCTCACCCTAACGTCAAAAAAAATTTTTTTTTCAAATTCAATTTTTTTCAATCGGTATTGCTTCTTGGGAGCCTTTTGAACAATTTCTGCTAGTTTTAATCAGAAATTTGAATTTGACCATTTTAGTCAAAATGTCCAATTTGTCTGAACCTGTACCCCCAAGCTCACCCTAACGTCAAAAAAATTATTTTTTCAAATTCAATTTTTTTCAATCAGTGTTGCTTCTTGGGAGCCTTGTGAACAATTTCTGCTAGTTTTTAATCAGAAATTTGAATTTGACCATTTTAGTCAAAATGTGCAATTTGTTAAAATTCTGCCCTTATACTGAACCTGTACCCCCAAGCTCACCCTAACGTCAAAAAAATTATTTTTTCAAATTAAATTTTTTTCAATCGGTGTTGCTTCTTGGGAGCCTTGTGAACAATTTCTGCTAGTTTTTAATCAGAAATTTGAATTTGACCATTTTAGTCAAAATGTGCAATTTGTTAAAATTCTGCCCTTATACTGAACCTGTACCCCCAAGCTCACCGTAACGTCCAAAAAAATTATTTTTTCAAATTAAATTTCTTTCATTGGTATTGTTTCTTGGGAGCCTTGTGAACAGTTTCTGCTAGTTTTTAATCAGAAATTTGAATTTGACCATTTTAGTCAAAATGTCCAATTTGTTAAAATTCTGGCCTTATACTGAACCTGTACCCCCAAGCTCACCCTAACGTTAAAATTTTTTTTTTTCAAATTCAATTTTTTTCAATCGGTATTGCTTCTTGGGAGCCTTGTGAACAATTTCTGCTAGGTTTTAATCAGAAATTTGAATTTGACCATTTTAGTCAAAATGTCCAATTTTTTAAAATTCTGGCCTTATACTGAACCTGTACCCCCAAGCTCACCCTAACGTCAATAAAAATTATTTTTTCAATTCAATTTTTTTTCAATCAGTATTGCTTCTTTGGAGCCTTGTGAACAATTTCTGCTAGTATTTAATCAGAAATTTGAATTTGACCATTTTAGTCAAAATGTCCAATTTTTTAAAATTCTGGCCTTATACTGAACCTGTACACCCAAGCTCACTCTAACGTCAAAAAAATTATTTTTTCAAATTCAATTTTTTTCAATCGGTGTTGCTTCTTGGGAGCCTTGTGAACAATTTATGCTAGTTTTTAATCAGAAATTTGAATTTGACCATTTTAGTCAAAATGTGCAATTTGTTAAAATTCTGGCCTTATACTGAACCTGTACCCCCAAGCTCACCCTAACGTCAAAAAAAATTATTTTTTCAAATTCAATTTTTTTCAATCGGTATTGCTTCTTGGGAGCCTTTTGAACAATTTCTGCTAGTTTTTAATCAGAAATTTGAATTTGACCATTTTAGTCAAAATGTCCAATTTGTCTGAACCTGTACCCCCAAGCTCACCCTAACGTCAAAAAAATTATTTTTTCAAATTCAATTTTTTTCAATCAGTGTTGCTTCTTGGGAGCCTTGTGAACAATTTCTGCTAGTTTTTAATCAGAAATTTGAATTTGACCATTTTAGTCAAAATGTGCAATTTGTTAAAATTCTGCCCTTATACTGAACCTGTACCCCCAAGCTCACCCTAACGTCAAAAAAATTATTTTTTCAAATTAAATTTTTTTCAATCGGTGTTGCTTCTTGGGAGCCTTGTGAACAATTTCTGCTAGTTTTTAATCAGAAATTTGAATTTGACCATTTTAGTCAAAATGTGCAATTTGTTAAAATTCTGCCCTTATACTGAACCTGTACCCCCAAGCTCACCCTAACGTCAAAAAAATTATTTTTTCAAATTAAATTTTTTTCAATCGGTGTTGCTTCTTGGGAGCCTTGTGAACAATTTCTGCTAGTTTTTAATCAGAAATTTGAATTTGACCATTTTAGTCAAAATGTGCAATTTGTTAAAATTCTGCCCTTATACTGAACCTGTACCCCCAAGCTCACCGTAACGTCCAAAAAAATTATTTTTTCAAATTAAATTTCTTTCATTGGTATTGTTTCTTGGGAGCCTTGTGAACAGTTTCTGCTAGTTTTTAATCAGAAATTTGAATTTGACCATTTTAGTCAAAATGTCCAATTTGTTAAAATTCTGGCCTTATACTGAACCTGTACCCCCAAGCTCACCCTAACGTTAAAATTTTTTTTTTTAAAATTCAATTTTTTTCAATCGGTATTGCTTCTTGGGAGCCTTGTGAACAATTTCTGCTAGGTTTTAATCAGAAATTTGAATTTGACCATTTTAGTCAAAATGTCCAATTTTTTAAAATTCTGGCCTTATACTGAACCTGTACCCCCAAGCTCACCCTAACGTCAATAAAAATTATTTTTTCAATTCAATTTTTTTTCAATCAGTATTGCTTCTTTGGAGCCTTGTGAACAATTTCTGCTAGTATTTAATCAGAAATTTGAATTTGACCATTTTAGTCAAAATGTGCAATTTGTTAAAATTCTGGCCTTATACTGAACCTGTACCCCCAAGCTCACCCTAACGTCAAAAAAAATTATTTTTTCAAATTCAATTTTTTTCAATCGGTATTGCTTCTTGGGAGCCTTTTGAACAATTTCTGCTAGTTTTTAATCAGAAATTTGAATTTGACCATTTTAGTCAAAATGTCCAATTTGTCTGAACCTGTACCCCCAAGCTCACCCTAACGTCAAAAAAATTATTTTTTCAAATTCAATTTTTTTCAATCAGTGTTGCTTCTTGGGAGCCTTGTGAACAATTTCTGCTAGTTTTTAATCAGAAATTTGAATTTGACCATTTTAGTCAAAATGTGCAATTTGTTAAAATTCTGCCCTTATACTGAACCTGTACCCCCAAGCTCACCCTAACGTCAAAAAAATTATTTTTTCAAATTAAATTTTTTTCAATCGGTGTTGCTTCTTGGGAGCCTTGTGAACAATTTCTGCTAGTTTTTAATCAGAAATTTGAATTTGACCATTTTAGTCAAAATGTGCAATTTGTTAAAATTCTGCCCTTATACTGAACCTGTACCCCCAAGCTCACCGTAACGTCCAAAAAAATTATTTTTTCAAATTAAATTTCTTTCATTGGTATTGTTTCTTGGGAGCCTTGTGAACAATTTCTGCTAGTTTTTAATCAGAAATTTGAATTTGACCATTTTAGTCAAAATGTCCAATTTGTTAAAATTCTGGCCTTATACTGAACCTGTACCCCCAAGCTCACCCTAACGTTAAAATTTTTTTTTTTCAAATTCAATTTTTTTCAATCGGTATTGCTTCTTGGGAGCCTTGTGAACAATTTCTGCTAGGTTTTAATCAGAAATTTGAATTTGACCATTTTAGTCAAAATGTCCAATTTTTTAAAATTCTGGCCTTATACTGAACCTGTACCCCCAAGCTCACCCTAACGTCAATAAAAATTATTTTTTCAATTCAATTTTTTTTCAATCAGTATTGCTTCTTTGGAGCCTTGTGAACAATTTCTGCTAGTATTTAATCAGAAATTTGAATTTGACCATTTTAGTCAAAATGTCCAATTTTTTAAAATTCTGGCCTTATACTGAACCTGTACACCCAAGCTCACTCTAACGTCAAAAAAATTATTTTTTCAAATTCAATTTTTTTCAATCGGTGTTGCTTCTTGGGAGCCTTGTGAACAATTTATGCTAGTTTTTAATCAGAAATTTGAATTTGACCATTTTAGTCAAAATGTGCAATTTGTTAAAATTCTGGCCTTATACTGAACCTGTACCCCCAAGCTCACCCTAACGTCAAAAAATTTTTTTTTTTCAAATTCAATTTTTTTCAATCGGTATTGCTTCTTGGGAGCCTTTTGAACAATTTCTGCTAGTTTTAATCAGAAATTTGAATTTGACCATTTTAGTCAAAATGTCCAATTTGTCTGAACCTGTACCCCCAAGCTCACCCTAACGTCAAAAAAATTATTTTTTCAAATTCAATTTTTTTCAATCAGTGTTGCTTCTTGGGAGCCTTGTGAACAATTTCTGCTAGTTTTTAATCAGAAATTTGAATTTGACCATTTTAGTCAAAATGTGCAATTTGTTAAAATTCTGCCCTTATACTGAACCTGTACCCCCAAGCTCACCCTAACGTCAAAAAAATTATTTTTTCAAATTAAATTTTTTTCAATCGGTGTTGCTTCTTGGGAGCCTTGTGAACAATTTCTGCTAGTTTTTAATCAGAAATTTGAATTTGACCATTTTAGTCAAAATGTGCAATTTGTTAAAATTCTGCCCTTATACTGAACCTGTACCCCCAAGCTCACCGTAACGTCCAAAAAAATTATTTTTTCAAATTAAATTTCTTTCATTGGTATTGTTTCTTGGGAGCCTTGTGAACAGTTTCTGCTAGTTTTTAATCAGAAATTTGAATTTGACCATTTTAGTCAAAATGTCCAATTTGTTAAAATTCTGGCCTTATACTGAACCTGTACCCCCAAGCTCACCCTAACGTTAAAATTTTTTTTTTTCAAATTCAATTTTTTTCAATCGGTATTGCTTCTTGGGAGCCTTGTGAACAATTTCTGCTAGGTTTTAATCAGAAATTTGAATTTGACCATTTTAGTCAAAATGTCCAATTTTTTAAAATTCTGGCCTTATACTGAACCTGTACCCCCAAGCTCACCCTAACGTCAATAAAAATTATTTTTTCAATTCAATTTTTTTTCAATCAGTATTGCTTCTTTGGAGCCTTGTGAACAATTTCTGCTAGTATTTAATCAGAAATTTGAATTTGACCATTTTAGTCAAAATGTCCAATTTTTTAAAATTCTGGCCTTATACTGAACCTGTACACCCAAGCTCACTCTAACGTCAAAAAAATTATTTTTTCAAATTCAATTTTTTTCAATCGGTGTTGCTTCTTGGGAGCCTTGTGAACAATTTATGCTAGTTTTTAATCAGAAATTTGAATTTGACCATTTTAGTCAAAATGTGCAATTTGTTAAAATTCTGGCCTTATACTGAACCTGTACCCCCAAGCTCACCCTAACGTCAAAAAAAATTATTTTTTCAAATTCAATTTTTTTCAATCGGTATTGCTTCTTGGGAGCCTTTTGAACAATTTCTGCTAGTTTTTAATCAGAAATTTGAATTTGACCATTTTAGTCAAAATGTCCAATTTGTCTGAACCTGTACCCCCAAGCTCACCCTAACGTCAAAAAAATTATTTTTTCAAATTCAACTTTTTTCAATCGGTGTTGGTTCTTGGGAGCCTTGTGAACAATTTCTGCTAGTTTTTAATCAGAAATTTGAATTTGACCATTTTAGTCAAAATGTGCAATTTGTTAAAATTCTGCCCTTATACTGAACCTGTACCCCCAAGCTCACCCTAACGTCAAAAAAATTATTTTTTCAAATTCAATTTTTTTCAATCAGTGTTGCTTCTTGGGAGCCTTGTGAACAATTTCTGCTAGTTTTTAATCAGAAATTTGAATTTGACCATTTTAGTCAAAATGTGCAATTTGTTAAAATTCTGCCCTTATACTGAACCTGTACCCCCAAGCTCACCCTAACGTCAAAAAAATTATTTTTTCAAATTAAATTTTTTTCAATCGGTGTTGCTTCTTGGGATCCTTGTGAACAATTTCTGCTAGTTTTTAATCAGAAATTTGAATTTGACCATTTTAGTCAAAATGTGCAATTTGTTAAAATTCTGCCCTTATACTGAACCTGTACCCCCAAGCTCACCCTAACGTCAAAAAAATTATTTTTTCAAATTAAATTTTTTTCAATCGGTGTTGCTTCTTGGGAGCCTTGTGAACAATTTCTGCTAGTTTTTAATCAGAAATTTGAATTTGACCATTTTAGTCAAAATGTGCAATTTGTTAAAATTCTGCCCTTATACTGAACCTGTACCCCCAAGCTCACCGTAACGTCCAAAAAAATTATTTTTTCAAATTAAATTTCTTTCATTGGTATTGTTTCTTGGGAGCCTTGTGAACAGTTTCTGCTAGTTTTTAATCAGAAATTTGAATTTGACCATTTTAGTCAAAATGTCCAATTTGTTAAAATTCTGGCCTTATACTGAACCTGTACCCCCAAGCTCACCCTAACGTTAAAATTTTTTTTTTTCAAATTCAATTTTTTTCAATCGGTATTGCTTCTTGGGAGCCTTGTGAACAATTTCTGCTAGGTTTTAATCAGAAATTTGAATTTGACCATTTTAGTCAAAATGTCCAATTTTTTAAAATTCTGGCCTTATACTGAACCTGTACCCCCAAGCTCACCCTAACGTCAATAAAAATTATTTTTTCAATTCAATTTTTTTTCAATCAGTATTGCTTCTTTGGAGCCTTGTGAACAATTTCTGCTAGTATTTAATCAGAAATTTGAATTTGACCATTTTAGTCAAAATGTGCAATTTGTTAAAATTCTGGCCTTATACTGAACCTGTACCCCCAAGCTCACCCTAACGTCAAAAAAAATTATTTTTTCAAATTCAATTTTTTTCAATCGGTATTGCTTCTTGGGAGCCTTTTGAACAATTTCTGCTAGTTTTTAATCAGAAATTTGAATTTGACCATTTTAGTCAAAATGTCCAATTTGTCTGAACCTGTACCCCCAAGCTCACCCTAACGTCAAAAAAATTATTTTTTCAAATTCAATTTTTTTCAATCAGTGTTGCTTCTTGGGAGCCTTGTGAACAATTTCTGCTAGTTTTTAATCAGAAATTTGAATTTGACCATTTTAGTCAAAATGTGCAATTTGTTAAAATTCTGCCCTTATACTGAACCTGTACCCCCAAGCTCACCCTAACGTCAAAAAAATTATTTTTTCAAATTAAATTTTTTTCAATCGGTGTTGCTTCTTGGGAGCCTTGTGAACAATTTCTGCTAGTTTTTAATCAGAAATTTGAATTTGACCATTTTAGTCAAAATGTGCAATTTGTTAAAATTCTGCCCTTATACTGAACCTGTACCCCCAAGCTCACCGTAACGTCCAAAAAAATTATTTTTTCAAATTAAATTTCTTTCATTGGTATTGTTTCTTGGGAGCCTTGTGAACAGTTTCTGCTAGTTTTTAATCAGAAATTTGAATTTGACCATTTTAGTCAAAATGTCCAATTTGTTAAAATTCTGGCCTTATACTGAACCTGTACCCCCAAGCTCACCCTAACGTTAAAATTTTTTTTTTTCAAATTCAATTTTTTTCAATCGGTGTTGCTTCTTGGGAGCCTTGTGAACAATTTCTGCTAGGTTTTAATCAGAAATTTGAATTTGACCATTTTAGTCAAAATGTCCAATTTTTTAAAATTCTGGCCTTATACTGAACCTGTACCCCCAAGCTCACCCTAACGTCAATAAAAATTATTTTTTCAATTCAATTTTTTTTCAATCAGTATTGCTTCTTTGGAGCCTTGTGAACAATTTCTGCTAGTATTTAATCAGAAATTTGAATTTGACCATTTTAGTCAAAATGTCCAATTTTTTAAAATTCTGGCCTTATACTGAACCTGTACACCCAAGCTCACTCTAACGTCAAAAAAATTATTTTTTCAAATTCAATTTTTTTCAATCGGTGTTGCTTCTTGGGAGCCTTGTGAACAATTTATGCTAGTTTTTAATCAGAAATTTGAATTTGACCATTTTAGTCAAAATGTGCAATTTGTTAAAATTCTGGCCTTATACTGAACCTGTACCCCCAAGCTCACCCTAACGTCAAAAAATTTTTTTTTTTCAAATTCAATTTTTTTCAATCGGTATTGCTTCTTGGGAGCCTTT
Source organism: Steromphala cineraria (assembly GCA_916613615.1). Taxonomy (NCBI): domain Eukaryota; kingdom Metazoa; phylum Mollusca; class Gastropoda; order Trochida; family Trochidae; genus Steromphala; species Steromphala cineraria. Next base: position 36,837,680 of record OU744736.1, on the reverse strand, counting down.
TGAACAATTTCTGCTAGTTTTAATCAGAAATTTGAATTTGACCATTTTAGTCAAAATGTCCAATTTGTCTGAACCTGTACCCCCAAGCTCACCCTAACGTCAAAAAAATTATTTTTTCAAATTCAATTTTTTTCAATCAGTGTTGCTTCTTGGGAGCCTTGTGAACAATTTCTGCTAGTTTTTAATCAGAAATTTGAATTTGACCATTTTAGTCAAAATGTGCAATTTGTTAAAATTCTGCCCTTATACTGAACCTGTACCCCCAAGCTCACCCTAACGTCAAAAAAATTATTTTTTCAAATTAAATTTTTTTCAATCGGTGTTGCTTCTTGGGAGCCTTGTGAACAATTTCTGCTAGTTTTTAATCAGAAATTTGAATTTGACCATTTTAGTCAAAATGTGCAATTTGTTAAAATTCTGCCCTTATACTGAACCTGTACCCCCAAGCTCACCGTAACGTCCAAAAAAATTATTTTTTCAAATTAAATTTCTTTCATTGGTATTGTTTCTTGGGAGCCTTGTGAACAGTTTCTGCTAGTTTTTAATCAGAAATTTGAATTTGACCATTTTAGTCAAAATGTCCAATTTGTTAAAATTCTGGCCTTATACTGAACCTGTACCCCCAAGCTCACCCTAACGTTAAAATTTTTTTTTTTCAAATTCAATTTTTTTCAATCGGTATTGCTTCTTGGGAGCCTTGTGAACAATTTCTGCTAGGTTTTAATCAGAAATTTGAATTTGACCATTTTAGTCAAAATGTCCAATTTTTTAAAATTCTGGCCTTATACTGAACCTGTACCCCCAAGCTCACCCTAACGTCAATAAAAATTATTTTTTCAATTCAATTTTTTTTCAATCAGTATTGCTTCTTTGGAGCCTTGTGAACAATTTCTGCTAGTATTTAATCAGAAATTTGAATTTGACCATTTTAGTCAAAATGTCCAATTTTTTAAAATTCTGGCCTTATACTGAACCTGTACACCCAAGCTCACTCTAACGTCAAAAAAATTATTTTTTCAAATTCAATTTTTTTCAATCGGTGTTGCTTCTTGGGAGCCTTGTGAACAATTTATGCTAGTTTTTAATCAGAAATTTGAATTTGACCATTTTAGTCAAAATGTGCAATTTGTTAAAATTCTGGCCTTATACTGAACCTGTACCCCCAAGCTCACCCTAACGTCAAAAAAAATTATTTTTTCAAATTCAATTTTTTTCAATCGGTATTGCTTCTTGGGAGCCTTTTGAACAATTTCTGCTAGTTTTTAATCAGAAATTTGAATTTGACCATTTTAGTCAAAATGTCCAATTTGTCTGAACCTGTACCCCCAAGCTCACCCTAACGTCAAAAAAATTATTTTTTCAAATTCAACTTTTTTCAATCGGTGTTGCTTCTTGGGAGCCTTGTGAACAATTTCTGCTAGTTTTTAATCAGAAATTTGAATTTGACCATTTTAGTCAAAATGTGCAATTTGTTAAAATTCTGCCCTTATACTGAACCTGTACCCCCAAGCTCACCCTAACGTCAAAAAATTTTTTTTTTTCAAATTCAATTTTTTTCAATCGGTATTGCTTCTTGGGAGCCTTTTGAACAATTTCTGCTAGTTTTTAATCAGAAATTTGAATTTGACCATTTTAGTCAAAATGTCCAATTTGTCTGAACCTGTACCCCCAAGCTCACCCTAACGTCAAAAAAATTATTTTTTCAAATTCAATTTTTTTCAATCAGTGTTGCTTCTTGGGAGCCTTGTGAACAATTTCTGCTAGTTTTTAATCAGAAATTTGAATTTGACCATTTTAGTCAAAATGTGCAATTTGTTAAAATTCTGCCCTTATACTGAACCTGTACCCCCAAGCTCACCCTAACGTCAAAAAAATTATTTTTTCAATTCAATTTTTTTTCAATCAGTATTGCTTCTTTGGAGCCTTGTGAACAATTTCTGCTAGTATTTAATCAGAAATTTGAATTTGACCATTTTAGTCAAAATGTCCAATTTTTTAAAATTCTGGCCTTATACTGAACCTGTACACCCAAGCTCACTCTAACGTCAAAAAAATTATTTTTTCAAATTCAATTTTTTTCAATCGGTGTTGCTTCTTGGGAGCCTTGTGAACAATTTATGCTAGTTTTTAATCAGAAATTTGAATTTGACCATTTTAGTCAAAATGTGCAATTTGTTAAAATTCTGGCCTTATACTGAACCTGTACCCCCAAGCTCACCCTAACGTCAAAAAAAATTATTTTTTCAAATTCAATTTTTTTCAATCGGTATTGCTTCTTGGGAGCCTTTTGAACAATTTCTGCTAGTTTTTAATCAGAAATTTGAATTTGACCATTTTAGTCAAAATGTCCAATTTGTCTGAACCTGTACCCCCAAGCTCACCCTAACGTCAAAAAAATTATTTTTTCAAATTCAACTTTTTTCAATCGGTGTTGCTTCTTGGGAGCCTTGTGAACAATTTCTGCTAGTTTTTAATCAGAAATTTGAATTTGACCATTTTAGTCAAAATGTGCAATTTGTTAAAATTCTGCCCTTATACTGAACCTGTACCCCCAAGCTCACCCTAACGTCAAAAAATTTTTTTTTTTCAAATTCAATTTTTTTCAATCGGTATTGCTTCTTGGGAGCCTTTTGAACAATTTCTGCTAGTTTTTAATCAGAAATTTGAATTTGACCATTTTAGTCAAAATGTCCAATTTGTCTGAACCTGTACCCCCAAGCTCACCCTAACGTCAAAAAAATTATTTTTTCAAATTCAATTTTTTTCAATCAGTGTTGCTTCTTGGGAGCCTTGTGAACAATTTCTGCTAGTTTTTAATCAGAAATTTGAATTTGACCATTTTAGTCAAAATGTGCAATTTGTTAAAATTCTGCCCTTATACTGAACCTGTACCCCCAAGCTCACCCTAACGTCAAAAAAATTATTTTTTCAAATTAAATTTTTTTCAATCGGTGTTGCTTCTTGGGAGCCTTGTGAACAATTTCTGCTAGTTTTTAATCAGAAATTTGAATTTGACCATTTTAGTCAAAATGTGCAATTTGTTAAAATTCTGCCCTTATACTGAACCTGTACCCCCAAGCTCACCGTAACGTCCAAAAAAATTATTTTTTCAAATTAAATTTCTTTCATTGGTATTGTTTCTTGGGAGCCTTGTGAACAGTTTCTGCTAGTTTTTAATCAGAAATTTGAATTTGACCATTTTAGTCAAAATGTCCAATTTGTTAAAATTCTGGCCTTATACTGAACCTGTACCCCCAAGCTCACCCTAACGTTAAAATTTTTTTTTTTCAAATTCAATTTTTTTCAATCGGTATTGCTTCTTGGGAGCCTTGTGAACAATTTCTGCTAGGTTTTAATCAGAAATTTGAATTTGACCATTTTAGTCAAAATGTCCAATTTTTTAAAATTCTGGCCTTATACTGAACCTGTACCCCCAAGCTCACCCTAACGTCAATAAAAATTATTTTTTCAATTCAATTTTTTTTCAATCAGTATTGCTTCTTTGGAGCCTTGTGAACAATTTCTGCTAGTATTTAATCAGAAATTTGAATTTGACCATTTTAGTCAAAATGTCAAATTTTTTAAAATTCTGGCCTTATACTGAACCTGTACACCCAAGCTCACTCTAACGTCAAAAAAATTATTTTTTCAAATTCAATTTTTTTCAATCGGTGTTGCTTCTTGGGAGCCTTGTGAACAATTTATGCTAGTTTTTAATCAGAAATTTGAATTTGACCATTTTAGTCAAAATGTGCAATTTGTTAAAATTCTGGCCTTATACTGAACCTGTACCCCCAAGCTCACCCTAACGTCAAAAAAAATTATTTTTTCAAATTCAATTTTTTCAATCGGTATTGCTTCTTGGGAGCCTTTTGAACAATTTCTGCTAGTTTTTAATCAGAAATTTGAATTTGACCATTTTAGTCAAAATGTCCAATTTGTCTGAACCTGTACCCCCAAGCTCACCCTAACGTCAAAAAAATTATTTTTTCAAATTCAACTTTTTTCAATCGGTGTTGCTTCTTGGGAGCCTTGTGAACAATTTCTGCTAGTTTTTAATCAGAAATTTGAATTTGACCATTTTAGTCAAAATGTCCAATTTGTCTGAACCTGTACCCCCAAGCTCACCCTAACGTCAAAAAAATTATTTTTTCAAATTCAACTTTTTTCAATCGGTGTTGCTTCTTGGGAGCCTTGTGAACAATTTCTGCTAGTTTTTAATCAGAAATTTGAATTTGACCATTTTAGTCAAAATGTGCAATTTGTTAAAATTCTGCCCTTATACTGAACCTGTACCCCCAAGCTCACCCTAACGTCAAAAAATTTTTTTTTTTCAAATTCAATTTTTTTCAATCGGTATTGCTTCTTGGGAGCCTTTTGAACAATTTCTGCTAGTTTTTAATCAGAAATTTGAATTTGACCATTTTAGTCAAAATGTCCAATTTGTCTGAACCTGTACCCCCAAGCTCACCCTAACGTCAAAAAAATTATTTTTTCAAATTCAATTTTTTTCAATCAGTGTTGCTTCTTGGGAGCCTTGTGAACAATTTCTGCTAGTTTTTAATCAGAAATTTGAATTTGACCATTTTAGTCAAAATGTGCAATTTGTTAAAATTCTGCCCTTATAATGAACCTGTACCCCCAAGCTCACCCTAACGTCAAAAAAATTATTTTTTCAAATTAAATTTTTTTCAATCGGTGTTGCTTCTTGGGAGCCTTGTGAACAATTTCTGCTAGTTTTTAATCAGAAATTTGAATTTGACCATTTTAGTCAAAATGTGCAATTTGTTAAAATTCTGCCCTTATACTGAACCTGTACCCCCAAGCTCACCGTAACGTCCAAAAAAATTATTTTTTCAAATTAAATTTCTTTCATTGGTATTGTTTCTTGGGAGCCTTGTGAACAGTTTCTGCTAGTTTTTAATCAGAAATTTGAATTTGACCATTTTAGTCAAAATGTCCAATTTGTTAAAATTCTGGCCTTATACTGAACCTGTACCCCCAAGCTCACCCTAACGTTAAAATTTTTTTTTTTCAAATTCAATTTTTTTCAATCGGTATTGCTTCTTGGGAGCCTTGTGAACAATTTCTGCTAGGTTTTAATCAGAAATTTGAATTTGACCATTTTAGTCAAAATGTCCAATTTTTTAAAATTCTGGCCTTATACTGAACCTGTACCCCCAAGCTCACCCTAACGTCAATAAAAATTATTTTTTCAATTCAATTTTTTTTCAATCAGTATTGCTTCTTTGGAGCCTTGTGAACAATTTCTGCTAGTATTTAATCAGAAATTTGAATTTGACCATTTTAGTCAAAATGTCAAATTTTTTAAAATTCTGGCCTTATACTGAACCTGTACACCCAAGCTCACTCTAACGTCAAAAAAATTATTTTTTCAAATTCAATTTTTTTCAATCGGTGTTGCTTCTTGGGAGCCTTGTGAACAATTTATGCTAGTTTTTAATCAGAAATTTGAATTTGACCATTTTAGTCAAAATGTGCAATTTGTTAAAATTCTGGCCTTATACTGAACCTGTACCCCCAAGCTCACCCTAACGTCAAAAAAAATTATTTTTTCAAATTCAATTTTTTCAATCGGTATTGCTTCTTGGGAGCCTTTTGAACAATTTCTGCTAGTTTTTAATCAGAAATTTGAATTTGACCATTTTAGTCAAAATGTCCAATTTGTCTGAACCTGTACCCCCAAGCTCACCCTAACGTCAAAAAAATTATTTTTTCAAATTCAACTTTTTTCAATCGGTGTTGCTTCTTGGGAGCCTTGTGAACAATTTCTGCTAGTTTTTAATCAGAAATTTGAATTTGACCATTTTAGTCAAAATGTCCAATTTGTCTGAACCTGTACCCCCAAGCTCACCCTAACGTCAAAAAAATTATTTTTTCAAATTCAACTTTTTTCAATCGGTGTTGCTTCTTGGGAGCCTTGTGAACAATTTCTGCTAGTTTTTAATCAGAAATTTGAATTTGACCATTTTAGTCAAAATGTGCAATTTGTTAAAATTCTGCCCTTATACTGAACCTGTACCCCCAAGCTCACCCTAACGTCAAAAAATTTTTTTTTTTCAAATTCAATTTTTTTCAATCGGTATTGCTTCTTGGGAGCCTTTTGAACAATTTCTGCTAGTTTTTAATCAGAAATTTGAATTTGACCATTTTAGTCAAAATGTCCAATTTGTCTGAACCTGTACCCCCAAGCTCACCCTAACGTCAAAAAAATTATTTTTTCAAATTCAATTTTTTTCAATCAGTGTTGCTTCTTGGGAGCCTTGTGAACAATTTCTGCTAGTTTTTAATCAGAAATTTGAATTTGACCATTTTAGTCAAAATGTGCAATTTGTTAAAATTCTGCCCTTATACTGAACCTGTACCCCCAAGCTCACCCTAACGTCAAAAAAATTATTTTTTCAAATTAAATTTTTTTCAATCGGTGTTGCTTCTTGGGAGCCTTGTGAACAATTTCTGCTAGTTTTTAATCAGAAATTTGAATTTGACCATTTTAGTCAAAATGTGCAATTTGTTAAAATTCTGCCCTTATACTGAACCTGTACCCCCAAGCTCACCGTAACGTCCAAAAAAATTATTTTTTCAAATTAAATTTCTTTCATTGGTATTGTTTCTTGGGAGCCTTGTGAACAGTTTCTGCTAGTTTTTAATCAGAAATTTGAATTTGACCATTTTAGTCAAAATGTCCAATTTGTTAAAATTCTGGCCTTATACTGAACCTGTACCCCCAAGCTCACCCTAACGTTAAAATTTTTTTTTTTCAAATTCAATTTTTTTCAATCGGTATTGCTTCTTGGGAGCCTTGTGAACAATTTCTGCTAGGTTTTAATCAGAAATTTGAATTTGACCATTTTAGTCAAAATGTCCAATTTTTTAAAATTCTGGCCTTATACTGAACCTGTACCCCCAAGCTCACCCTAACGTCAATAAAAATTATTTTTTCAATTCAATTTTTTTTCAATCAGTATTGCTTCTTTGGAGCCTTGTGAACAATTTCTGCTAGTATTTAATCAGAAATTTGAATTTGACCATTTTAGTCAAAATGTCCAATTTTTTAAAATTCTGGCCTTATACTGAACCTGTACACCCAAGCTCACTCTAACGTCAAAAAAATTATTTTTTCAAATTCAATTTTTTTCAATCGGTGTTGCTTCTTGGGAGCCTTGTGAACAATTTATGCTAGTTTTTAATCAGAAATTTGAATTTGACCATTTTAGTCAAAATGTGCAATTTGTTAAAATTCTGGCCTTATACTGAACCTGTACCCCCAAGCTCACCCTAACGTCAAAAAAAATTATTTTTTCAAATTCAATTTTTTCAATCGGTATTGCTTCTTGGGAGCCTTTTGAACAATTTCTGCTAGTTTTTAATCAGAAATTTGAATTTGACCATTTTAGTCAAAATGTCCAATTTGTCTGAACCTGTACCCCCAAGCTCACCCTAACGTCAAAAAAATTATTTTTTCAAATTCAACTTTTTTCAATCGGTGTTGCTTCTTGGGAGCCTTGTGAACAAATTCTGCTAGTTTTTAATCAGAAATTTGAATTTGACCATTTTAGTCAAAATGTGCAATTTGTTAAAATTCTGCCCTTATACTGAACCTGTACCCCAAAGCTCACCCTAAGGTCAAAAAAATTATTTTTTCAAATTCAATTTTGTTAAATCGGTGTTGCTTCTTGGGAGCCTTGTGAACAATTTCTGCTAGGTTTTAATCAGAAATTTGAATTTGACCATTTTAGTCAAAATGTCCAATTTTTTAAAATTCTGGCCTTATACTGAACCTGTACCCCCAAGCTCACCCTAACGTCAATAAAAATTATTTTTTCAAATTCAATTTTGTTAAATCGGTGTTGCTTCTTGGGAGCCTTGTGAACAATTTCTGCTAGTTTTTAATCAGAAATTTGAATTTGACCATTTTAGTCAAAATGTCCAATTTGTCTGAACCTGTACCCCCAAGCTCTCCCTTACGTCAAAAAAATTATTTTTTCAAATTCAATTTTGTTAAATCGGTGTTGCTTCTTGGGAGCCTTGTGAACAATTTCTGCTAGGTTTTAATCAGAAATTTGAATTTGACCATTTTAGTCAAAATGTGCAATTTGTTAAAATTCTGGCCTTATACTGAACCTGTACCCCCAAGCTCACCCTAACGTCAATAAAAATTATTTTTTCAATTCAATTTTTTGTCAATCAGTATTGCTTCTTGGGAGCCTTGTGAACAATTTCTGCTAGTATTTAATCAGAAATTTGAATTTGACCATTTTAGTCAAAATGTCCAATTTTTTAAAATTCTGGCCTTATACTGAACCTGTACACCCAAGCTCACTCTAACGTCAAAAAAATAATTTTTTCAAATTCAATTTTTTTCAATCGGTGTTTCTTCTTGGGAGCCTTGTGAACAATTTATGCTAGTTTTTAATCAGAAATTTGAATTTGACCATTTTAGTCAAAATGTCAAATTTGTCTGAACCTGTACCCCCAAGCTCACCCTAACGTCAAGAAAAAATATTTTTCAATTCAATTTTTTTCAATCGGTATTGCTTCTTTGGAGCCTTGTGAACAATTTCTGCTAGTTTTTAATCAGAAATTTGAATTCGACCATTTTAGTCAAAATGTCCAATTTGTCTGAACCTGTACCCCCAAGCTCACCCTAACGTTAAAAAAATAATTTTTCCAATTAAATTTTTTACAATCGTTGTTGCTTCTTGGGAGCCTTGTGAACAATTTCTGCTAGTTTTTAATCAGAAATTTGAATTTGACCATTTTAGTCAAAATGTCCAATTTGTTACAATTCTGGTCTTATACTGAACCTGTACCCCCAAGCTCACCCTAACGTCAATAAAAACAATTTTTCAAATTCAATTTTGTTCAATCTTTATTGCTTCTTGGGAGCCTTGTGAACAATTTCTGCTAGTTTTTAATCAGAAATTTGAATTTGACCATTTTAGTCAAAATGTCCAATTTTTTTAAATTCTGGCCTTATACTGAACCTTACCCCAAGCTCACTGTAACGTCAAAAAAATTATTTTTTCTAATTCAATTTTTTTCAATCGGTGTTGCTTCTTGGGAGCCTTGTGAACAATTTCTGCTAGTTTTTAATCAGAAATTTGAATTTGACCAATTTAGTCAAAATGTCAAATTTGTCTGAACCTGTACCCCCAAGCTCACCCTAACGTAAAAAAAAATAAAATTTTCAAGTCAATTTTTTTCAATCGGCATTGCTTCTTGGGAGCCTTGTGAACAATTTCTGCTAGTTTTTAATCAGAAATTTGAATTTGACCATTTTAGTCAAAATGTCCAATTTGTTAAAATTCTGGCCTTATACTGAACCTGTACCTCCAAGCTCACCCTAACGTCAAAAAAAATTATTTTTTCAAATTCAATTTTTTCAATCGGTATTGCTTCTTGGGAGCCTTGTGAACAATTTCTGCTACTTTTTAATCAGAAATTTGAATTTGACCAATTTAGTCAAAATGTCAAATTTGTCTGAACCTGTACCCCCAAGCTCACCCTAACGTAAAAAAAAATAAAATTTTCAAGTCAATTTTTTTCAATCGGCATTGCTTCTTGGGAGCCTTGTGAACAATTTCTGCTAGTTTTTAATCAGAAATTTGAATTTGACCATTTTAGTCAAAATGTCCAATTTGTTAAAATTCTGGCCTTATACTGAACCTGTACCCCTAAACTCACCCTAACGTCAAAAAGATTATTTTTTCAAATTAAATTTTTTTCATTGGTATTGTTTCTTTGGAGCCTTGTGAACAGTTTCTGCTAGTTTTTAATCACAAATTTGAATTTGACCATTTTAGTCAAAATGTCCAATTTGTCTGAACCTGTACCCCCAAGCTCTCCCTTACGTCAAAAAAATTATTTTTTCAAATTCAATTTTGTTAAATCGGTGTTGCTTCTTGGGAGCCTTGTGAACAATTTCTGCTAGTTTTTAATCAGAAATTTGAATTTGACCATTTTAGTCAAAATGTGCAATTTGTTAAAATTCTGGCCTTATACTGAACCTGTACCCCCAAGCTCACCCTAACGTCAAAAAAATTTTTTTTTTCAAATTCAATTTTTTTCAATCGGTATTGCTTCTTGGGAGCCTTTTGAACAATTTCTGCTAGTTTTTAATCAGAAATTTGAATTTGACCATTTTAGTCAAAATGTCCAATTTGTCTGAACCTGTACCCCCAAGCTCACCCTAACGTCAAAAAAATTATTTTTTCAAATTCAATTTTTTTCAATCAGTGTTGCTTCTTGGGAGCCTTGTGAACAATTTCTGCTAGTTTTTAATCAGAAATTTGAATTTGACCATTTTAGTCAAAATGTGCAATTTGTTAAAATTCTGCCCTTATACTGAACCTGTACCCCCAAGCTCACCCTAACGTCAAAAAAATTATTTTTTCAAATTAAATTTTTTTCAATCGGTGTTGCTTCTTGGGAGCCTTGTGAACAATTTCTGCTAGTTTTTAATCAGAAATTTGAATTTGACCATTTTAGTCAAAATGTGCAATTTGTTAAAATTCTGGCCTTATACTGAACCTGTACCCCCAAGCTCACCGTAACGTCCAAAAAAATTATTTTTTCAAATTAAATTTCTTTCATTGGTATTGTTTCTTGGGAGCCTTGTGAACAGTTTCTGCTAGTTTTTAATCAGAAATTTGAATTTGACCATTTTAGTCAAAATGTCCAATTTTTTAAAATTCTGGCCTTATACTGAACCTGTACACCCAAGCTCACTCTAACGTCAAAAAAATAATTTTTTCAAATTCAATTTTTTTCAATCGGTGTTTCTTCTTGGGAGCCTTGTGAACAATTTATGCTAGTTTTTAATCAGAAATTTGAATTTGACCATTTTAGTCAAAATGTCAAATTTGTCTGAACCTGTACCCCCAAGCTCACCCTAACGTCAAGAAAAAATATTTTTCAATTCAATTTTTTTCAATCGGTATTGCTTCTTTGGAGCCTTGTGAACAATTTCTGCTAGTTTTTAATCAGAAATTTGAATTCGACCATTTTAGTCAAAATGTCCAATTTGTCTGAACCTGTACCCCCAAGCTCACCCTAACGTTAAAAAAATAATTTTTCCAATTCAATTTTTTACAATCGTTGTTGCTTCTTGGGAGCCTTGTGAACAATTTCTGCTAGTTTTTAATCAGAAATTTGAATTTGACCATTTTAGTCAAAATGTCCAATTTGTTACAATTCTGGTCTTATACTGAACCTGTACCCCCAAGCTCACCCTAACGTCAATAAAAACAATTTTTCAAATTCAATTTTGTTCAATCTTTATTGCTTCTTGGGAGCCTTGTGAACAATTTCTGCTAGTTTTTAATCAGAAATTTGAATTTGACCATTTTAGTCAAAATGTCCAATTTTTTTAAATTCTGGCCTTATACTGAACCTTACCCCAAGCTCACTGTAACGTCAAAAAAATTATTTTTTCTAATTCAATTTTTTTCAATCGGTGTTGCTTCTTGGGAGCCTTGTGAACAATTTCTGCTAGTTTTTAATCAGAAATTTGAATTTGACCAATTTAGTCAAAATGTCAAATTTGTCTGAACCTGTACCCCCAAGCTCACCCTAACGTAAAAAAAAATAAAATTTTCAAGTCAATTTTTTTCAATCGGCATTGCTTCTTGGGAGCCTTGTGAACAATTTCTGCTAGTTTTTAATCAGAAATTTGAATTTGACCATTTTAGTCAAAATGTCCAATTTGTTAAAATTCTGGCCTTATACTGAACCTGTACCTCCAAGCTCACCCTAACGTCAAAAAAAATTATTTTTTCAAATTCAATTTTTTCAATCGGTATTGCTTCTTGGGAGCCTTGTGAACAATTTCTGCTACTTTTTAATCAGAAATTTGAATTTGACCAATTTAGTCAAAATGTCAAATTTGTCTGAACCTGTACCCCCAAGCTCACCCTAACGTAAAAAAAAATAAAATTTTCAAGTCAATTTTTTTCAATCGGCATTGCTTCTTGGGAGCCTTGTGAACAATTTCTGCTAGTTTTTAATCAGAAATTTGAATTTGACCATTTTAGTCAAAATGTCCAATTTGTTAAAATTCTGGCCTTATACTGAACCTGTACCCCTAAACTCACCCTAACGTCAAAAAGATTATTTTTTCAAATTAAATTTTTTTCATTGGTATTGTTTCTTTGGAGCCTTGTGAACAGTTTCTGCTAGTTTTTAATCACAAATTTGAATTTGACCATTTTAGTCAAAATGTCCAATTTGTCTGAACCTGTACCCCCAAGCTCTCCCTTACGTCAAAAAAATTATTTTTTCAAATTCAATTTTGTTAAATCGGTGTTGCTTCTTGGGAGCCTTGTGAACAATTTCTGCTAGTTTTTAATCAGAAATTTGAATTTGACCATTTTAGTCAAAATGTGCAATTTGTTAAAATTCTGGCCTTATACTGAACCTGTACCCCCAAGCTCACCCTAACGTCAAAAAAATTTTTTTTTTCAAATTCAATTTTTTTCAATCGGTATTGCTTCTTGGGAGCCTTTTGAACAATTTCTGCTAGTTTTTAATCAGAAATTTGAATTTGACCATTTTAGTCAAAATGTCCAATTTGTCTGAACCTGTACCCCCAAGCTCACCCTAACGTCAAAAAAATTATTTTTTCAAATTCAATTTTTTTCAATCAGTGTTGCTTCTTGGGAGCCTTGTGAACAATTTCTGCTAGTCTTTAATCAGAAATTTGAATTTGACCATTTTAGTCAAAATGTGCAATTTGTTAAAATTCTGCCCTTATACTGAACCTGTACCCCCAAGCTCACCCTAACGTCAAAAAAATTATTTTTTCAAATTAAATTTTTTTCAATCGGTGTTGCTTCTTGGGAGCCTTGAGAACAATTTCTGCTAGTTTTTAATCAGAAATTTGAATTTGACCATTTTAGTCAAAATGTGCAATTTGTTAAAATTCTGCCCTTATACTGAACCTGTACCCCCAAGCTCACCGTAACGTCCAAAAAAATTATTTTTTCAAATTAAATTTCTTTCATTGGTATTGTTTCTTGGGAGCCTTGTGAACAGTTTCTGCTAGTTTTTAATCAGAAATTTGAATTTGACCATTTTAGTCAAAATGTCCAATTTTTTAAAATTCTGGCCTTATACTGAACCTGTACCCCCAAGCTCACCCTAACGTTAAAATTTTTTTTTTTCAAATTCAATTTTTTTCAATCGGTATTGCTTCTTGGGAGCCTTGTGAACAATTTCTGCTAGGTTTTAATCAGAAATTTGAATTTGACCATTTTAGTCAAAATGTCCAATTTTTTAAAATTCTGGCCTTATACTGAACCTGTACCCCCAAGCTCACCCTAACGTCAATAAAAATTATTTTTTCAATTCAATTTTTTTTCAATCAGTATTGCTTCTTTGGAGCCTTGTGAACAATTTCTGCTAGTATTTAATCAGAAATTTGAATTTGACCATTTTAGTCAAAATGTCCAATTTTTTAAAATTCTGGCCTTATACTGAACCTGTACACCCAAGCTCACTCTAACGTCAAAAAAATTATTTTTTCAAATTATTTTTTTTTCAATCGGTGTTGCTTCTTGGGAGCCTTGTGAAAAATTTCTGCTAGTTTTTAATCAGAAATTTGAATTTGACCATTTTAGTCAAAATGTCCAATTTGTCTGAACCTGTACCCCCAAGCTCACCCTAACGTCAAAAAAATTATTTTTTCAAATTCAATTTTTTTCAATCGGTGTTGCTTCTTGGGAGCCTTGTGAACAATTTCTGCTAGTTTTTAATCAGAAATTTGAATTTGACCATTTTAGTCAAAATGTGCAATTTGTTAAAATTCTGCCCTTATACTGAACCTGTACCCCCAAGCTCACCCTAACGTCAAAAAAATTATTTTTTCAAATTAAATTTTATTCAATCGGTATTTCTTCTTTGGAGCCTTGTGAACAATTTCTGCTAGTTTTTAATCAGAAATTTGAATTTGACCATTTTAGTCAAAATGTCCAATTTGTCTGAACCTGTACCCCCAAGCTCTCCCTTACGTCAAAAAAATTATTTTTTCAAATTCAATTTTGTTAAATCGGTGTTGCTTCTTGGGAGCCTTGTGAACAATTTCTGCTAGGTTTTAATCAGAAATTTGAATTTGACCATTTTAGTCAAAATGTGCAATTTGTTAAAATTCTGGCCTTATACTGAACCTGTACCCCCAAGCTCACCCTAACGTCAATACAAATTATTTTTTCAATTCAATTTTTTGTCAATCAGTATTGCTTCTTGGGAGCCTTGTGAACAATTTCTGCTAGTATTTAATCAGAAATTTGAATTTGACCATTTTAGTCAAAATGTCCAATTTTTTAAAATTCTGGCCTTATACTGAACCTGTACACCCAAGCTCACTCTAACGTCAAAAAAATTATTTTTTCAAATTCAATTTTTTTCAATCGGTGTTGCTTCTTGGGAGCCTTGTGAACAATTTATGCTAGTTTTTAATCAGAAATTTGAATTTGACCATTTTAGTCAAAATGTCAAATTTGTCTGAACCTGTACCCCCAAGCTCACCCTAACGTCAAGAAAAAATATTTTTCAATTCAATTTTTTTCAATCGGTATTGCTTCTTTGGAGCCTTGTGAACAATTTCTGCTAGTTTTTAATCAGAAATTTGAATTCGACCATTTTAGTCAAAATGTCCAATTTGTCTGAACCTGTACCCCCAAGCTCACCCTAACGTTAAAAAAATAATTTTTCCAATTCAATTTTTTACAATCGTTGTTGCTTCTTGGGAGCCTTGTGAACAATTTCTGCTAGTTTTTAATCAGAAATTTGAATTTGACCATTTTAGTCAAAATGTCCAATTTGTTACAATTCTGGTCTTATACTGAACCTGTACCCCCAAGCTCACCCTAACGTCAATAAAAACAATTTTTCAAATTCAATTTTGTTCAATCTTTATTGCTTCTTGGGAGCCTTGTGAACAATTTCTGCTAGTTTTTAATCAGAAATTTGAATTTGACCATTTTAGTCAAAATGTCCAATTTTTTTAAATTCTGGCCTTATACTGAACCTTACCCCAAGCTCACTGTAACGTCAAAAAAATTATTTTTTCTAATTCAATTTTTTTCAATCGGTGTTGCTTCTTGGGAGCCTTGTGAACAATTTCTGCTAGTTTTTAATCAGAAATTTGAATTTGACCAATTTAGTCAAAATGTCAAATTTGTCTGAACCTGTACCCCCAAGCTCACCCTAACGTAAAAAAAAATAAAATTTTCAAGTCAATTTTTTTCAATCGGCATTGCTTCTTGGGAGCCTTGTGAACAATTTCTGCTAGTTTTTAATCAGAAATTTGAATTTGACCATTTTAGTCAAAATGTCCAATTTGTTAAAATTCTGGCCTTATACTGAACCTGTACCTCCAAGCTCACCCTAACGTTAAAATTATTTTTTTTCAAATTCAATTTTTTCAATCGGTATTGCTTCTTGGGAGCCTTGTGAACAATTTCTGCTACTTTTTAATCAGAAATTTGAATTTGACCAATTTAGTCAAAATGTCAAATTTGTCTGAATCTGTACCCCCAAGCTCACCCTAACGTAAAAAAAATAAAAATTTTCAAGTCAATTTTTTTCAATCGGCATTGCTTCTTGGGAGCCTTGTGAACAATTTCTGCTAGTTTTTAATCAGAAATTTGAATTTGACCATTTTAGTCAAAATGTCCAATTTGTTAAAATTCTGGCCTTATACTGAACCTGTACCCCTAAACTCACCCTAACGTCAAAAAGATTATTTTTTCAAATTAAATTTTTTTCATTGGTATTGTTTCTTTGGAGCCTTGTGAACAGTTTCTGCTAGTTTTTAATCAGAAATTTTAATTTGACCATTTTAGTCAAAATGTCCAATTTGTCTGAACCTGTACCCCCAAGCTCACCCTAACTTTAAAAAAATAATTTTTCAAATTCAATTTTTTTCAATCGTTATTGCTTCTTGGGAGCCTTGTGAACAATTTCTGCTAGTTTTTAATCAGAAATTTGAATTTGACCATTTTAGTGAAAATGTCCAATTTTTTTAAATTCTGGCCTTATACTGAACCTGTACACCCAAGCTCACTGTAACGTCAACAAAATTATTTTTTCAAATTCAATTTTTTTCAATCGGTATTGCTTCTTGGGAGCCTTGTGCACAATTTCTGCAAGTTTTTAATCAGAAATTTGAATTTGACCATTTTAGTCAAAATGTCCAATTTGTTAAAATTCTGGCCTTATACAAGCTCACCCTAACGTCAAATAAATTCTTTTTTCAAATTCAATTTTTTTCAATCAGCAAGCTTCTTGGGAGCCTTGTGAACAATTTCTGCTAGTTTTTAATCAGACATTTGAATTTGACCATTTTAGTCAAAATGTCCAATTTGTCTGAACCTGTACCCCCAAGCTCACCCTAACGTCAAAAGAATTATTTTTTCAAATTCAATTTTTTTCAATCGGTATAGCTTCTTGGGAGCCTTGTGAACAATTTCTGCTAGTTTTTAATCAGAAATTTGAATTTGACCATTTTAGCTAAAATGTCCAATTTGTTAAAATTCTGGCCTTATACTGAACCTATACCCCAAAGCTCACCCTAACGTCAAAAAAATTATTTTTTCAAATTAAATTTTTTTCAATTGGTATTGTTTTTTTGGAGCCTTGTGAACAATTTCTGCTAGTTTTTAATCAGAAATTTGAATTTGACCATTTTAGTCAAAATGTCCAATTTGTCTGAACCTGTACCCCCAAGCTCACCCTAACGTCAAAAAAATTATTTTTTCAAATTCAATTTTTTTCAATCGGTATTGCTTCTTGGGAGCCTTGTGAACAATTTCTGCTAGTTTTTAATCATAAATTTGAATTTGACCATTTTAGTCAAAATGTCCAATTTGTTAAAATTCTGGCCTTATACTGAACCTGTACCCCCAAGCTCACCCTAACGTTAACATTTTTTTTTTTTTCAAATTCAATTTTTTTCAATCGGTATTG
This sequence comes from Steromphala cineraria, assembly GCA_916613615.1. NCBI lineage: Eukaryota > Metazoa > Mollusca > Gastropoda > Trochida > Trochidae > Steromphala > Steromphala cineraria. The sequence goes on along the minus strand of OU744736.1, from coordinate 36,820,691 downwards.
CTTCTTGGGAGCCTTGTGAACAATTTCTGCTAGTTTTTAATCAGAAATTTGAATTTGACCATTTTAGTCAAAATGTCCAATTTGTTAAAATTCTGCCCTTATACTGAACCTGTACCCCCAAGCTCACCCTAACGTTAACATTTTTTTTTTTTCAAATTAAATTTTTTTCAATCGGTATTGCTTCTTTGGAGCCTTGTGAACAATTTCTGCTTGTTTTTAATCAGACATTTGAATTTGACCATTTTAGTCAAAATGTCCAATTTGTCTGAACCTGTACCCCCAAGCTCACCCTAAAGTCAAAAAAATTATTTTCAAATTCAATTTTTTTCAATCGGTATTGCTTCTTGGGAGCCTTGTGAACAATTTCTGCTAGTTTTTAATCAGAAATTTGAATTAGACCATTTTAGTCAAAATGTCCAATTTGTTAAAATTCTTGCCTTATACTGAACCTGTACCCCCAAGCTCACCCTAACGTTAAAATTTTTTTTTTTCAAATTCAATTTTTTTCAATCGGTATTGCTTCTTGGGAGCCTTGTGAACAATTTCTGCTAGTTTTTAATCAGAAATTTGAATTTGACCATTTTAGTCAAAATGTCCAATTTGTTAAAATTCTGGCCTTATACAAGCTCACCCTAACGTCAAACAAATTCTTTTTTCAAATTCAATTTTTTTCAATCAGCAAGCTTCTTGGGAGCCTTGTGAACAATTTCTGCTAGTTTTTAATCAGAAATTTGAATTTGACCATTTTAGTCAAAATGTCCAATTTGTTAAAATTCTGGCCTTATACTGAACCTGTAGCCCCAAGCTCACCCTAACGTCAAAAAAAATTATTTTTTCAAATTCAATTTTTTTCAATGGTTATTGCTTCTTGGGAGCCTTGTGAACAATTTCTGCTAGTTTTTAATCAGAAATTTGAATTTGACCATTTTAGTCAAAATGTCCAATTTGTCTGAACCTGTACCCCCAAGCTCACCCTAACGTCAAAAGAATTATTTTTTCAAATTCAATTTTTTTCAATCGGTATAGCTTCTTGGGAGCCTTGTGAACAATTTCTGCTAGTTTTTAATCAGAAATTTGAATTTGACCATTTTAGCTAAAATGTCCAATTTGTTAAAATTCTGGCCTTATACTGAACCTATACCCCAAAGCTCACCCTAACGTCAAAAAAATTATTTTTTCAAATTAAATTTTTTTCAATTGGTATTGTTTTTTTGGAGCCTTGTGAACAATTTCTGCTAGTTTTTAATCAGAAATTTGAATTTGACCATTTTAGTCAAAATGTCCAATTTGTCTGAACCTGTACCCCCAAGCTCACCCTAACGTCAAAAAAATTATTTTTTCAAATTCAATTTTTTTCAATCGGTATTGCTTCTTGGGAGCCTTGTGAACAATTTCTGCTAGTTTTTAATCATAAATTTGAATTTGACCATTTTAGTCAAAATGTCCAATTTGTTAAAATTCTGGCCTTATACTGAACCTGTACCCCCAAGCTCACCCTAACGTTAACATTTTTTTTTTTTTCAAATTCAATTTTTTTCAATCGGTATTGCTTCTTGGGAGCCTTGTGAACAATTTCTGCTAGTTTTTAATCAGAAATTTGAATTTGACCATTTTAGTCAAAATGTCCAATTTGTTAAAATTCTGCCCTTATACTGAACCTGTACCCCCAAGCTCACCCTAACGTTAACATTTTTTTTTTTTCAAATTAAATTTTTTTCAATCGGTATTGCTTCTTTGGAGCCTTGTGAACAATTTCTGCTTGTTTTTAATCAGACATTTGAATTTGACCATTTTAGTCAAAATGTCCAATTTGTCTGAACCTGTACCCCCAAGCTCACCCTAAAGTCAAAAAAATTATTTTCAAATTCAATTTTTTTCAATCGGTATTGCTTCTTGGGAGCCTTGTGAACAATTTCTGCTAGTTTTTAATCAGAAATTTGAATTAGACCATTTTAGTCAAAATGTCCAATTTGTTAAAATTCTCGCCTTATACTGAACCTGTACCCCCAAGCTCACCCTAACGTTAAAATTTTTTTTTTTTCAAATTCAATTTTTTTCAATCGGTATTGCTTCTTGGGAGCCTTGTGAACAATTTCTGCTAGTTTTTAATCAGAAATTTGAATTTGACCATTTTAGTCAAAATGTCCAATTTGTTAAAATTCTGGCCTTATACAAGCTCACCCTAACGTCAAACAAATTCTTTTTTCAAATTCAATTTTTTTCAATCAGCAAGCTTCTTGGGAGCCTTGTGAACAATTTCTGCTAGTTTTTAATCAGAAATTTGAATTTGACCATTTTAGTCAAAATGTCCAATTTGTTAAAATTCTGGCCTTATACTGAACCTGTAGCCCCAAGCTCACCCTAACGTCAAAAAAAATTATTTTTTCAAATTCAATTTTTTTCAATGGTTATTGCTTCTTGGGAGCCTTGTGAACAATTTCTGCTAGTTTTTAATCAGAAATTTGAATTTGACCATTTTAGTCAAAATGTCAAATTTTTTAAAATTCTGGCCTTATACTGAACCTGTACACCCAAGCTCACTGTAACGTCAACAAAATTATTTTTTCAAATTCAATTTTTTTCAATCGGTATTGCTTCTTGGGAGCCTTGTGAACAATTTCTGCTAGTTTTTAATCAGAAATTTGAATTTGACCATTTTAGTCAAAATGTCCAATTTGTTAAAATTCTGGCCTTATACAAGCTCACCCTAACATCAAACAAATTCTTTTTTCAAATTCAATTTTTTTCAATCAGCAAGCTTCTTGGGAGCCTTGTGAACAATTTCTGCTAGTTTTTAATCAGACATTTGAATTTGACCATTTTAGTCAAAATGTCCAATTTGTCTGAACCTGTACCCCCAAGCTCACCCTAACGTCAAAAAAATTATGTTTTCAAATTCAATTTTTTTCAATCGGTATAGCTTCTTGGGAGCCTTGTGAACAATTTCTGCTAGTTTTTAATCAGAAATTTGAATTTGACCATTTAAGTCAAAATGTCCAATTTGTTAAAATTCTGGCCTTATACTGAACCTATACCCCAAAGCTCACCCTAACGTCAAAAAAATTATTTTTTCAAATTCAATTTTTTTCAATTGGTATTGTTTCTTTGGAGCCTTGTGAACAATTTCTGCTAGTTTTTAATCAGAAATTTTAATTTGACCATTTAAGTCAAAATGTCCAATTTGTTAAAATTCTGACCTTATACTGAACCTGTAGCCCCAAGCTCACCCTAACGTTAAAAAAATTATTTTTTCAAATTCAATTTTTTTCAATTGGTATTGTTTCTTTGGAGCCTTGTGAACAATTTCTGCTAGTTTTTAATCAGAAATTTGAATTTGACCATTTTAGTCAAAATGTGCAATTTGTTAAAATTCTGACCTTATACTGAACCTGTAGCCCCATCTCACCCTAACGTCAAAAAAAATTATTTTTTCAATTCATTTTTTTTCAATCGATATTTCTTCTTTGGAGCCTTGTGAACAATTTCTGCTAGTTTTTAATCAGACATTTGAATTTGACCATTTTAGTCAAAATGTCCAATTTATCTGAACCTGTACCCCCAAGCTCACCCTAACGTCAAAAAAAAAAAAAATTTCAATTCAATTTTTTTCAATCGGTATTGTTTCTTTGGAGCCTTGTGAACAGTTTCTGCTAGTTTTTAATCAGAAATTTGAATTTGACCATTTTAAATGTCCAAAATGTCCAATTTGTTAAAATTCTGGCCTTATACTGAACCTGTACCCCTAAACTCACCCTAACGTCAAAAAGATTATTTTTTCAAATTAAATTTTTTTCATTGGTATTGTTTCTTTGGAGCCTTGTGAACAGTTTCTGCTAGTTTTTAATCAGAAATTTTAATTTGACCATTTTAGTCAAAATGTCCAATTTGTCTGAACCTGTACCCCTAAACTCACCCTAACGTCAAAAAGATTATTTTTTCAAATTAAATTTTTTTCATTGGTATTGTTTCTTTGGAGCCTTGTGAACAATTTCTGCTAGTTTTTAATCAGAAATTTGAATTTGACCATTTTAGTCAAAATGTCCAATTTGTTAAAATTCTGGCCTTATACTGAACCTGTACACCCAAGCTCACTGTAACGTCAACAAAATTATTTTTTCAAATTCAATTTTTTTCAATCGGTATTGCTTCTTGGGAGCCTTGTGAACAATTTCTGCTAGTTTTTAATCAGAAATTTGAATTTGACCATTTTAGTCAAAATGTCCAATTTGTTAAAATTCTGGCCTTATACAAGCTCACCCTAACATCAAACAAATTCTTTTTTCAAATTCAATTTTTTTCAATCAGCAAGCTTCTTGGGAGCCTTGTGAACAATTTCTGCTAGTTTTTAATCAGACATTTGAATTTGACCATTTTAGTCAAAATGTCCAATTTGTCTGAACCTGTACCCCCAAGCTCACCCTAACGTCAAAAAAATTATGTTTTCAAATTCAATTTTTTTCAATCGGTATAGCTTCTTGGGAGCCTTGTGAACAATTTCTGCTAGTTTTTAATCAGAAATTTGAATTTGACCATTTAAGTCAAAATGTCCAATTTGTTAAAATTCTGGCCTTATACTGAACCTATACCCCAAAGCTCACCCTAACGTCAAAAAAATTATTTTTTCAAATTCAATTTTTTTCAATTGGTATTGTTTCTTTGGAGCCTTGTGAACAATTTCTGCTAGTTTTTAATCAGAAATTTTAATTTGACCATTTAAGTCAAAATGTCCAATTTGTTAAAATTCTGACCTTATACTGAACCTGTAGCCCCAAGCTCACCCTAACGTTAAAAAAATTATTTTTTCAAATTCAATTTTTTTCAATTGGTATTGTTTCTTTGGAGCCTTGTGAACAATTTCTGCTAGTTTTTAATCAGAAATTTGAATTTGACCATTTTAGTCAAAATGTGCAATTTGTTAAAATTCTGACCTTATACTGAACCTGTAGCCCCAAGCTCACCCTAACGTCAAAAAAAATTATTTTTTCAATTCAATTTTTTTCAATCGATATTTCTTCTTTGGAGCCTTGTGAACAATTTCTGCTAGTTTTTAATCAGACATTTGAATTTGACCATTTTAGTCAAAATGTCCAATTTATCTGAACCTGTACCCCCAAGCTCACCCTAACGTCAAAAAAAAAAAAAATTTCAATTCAATTTTTTTCAATCGGTATTGTTTCTTTGGAGCCTTGTGAACAGTTTCTGCTAGTTTTTAATCAGAAATTTGAATTTGACCATTTTAGTCAAAATGTCCAATTTGTTAAAATTCTGGCCTTATACTGAACCTGTACCCCTAAACTCACCCTAACGTCAAAAAGATTATTTTTTCAAATTAAATTTTTTTCATTGGTATTGTTTCTTTGGAGCCTTGTGAACAGTTTCTGCTAGTTTTTAATCAGAAATTTTAATTTGACCATTTTAGTCAAAATGTCCAATTTGTCTGAACCTGTACCCCTAAACTCACCCTAACGTCAAAAAGATTATTTTTTCAAATTAAATTTTTTTCATTGGTATTGTTTCTTTGGAGCCTTGTGAACAATTTCTGCTAGTTTTTAATCAGAAATTTGAATTTGACCATTTTAGTCAAAATGTCCAATTTGTTAAAATTCTGGCCTTATACTGAACCTGTACCCCCAAGCTCACCCTAACGTTAAAAATTTTTTTTTTTCAAATTCAATTTTTTTCAATCGGTATTGCTTCTTGGGAGCCTTGGGAACAATTTCTGCTAGTTTTTAATCAGAAATTTGAATTTGACCATTTTAGTCAAAATGTCCAATTTGTTAAAATTCTGGCCTTATACAAGCTCACCCTAACGTCAAACAAATTCTTTTTTCAAATTCAATTTTTTTCAATCAGCAAGCTTCTTGGGAGCCTTGTGAACAATTTCTGCTAGTTTTTAATCAGAAATTTGAATTTGACCATATTAGTCAAAATGTCAAATTTGTCTGAACCTGTACCCCCAAGCTCACCCTAACGTCAAAAAAATTATTTTTTCAAATTCAATTTTTTTCAATCGGTATAGCTTCTTGGGAGCCTTGTGAACAATTTCTGCTAGTTTTTAATCAGAAATTTGAATTTGACCATTTTAGTCAAAATGTCCAATTTGTTAAAATTCTGGCCTTATACTGAACCTGTACCCCTAAACTCACCCTAACGTCAAAAAGATTATTTTTTCAAATTAAATTTTTTTCATTGGTATTGTTTCTTTGGAGCCTTGTGAACAGTTTCTGCTAGTTTTTAATCAGAAATTTGAATTTGACCATTTTAGTCAAAATGTCCAATTTGTTAAAATTCTGGCCTTATACTGAACCTGTACCCCTAAACTCACCCTAACGTCAAAAAGATTATTTTTTCAAATTAAATTTTTTTCATTGGTATTGTTTCTTTGGAGCCTTGTGAACAGTTTCTGCTAGTTTTTAATCAGAAATTTGAATTTGACCATTTTAGTCAAAATGTCCAATTTGTCTGAACCTGTACCCCCAAGCTCACCCTAACTTTACAAAAATAATTTTTCAAATTAAATTTTTTTCAATCGTTATTGCTTCTTGGGAGCCTTGTGAACAATTTCTGCTAGTTTTTAATCAGAAATTTGAATTTGACCATTTTAGTCAAAATGTCAAATTTTTTTAAATTCTGGCCTTATACTGAACCTGTACACCCAAGCTCACTGTAACGTCAACAAAATTATTTTTTCAAATTCAATTTTTTTCAATCGGTATTGCTTCTTGGGAGCCTTGTGAACAATTTCTGCTAGTTTTTAATCAGAAATTTGAATTTGACCATTTTAGTCAAAATGTCCAATTTGTTAAAATTCTGGCCTTATACAAGCTCACCCTAACGTCAAACAAATTCTTTTTTCAAATTCAATTTTCTTCAATCAGCAAGCTTCTTGGGAGCCTTGTGAACAATTTCTGCTAGTTTTTAATCAGACATTTGAATTTGACCATTTTAGTAAAAATGTCCAATTTGTTAAAATTCTGGCCTTATACAAGCTCACCCTAACGTCAAAAAAATTATTTTTTCAAATTCAATTTTTTTTCAATCGGCAAAGCTTCTTGGGAGCCTTGTGAACAATTTCTGCTAGTTTTTAATCAGAAATTTGAATTTGACCATTTTAGCTAAAATGTCCAATTTGTTAAAATTCTGGCCTTATACTGAACCTATACCCCAAAGCTCACCCTAACGTCAAAAAAATTATTTTTTCAAATTCAATTTTTTTCAATTGGTATTGTTTCTTTGGAGCCTTGTGAACAATTTCTGCTAGTTTTTAATCAGAAATTTTAATTTGACCATTTTAGTCAAAATGTCCAATTTGTTAAAATTCTGACCTTATACTGAACCTGTAGCCCCAAGCTCACCCTAACGTCAAAAAAAATAATTTTTTCAATTCAATTTTTTTCAATCGATATTTCTTCTTTGGAGCCTTGTGAACAATTTCTGCTAGTTTTTAATCAGACATTTGAATTTGACCATTTTAGTCAAAATGTCCAATTTGTCTGAACCTGTACCCCCAAGCTCACCCTAACGTCAAAAAAATTATTTTTTCAAATTCAATTTTTTAATCGGTATTGCTTCTTGGGAGCCTTGTGAACAATTTCTGCTAGTTTTTAATCAGAAATTTGAATTTGACCATTTTAGTCAAAATGTCCAATTTGTTAAAATTCTGGCCTTATACTGAACCTGTACCCCCAAGCTCACCCTAACGTTAAAAATTTTTTTTTTTCAAATTCAATTTTTTTCAATCGGTATTGCTTCTTGGGAGCCTTGGGAACAATTTCTGCTAGTTTTTAATCAGAAATTTGAATTTGACCATTTTAGTCAAAATGTCCAATTTGTTAAAATTCTGGCCTTATACAAGCTCACCCTAACGTCAAACAAATTCTTTTTTCAAATTCAATTTTTTTCAATCAGCAAGCTTCTTGGGAGCCTTGTGAACAATTTCTGCTAGTTTTTAATCAGAAATTTTAATTTGACCATATTAGTCAAAATGTCAAATTTGTCTGAACCTGTAACCCCAAGCTCACCCTAACGTCAAAAAAATTATTTTTTCAAATTCAATTTTTTTCAATCGGTATAGCTTCTTGGGAGCCTTGTGAACAATTTCTGCTAGTTTTTAATCAGAAATTTGAATTTGACCATTTTAGCTAAAATGTCCAATTTGTTAAAATTCTGGCCTTATACTGAACCTATACCCCAAAGCTCACCCTAACGTCAAAAAAATTATTTTTTCAAATTCAATTTTTTTCAATTGGTATTGTTTCTTTGGAGCCATGTGAACAATTTCTGCTAGTTTTTAATCAGACATTTGAATTTGACCATTTTAGTCAAAATGTCCAATTTGTCTGAACCTGTACCCCCAAGCTCACCCTAACGTCAAAAAAATTATTTTTTCAAATTCAATTTTTTTCAATCGGTATTGCTTCTTTGGAGCCTTGTGAACAATTTCTGCTAGTTTTTAATCAGACATTTGAATTTGATCATTTTAGTCAAAATGTCCAATTTGTCTGAACCTGTACCCCCAAGCTCACCCTAACGTCAAAAAAATTATTTTTTCAAATTCAATTTTTTTCAATCGGTATTGCTTCTTGGGAGCCTTGTGAACAATTTCTGCTAGTTTTTAATCAGAAATTTGAATTTGACCATTTTAGACAAAAAGTCCAATTTGTTAAAATTCTGGCCTTATAGTGAACCTGTACCCCAAAGCTCACCCTAACGTTAAAAATTTTTTTTTTTCAAATTCAATTTTTTTCAATCGGTATTGCTTCTTGGGAGCCTTGTGAACAATTTCTGCTAGTTTTTAATCAGAAATTTGAATTTGACCATTTTAGTCAAAATGTCCAATTTGTTAAAATTCTGGCCTAATACAAGCTCACCCTAACGTCAAACAAATTCTTTTTTCAACTTCAATTTTTTTCAATCAGCAAGCTTCTTGGGAGCCTTGTGAACAATTTCTGCTAGTTTTTAATCCGAAATTTGAATTTGACCATTTTAGTCAAAATGTCCAATTTGTCTGAACCTGTACCCCCAAGCTCACCCTAACGTCAAAAAAATTATTTTTTCAAATTCAATTTTTTTCAATCGGTATAGCTTCTTGGGAGCCTTGTGAACAATTTCTGCTAGTTTTTAATAAGAAATTTGAATTTGACCATTTTAGCTAAAATGTCCAATTTGTTAAAATTCTGGCCTTATACTGAACCTATACCCAAAAGCTCACCCTAACGTCAAAAAAATTATTTTTTCAAATTCAATTTTTTTCAATTGCTATTGTTTCTTTGGAGCCTTGTGAACAATTTCTGCTAGTTTTTAATCAGAAATTTGAATTTGACCATTTTAGTCAAAATGTCCAATTTGTCTGAACCTGTACCCCCAAGCTCACCCTAACGTCAAAAAAATTATTTTTTCAAATTCAATTTTTTTCAATCGGTATTGCTTCTTTGGAGCCTTGTGAACAATTTCTGCTAGTTTTTAATCAGACATTTGAATTTGATCATTTTAGTCAAAATGTCCAATTTGTCTGAACCTGTACCCCCAAGCTCACCCTAACGTCAAAAAAATTATTTTTTCAAATTCAATTTTTTTCAATCGGTATTGCTTCTTGGGGGCCTTGTGAACAATTTCTGCTAGTTTTTAATCAGAAATTTGAATTTGACCATTTTAGACAAAAAGTCCAATTTGTTAAAATTCTGGCCTTATAGTGAACCTGTACCCCAAAGCTCACCCTAACGTTAAAAATTTTTTTTTTTCAAATTCAATTTTTTTCAATCGGTATTGCTTCTTGGGAGCCTTGTGAACAATTTCTGCTAGTTTTTAATCAGAAATTTGAATTTGACCATTTTAGTCAAAATGTCCAATTTGTTAAAATTCTGGCCTAATACAAGCTCACCCTAACGTCAAACAAATTCTTTTTTCAACTTCAATTTTTTTCAATCAGCAAGCTTCTTGGGAGCCTTGTGAACAATTTCTGCTAGTTTTTAATCCGAAATTTGAATTTGACCATTTTAGTCAAAATGTCCAATTTGTCTGAACCTGTACCCCCAAGCTCACCCTAACGTCAAAAAAATTATTTTTTCAAATTCAATTTTTTTCAATCGGTATAGCTTCTTGGGAGCCTTGTGAACAATTTCTGCTAGTTTTTAATAAGAAATTTGAATTTGACCATTTTAGCTAAAATGTCCAATTTGTTAAAATTCTGGCCTTATACTGAACCTATACCCCAAAGCTCACCCTAACGTCAAAAAAATTATTTTTTCAAATTCAATTTTTTTCAATTGGTATTGTTTCTTTGGAGCCTTGTGAACAATTTCTGCTAGTTTTTAATCAGAAATTTGAATTTGACCATTTTAGTCAAAATGTCCAATTTGTTAAAATTCTGACCTAATACTGAACCTGTAGCCCCAAGCTCACCCTAACGTCAAAAAAAATAATTTTTTCAATTCAATTTTGTTCAATCTTTATTGCTTCTTGGGAGTCTTGTGAACAATTTCTGCTACTTTTTAATCAGAAATTTGAATTTGACCATTTTAGTCAAAATGTCCAATTTGTCTGAACCTGTACCCCCAAGCTCACCCTAACGTCAAAAAAATTATTTTTTCAAATTCAATTTTTTTCAATCGGTATTGCTTCTTGGGAGCCTTGTGAACAATTTCTGCTAGTTTTTAATCAGAAATTTGAATTTGACCATTTTAGTCAAAATGTCCAATTTGTTAAAATTCTGGCCTTATACTGAACCTGTACCCCAACGCTCACCCTAACGTCAAAAAAATTATTTTTTAAAATTCAATTTTTTTCAATCTGTATTGCTTCTTGGGAGCCTTGTGAAAAATTTCTGCTAGTTTTTAATCAGTAATTTGAATTTGACCATTTCAGTCAAAATGTCCAATTTGTTAAAATTCTGGCCTTATACTGAACCTGTACACCCAAGCACACCCTAACGTCAAAAAAATTATTTTTTCAAATTCAATTTTTTTCAATCGGTATTGCTTCTTGGGAGCCTTGTGAACAATTTCTGCTAGTTTTTAATCAGAAATTTGAATTTGACCATTTTAGTCAAAATGTCCAATTTGTTAAAATTCTGGCCTTATACTGAACCTGTACCCCCAAGCTCACCCTAACGTCAAAAAAAATTTATTTTTTCAAATTAAATTTTTTTCAATCGGTATTGCTTTTAGGGAGCCTTGTGAACAATTTCTGCTAGTTTTTAATCAGAAATTTGAATTTGACCATTTTAGTCAAAATGTTCAATTTGTCTGAAACTGTACCCCAACGCTCACCCTAACGTTAAAAAAATAATTTTTCAAATTCATTTTTTTTCAATCGGTATTGCTTCTTGGGAGCCTTGTGAACAATTTCTGCTAGTTTTTAATCAGAAATTTGAATTTGACCATTTAGTCAAAATGTCCAATTTGTTAAAATTCTGGCCTTATACTGAACCTGTACCCCCAAGCTCACCCTGACGTTGAAATTTTTTTTTTTTCAAATTCAATTTTTTTCAATCGGTATTGCTTCTTGGGAGCCTTGTGAACAATTTCTGCTAGTTTTTAATCAGAAATTTGAATTTGACCATTTTAGTCAAAATGTCCAATTTGTTAAAATTCTGGCCTAATACTGAACCTGTACCCCAACGCTCACCCTAACGTCAAAAAGATTATTTTTTCAAATTCAATTTTTTTTCAATCGGTATTGCTTCTTCGGAGCCTTGTGAACAATTTCTGCTAGTTTTTAATCAGAAATTTGAATTTGACCATTTTAGTCAAAATGTCCAATTTCTCTGAACCTGTACCCCCAAGCTCACCCTAACGTCAAAAAAAATTTATTTTTTCAAATTAAATTTTTTTCAATCGATATGCTTTTAGGGAGCCTTGTTAACAATTTCTGCTAGTTTTTAATCAGAAATTTACATTTGACCATTTTAGTCAAAATGTCCAATTTGTTAAAATTCTGGCCTTATACTGAACCTGTACCCCCAAGCTCACCCTAACGTTAAAATTTTTTTTTTTTCAAATTCAATTTTTTCAATCGGTATTGCTTCTTGGGAGCCTTGTGAACAATTTCTGCTAGTTTTTAATCAGAAATTTGAATTTGACCATTTTAGTCAAAATGTCCAATTTGTTAAAATTCTGGCCTAATACTGAACCTGTACCCCAACGCTCACCCTAACGTCAAAAAGATTATTTTTTCAAATTCAATTTTTTTTCAATCGGTATTGCTTCTACGGAGCCTTGTGAACAATTTCTGCTAGTTTTTAATCAGAAATTTGAATTTGACCATTTTAGTCAAAATGTCCAATTTCTCTGAACCTGTACCCCCAAGCTCACCCTAACGTCAAAAAATTTATTTTTTCAAATTCAATTTTTTTCAATCGGTTTTGCTTCTTGGGAGCCTTGTGAACAATTTCTGCTAGTTTTTAATCAGAAATTTGAATTTGACCATTTTAGTCAAAATGTCCAATTTGTCTGAACCTGTACCCCCAAGCTCACCCTAACGTCAAAAAAATTATTTTTTCAAATTCAATTTTTTTTCAATCGGTATTGCTTCTTTGGAGCCTTGTGCACAATTTCTGTTGGTTTTTAATCAGAAATTTGAATTTGACCATTTTAGTCAAAATGTCCAATTTCTCTGAACCTGTACTCCCAAGCTCACCCTAACGTCTAAAAAGTTATTTTTTCAAATTCAATTTTTTTTCAATCGGTATTGCTTTTTGGGAGCCTTGTGAACAATTTCTGCTAGTTTTTAATCAGAAATTTTAATTTGACCATATTAGTCAAAATGTCAAATTTGTCTGAACCTGTAACCCCAAGCTCACCCTAACGTCAAAAAAATTATTTTTTCAAATTCAATTTTTTTCAATCGGTATAGCTTCTTGGGAGCCTTGTGAACAATTTCTGCTAGTTTTTAATCAGAAATTTGAATTTGACCATTTTAGCTAAAATGTCCAATTTGTTAAAATTCTGGCCTTATACTGAACCTATACCCCAAAGCTCACCCTAACGTCAAAAAAATTATTTTTTCAAATTCAATTTTTTTCAATTGGTATTGTTTCTTTGGAGCCATGTGAACAATTTCTGCTAGTTTTTAATCAGACATTTGAATTTGACCATTTTAGTCAAAATGTCCAATTTGTCTGAACCTGTACCCCCAAGCTCACCCTAACGTCAAAAAAATTATTTTTTCAAATTCAATTTTTTTCAATCGGTATTGCTTCTTTGGAGCCTTGTGAACAATTTCTGCTAGTTTTTAATCAGACATTTGAATTTGATCATTTTAGTCAAAATGTCCAATTTGTCTGAACCTGTACCCCCAAGCTCACCCTAACGTCAAAAAAATTATTTTTTCAAATTCAATTTTTTTCAATCGGTATTGCTTCTTGGGGGCCTTGTGAACAATTTCTGCTAGTTTTTAATCAGAAATTTGAATTTGACCATTTTAGACAAAAAGTCCAATTTGTTAAAATTCTGGCCTTATAGTGAACCTGTACCCCAAAGCTCACCCTAACGTTGAAAATTTTTTTTTTTCAAATTCAATTTTTTTCAATCGGTATTGCTTCTTGGGAGCCTTGTGAACAATTTCTGCTAGTTTTTAATCAGAAATTTGAATTTGACCATTTTAGTCAAAATGTCCAATTTGTTAAAATTCTGGCCTAATACAAGCTCACCCTAACGTCAAACAAATTCTTTTTTCAACTTCAATTTTTTTCAATCAGCAAGCTTCTTGGGAGCCTTGTGAACAATTTCTGCTAGTTTTTAATCCGAAATTTGAATTTGACCATTTTAGTCAAAATGTCCAATTTGTCTGAACCTGTACCCCCAAGCTCACCCTAACGTCAAAAAAATTATTTTTTCAAATTCAATTTTTTTCAATCGGTATAGCTTCTTGGGAGCCTTGTGAACAATTTCTGCTAGTTTTTAATAAGAAATTTGAATTTGACCATTTTAGCTAAAATGTCCAATTTGTTAAAATTCTGGCCTTATACTGAACCTATACCCCAAAGCTCACCCTAACGTCAAAAAAATTATTTTTTCAAATTCAATTTTTTTCAATTGGTATTGTTTCTTTGGAGCCTTGTGAACAATTTCTGCTAGTTTTTAATCAGAAATTTGAATTTGACCATTTTAGTCAAAATGTCCAATTTGTTAAAATTCTGACCTAATACTGAACCTGTAGCCCCAAGCTCACCCTAACGTCAAAAAAAATAATTTTTTCAATTCAATTTTGTTCAATCTTTATTGCTTCTTGGGAGTCTTGTGAACAATTTCTGCTACTTTTTAATCAGAAATTTGAATTTGACCATTTTAGTCAAAATGTCCAATTTGTCTGAACCTGTACCCCCAAGCTCACCCTAACGTCAAAAAAATTATTTTTTCAAATTCAATTTTTTTCAATCGGTATTGCTTCTTGGGAGCCTTGTGAACAATTTCTGCTAGTTTTTAATCAGAAATTTGAATTTGACCATTTTAGTCAAAATGTCCAATTTGTTAAAATTCTGGCCTTATACTGAACCTGTACCCCAACGCTCACCCTAACGTCAAAAAAATTATTTTTTAAAATTCAATTTTTTTCAATCTGTATTGCTTCTTGGGAGCCTTGTGAAAAATTTCTGCTGGTTTTTAATCAGTAATTTGAATTTGACCATTTCAGTCAAAATGTCCAATTTGTTAAAATTCTGGCCTTATACTGAACCTGTACACCCAAGCACACCCTAACGTCAAAAAAATTATTTTTTCAAATTCAATTTTTTTCAATCGGTATTGCTTCTTGGGAGCCTTGTGAACAATTTCTGCTAGTTTTTAATCAGAAATTTGAATTTGACCATTTTAGTCAAAATGTCCAATTTGTTAAAATTCTGGCCTTATACTGAACCTGTACCCCCAAGCTCACCCTAACGTAAAAAAAAATTTATTTTTTCAAATTAAATTTTTTTCAATCGGTATTGCTTTTAGGGAGCCTTGTGAACAATTTCTGCTAGTTTTTAATCAGAAATTTGAATTTGACCATTTTAGTCAAAATGTTCAATTTGTCTGAAACTGTACCCCAACGCTCACCCTAACGTTAAAAAAATAATTTTTCAAATTCATTTTTTTTCAATCGGTATTGCTTCTTGGGAGCCTTGTGAACAATTTCTGCTAGTTTTTAATCAGAAATTTGAATTTGACCATTTAGTCAAAATGTCCAATTTGTTAAAATTCTGGCCTTATACTGAACCTGTACCCCCAAGCTCACCCTAACGTTAAAATTTTTTTTTTTTCAAATTCAATTTTTTTCAATCGGTATTGCTTCTTGGGAGCCTTGTGAACAATTTCTGCTAGTTTTTAATCAGAAATTTGAATTTGACCATTTTAGTCAAAATGTCCAATTTGTTAAAATTCTGGCCTAATACTGAACCTGTACCCCAACGCTCACCCTAACGTCAAAAAGATTATTTTTTCAAATTCAATTTTTTTTCAATCGGTATTGCTTCTTCGGAGCCTTGTGAACAATTTCTGCTAGTTTTTAATCAGAAATTTGAATTTGACCATTTTAGTCAAAATGTCCAATTTCTCTGAACCTGTACCCCCAAGCTCACCCTAACGTCAAAAAAAATTTATTTTTTCAAATTAAATTTTTTTCAATCGGTATTGCTTTTAGGGAGCCTTGTTAACAATTTCTGCTAGTTTTTAATCAGAAATTTACATTTGACCATTTTAGTCAAAATGTCCAATTTGTTAAAATTCTGGCCTTATACTGAACCTGTACCCCCAAGCTCACCCTAACGTTAAAATTTTTTTTTTTTCAAATTCAATTTTTTCAATCGGTATTGCTTCTTGGGAGCCTTGTGAACAATTTCTGCTAGTTTTTAATCAGAAATTTGAATTTGACCATTTTAGTCAAAATGTCCAATTTGTTAAAATTCTGGCCTAATACTGAACCTGTACCCCAACGCTCACCCTAACGTCAAAAAGATTATTTTTTCAAATTCAATTTTTTTTCAATCGGTATTGCTTCTACGGAGCCTTGTGAACAATTTCTGCTAGTTTTTAATCAGAAATTTGAATTTGACCATTTTAGTCAAAATGTCCAATTTCTCTGAACCTGTACCCCCAAGCTCACCCTAACGTCAAAAAATTTATTTTTTCAAATTCAATTTTTTTCAATCGGTTTTGCTTCTTGGGAGCCTTGTGAACAATTTCTGCTAGTTTTTAATCAGAAATTTGAATTTGACCATTTTAGTCAAAATGTCCAATTTGTCTGAACCTGTACCCCCAAGCTCACCCTAACGTCAAAAAAATTATTTTTTCAAATTCAATTTTTTTCAATCGGTATTGCTTCTTTGGAGCCTTGTGCACAATTTCTGTTGGTTTTTAATCAGAAATTTGAATTTGACCATTTTAGTCAAAATGTCCAATTTCTCTGAACCTGTACTCCCAAGCTCACCCTAACGTCTAAAAAGTTATTTTTTCAAATTCAATTTTTTTTCAATCGGTATTGCTTTTTGGGAGCCTTGTGAACAATTTCTGCTAGTTTTTAATCAGAAATTTGAATTTGACCATTTTAGTCAAAATGTCCAATTTGTCTGAACCTGTACCCCCAAGCTCACCCTAACGTCAAAAAAATTATTTTTTCAAATTAAATTTTTTTTCAATCGGTATTGCTTTTTGGGAGCCTTGTGCACAATTTCTGTTGGTTTTTAATCAGAAATTTGAATTTGACCATTTTAGTCAAAATGTCCAATTTGTCTGAACCTGTACCCCCAAGCTCACCCTAACGTCAAAAAAAATATTTTAACAAATTAAAAAAATTTTCAATCGGTATTGCTTCTTGGGAGCCTTGTGAACAATTTCTGCTAGTTTTTAATCAGAAATTTGAATTTGACCATTTTAGTCAAAATGTCCAATTTGTTAAAATTCTGACCTTATACTGAACCTGTAACCCCAAGCTCACCCTAACGTCAAAAAAAATTATTTTTTCAATTCAATTTTTTTCAATCGATATTTCTTCTTTGGAGCCTTGTGAACAATTTCTGCTAGTTTTTAATTAGACATTTGAATTTGACCATTTTAGTCAAAATGTCCAATTTGTTAAAATTCTGGCCTTATACTGAACCTGTACCCCCAAGCTCACCCTAACGTTAAAATTTTTTTTTTTTCAAATTCAATTTTTTTCAATCGGTATTGCTTCTTGGGAGCCTTGTGAACAATTTCTGCTAGTTTTTAATCAGAAATTTGAATTTGACCATTTTAGTCAAAATGTCCAATTTGTTAAAATTCTGGCCTTATACTGAACCTGTACGCCAACGCTCACCCTAACGTCAAAAAAATTATTTTTTAAAATTCAATTTTTTTCAATCGGTATTGCTTCTTGGGAGCCTTGTGAACAATTTCTGCTAGTTTTTCATCAGAAATTTGAATTTGACTATTTTAGTCAAAATGTCCAATTTGTTAAAATTCTGGCCTTATACAAGCTCACCCTAACGTCAAACAAATTCTTTTTTCAAATTCAATTTTTTTCAATCAGCAAGCTTCTTGGGAGCCTTGTGAACAATTTCTGCTAGTTTTTAATCAGAAATTTGAATTTGACCATTTTAGTCAAAATGTCCAATTTGTTAAAATTCTGGCCTTATAGTGAACCTGTACCCCCAAGCTCACCCTAACGTCAAAAAAATTATTTTTTCAAATTCAATTTTTTTCAATCTGTATTGCTTCTTTGGAGCCTTGTGAACAATTTCTGCTAGTTTTTAATCAGAAATTTGAATTTGACCATTTTAGTCAAAATGTCCAATTTGTTAAAATTCTGACCTTATACTGAACCTGTAGCCCCAAGCTCACCCAAACGTCAAACAAAATAATTTTTTCAATTCAATTTTTTTTCAATCTGTATTGCTTCTTTGGAGCCTTGTGAACAATTTCTGCTAGTTTTTCATCAGAAATTTGAATTTGACTATTTTAGTCAAAATGTCCAATTTGTTAAAATTCTGGCCTTATACAAGCTCACCCTAACTTCAAACAAATTCTTTTTTCAAATTCAATTTTTTTCAATCTGTATTGCTTCTTTGGAGCCTTATGAACAATTTCTGCTAGTTTTTAATCAGAAATTTGAATTTGACCATTTTAGTCAAAATATCCAATTTGTTAAAATTCTGACCTTATCCTGAACCTGTACCCCCAAGCTCACCCTAACGTAAAAAAAAATTATTTTTTCAATTCATTTTTTTTCAATCTGTATTGCTTCTTGGGAGCCTTGTGAACAATTTCTGCTAGTTTTTCATCAGAAATTTGAATTTGGTTTTTTTAGTCAAAATGTCCAATTTGTTAAATTTCTGGCCTTATACAAGCTCACCCTAACTTCAAACAAATTCTTTTTTCAATTCAATTTTTTTCAATCAGCAAGCTTCTTGGGAGCCTTGTGAACAATTTCTGCTAGTTTTTAATCAGAAATTTGAATTTGACCATTTAAGTCAAAATGTCCAATTTGTTAAAATTCTGGCCTTATACTGAACCTGTACCCCAACGCTCACCCTAACGTCAAAAAAATTATTTTTTCAAATTAAATTTTTTTCAATCTGTATTGCTTCTTGGGAGCCTTATGAACAATTTCTGCTAGTTTTTAATCAGAAATTTGAATTTGACAATTTTAGTCAAAATGTCCAATTTGTTAAAATTCTGGCCTTATACTGAACCTGTACCCCAACGCTCACCCTAACGTCAAAATTTTTTTTTTTTCAAATTCAATTTTTTTCAATCTGAATGGCTTCTTGGGAGCCTTGTGAACAATTTCTGCTAGTTTTTAATCAGAAATTTGAATTTGACCATTTTAGTCAAAATGTCCAATTTGTTAAAATTCTGGCCTTATACAGTACCTGTACCCCCAAGCTCACCCTAACGTCAAACAAATAATTTTTTCAAATTCAATTTTTTTCAATCGGTACTGCTTTTTGGTGCCTTGTGAAAAGTTTCTGCTAGTTTTTATTCAGAAACTTGAATTTGATCATTTTAGTCAAAATGTCCAATATCTCCTAACCTGTATCTCCAAGCTCACCCATAATGCAAAAAAATTATTTTTTCAAATTCAATCTTTTTCATTGGTATTGTTTCTTTGGAGCCTTGTGAACAATTTCTGCTAGTTTTTAATCAGAAATTTGAATTTGACCATTTTAGTCAAAATGTCCAATTTGTCTGAACCTGTACCCCCAAGCTCACCCTAACGTTAAAAAAATATTTTTTTCAAATTAAATTTTTTTAATCGGTATTGCTTCTTGGGAGCCTTGTGAACAATTTCTTCTAGTTTTTAATCAGAAATTTGAATTTGACCATTTTAGTTAAAAGGTCCAATTTGTTAAAATTCTGGCCTTATACTGAACCTGTACCCACAAGCTCACCCTAACGTCAAACAAAATTATTTTTTCAAATTCAATTTTTTTCAATCTTATTGCTTCTTGGGATCCTTGTGAACAATTTCTGCTAGTTTTTAATCAGAAATTTGAATTTGACCATTTTAGTCAAAATGTGCAATTTGTCTGAACCCGTACCCCCAAGCTCACCCTAACGTCAAACAAATTGTTTTTTCAAATTCAATTTTTTTCAATCTGTATTGCTTCTTGGGAGCCTTGTGAACAATTTCTTCTAGTTTTTAATCAGAAATTTGAATTTGACCATTTTAGTCAAAATGTCCAATTTGTTAAAATTCTGGCCTTATACAGTACCTGTACCCCCAAGCTCACCCTAACGTCAAACAAATTGTTTTTTCAAATTCAATTTTTTTCAATCGGTACTGCTTTTTGGTGCCTTGTGAAAAGTTTCTGCTAGTTTTTAATCAGAAACTTGAATTTGGCCATATTAGTCAAAATGTCCAATTTGATCATTTTAGTCAAAATGTCCAATATCTCCTAACCTGTATCTCCAAGCTCACCCATAATGCAAAAAAATTATTTTTTCAAATTCAATCTTTTTCATTGGTATTGTTTCTTTGGAGCCTTGTGAACAATTTCTGCTAGTTTTTAATCAGAAATTTGAATTTGACCATTTTAGTCAAAATGTCCAATTTGTCTGAACCTGTACCCCCAAGCTCACCCTAACGTTAAAAAAATATTTTTTTCAAATTCAATTTTGTTCAATCGGTATTGCTTCTTGGGAGCCTTGTGAACAATTTCTTCTAGTTTTTAATCAGAAATTTGAATTTGACCATTTTAGTTAAAATGTCCAATTTGTTAAAATTCTGGCCTTATACTGAACCTGTACCCACAAGCTCACCCTAACGTCAAACAAAATTATTTTTTCAAATTCAATTTTTTTCAATCTTATTGCTTCTTGGGAGCCTTGTGAACAATTTCTGCTAGTTTTTAATCAGAAACTTGAATTTGGCCATATTAGTCAAAATGTCCAATTTGATCATTTTAGTCAAAATGTCCAATATCTCCTAACCTGTATCTCCAAGCTCACCCATAATGCAAAAAAATTATTTTTTCAAATTCAATCTTTTTCATTGGTATTGTTTCTTTGGAGCCTTGTGAACAATTTCTGCTAGTTTTTAATCAGAAATTTGAATTTGACCATTTTAGTCAAAATGTCAAATTTGTCTGAACCTGTACCCCCAAGCTCACCCTAACGTTAAAAAAATAATTTTTTCAAATTCAATTTTGTTCAATCGGTATTGCTTCTTGGGAGCCTTGTGAACAATTTCTTCTAGTTTTTTATCAGAAATTTGAATTTGACCATTTTAGTTTAAATGTCCAATTTGTTAAAATTCTGGTCTTATACTGAACCTGTACCCACAAGCTCACCCTAACGTCAAACAAAATTATTTTTTCAAATTCAATTTTTTTTTCAATCTGTATTGCTTCTTGGGAGCCTTGTGAACAATTTCTGCTAGTTTTTAATCAGAAATTTGAATTTGACCATTTTAGTCAAAATGTCCAATTTGGTTGAACCCGTACCCCCAAGCTCACCCTAACGTGAAACAAATGATTTTTTCAAATTCAATTTTTTTTCAATCGGTATTGCTTCTTGGGAGCCTTGTGAACAATTTCTGCTAGTTTTTAATCAGAAATTTGAATTTGACCATTTTAGTCAAAATGTCCAATTTGTTAAAATTCTGGCCTTATACTGAACCTGTACCCCAACGCTCACCCTAACGTCAAAATTTTTTTTTTTTTCAAATTCAATTTTTTTCAATCTGAATGGCTTCTTGGGAGCCTTGTGAACAATTTCTGCTAGTTTTTAATCAGAAATTTGAATTTGACCATTTTAGTCAAAATGTCCAATTTGTTAAAATTCTGGCCTTATACAGTACCTGTACCCCCAAGCTCACCCTAACGTCAAACAAATAATTTTTTCAAATTCAATTTTTTTCAATGGGTACTGCTTTTTGGTGCCTTGTGAAAAGTTTCTGCTAGTTTTTATTCAGAAACTTGAATTTGATCATTTTAGTCAAAATGTCCAATATCTCCTAACCTGTATCTCCAAGCTCACCCATAATGCAAAAAAATTATTTTTTCAAATTCAATCTTTTTCATTGGTATTGTTTCTTTGGAGCCTTGTGAACAATTTCTGCTAGTTTTTAATCAGAAATTTGAATTTGACCATTTTAGTCAAAATGTCCAATTTGTCTGAACCTGTACCCCCAAGCTCACCCTAACGTTAAAAAAATATTGTTTTCAAATTCAATTTTGTTCAATCGGTATTGCTTCTTGGGAGCCTTGTGAACAATTTCTTCTAGTTTTTAATCAGAAATTTGAATTTGACCATTTTAGTTAAAATGTCCAATTTGTTAAAATTCTGGCCTTATACTGAACCTGTACCCACAAGCTCACCCTAACGTCAAACAAAATTATTTTTTCAAATTCAATTTTTTTCAATCTTATTGCTTCTTGGGAGCCTTGTGAACAATTTCTGCTAGTTTTTAATCAGAAATTTGAATTTGACCATTTTAGTCAAAATGTGCAATTTGTCTGAACCCGTACCCCCAAGCTCACCCTAACGTCAAACAAATTGTTTTTTCAAATTCAATTTTTTTCAATCTGTATTGCTTCTTGGGAGCCTTGTGAACAATTTCTGCTAGTTTTTAATAAGAAATTTGAATTTGACCATTTTAGTCAAAATGTCCAATTTGTTAAAATTCTGGCCTTATACAGTACCTGTACCCCCAAGCTCACCCTAACGTCAAACAAATTGTTTTTTCAAATTCAATTTTTTTCAATCGGTACTGCTTTTTGGTGCCTTGTGAAAAGTTTCTGCTAGTTTTTAATCAGAAACTTGAATTTGGCCATATTAGTCAAAATGTCCAATTTGATCATTTTAGTCAAAATGTCCAATATCTCCTAACCTGTATCTCCAAGCTCACCCATAATGCAAAAAAATTATTTTTTCAAATTCAATCTTTTTCATTGGTATTGTTTCTTTGGAGCCTTGTGAACAATTTCTGCTAGTTTTTAATCAGAAATTTGAATTTGACCATTTTAGTCAAAATGTCAAATTTGTCTGAACCTGTACCCCCAAGCTCACCCTAACGTTAAAAAAATAATTTTTTCAAATTCAATTTTGTTCAATCGGTATTGCTTCTTGGGAGCCTTGTGAACAATTTCTTCTAGTTTTTAATCAGAAATTTGAATTTGACCATTTTAGTTTAAATGTCCAATTTGTTAAAATTCTGGCCTTATACTGAACCTGTACCCACAAGCTCACCCTAACGTCAAACAAAATTATTTTTTCAAATTCAATTTTTTTTCAATCTGTATTGCTTCTTGGGAGCCTTGTGAACAATTTCTGCTAGTTTTTAATCAGAAATTTGAATTTGACCATTTTAGTCAAAATGTCCAATTTGGTTGAACCCGTACCCCCAAGCTCACCCTAACGTGAAACAAATGATTTTTTCAAATTCAATTTTTTTCAATCGGTATTGCTTCTTGGGAGCCTTGTGAACAATTTCTGCTAGTTTTTAATCAGAAATTTGAATTTGACCATTTTAGTCAAAATGTCCAATTTGTTAAAATTCTGGCCTTATACAGTACCTGTACCCCCAAGCTCACCCTAACGTCAAACAAATTGTTTTTTCAAATTCAATTTTTTTCAATCAGTACTGCTTCTTGGGAGCCTTGTGAAAAGTTTCTGCTAGTTTTTAATCAGAAACTTGAATTTGACCATATTAGTCAAAATGTCCAATTTGATCATTTTAGTCAAAATGTCCAATATCTCCTAACCTGTATCTCCAAGCTCACCCATAATGCAAAAAAAATTTTTTTTCAAATTCAATCTTTTTCATTGGTATTGTTTCTTTGGAGCCTTGTGAACAATTTCTGCTAGTTTTTAATCAGAAATTTGAATTTGACCATTTTAGTCAAAATGTCAAATTTGTCTGAACCTGTACCCCCAAGCTCACCCTAACGTTAAAAAAATAATTTTTTCAAATTCAATTTTGTTCAATCGGTATTGCTTCTTGGGAGCCTTGTGAACAATTTCTTCTAGTTTTTAATCAGAAATTTGAATTTGACCATTTTAGTTTAAATGTCCAATTTGTTAAAATTCTGGCCTTATACTGAACCTGTACCCACAAGCTCACCCTAACGTCAAACAAAATTATTTTTTCAAATTCAATTTTTTTTCAATCTGTATTGCTTCTTGGGAGCCTTGTGAACAATTTCTGCTAGTTTTTAATCAGAAATTTGAATTTGACCATTTTAGTCAAAATGTCCAATTTGGTTGAACCCGTACCCCCAAGCTCACCCTAACGTCAAACAAATGATTTTTTCAAATTCAATTTTTTTCAATCGGTATTGCTTCTTGGGAGCCTTGTGAACAATTTCTGCTAGTTTTTAATCAGAAATTTGAATTTGACCATTTTAGTCAAAATGTCCAATTTGTTAAAATTCTGGCCTTATACAGTACCTGTACCCCCAAGCTCACCCTAACGTCAAACAAATTGTTTTTTCAAATTCAATTTTTTTCAATCAGTACTGCTTCTTGGGAGCCTTGTGAAAAGTTTCTGCTAGTTTTTAATCAGAAACTTGAATTTGACCATATTAGTCAAAATGTCCAATTTGATCATTTTAGTCAAAATGTCCAATATCTCCTAACCTGTATCTC